>OU896720.1:26012209-27215527 GCA_918026855.4 Phaedon cochleariae | reverse complement strand
AAGTCGATATTTTTTCATCATACGCCACTGCGCTGGAGTTTGGCACTATATCTAATGATGAGTTTGCGGTGGTGGTGTGGCTGGTAGATTTCGTCTAGATATATCATAATAATTCCAAGCTAACTACAACGCCCGTTCAAGTCTCGCGCTGTGCAAGCCAACAATATAATTCCAAGAACGCCGTAAATCTCAACTTTTAGGAGTGCGCTGCTCGCTAAAGAGAGAAGAGAAGGAAAGGAAGGGGATTAAAGATCAGTAATCTTATAGGATAGATGAATTATGGCGGTATTTCCCGGTCCCATTCCGTTCGGGAGGCGCTCTTCGCAAAAATCCTTTATGTTTTCCAAGAAATTGCCATTTAATTGCCCGAGATTACGACTGAGAAATTAATTAAGATTCCATAGGCCATGCATCTCAGGATTGGATGCCAGGTGCGGTATCGGCATCGGATACACCGAACGCTATTGATGCGCAATATCGTACATTCGGTCCATCCAGAAGCGTAGTCTGTGGATCCATCAATTCATTCTGCTTTACTATGAATTATGTAAAACCCAAGTAACCATATTAGTTTTATAAAATATCGCTTACACTCCATGAGAACTATCCGTGTATTTCCATTGATAAATCTATATAATATGTACAAGTACATATTATATTGCTATGACAGTTATCATAGCCACACCGCAATAAACCCAAAAAGGGACGTCCAAACAATAACGCTCTTCGCGACAGGTGGAGGTTATTGAAGCTATACAATTTTAAATCTGGCATAGAACTTCCACTCTTCACAATTTCGAAGGGAGCTCGTTGAACACTATATAATATTATCGATTTTTTGTTTCTGAAAATCGGTAAACGGATTCCAAATTGCGAGTTGCAATCGCTCACACTGTATATGTATGAAGAGCTTGATTTGAGTTATTTCGTCGATATGATAACTCCGAACTCATGATCTTCATTTTTCTTCAAATGAGGAAGTATCAGTTGTTGAAGAATACTGTTTGTATAATTGGTAAATTATTAAACTGATTTCACGTGAAACTGTAATCAACAAAATCCAATGTATCTCCACAAAACTCTCAACTTCTCATTGAATGAAGACGCTGCAAGAACATTTTATTATAACCAAAATGATGAAGAGTGGAACCATCATAAACTATCAAGTTCATCAGGCTCGAATGAGAATGTAATATTGCTTCAGAAATTGTTTGCATCTGTTTTATACTCAAAAGTGTGTCCTATAGAGCCATAGAACTATCAATGCCCCAAAAGACAGTAGCTATATGCGAGGCTATATGTATGTATTAAATATCTAACATTGACATGATACTAACGACCATAGAGAATATGATGAAACGTTCTTTCAACCCTCATCTTGACATTGTTTTTGAACTTTTGGAAGTTGAAAGTTCTTGGGAATACTTCCATTGGCAAAGAATTCTGAAGCTTTGGAGTTCTATAGACGAACGAGTTTTGGTTTGGGAAGTGCCGTTCGATATACTTCAAGGTTGACTACGTAATGATGTGCTGACTGGGCTTGTCGTGTTTGTCGGACTGGTATTGCAAGTGATGAATTGATAGCAGATATTTCTGAAGAACAGTTTCAGTAGAAGTATATATGGAAAAGTGAAAAGTCGCCGAGTTCTCCACGGTGTTTGGGTGCTGAGCCCTGTATGTGAGAACAGTATTAAAAAACTGCTTTGTAGATCATGAGAAAATGTTGAGGTGTAAGAGTATATTACATAACAAGAGTTGCAGAACGCATATTACGCAAGAAGTAGTGAGAGTTACACACGATGCCGCGTAGTCAGGAACAACAAATTATTGATATGAAGTATGATCAATTTTGGCACCAAAATTGATCCTTGTGCAATGGTATCAGACGATACTACGCCCACTACTCCGTCAATAATTGATTATATATAACATAGCATATATCATATTCAGTTTTCAACGTGTAGAAGCTCCGATATGCTTTTTCTATTAGAGACGCCCTGCAAATTATTTCCAATTTAAACTAATCTTCCATATACGGTGCGCACAATTGGCAATAACCATTAAACATGGCAAAAGATACCCGGGCTAAGTCTAACCTCGCTACTAAATAACGCTCCGACTGCATATATCACTTGGAGCGCAAACACCGCCAAAGACAAACATATTTCATTTCGAATATGAGCATTATATGCTCCTGCGACGTTATCTGGGCTGCCTATGTGCCAAGGAAAGAACCTGCATCTTCCCATTTTTGCTCGGCTTCCGGCTTTTACTGAATACACCCTCTTTATTCGCTCACTGTAGCGGCGGTTCATCGCCAGAAAGTTTATTCATCACACATTATCGAATTTTGACGATTATTATGTATGTTTGTATCTTTTCGGTCGAGTAACCGACGAAAATTATCACTCACTCCTAGGTATATAGATTGCTTGCGGATATTTCCGTATACAAGGGAAGACAATGCCAGAAGACGAACGGGAAAAAATGGAGACTGGATAGTACCATCCTGCCAGCGATACTTCGTATAGTATAGTGCATGATTTCGACTGACTTCGGGATTTGGAAGGATTCTGTCGTCTGGTGTGTGATGAGAACTCGACCTTCCTGCCGATTGATCGACGGATGTCCCGTTAGCTCAATTGGTAGAGCGTTGGGCATGTAACCCAGAGGTTGTGAGTTCGAATCTCACACGGGGTGCTTGAGTATTTTCATTTTCCGTTGTCACTCGAAATTAGGTACTGTCTGTAGGTCAATCGAGGAGGTGGTACATTCATTATTCCATATTTTCTCTCCTCGTTTCTATAAAATAAAAACATGAATATTATTTCAATATACGTGTAGTATGGACAAATCAGATTATTTGTCCCAAAATGTCACTGCGTTTGGAGAATTTTCCTATCAGAGAGCCTAAAAGAAAAATTCCCTAGCTTGTCAGTGACAATATGTATTGAAAAAGGTTTGGAGAAGAGAAATAAAGATATTGAAAGAATATAAAATTTTCACTTAGCTTCGGACGTTTCGGGAACGACATAAAAAATGGATATTCGAATAGCAAATTCGTATTTGTCTTGAAACTCTTCAGTTCTCACTAACAATAAATAAACATAAGTACAATATAAAGAAAAGACACGTCGACAAATCGAAACTAGCAGAACATATCCTGTCTGAAGATGGACAACATATGGCAGAGTGAAATATAATAAAAATCAAGGAATCTGTTTGCATTCTTCTGAACGGAGACAATAGCATTGATTCCAGTTCAGTTGATATAGATAGAACATGGAATTCACTACTGAAATCTGAAAATGAAAATGGTGAATTCAAAATTAATTAATGAAAACGTTCTGTAACTCATTTGATTGACAACGTCACCAGTTGTCATTGAGGACTGAAAAGTTTCAAGACAAATACGAATTTTCTATTGAAATATCCATTTTTTATGTTGATAACGGGAGCAGATTCGTTCCCGAAACGTCCAAAGCTAAGTGAAAATTTGATATTTTTTCTATATACCTTTATTTCTCTTCTCCAAACCTTTTTCAATACAAATTGTCACTGACAAGCTAGTGAATTTTTCTTTTAGGCTCTCCGATATGAAAATTATTTAAACGCAGTGACATTTTGGGGCAGACCATCTGATTTGTCCTTACTACACGTATAATGAAATAATATTCATATTTTCGTTTTATAGAAACGAGAAGAGAAAATATCTGGAACGATGAATCGAAATTAGGGCTTTCCATCATCTTCATTATTATAATTATTGTTACCTCCTTTTATGTAATTGAAATCATCGAAAAAGATACGTGTACGAATATTGATGCGAATTTCAAGACGGAGATATTATATACGTCTCTGGTCCACAGATTGTTTTCAAAATCTGGTAATAATGTTTTTTTATGTTCTGGTTCCCACGAAAATAGATATCCTGTAATGTTCAGAGAACATCGTGAGAACCAAGGGAAATAAGGTAGGAATTGGTGTTCTTCTTAATATTCTGAAATGCGGTTTATTGTCGAGGGTTTATTCATATGAACCTTAATCACATTCATCTGTGTGAAGTTTCCATATTACAATCAGAACGGAATTTATTGAAAATTAGCACTACAACGAATATTCTCATCACTAGGTAGGTATCATTCTCTATCCTCTATGTTTGTTCCTATTTCACATCATGTCTGGAACATTAACAATATCTGCGAGAATCTCTTCGAATAGACGAATCAGCAAGAAATGTCGAAACTACTTTGACAAAAACTGAACTTGATATATTCCAGCTATCATCATATATTGATTCAGTGAAGCTGGTATCAATATACGAAGAACATTATTTCGACTATGAATGAGACTCAGGTTTCCTGATGATTCTGATCAAGTCTCTTGTTGAACAAGACATAAACAACTTCCCAAAATATCCTGCCACCAATTCATTAGGACATAATTAGTACATCCACTGTTAAATTTCAATTAAAATTTGAGCGTTTGGGCGAAGCCATCGCGATGAGAGTGAGAGAAACCCTCACCAAGAAGATATCTTTCCGTAGAGCAGGACATAACTTCGAGAAAGAATCGCTGATAACTCATCCGGTGTGGTTTTATTAAATGAAATAAGACGGGTATTCGCTCTTATCGGTGTGATTGCTACCTTACGGACCACATCGGCAGCTTTCATTTTTGAGAATTAATTTCCTGTCAGTGTATTCTTTAAAAAGGGGAGACAACCAGAGTGCATTTGAGCTAAACGGTGATTGTTTGCTTGTCAGCTAATAAGAAAAACTCTAACTGCCATCCCAGGACGCAGGGATGCCTATCACGAGTATAATAATATCTGCGGCAAGAAAATTTAATTAAAATTCAATCAGAAACGTTACGCTATGCGATTGTGAATATACAGAACCTGACTCCAACAATTCGCTATATCAATCTTCCTCACTATATCAGTAATTTTTATTAACAATAGCTAGGTATTTATATATCAAGGGAGCAAAAGTATCCATTTCCTCCCGCGTGTGAAGTTTGACACACATAGGAAGAAATGAACCTTTGCTCCTAAGATATATATATATATGATTTTTTCACGAACACATACCTATATTTGAGAGCGTCGTTTTTTAAATTGTAGAGTCTCGATCCAAATCAATGTGTTGTTACATGATCTAAGGTTATACAAGTTTAGTATAGTATGCCATGGACAATTATTGACAGATGATTGACAGTGAATGAAAATCAATTTGACACTTCTGTCACATTGAATTTGTTTATTGTGTGATTGCATTTGATTGTTATCTCAATTCAATTTATATAGTTTCGATTGAATAAGTTTGGAATATGAGCAAGTGTATGAGATCATTGAAGTTCAAACAGGAAATTTTTATTTGATGAGAATATTTAGAATCGTATCAAAATATATGATATTGAGGTTCCTATTCTTGTATAAATATTATGTTTACCCTGACACAACCTATCATTCTCTAGCATCAATGCTGATTATCCCACTAATTCAGTGTGGTCATCTTGATATTAATTTTTTTTCATCAATAAAGTTTGTGGCGAAGTGGTAAGGTTCCAGGTTCCTAAAAATCCAGTCACAAGTCGGTTCGCACTTCCACCAGAGCAAGCTGTTTCTTAATTTTCTTCCTTCTCCTTCAATAGACTAGAATTATTCTCAGAATATTCGAATCAGTCCATTCCGCATGTTCATAGAATGTCCCTAGAATATTTCTATCAGATTGTGAGAATATTTTGAGGATATTCAAATATTCTTGAAGAATATCCTATGGACGTTCTATGAATAACATTGTGCTATCTTGGTTCGCTCCTATGATATATATATGATTTCATCAACGATCACATTCTTTCAAAGCATCATTCTTGGAATTGTGCTTCAGGCGGTTGATATCTCGATCCGAATTACACTTCTGTCATCAAGAATTAATTGATTTGTATATTGTGTAACTGCATTCGAAAGTTTTGATTAGAAATACGTTCAGAATATGAAGAAGCGTATCATATCATTGGAACTCAAAAAGGATATTATTGTTACTTTATTTATAATAATGAAAAAGACATTGATTACTTGGATTGCACAGATTTTATAGTTATATTGACGCTGAAGGATGCATGCTGAAGCTAATTCATTTCACCTCCCACGGGAGTTAATATTTTTTCCTCCCGTGGGAGTGACTGGCCAATTTTGTTTCCTTGAATGAGGGATCAAACGCCTACTTTCGAATCAGTGAGTAGATGAATTTTATTATTTCTCATCAACATAGACACTCTGTATCTTAAAAACGGATCTAGCTCCACCACACTGCAAAGAATATTTTGTTCAAACTTATCATTCGATCAGAGAGATTGGGCTTCCATTTTCTTCAGTCCGGTACTATTGTTATATTTCCCGAGCTCTGCCTAAAAAAACATTTCAAATAGACAATAATTGTCAGTATCTACATTGCCGTCGATAAAATTATGTGTCTTAAATGGAACGAGTAAAGAATTTTTTCGAGATAAAGCTCATGCTGCTGCTTCTTCTGAGCATTCGACCGCTGATGTCTCGCTGTGGAACACTCTCGCGCGAATTTTATATCTCTTACGCTTTAGTTTACCACCCTCATTTCCGTTTATTGATGATAACAACAATTTATCTGCTCTACTCATTTGGTTGGACGAAATCACCCAGTTACTCAGCACTATTATAGTTTTTAATATCCTTCAGACCATTACCATTCCTAAAAGAAGGGAGGGGGAAGATGCCCCTCCTCCTGGAAATAGACTTTGATGATTTCGATCATAATAATAATTGGGATTCTCTCTCGTGCGCACTAAGCGATGAAAAAAATTTTGAAGGTTTTTCAAGATTGTCCACGGCGCCGATCTTCACATAGTTTCCAATATCGGTCGTTTTCTAAATCTAGATAGACCGCCTAATATGAATCCATACGTTTATTTTTCGAAATTTCTGTTAAAATTGAATCTGTGTTAGATGATTTTATCACAACAAACAGAGATTTCAACCAAGTCACAAGAACCAAAGTTGAGCAACTCTCTTTTTCGTCATATACAGGGTGTTTCGAAATTCGACCGACAACGTTTGACAGGTGATAGCCCTCGTGATTTCATAATCATTGAGATAGGAACATTCGGTCTTCAAGTGTTCAGTTCTCGAGATACAGGGCGTTGAAGTTGAGAAATGAAAATAGTTGTTTCGCAATATCTCAAGAATAATTGAATATAATGCATTCAACTTCGGTATATGGTTTCATCTTTGAACGGGCCATTTTTTGACCTGGAAGCCATTCCGGACATTTTGTCCAGTGGTGCCCTACAGGGGGTTGTGGCATTTTTTCCTTCCATATTTTCTACGCCACTGATTGAATTTCGATTATTTCCAATTCCTCGAATTCATTGTTCAATTTTGTTCAGAAAATGCATCACCTTCAACTGAGCTGAAATAAACAGTTTTCGAGATATTCGACCCAAAATAGAAGATTGCATAGTAATATTTCATCATTTTCAGTAGTAGAAAATTGCAAAAATATTTTTCTGGTGTTGAGTAGATTAGATACTATTCAGATCTCATTCCATAGCTGAACAGAAATAGTTATTCCACACATGAAGAGAAAACAAAAATTTTCGTAATATTTTACTACCGAGGAAGATGAAAAATTACTATGCATACTTCTATTTTGGGTCAAATATCCCGATAACTGTTCATTTTAGCTCAGTTGAAGGTGATGCATTTTTTCAACATAACTGAACAAACAATTCGAGAAATTGGAAATAATTGAAATTTCATCAGTGGCGTAGAAAATATGGGAGGAAAAGTTATCACAACCCTCTGTAGCGCATCTCTGGATAAAATTCTCGGAATGTCTTTCTGGTCAAGAAATTAATCAGTGAAAGATGAAACCATAAACCGAATTTGAATGCATTATATTAAATTATTCTTGAGATATTGCGAAAAAACTATTTAAATTTCTTAACTTCAACGCCCTGTATCTCACGAAGGACTCCTCCACAAACTACCATCATACGGCTTACCACCTCAGCTATGCCATCTCTTATCGAGTTTTCTTTCAAGCAGATCGCTTCACGTGGTGGTGGACGGTGTATCGTCTGATACCATTGGCATCAATTCCGGCGTTCCACAAGGATCAATTTTGGCACCAACATTATTCCTGCTTCATATCAATGATCTGTTGGGAGTAACAACTTGCCCCATCCACAGCTTTGCAGATGATAGTACCCTCCATACTGCGTTCTCTTCCAGAATTCCTATTTCTTCCCAGGAAACTAAGAACTCACGGCGCAGGCAGGTCAATGCTGTCAATGAAGATCTTGCTGAAATCACAGCCTGGGGAACAAACAACCTAGTTGAATTCAACGCCACCAAAACTCAAGCCTGCATTTTCTCTAGAATGGCGGAACTCAGTATGCCTGATATTGTAATGTCTGGCTCCACCATCCCCACCAAGCCCACCATATCTATGCTCGGTATTTCTATCAGCAACACTCTTTCATGGGATAATCATGTCAGATCCATCGCAAAAGCTGCTTCACAAAAACTCGGATTCTTGTTCCGTGCGAAAAGCTACTTTACACCTCAACAGCTTCTCATGATATACAAAGCGCAGATACGGCCTGTTCTAGAATACTGTTCCCACATATGGGGTTCAGCACCAAAACATACGCTGATGCTCTTAGATTCCATCCAGAGAAGAGCCATTCGCCTGGTGGGTGACGCCACACTCACTCACTCTTTGACATCATTGGAACACCGTAGAAAGGTCGGCAACCTTTCACTTTTCTATCGATACTTCCACGGGAAATGTTCTTCGGAAATCTCTGCTATCATCCCTTCACTAGCAATACCAATCAGACGAACTAGACAAGCCCAGTCAGCACATCCTTTCGTTGTCAACCTCGAAAGATGTCGAACAGCACTTTATCAAGACTCCTTCATCCATAGAACGGCTAGGCTCTGGAATTCATTGCCTGTGGAAGTATTCCCAACAACATATAATCTCCAAAAGTTCAAAAAAATTCCAATACCTACCTCCTGTCCCTATCCTCCCTAGGAACGCACGATGTTCTTTGAACATTATAGGGATTCCCTTTCGTGCGCTCCAAAGCGATAAAAAAAAAAAAAAAAAAAGAACTGAACACTTCAAGACCGTCTGTCCCTATCTCAGTGATTATGAAATCACGAGGGCTATCACCTGTCAAGCGTTGTCGGTCGAATTTCGAAACACCCTGTATATCTATAGATACCTACTCCAAAGTTCATTGTTTTCTGAACATCATTTCTGATTACTTAGGCCAGTTGGTGCCAGTTACCAATAGTTTGCAGTGAAAATCTGTGAATTTGTTAGCTATTCAAAAATACATATAGATATAATTTGTTGGAGATATTCTCGAACATGAGAGAGATTCAAATGAATGTTTTGGGAGTATTTCCATAAAATTAATGGACATTTCTGATGAATTGAGAATAGAAATTATGAAATTAAGCAACCCCGCATAGCAAAACGTCAGTTCAATAGAACAAAAATATTGAGACAGCTTCTGCAGAACTTCAAAATTTTTTCATTCATTCCATATATGGACTTTCTCTTATATCTCAAGATATGCAAACAGCTTTATCGATATCCTGTTAACACCCCAAAAATCTGACAGGCAAAGAAGAACATGGCACCCATAAAAATATCACTAAAACCTACGATATTGAAAATTCATCGACTTGAATGTAAATTTTCCTGCCTATATCTCGAACCATTGAAAAACTTTTATCAATATCTCTCACCAGATTTTTTAGTACACTGGGAAGGGTAACAACATGGCTGAGATTGGAAAATCATGGCTGACGGGATTATTTCAAAGATGAGCTATTGGAGTTCTCTCTCAATTCATTGAACGCTCTGAATTATATCATAAACATTTACTATCAAACCGTAAATCAACTATCATTTTATCATTATAAAAATCACTCCCAATACCATTACGTTATATGTATAAAGAATTTCAGAGGAACTTGATTGACCAAAAATATAGCTTGCTAAATTCTGATATAGCAACAACCAAACACATATTGACAGGCTGTCGAATTGATGATCGTTAGCAAGTGATAATTTTCAGGGACGCTAAAAGAAACATGGAGAATTCAACTAAAATGTTTTCGTTTTCGTGGAGCTTCCGGTTGTTTCAGAGATGACACATCCCAGCAAACACGAGATATCGTGGTGATGGCCCATTGATTTGATCGATGGCATACTGCTGGCATTATTTTTCGTTAATAAACATGTGAATATTCATTGCAGTTTCAATCATATAATTTCAGTATATTTTCTATGGATTTATGTGAATCAAGATTACACTATTGTTACAGCATTGGGGAATCAATTGGTATACTTCTTTTTACAAAGATCACTGGAACAGAATAGGTTGACCGATGAATGAAGGATATAGGTTCCTCAAAGCCAAAAAGTCTATCAGGTGCATTTTATTGGCATCAGTTTTTCGACAATGAACAATAATTATTGATGTGTCTTCATAGGTCTTCCATTTTGTATTCTCTATCCTTCTGCGCATGAGCCTTCATTTGCTATTGTGAGATGAGATGTGAAGTGAACAAGTGAATAGATAGAAAATTGTATATGAGTACATACTATGCAATCTCATCAAATCGAAATAACGAATTTAGTTGTATAAACTGATATTCTTCTTCGAGAACATCGATCGTCAATTGCTAGTACCTTTACCATGAAGTTTCGATCTTAGAAACAATCTACTCCTACCTCAGACTTGACTGACTGTTGAGTCTTCGTTTCGACCTATATCTATTGTTGCAGCAGGCTAAGTAATATGCAGTAGAATTTATAAATCACTTGAAACTCACAAATAGTTTTTCCCAGATACCTACCAAAGAGAATCAGTTGTCGAGTTTTGGCCTTCTACCAGATATTCCAGAAATTACACAACAGAAACGGAATCCGTGAACTCTAGGCTGATTGACCAAATCCAGATGTGGATATATAACTGAATACAAGAAGTTTTATTATAATGATAATCATAATAATTATTATTAATAGTAAAATAGCAATAAACGGAAGAAATGCTTCGCATTGCTCTGAAAGTGATGGCCCATTTATTAATGTTTGCTGGATCTTTATTATTTTTACATCCTGTATTTCACAACATTCTTGATTTTCGTTCATGATTTTGACTCAAATTCATGAAAAGTACCTGAAATAAACCGTTTTTGAGTTATTTTTCGGAGAAAAAGTGACCAATTCAGCCTATCATTTTCATTCGATTCTATACATATATTGATGGTATCAACTCATGGAGATATACCCAGTATATCGTGAGAACATCCTTCTGTGAATGAATACAAAGTTCACACCTCATTCTGAAAATGCATCATCCTTTCTATTCCGTCGTCTGCCATCATGTGAATCTAAGTATGCACGTCTACAGTAAGCCCTTGCTGATTTGATATATATGATCCAATCTCTTCATTTACATGAAATCATTCAAGTTTAAACGGGGGGTATTTTTGTTCCATGTTCCGGATTAATTTGCACCTCCAAGGTGTTCACGGAGATTTGAACACCCTGAATAACTCGGCGAAGGCATTGTATGTGCGCTGAGCCCGAGCGGAGACGTTCTCAATGTATGTAACTCATTTCTGTTGAATAAAATACACCCATCCTCGTAATGCATATACCAACGATCAATATAATCGACGAGAGCCCGAATGAGCCTTATAAAAAAATGATTAATATCTACCTTGACAAGTTCATACATACACTCATAACACCACGAGAGACCAATTTCATTATTCTTCGTTTGTTTCTCTCCTGCTCATTACATAATCTTCAATTTTAGATCCCTAAAGATCCACATTCGATGAATGTGTTTTCGTGGATGCCTGTTTTGTCTTGTTGAAAGGCTTATCACTGACCTGAGTTTGTTGTGGTCTGTTCGGTTTCAGAATATCAGTTGAAAATGACTGTTGTTTCCAAGTTTGTTTCCTTATTATGAGTCTATACTGATGTATATTGATGACCTATCACTGTTGATTCTAGGTCTGTACGCCATATTCCTAGTTATCTCCAATAGTTTGCCATGCATGGAAAGTTGCTTGTTATTCTGTTGTGCCCACATCTGCAAATGCGTTTTGTGTTTCAGTTAGGAATCTTGGTTGAATTCAATATCATGATTGTGTTTCGTCCAATGCTTTTGCACACGATCAAAAATTTCTCACCTGGAGAACCTGTTTTTTAAATTATATTCCTGCTCTTCAAAACATGGTTGAAATCATGAAAATGAGGCAGTCGAGTAGGCCAATCATAGTGTCGGAGAATATGTATCTTGTCCACTCATAATCTCTTCGAATCTGTCTGTAGAAGAGCTCATTTTATACCTATTGTGTGTTCTAAAAAATGATATTGCAATAAGCATTTATACAAGTATAAGTATATTCAAGAGTAAATGGACTTTTTCAATGAAATTCCAATATTTTGAATAAGACGTCACGTTATTATACTACCTGGCAGTATCATCATCAGGTTTGATAGAAGTATGTCAAACATATAGGATATTTATAAGTGTCTATTTTTCTCTGTCGCTATGGTGGAAGAATTTTTCAACCATATTTGACACAGACCAGAATCATTGTATTCCTAATATAAAATTATCCTCAATACAGATTCTGTCGCGTAAAATCCTTTCAGTAGAAATATGTAGGATAACTGTTCATTTGTGCCATTTTGCGAGACGTCCCGAGCACAAAATTTATAGCCGATCCATAAGCTAGTCCATATCATCGAATCCAACAATTCAAAGCGGTTTCACAATGTGTACTTTTAAAGTAGCGTTATCCACTTGTTACTCAGTCTCTGTATTTGGGATGGCACTTCACAGCGACATCAAAGAACATACTTACAATTCCCTTTTAGGAAAACCCGCGGGGAATTTCATTTTTTCCTAGTAGAAAAAAATCTTCGAGATTTTTTGTTCGGTACAAAATCGATGTGATTTGCAATTCTTGATAGAACTTGAAAAGGAATGAGAAATCAGATAGCTTCGTTCACGGCGGTTGGACACAAAAAACACCAGTCACCACCAAGGAATAGTACAACTTCTAACGAATGGATATAACTATAGTCAGGGTCAGACGAATCAGCCTATCATTCACATCGTCATTTACTTTTAGGCACCCACTTGTAACTTACTCCCGCGGTTGTTCTAATGAAATGAATATCGTTAAATATAGCGACAAATTTTCAATATCGAATTAACTGAAAACTGAGGATCTCCTATAGGTTGGCAACTAGAAACTATAAGAATAATAAAGTCTTCCATTGGTGCGCATATACACGCCTGGCAGGAATAATTTTCCTGTAGAGAATCCGTGCCCATGGGCAGCGACAATGCCATACGCTTCGTATCGCTTCAACACATCCTTCGATGGAGTCCATTCGTTTGCCACACGTGCCAGACTCGAGTAGGTGGTGCAAAGACGCCTATGCATTATAGTTTTTCTACAGGAAAATTATTCTTGCCAGGCTAGTGTACATTCATGTGTGACCCATGCACTTATCAGACCAAAGCACCCTTATAGAATTTACAGTTTTCAACCGATTAATATTTTTGCCATTTCAGTGCAAGAGTATCAGAAGATCTAGGTCCACGCAAATTTGCGAAATTCAATTCCAATTTTTAGGACACATTATATTTTCTCGTGGTGAAAATTGCAAAATTTTATAAGCAATATTTTTCGAAAAAAATCGACTCCGCTACTGAAATGAGCATTCTTCAATCGAAGATATCGTGGGACTTCATCGAAAAAGTTTGAATGGCAACAAAATTTCAACAACAAGATTCATTTTCGTAACATACTATTTTTTATGTTACAAAATTAATGTTATAACTTTGTTGCCAATCAAAAATTTTCAATGGAAGTTCTGCGATTAACATAAATGAAGGATACTGAATCCGCTAGCGAAGTTGAATTTTCCCGATAACATCAATAATGGTATTTCGCAATTTGAAACATGAAAAATGAAATACTATGACCTGAAAATTGGTATTATATTTTGCCAATTTCGGTATACGTAAACCCTTTCATACTCTTTCTGCTGAAACAAAATAAAATGCATCGGTTGAGAATTGTAGATTTGAAGATGCTCTGGTGACACTGTACATTAATGATGAACAATATTTGTATTGAATCTCGGCTTTTTCTCTTGATCTATATCACCAGCAAAAAGTGTCAGATGAGCTGGACAAGGTTAGTCAGCACACCTCTTCGTCATCAATCTCGCGATTTGTTGAGCAACTTTCTACCAAAACTCATAGTACGGGAAAAAAAACTGTACACTATACACCCACTAGTATATCTGCCCCAGATTATTATGCAATATTAGAGACAAATCAGAAGGTGAAATCAAATTAACCCAGCTGAAGTTTGTGCGATAACACCGAATTTTAGTGGATTTACCACCCCGTAAACTGGAAATTAAAGGAGAAAAATACATTGTTCCATAAAAGACAGTCTGGTAAATGGATTCGAAGGGAACCACACTTTCCACTCAACGAGGATAAGCTTTCCAACAGCCAGAAAAGAAAAGTCTCATCCAACGTCAATACTGGAATGATTTTAAATTCAGATTGCTTCTTGTGGTAACAATCGATTATCTAGCTAATTCCATCTTCTGGCGTTTCTAAAACCTTGAGATGTTCGATATATACACAGAACGAAAAAGGTACGTTATATTAATAAAAAAGTACATCAAATCAGTGAACGTCAACATTAATTTTGGGCCGATGACGGGTTTCATTAATACAATGAACGGTCGTACGTAAATTTTCTTGTTGATTGAGTTATGACTGCAGTACGTTGAATCAACGAATAATGGTCATCGATCTATGTTTGCCGGTGATTGATATTACGAATGGATTTACATTGGTTCATGGTTGTTGTACATTGAATCAATAAACAGCGAGCATGGATCTATGATGATAAACATTGGTTTATGGTTGATGTACATTGTATCAATTAACAGTGAGCATGAATATGTAAGTGCCAGTTACGAAGGACAGACTCAGTTTATCACAGCTGAACATTGAATCAATAATCAGCTAGCATGGATCTATGATCGGCGGTTATTGATATTACGAACGATAGACATCACTTGATGATTTTCTTCATTGAATCAATGAAAAATGAGCATGAATCTATGTTCGACAGTTATAGATGTAACGAACAAATTCTATTGGTATTTAACAGTGGTATAGTCGTCGTCGAAGATAATGTTGTCAACAGTATCGTCACTATCAGTAATAAGGGGACAATTTTTTCACGCATCAGAGTAATTAATTTCTAAAATTTTGAAAAACCCAAAATCGGCCCAAAATTATCTAGTACATCCACTGATTTGATGTGACCTGATGAATAATATAATATATACATTTACAAGGCAGTCGCAGAACACTGATGGTTTTCTTAATGAAATATCATTTTTTTTTGTTGAAATCTACCTAATTGTATTGAATAACAAATGTAATGAATATTTTTTAATGAAGTCAACTAAAAATGTTTCCGAAATGTCAACAATACACTGAATGATCGAAGACTGATAAACTTGGACGATATTCAAAAAACAAATATTCGCTCACCTTATACATTTTTTGTCGGAATAAACAAATTTTGCCCTTTCCATTCATTATAATTTAATTATAACTAAGTATCTAATAATAAGGGAGATGTTCCACAGAAATCTCTGCTATAATTCAATCACAAGTAATACCAGTCAGACGAACTCGACAGGCCCAGTCAGCACATTCTTTCTTTGTTAACTTTGAAATATGTTGAACTACACTCTACCAAAACTCGTTCGTCCATAGAACGGCGAAGCTTTGGAATTATTTGCCAATGTAAGTATTTTCAAGAACTAATAACCTCCCTATACAAGACAACGGAAATTTTGTCAAATCAGGCAAAATACTGATCTGAACACCTAATTAACTTGATTTTCATTTTCTGTAGAAAATAAAATGATAACAATGTGATGACAATAACCAGTAGTTGTAGAAAGAATAGTACCTTGTGCATCCCACGAGTACCTACCCAGCAAACATTTTGATATGGGTACAACATAATCGACACATTGAGTTGCCCATAGCAAGCCCAGCATAAACAGAAATGATGGGACTGTAATGGCCAATTAACGACATTGGTTACATATTAACGAGGTAGGGGGAGGGGTAGGAGGAGGGGTAGAGGGAAGGGTAGGGGTTTCAGGGGTCCAATTGATCTGGAAGTTCTAGTAACTCAATATATTTTTTGATGTTTATCATCATATTATATGAAATAGACACATACCAGATTTCAAGGAAACAATTTATGAATGACACAATGATATCTTCTTAACCTCTCTCTTCTTCCAAGATAAAACTCCTCAGAGTGACTGCTTACCGGCTGGTATATCTACATCTTCATCTTATTTGGGAAGCATTCCTCCAAAATAGATTCTTCGTTGCGAGGTAGGTACTTCTGAAATATAAAATTCTTCACAAGTTATCATGAAGTGGCCTTTCTTGATGTCAGAATTCTTTCTTCATAGAACTATGAGAAACAAAATACTCTGTTACATGAGTTCATAACTTGATCAATATATAGTCTGATTACGTGATATATACTTACATATGGAGGCACAGGCCTTATTGTTATTCACTTCAATGATAGAGACAGGTTTCCATAACCAAATATTACTTCTGATAGTAACGAACCAAGCAGTCCATGATAGTTACGCTTCTGGAGAGGTAGGAGCCACTACAATTATTATCATCACAAACACATGCATTTCATAACAAAATTTGGAACACTAGATAGGTAGATTGATACTTACTCAATACATATTATCATCATTGAAGAATCCATCTTCTATATTATCAATTGAGAATACTCCTGCCACCATAACTGCCATTATAACGACCAGGGAAAGTGATGAGCACAATGATATGACAACAAACCAGAGAAAAACGAAACATAGGCTATCACTAGAGTGACATATAATAATTATCCAAATGATCAGCTGATTGTTGATGTAGACGTTCCCAGAAAATCCCCCAGTGGGACGAGTAGTGAACAGGATATTGGCCAGCAAGGGGCCACAACTCGTTAGTGCTCAACTCGTTCTATACATCATACCATCACAAGGCCATCATCGTATTTTCAACTGATGGTTACTTAGCATAGAGAAATCATCGGACATCACCAATACACCGGCATCGACACTTTCTCACACTTGCCTGCACTAGGCCGGAATTCTCCCGGTAGTTCAATGTTTGCTGAGTTAATATATCCTAATCGTAAGAATTGTGAAAAAAGTAATTCAAAATCAACAGGACTCACCTTTCTCAAATATGTTAGGTTTAGTATCCCATTGATGTGGCACAATTTCACAAATAGGTAGGAATTCTATACGAGCCACACTAGCCACAGAAACACAAAACACGACCCAGCACTTTCAACTTTTCATTAACAACTGAACGAATAGAAATAAAATAAAATGGCAAATGAAAAATTCACCGCGTATTATGAAACCTTTTCATAGTATTAATGTTTGGCGTGATTGATCCATGGGTAGGCAACATTAATTTGGCGCCTGTTTTGGAAGTTGATGTTTCTTTTCATAGTATTAATGTTTGGCGTGATTGATCCATGGGTAGGCAACATTAATTTGGCGCCTGTTTTGGAAGTTGATGTTTCATTTCATGAAATCAACGTTTAGTGTTCATTGAAACAATGAAGACCATTCATTATTTTCTTATGTTTGTTGTTGATAGATCCATGACGAAAAGTTTATTACTCCAATGATGAAAAACATAGATCAATAAACATAAAACGTTGATTCAATGAAGTTTTTCATCACATGAATGAAAAAAATGATTAACTTTTGATGTTTCTCGTTCATTGTTCAATGTTGGCTCGTTCATTGTTTCAGTGTCTTGCGGTATGAACCCATCATCAGAAATGATTGTAATAATCATCGATTCGTAATATTAATGTTCAAAAAATTGACGACCGCCGTTCATTAATTTTACGTACAAAATTATTTTCTGTGTATACTTAATCGAGGAAATGTAAAACATTGTCTGAGTCGAACAGAAATGAACCCTTCAGATATGTATTGTTGTGTTCGCAACAGGTTTCTTGTCTTGTCAGAGTTGAGTCTTTATACTTAGTCTGATGGGTCTCCTTTGAATCAACTCCAGCAAGTTCTGAAGTGCTTAGGAGATCAACGCCAGTTACGCGAACTGTACTCAAAATATAGTTGAATTCGACTCTTTTAGAGTGTCAAAAGCTGCTATGAGATACAATACTTCTTGGTGCTAGAAAGAAATTCCAGCTTCTGAGAGTGACCATGGCTATAATGGCGGCATGGTCATGCCAAGATAAGCTGTCAGATACCGTGACCAGACCATTTTTAATGATCGCTATATGCCTGGAAATCGTGAGTAATGAAAATCTTCTACTCGATAGGGAATTGCATTTTTCCACCAAGGAAGACGGAGATGCACATGTGGACTGAAAGTCAACGGACATTCATTTTATGTAAATATAGGGTGGCTCATCGAGAAAGTTCTATCCAAGTTTATGATGCAATCAATGTAATACCACTCGGACAGGTCGACTTTTTTTGGCAGGGGACATAATTGTGTAGATATCATTTCCCAAAGTTGAGACCCTGAAGCAGAACGGGCATCAACTTTCGCTTTGTAACACCCTGTATTTCATTCCATGATCGGTTTGTGATTATGATTGCAAATCCAACGTTTGATGGGGTTTTCTCAAACGGTTACATGCGGCTATGGAGATATAACTGGTAGTTTCCTCACACTCATGAAACATGTTGAAAAATCAATCAATCGCCGTAACAGTTTCAGAAAAAAAACCACCAAACTTAGTATTGTTGGATTTATAATCATAATCATTAACCGATCATGGAATGAAATACAAGGTGTTTCATTTTGGAATCGAAAGCTGATGCTTCATTCGCTTCAAGGTTTCAAATTTGGGATATGATAATTACAGACATATGTGACCCCCACCAAATTGATATCGACCTGTCTGAGCGCTTTTTCATCGATTGCATCACAACGTGGAACGTTCTGGATGGGCCACCCAGTATGAGAACAACACTGTATTCTAGTAGATTCTCAGATTTCATAGAAAAAACGAAATTTGGATATCATTCTAGTACATTTTCAGATTTCATAGGAAAAACGAAATTTGGATATCATGCTTCAAGAAAAGGAAATAAACATAAAGACTAGGATGGAGACAATCCTGACATCCCTTGATCAAGTTCTTAAAGATCTAAAGAACCGTCTAGTGATCCGATTAACTCCGAGCTTGGAGCGGTGGCACCACATTTCGTAATCTTGGTAATGATAAAAATGTCAGCAATAAAAATTAGGGATAATACGAAGGGAGAACAGGATGAAGGGAAAAATATCTTCTAGGATCAGCTCCGAGCTATAAGCGAGAACAGAGATACCAAATCGCAATCATCAATTTGTGGTAAATGACAAGAATACAATTAATTTCTGTACTTTCGTCTTATTATATCTCTTCTGATTTCAGGAAAATTTTATTTATATTAGTTTTTGGTTTCTCTGGCCTAGGCAATACTTATTTCCAAGGATAATTCAATAAAACGAAAATAGAAATGATAGTAATACAATGACAAATTCTTCATGGACTGCAGGAGGCCGAAGAAATATCTCCTTGGCAAGATCAGGAAAGATCCAAGACAAAGATCAACAACCAAAGCAAGAGAAGTCTCCAATCGATAACGGGAAATCTAATGAGCCATTGCAGATTCGAACCCTAGGCCTGAAGATACTAATATTCCAGGAATATAGATGGTTCAATACTATTGTGACACCTATTATCGAAATTGTATGGAATTCATTCTACAACTGCTATATTGATAGACTAGAAAATGTACCAAAAAAATTCATAAATAGACTGTACTTTAGATTCAACAAGAACAGATACCATAAATCATATGAAAACAACTTGAAGTTTCATAAGCTGGAAAATGTGGAATTGAGAAGAAATTTTTTTGATCTATGTTTCATATATGAATTATTTAATAACCTAACAGATATACTGCTTACCTTAATAGCTCGCAACACAACATGAGGAAGAGACAACTCTTAAGAGTTCCCATCGCTCAACAATTTTTTTCCTCAACTCTCCATTAATAAGATGTATCAAAACCTTCAATAGTCTATGCAAATCAAACAATGATCTTGATGTATTAAACAATCGAAGATTAAACATCTCATTCATCTGGTTCAAAAATGAAGTCAAACAAGTTCTGTACAATTAGTCCTTCTCAATTAGTTAAATACAGAATACATTGCCAAATATCAATAACATAGTCAAGCCTTGTACTATTAGTTACCAAGCACAAATAATTATCTCAAGCATTATATAACTAGAAAACATACCCAGTACTACATTATACATTGTATGTTATAATGTGCCACTGTATTATTGGGCAGATGAAAACCTGCCTGTTGGGTGGCCTCAGATTTATAGATAAATAAATAAACCTGATGAAATACTGATACCGCTTCCTACGAATATAATACCTATGCTCTGCAATTGTACGTTTAGGACGATGAGGTTCAAAAATTTTCAACGAATTTCGAAAGTACATTGTGGGGATCGGTATGCATCAATAGCATGTCATAACATTTCTATCGACGTAAATCGTCGTACATATTGGGAGTGGATTGTCTCAGACTTTGAAAACGAAGCTTGAGGGGATGTGATGAAGAAATAACCATTTGAAAAGCAGGAGGAGATGAATCTGATGGAAATATTGAATATTGAAGTGTGAATTCATACCCTCACGACTTTCTACTTATGTACCGGCTGGTGATAGGCTTCAACTTAAGGCCAAAACAGCTTCTTCAATTGAATTAACAATATTGAGAAATTGCCTGGATATTTGTATATCCCATTTTTCTTGAATTCTTCTGAAGATATAATATGTTGATTGATTCTTAGATAATATTTGTGAATTTTGTTTCAAATTTATTCTCGAACTATCTTGATTTGTTATTTTTCTGTTCCGTTTTGTTTCCTGAATTCTACACTCTTTTTCACTAATAAACATTGAATCTTTGAATATTGCTGCTCTAAATTTTCGACTATCAATTCTTTTCTGTTTCAAATTTCATTTTCAGCAAGATTCTCGTTCCAGTTTTGTTCGGAATCCGTTGTTTTTTTCAGATATTCATACTGTTTATGAATTGTACGTTCGGCTTTCCCTTCTCAATAGAATATTTTTACACCGAGAAAAAGGACAAGCTCTGGAATTCATTGCCAAAGGAAGTATTTCCAAGAACTTATCATTATGAACTGTTGGATTCTGTCCAAAAAAGGGCAATTCGTCTCGTGGGTGATGCCTCGCTCACAAACTCACTCACTTCTCTGGGAGACTGTAGAAAAGTTGAAGATCTGGCTCTATTTTATAGATATTTTCATGGACGATGCTCTTCTGAAATATCAACAATTGTTCCTCCCTTGGCAGTCCCCGCGAGATTAACTCGTCGAGTTGAGGCTTCGCACCCCTTCGTAGTCACTTTGGAGACTCCAGGTCTAACGAATCTTTGGAAAGAGATGTTCTGCAGGAACATCTCTTTCCAAAGATTCGTTCATCCAACGAACAGCGGGGCTCTGGAACACAATGCCAAGGGATGTGTTCCCCGAGGCATATAACCTCCAGAAATTCAAGAAGAACACCAATTCACGATGTTCTCTGAACATTACAGGATATCCCTTCTCGTGGGAACCAGAAAATGAAAATAAATCTCCAAAAGTTCAAGAAAAATTCCAACATCCTACCTCCTTTCCTTATCCTCTCTAGGTGCGCATGATGTTCTTCGAACATTATAGGAATTCCCTTTAGTGCGCACCAAGCGATAAAAATAACAAAAGTGTCAAACACATTGAGGAACTCTAGTGGCAATGTGCAATGACTGTTTTTTCCTGACAAGGTAGGTACAATGAAGCCTCAGGTCCAAGATAAAGCTTTGCTCTTGGCAAAAACCGATTTAAAAACTTCTTATCGGTGTCTGTGATGTTTTGAAAAACAACAAAGCAAGAGAAAACACGTAACGACCTGAAGAAAACAATTAAATGCGGTCATAAAAGAGGGATGATCTCAACGGGCACCATTCGAGGCTCTTTATCATGCGTTATAGTAGTAATTCACATTTCCCGCCACAGTTATGAATAATAAATACTGATATAGGGCGTAATCTAAAGTTGGTCTCAGTGCCTTCAGCGGAATACATATTCTCCAGCTTCGGGTTGCAGCTACTTATCAGTTCGCTGCTAAATTAAAGATAAAAAATATACTGTCACGTCCATTCTAACGTTGGCTTATTCAATTTCCATCTCTTATCCCAGTGCCGCAGTAGATTGCCCTAGATGTTCTTCTTGAACTGAATCTTGCTCCGTAAAAAATACTGCTTTATATTATAAAGGGAAGATTTGTGTTTGTGGACTTGTTACATTTCGAGATGTTGGAAAATAGAAATAAGACACCTATTTCTGAAAGGAAACGACTATAAACGGGTCTTCCAGTGAACCAGCTATGAAAGGTTTGGAGGTATAAATTTGGATCATTTCGGAAGAGCGACAATTCCTTTTAACGCAATAATGAAACTGTCAAACATCAATACTACTTTCATTTGTAAAATGAAACAGGAAAACAGGAATGGTAAGTGTATTTTATATCTATAACTAAAAGTAAAAATGAACGAAAATGATTAATGTTAATTAGAAAGTTCATTTAAAAAAAAATAGATTTAATACACGAGATAGGCATGTGATGATGGCCTATGACTGAAGAAAGATTTTCTACGAAATTTGGTTGATATATCATTATATAACAATTTCGAGAAATCTCTAGATTTCAACAAATAATGGTTCAATGGAGTGACGTCCTCCAAGTTCACCTGATTTGATTTCTATACCCTGATCAATCTAAAGAAACGTATTCTATGTGTGTATGTATATATATACAGGCTGATTTTAAAATGAGTGCATATATTTCAAACACTATAAGAAAGCTTGAGGTATACTACCGAATAGCACTATTAAAAATATTATTAGGATCAAAATAGATTTGGGGCAAAATACCCTTTTTCCGCCCAGATTTTTACTTCTGTCACAACTATCGTTTGCGATCCGCAGTCGACCGTGATGAATGAAGCGACGTTGCCACTCTACATGAAAATTAGGAGATATTAAATAAAATGTATAATCGAGAAAATGTACATGGGGAAGAAGTTAACCCTGGTCTTGAATTTCAAAAAGATAATACAAAAACTTTAAAATGGACTCACCCAAGATTTGTACACATAAGCTAGAAAAGCGTATATCTTAACACCTCCCTTTGGAAGTTCTTTTACTGAAAAATCCTTTAGACCCTTCCTTCCACCTCCTTGCATCGCTACAATTTCGTGTCATTCGAGGAGTCTCATGGGCCCCGCACAATAACGACCCGACATAAGAACCATATCATTCAGCTCAATGTTTGAGAAATGCATCGTCACTTTCCAAGCAAATTGTCAGAAACAAAAACTTTACATTTACTAGTCAGTGTTGTTCCTGGGTCTGATTTTTTCGTAATAGATTTCCTTGGAAAAAGGTATCAGATTTGTATCAAAAGGTAATAGACTAGAAAAATCTGACATTTGACATTCGGAATGTCATTCTTGTCAAACCCTATCGCACTAATCACAGTTTTGACATAAATATAGAACATAGAACGGAACATAATTATCCGCTGAGCACAGAAATAGATTTTTTAGTATTGGAACATATTTTGGTGCTAATAGCAAATAGTAATAGATTATCATGACAAATCGTAATATCGTAACAATCTTCGTGAAATAGTAATAGAACGCGAACAATCCTAGTTAGTACTGTCAAAGGTCACAGCAAAGAGGAAATCTATGGTCACAGATAGTCAGATACTGCTGTTTTGAGAAATGATGTTGACAGATCATATGATAATAGTTTTGTTTGTGTCGGCTGGTTTGTAAAATAATTGTAAACGTAAAATAAAAAATAAAATAATTGGATGGAATGGACTCGATATTAGTATTTGTTTGCTCTCGGGAGTTTTGCTGTTCGAGCAGGTATGAGAAAATCTACTAGGTGAGTCGATTTCCAACTTTGTGTATGTTGTGTACCTATTTATTGTCTGCTAATTTTGTATCTACCCGCTGGGGCCTTATTTTCGAATTGAAGGAAGGGGGACGTTCTATCATTCCCCTCATGTTTCTCTCCGTCTCTCGTGATCCATGGAGATAATCAACCCACAGTTCTCTCAGTAAACTTTAAAAAATAAGGCTCCTGTACATATTACATTCACCTCTATTAGTTTCCATAACCTATTTCAATTCATGTTCATTCTGTGACAAATTTTTATCAGGATATTCGTCTCTGAAACAATCTGGCATCACTGTCTTGTTTTTACTTTAGTGAATGACGAATTGTGGATTCCCTAGGATTCCGCAAATTTCACTTGCTTCCCAGTGGCGTACTCGAATTTCGAAGCATTTTATGTTCAATTTTCAAAATGAAATTTCTCGTTAATGTGAAGACTTAGGAAAAATCAAATATTTTAGTAATTTTTGTTAGACTCTCTCATATATATGTCTTGAATATATGCACTCATTTTAAAATCAGCCTGTATATATAACGTTAACGTTGGTTGAAATGAATTGAGTTGCTAACGCCTGATATATAATATACAGTGTGACCCACTTCTAATGGAAACACCCCTGTATCTTACGTAATCGTTGGGTAAGGTTCCTGAAATTTGCTGGAGCCAGAGATATACCAAAAATGCACTATATGACCAAGTCGGGTCATCTTCAGTGATATACACTGCTCGCCAACAGCCAAGGAACCACCCCAATTTACGGAAAATGATATTAGGAGTCAAAATAGGTTGAAAATCACTTCGGGTTCGGAATCAGGACGCCTAATTCTCTAACTATTCATACTTTTTCTAGGAAATTTTCAGTTCAGAAAAATTGAATTTTTTCTCACTTCTCATGGAAGCACCCCCGTATCTCGCACGTAATGATTGAGGTAGGGTTGTGGAAAATGCAGGAGGAAGGGAAAGTCCAAAGATAAAGTCGATTACGTAAGATATGGAGGTGCTTCCGTAAAAAATGCGACTGAATTTAAGTTTTCAGAACTGAAAATTTTCCAGGAAAAATATAATTCGTTAGTGAATTGGGTATCCTGAGTGTGTTTCGATTAGAAGTGGGTCACCCTGTATATGGACCCTTCAGGAAATTGATTTTGAAATTAATTGGGCACTAATAGATTCTCTTATCTATTATTTCGTCGTTCTCTGCAAATTCTGAGCTGAAAACTAGAGATCTACAGGATCCCGACAATAATAATTATTATTGTTATACCTATTCGTCCGCATGATAATACATAAGTAGCGACTAAAGTGCGACTCCCAAGGAATCGTTGAGCATAAAATATCGTATTATTTTGGTAAGCACAAATAAGGTTTTGTTTCACATTTGTTTTATTATCATCTTAAGTTTGGCTTGCTACGATGGAGAGTCTTAGAGATTGTCTAACATTCGAAATTCAAGATAATGAAGCCAATCCGATTTGGCCAATTAAAAATGCTTCTTGCTCAAGTAGTGTAGTCTGATAGGTATGTACCTGGTGTTTCGCAAAGGGAATCATCTCTGCAGCACGGCATTAGAAGGATAAAACGAATTCTGAAGTTCAAAGGGATTTTGAACACGATATAGTCCAGACAACAAATGTCTATAAAGTCACTAGCAATAACAGGAGCAAGTATAAAGTTCTGAATGGTCCAGAACATTTTTGTGGTATTACGAGAGCTATAAAAAAGACAACATAAGGAGTTTATTAAAAAACCATCGTTGATATTCGAAGAATATCTACTGACCCAGGAACGCAGTTCAACTAGAATATCATAGTGGGACTATATTCACAGGGCATTGTAGGCTCAATAAACATATGAGTACGATGGGTCTGACTGAAGAACTGCTCTGCAGGATTTGTCAGGAAGAGGAGGAAACAGCAGTACACAAACTTTGGAGGACTTGTCAATACTGTATAGCTAGATCATGGAGTATCATGAAGAGAGATCAGTCACAATGGATCTGAAAGGGTCGCGGTGTGGAGGCAGATAGGAAGGCTCCATTCTAGTCTCATCTAATCTAGCATCCTCAATTTGACTTTCAACAAATCAACCCGTGAATAATGCCACTGATGCAACTAAGTAATGATGATTGGCTTGGTTCCATCCATCTGTATCTGAACGAACTTATCTTTCTTCCGACACCAAATCTAGTAGGATTGTGAATGATTATGCCCCGTTTCTGATTTCGTTGTGTCCATGATAAATCTTTTCCATTTCCTACCAAAACCTAATGCATCATACATTTTTGTAATCGCTCTTCCAACTCCTGAATAAAATAAAATAAAAAAGGATAGAATACAAAGTTTATTGATCCATAAAATACCACAATTACATTTTGACAAGACATTCAGATTATGTTTATGATGTAAAATTGAATTAATAGATCCTCAAATCGAAGATAGATTCATAAAATATTAGAACAATACGATACAATAATTTGAGTAAATTTAGAAACACAGATTCAAATAAACAACAGTAAAATGAAATATGCCACATACAATGATTTGTAAATTAACTAGAGGCTATTTCTGTTCAAAAACTCATCAAATACGTTGTTGAAAGTACCAGATAGTGAAAATCCTTTGAGTACATCTCCTTCTGAATTTTTTGTAGCAAGAGATACCTTTCAGTTAATTAGGAGGACATTAAATGATTATTGTAAAGCGATTGAATTGAGGAGATCCATGGGATGGTGTTTTGTGAAACATTATTCAAATCACTATTAATGAAAGTATAAGGCATTTAAAAATGAATATACCTGAGAATGTTAGAATCTGCCTATTTTTAAATGTAGATTTACAGTTATCTCTAAATTCTAGTTGAAAAATCAGTCTAATCGGAAGCTTTTGAGCAATGAAAACTCTTTCCCAATCACGTCCTGAACCCCATGTATTATGAAATGTGGCTATACGCAAAACCATATAGCACAAGTACACAAGACATTCCTTATCAAAATATGGTTTCACTTGCAATATTGCATAGTATACTTTGTGGAGTTTTGTACAAACATGATTCATGTGGGAACTAAAAGAAAGTTGCGACTCGATAAAAGTAGTTAGACAATTTTGGTGAAAGACTAATCTTCGAATATCTGGAATTAAAAAGGCGCTGCACAGCGCAGGTAATAATTGATACATTATGTTCTTCCTTTGTTCAATATATCATGCTTAAATCAAGACGTCATCTCATTGTAGGCAACTTTAATAGTTTTGTGTAACTCCTCTCTAGAGTATGAGGATGATAACACTGAGAACACACTGTATATTTTCTTTGATGACTGATTGTTTCAGATGATTAGATTTCTTCCCAACAAACATCCAGCTTTCATGTTACGTATCCCTCCTTCACAAAACAGTATCATTTCCTTTTCCAGAAATTGTGTCAGTCGAATCCATAAACTCCTCAACCGATGAAGCGATAAAGCTGAAAGTGAAAAGCATTGAAAATATTCCGCAGTGCCATCCGATCTATTATGTCGACATTGTCGACGTTACAGAATAAGAGAGGAGCGGTTAAATGTATGCCAGCTGTATCGGAAGAGAGTTTGAAATAGAACAGCTCGTGTGTCTTTCAGATGTCTCAATTCATTAGATCAGATAGTTGACAATGTGGGGTGCCCACAATGCGCATCGAACAAGTTTCCAAGTCTTCAGGAAGCTACCGGCAAGTGATAATCTGTGCCAGTCTTCAGATAGCGTTGTCCGCGCACTGTCCCAGAGTATCCCTATCCAGAACCTGCCAACCCAAAACTTCCAAAACTTTTAGTCCGTGCGCTAAGCTTGCTTTGTTCCTGCTTTTGAGGACAATGTCACATGATGTCGGGTACGTTCGGCAGTGGCGTAACCCGAATTTTTCAGTCTCAAATCACGAAAAGTGTATAATCATATTGCGTCCCGTCGCGTAGCGTCATTTCGCTTCGCGTTCGCATTCTACTAAACATATTTCAGTATCAGAAACGTTCTAGAGAATGTTAATGTCCTACCTCAGTGAAGTTTCATGGAACATTTCAACAACATCGTTCCAACAAAACTGTCTTGGATGCGTTTCAAAAAAACTGTCCTGGACACGTTTCTTAATGGTTTCATATTTCCTATAGTTTCATCAACCCTTCAGAGAAAGTGGATATGGTGTTGAAATAAAGATACATAGACAGTAGAAACAGACAAACTAACAATCTATTAGGTACTACTCATTCTTATTTCACAAACAGTAGGCAATTACGTTCAACTAATATATCTAAAACACAATATACTGTTCTCGTTCACCAATATCATTCACATTTTCTTCGGAAGTGGAATCGTCCTTGATAGAATAATTCGTGAATCCTGATGACCCTTTTTGGTTGCTCAATAGTAAGCAACTGGATACGATGGATCACAAATTAACTATCAGGTTTGACTTCCACTGCGAAACACATACATTCAGAAATGAGGGACAGTGACTAGATATTTCGCGATCTCGAAATAGGACTGTAAGAGTAGTTGGCGATTGAGTGTTGTTGAGCTCACGCTCATCTCAGGCTGTCTAAGCTATCATTGACTCTCTTGTACCGAAACCGATACTTTCTCTTTCCGAATTCACACCCGCGTCTCCCATTAATCACAACTTTCCTTAGCAACAAGAAATTCGACGCACAAAATACATATTACTCGCTCTCATCTACATTTTCAGACGGGATACCAAAGTTTAGGCATAAACAATATTGACAATTGAATAAGCGTTGGAGTAAAATATAATTATGAGTACAGTTCAACATTGATGGCGTGGTATAGTAGCAGCAGCTGTTTTTTGATTTGGGATTTTCTATAGTGATAGGTCATGCATCAGTAGAAGCAGCATTAGAATATAAATTCTACCCCTACCTAATCACCGAAAATGTAGACTGCTCTGTTGCGACTTGCGACGCTGAATTTTGAATTGAATTTGAATTAATTCGGAACTGCTTCAAATATCCACTTTTTCAAGTTTTTTTTTTAAGTAGAGAATGAGTAGTCGATCGAGTGGGCCTCCCAAGCTTGGGGGGCCTCAACGCATTGCGCTCACTCGTCTTATGCTAGTTACGCCACTGACGTTTCAGGCGAGGGCTGTTTCTATCAAGTAATGGATTCTCTTTATGAAGAGTACAGATTTGAGACACATGTGTGAAATTGGCATAATAAAAACTTTCGTAAACAATTTTGAAATTCAGCGATTAATTTGAAAAATGTATTTTTTCACATATGATGCCAACTTTCTGAATGACACTGTATATAATTATAAATTATATTTCGAACTCTGTGAATTTTTGTCATCACGAAAAAATATACGAACATACATACCTACAGTATATTTTCTTATACAATTTTTCATCACAACATTATTTGTGAATCCAGTAAAACAATTTTCGTGTGGTGAATTAGTTCAGTTATTCAATTTGCGAATGAATTCGATAATACTGCGAGATACAACGATCAAATATATTCTCATCCAAGATTTACACGAGATTCGGTAGATGCTAACACGTTTGCAAAAAATAGAACAGTAGAAGATAACTTAGTGCGTACCTACAATATCTTCTGTGATCACAAAAAATTACAGAGTTCGAAAAGAATATGAAACTGTATATACTGATGGTTCATCACGCTTTATTTATGGATCACCCTGTAAAACTTTTGATATAGGGTCCTCAGAAAAGACTCACAGTCATAGTTTCTTTTTTCTTTTTCTCGGTGAAAAATAACGTGAATATAGTAGTGGACCTCTTCGATCGATAACCCTGTACCTGATCAATCATTTTGATCCAGTTCGTGAATCTCTTCTGATTATGTGATGATAATGTTTAACTGTCAGTGAAGTTTCTGTATCACTACATACTATTTCTCCAAAAATATATTCGACTCCTCCATAATCATTGAAAGAATCGATATTTTTAGCCACAGGATAGGTAGATATAAAATATCTCTGCCTCTGTCTTCTGAACTATTATTCATCGAATATTTCTGATATTGTCCATTGTTTGTCATCAACTTGTTCATAATTAAATTCAGGCTGACATCCTGATTTCTATAATTGGAAACTTGAAATTCCCAAGGGAATCAACAAATATAGCCAGAGGGTAACATCCCTGCTGTCTAAGCAATCAATCGAACTATTCCACTTGAACATTTCTGATATTGTCAATGTATGTCTTGTTCATAATCATATGCAGGCTAACATACTGATATCTATGATTGGAAACTTGAGATTCCAAAGGAGATCATAAAACTCTTCCTGAGGGTACCTTACTCATCTCTGCCTAAGCAATTATTCGACTATTCCATATTGTATATTTCTGATATTCTCGATTTTTGATCATCAACATCAACTACTTATATTCAGGCTAGAATCCTGATTTCAATGATTGGAAACTTGAGATTCTTAAGGTAATGGAAAATTCAGCTTAAGCAACTTATTTCTTTCCCAGTAAATAATTTGATTATTCCATTTTGATTATTTCTGCTATTCTCCATTTCCTGTCATCAAAACTTGAGATTCTTGAGGGCACCAAACGATCTTGATCTATTCCACTCGCTTCTTTTTCAGAAACATAACTTATTCCTCATCACTTCAGATTATACATAGGTACTCATTGGGGTGGGAAAAAACATACTACATAGTTTTGGAATAATTTATTTACATAGATACAGAATTTATAAATACGTAACATAAATAACAAAATTTCTGGAAGTTTACATGTTCACTCACAGACATTGTATGTAACAAGCTACGACTGACACAACAATCATTAAATAAGCAGAATAATACGTTGTTTCTAGTATATTAAATATACTGAATCATGTACAACAACTGAATCATGTACAACAACTCAATCATGTTATAGATATTCAGAAATTTCAACAATCTTTGGTACAATAGTGCAAAATCAACACATGGAATAGATAGGTATTTATTTCAAAATACCAAATAATACTCTAGACCGGAACGCCTATATACATACTCATTCATTCAAGAAGAAATGCTGGTTGTCTTGCCTTCCATATCCTTTGACGCAATATAATTTGGTAAATATTTCTTTATCACCTGTGATATTACAGCATAAACACCAATTTTCTATAGTTATGCTAAATTCGCAAAGCGTCCTAGTGCCTGAATCATTCAGTATTATAATTTTGTTCACACAAGTCCCAAGACAAACTTGTAATAATAAAATGATTTTCTGTGCACCCCACTAGTACGATTATAATTCATCGAAATAAAATAAGGAATGTATATTGGCACATGAGAAAAATATACTAATTATTGTCTTAACACTACTACTCAACCCCCTAAATATTTGATCACAAAAAAAACAGTCACCATAAATTTCGTAAATGTCCAGACAGAACTGATGAAAATGAAGATTGAATTAACGAGAACGTAAGCTTCTGAGCAATAATTATTCAGGGTGATTCCTTCACCAGGACCCAAGATATCATCCTCAATTCTTCCATACCGTCCTGAAAAGGAGGCATTTCAGACATGCTCACAGAGGACCAGCCCATCGAACTATAGATACGCCCAGTTTCCAAAACAGGGTGTCCAATAATTAGCGTACCATACTTTTGGCAGTAGATTCCATGACCAAAAAATAGGAGAAGAACGTTTCAGTGGAAATGCTTCTTGAGGAAGCTACACCTTTGCATCCCAGAACACGGTTTCGATTTGATATATTCATAACTGGTCAAAACAAAAACAAGTTTTTTTTTTATGAGGTGGTGTCATTGATTTCGAAAATTCATTGGAATGGGTAGAACAGGGAAGGGAGTACTGTTGAAATCACCCAACATATTTTGCTTGTTTTCATTTCGAAATTATGAAATTCTGAAGTTATTTATACAAGAAAGATATAACGCTCCTTTTCGAGCTAAGTCACGTTTTTGAGACAATTCCATATTCAAATCGATATTCCTAACAAGAATACCTTACTTCGTGTGTAAAAAAAAACAATTGAAATTTCATACTTTGGCAGCAAACAAAAATAATGCAAAAAAGTTGGGTAGCTTTCACCCTTACCTCCTTCCCATTCGATCTACCCCCGAATAAGATTTTGAAATCAATATTACCTCATCAACCAGGAGAAGATCAGGCAATTCTCAGAATGTCAATTCTCTGTCTTGAACCGTAAACGATCCTTAGGGGTGCCGATTCGGGCGTAAGAACATGGGTCAGAAAATGCTTCCAATAAGAAAGCTTCAGCCCGAAAGTGCAACCCTGAAGATCGTTTCAATTCTATAACAGTTCAAGAAACCATGTTAATGTCTCTTGATTTTTTCTCATGGAATTCACTTCGAAATATCGCCATCTGATTATGATACTATGATGATACTGGCCAGTGACATCTCCAACCTCTTACACAATAAATATCACCACATATTATCAACCAGAAGATCAGCAAATTCTCAGAATGTCAATTATCTGTCTTGAACCGTTATCCAATTGAAAATCTTCAGGGGTGTCATTGCTTATGGGAAGCATAATCCGACCCGAATTGTTTTCTATCCCTTCTCCTGGAATTCACTGTCGAAATATGGGATACCCTTCAGATACAACGAAACAATAGTCACTTAATCACGCTCGCTATGGTGAAACTGGCCCGTTTGGTTATCGAACAGCGACATCTTGAACCTCTTACACTTCGCTCTCTGATTCTTGAACCAGAATTGCATGTTCTACGGCTCCAACCTGGACATTTTCTGCCTGTACGCCATACAATTCCGCTCCTCCGTATACTTCAAGATCAAATTGGCGAGGGAAGCGCAGTCAACGGAAACTATTCACCACCGAATGAAGATTTGAAATAAATATCACCACATATTATCAACCAGGAGATCAGCCAATTCTCAGAATGTCAATTCCATGTTATCCAACGAAACATCTTCAGGAGTGCCCATTAGGTCTTTGGCTTCTTTATAGGAAGCATCATCCGACCTAAGTTGTTTCCTATTTCTTCTCCTGGGATTCACTGTCCAAATATGGGATATCTTTCAGATTCAACGAAACAATACACACTTAATCACGCTCGCTATGGTGATACTGGCCCGTTTGGCCATCGAACAGCGACATCTTCAACCTCTTACACTTCGCCCTCCGATTCTTGAACCAGAACTGCACGTTCTTCGGCTCCAACCTGGGAAACTTCTGCCTGTACGCCATACAATTCAGCTCCTCCGTATACTTCAGGATCAAATTGTGCGAGGGATGCGTATTCAGCGAAAACCACTGCTCAAGCCTTGGCACCTCGGTAACCGGATCAATGAAGGTCCGGTTCCGCTTTCTCCTCTCGTCCGCGCTCAGGCCAGACAAACCAAGGCTGGAACTCGGAGGGGAGGAGGCTTGGGCCAAGCCTGGCATGTAGTGGCTCATGTACATGATGCTGTGGCTGAACATGGAGTTGGGCAGCACCGGAAAAAGGCCGTCCGGAGCGCGCGGCATCAGCTGATTATCCGCGTCCGGGGAGTTACAGAAACGCTGAGCGAGAGACCGGTTGACGGGAGACGGTCGCTGGTTTGCCTCGAAGGGGCTCTTGTTGTCGTGGTCGTCGTCTTCCTCCATGTCGGACAGAGGTATCTTGTTGTTGTTGAGGTGGTCGCCGGAACAGAGGTTGGTCGCTTCCATGGCCGGTTCTTCCCGTCTGTCCTTCTCAGTCTGGAACGATTCAAGATAGTCCGAGCTGCAAATTTCGATCGTCATCTGATAACGAAAGGACATATGTCCCAAAGGTTCCTATAGGACAATGTATTTTATCGAACGGCACAAGTGCCAGTGCGGTTATTTGCGCTAGATTCCACGATTTAATGAATACAAGTTGTTTCAATAGTACTCTGACAAACTTCAGGAGATGATTCCTCACGATATTCTAATATGAATTGTCCAAATGAGTATATGTCCGTAAACGCTTCGTTTCCCAGGGTGTTACAGTTTTATTTTTTTATTATTGTTTTTTTTAACTTTTTCTTAACCTCAACGTGCACCGATTATCAAAAAATCGACTTGAAATTTTGAAGTTCAAATATCTAGAAAACGGTTGCTTATAGCGACTTGTAACAAGGGTAGCTATTTCACGTAGACATGATAGAGGAACCGTTTTTTTCTTACAGAAAAATGTGCTAGAAGTTCGCTCGAAGAAGTTATGAATCTTCAAATAATAAAAAACGTGTATGTGGCGCCCCCTTCGAGTAATAATAACATCAGGCTCGAATTCGACACCTCAAAAAACCTCTGAATACCAATTTTCGTTCAATTAAGGTCATTATTCGAAAGATATGTTGAGAAAAACACAACGAAGCGTTTTCAGATATATACTCATTTGGATAATTCCATTGTGTGAAATCACCTCCTGAATTTTGTCGAAGTAGTTTTGAATCACCCTATACATAAATTAAGCCTTTCGATGCTAATGGAATGGTAGATCTCGAAACCTTTTCTGTGTCATTCCTCATGTTGAATCAAAACATCCTCGATACAGAGGGTTTTTGCTGGCGAAATTCTAGACGTACTATCATCACGTGATAACGAGTCGAAAAAAATGTGAATATTCAATCTTTGTCGGTAGATAATATCCGATGAACCAGATTATCGAACCAATAGTCTAGGAATTCTTCGGACAAGGATGGAAACTTAGATCAGTTCGAATAGCGGGATATTCTCGAACATTATCAACTTTCATTCAGATTTTGTTTCAACTCGTTATCACGTGATGGTAGCATGTTCAGAATAACGGCAGCATAAAAATCGCTGTGCAATTTGACTCAGATGAGGCATTCCACAGGTAGGGTTTCGAGATCTACCATTCCATTGGCAGCGGATAGCTTAGTTCTTATCTCGTTATTGAATAGCGAACTTTTGTTCAAATTACCGCACATAACGGTGCAATTTTTCACTCATTTTGCTCAGGATAGTTATTGGCACAAGTGCCATTCGATCAAATACGATGTTTTCACATGCCTTCAGGACATATGCCATTACGTCATCAGATGACGGTCGAAATTTGCAGTCGGCTCTCCTACTAAGAGTGAGTCAATATAGCCGTTAACACGTTGACTGCCATGTCGGTCTATAGGACCGAGAAAAAATATCCTGACGTGCCGCCTCGGTCTCATAGACCGGGATTAAGGTTGATACACCAGGACGACTCGGCCTATGAGACCGAGTCATTTGATCGACTCGTGAAACCGTTGGTCAGAATTATTGTTAATAATATCGCGGAGAGTGACCGAGATGGCTTCAGTGACCGAGTCGGCGTGGCAGGCACATCAGTATGAACACAGAATGTTTGGTAGGCCGATACTGTGAAATAAACGTTCATTCAGTGGATGAAATGTAACATAATTTTTTTAGGAAATACAACCGAATATATGTGTTCCAAGAATACGTACTCTATATTTTCTTATGGGCATTTGTTTCAAGAATCTAGGCAAAATACAGGTTCTTCAGGACATACTTCACAGAAGGTTCGTATTCTTTTCAAATTATGGGCTTATTTCGCTATCCTGATTCTTCCTTTATTCTCTAGTAACACTTGGTGCAAGATCTACGTTTTTCATACGGCCTCTGACTCAAAGAATTCTTATGATCTCGAAATCTGGTCATTTACTAAACTTAACAATTATCACTTACATATCCACCGAACATTATCCAATGAACAAGTATAAAACAATCGGGATACAAGTGACACATACGAAAAGTATGAGGCAAGTATTTTACACAGTGCTAGACCACTGGACCGAGGCCAAAGTCGGTCGGACCGAAGCGGCGTACAAAGGTACATTTTTTACTTTTTTGGGTCCAGGGATCCAATTATCAAAAATTTCAACGATGTACTATCTTCTGTAGGCTTCAGCTACATAGAGTCACTGATGGTTTCTGGAAAAAATTTCGAATTTTGCTTCGGCTCTGATACCACTAGTGTGAATTTGAGCCCGGCGTCAACGTGTTAAAAGCCGCTTTTTATACCTACTTGGATGTCAGGAGGCTGGTGAGGAGGCGTAGTGGAAGACCTGGGACTGTCGTCCCTGGAATCCTTCCTGGTCGTCAAGGACAAAGGACCAGTCGGGCTGGGCGGTTGCACTTCCGTCATATCCTCATCTTCCAGATCGGATCCAGCATTCGAGAACTCGTCTGAAGTTTGGGAATTCTGCGGACCCCGCCTCGACATATTGTTCTTCAATCTGTGGTCGTTCAGTCTCTCCGAGTTCAGGTAGTTATCAGATAACATGAAACTAGTACCGTTGGGAGGACTGTGACTGTTGTAGCCATTAACAGTAATGTGGCATTGTAGATTAGGTGTGGTCACATTCCTAATCTCAGCTCTCTTCTGAGCCGCCCTCGCGTTTTTGAACCAGTATACTACATTGTTGATGTCTAGCGGTTTCCTGCCTCTTCTAGATTCGAGATTATTTAGTTCCTTCACGTACTGCTGGATTTGCTGTCTGCTAGGATGCTGGTTTTCAGTGAACCACCTCTGCAGTTTAGGTAGTTCCAGTTCTGGATCGAAACTAGTCCTCATCCTAGTCTTTTGGGTAGGGAACTGGTTGTGGACAGTCTGAATGGCGGGGTGGGGATCGGCAAGATTGCGCTCCATTGGTGTAGGAGGTTGTGAAGGGACTGGGTAGTGGTTGGGGTAGGTCGGAACAAATTGTGACCTTGTAGCAGGGGACTGAGGACTGAATTGCGTCGACCACCATTGGTCGAATTTCCTGCGGCTTTCTTCCGAGATTTCTGGCAGGGGACCTGATGCTGAGTTACTATTTCGGCATAATTGTGACAGAAGTATCTGGAAAGATGAAATAAATTGTTTTATTACTACCGAAAAGTGTCACGTTTATACGGGGTCTTGAATACCTGACTAATTACTATACTATAACTGAATACTCTTGGGCAGTGTGGTATAAAGTGATCACTTGAAGTGACCGAAAACGATTGCTCACCTAACTAAATAGTATGATAGCAAAGACGGTGTGTAGACTTGTTCGCAATAATCTATCTCGAATTTTGCAAGTAGGTAATTATCAAATCAGAAGTCAGCCAGAGATACCAGCATACCAACACTCCAATGATGATAATGTTGACAATTTCAAATTCTCAGTGCAATCAAACATATTGATAACATCTTCGTTTTTTATTAATGTGTTGTTTGTTCTTTCAAGGGTTGAATGACTGAGAATTCAGAGCTTAGCCAGATACACAGATATAATGAAAGGGATAAGTTGGATATAATGAGGAGCGTGTAGGTTTTCGAGTATTAAAGATTATGTATATGTAGAAGCAGACGTTCTGAACAGAGTTCACCAGCATTTATCTTGTATAGTACAGTAGGAAATAGGGAATTCATGTAAATTAGGATGTTGACATCAATATGTATTCTATGTTTCTTTCGTGATTTTCCTAGATAATGAGAATTCCTGCATTTACTAGCGGAACTAGAATTCAAACTGAGGTTATTTGACCATGTCCCAACCCTTGAAAAAATCGCTATATCAATCCAGTATACCATATAATCTTTTATGATGTAGAGAAGTAGGTTTCTGTCTTCCAGTCATCCCAATGTCATTGATGCATAACAGAGGATCATCACTGATCCTCAGTTGAACGTTCTTAATTGCTTTTATAAATGTAGATTACAGGAGAACGACAATTTCATGATGAATTCAGTTCAGCCCTTGCGCCCTTACATATCGCCTGTACTATTCTGAATCGACATCAGCTATTGAAATGGAAAGCATTCGTGTTATGATTTATAAGCAGTTCGTTATAGCTAACTGTTGAATGCATTTTTGATTTCGTTCCTACAGCTTACTGAACGGGATGAGAGAGGATCAACCTAGAGGATAAACGATACAGCGCTACTGAGATAAAATGAGCACAAAAGGAGGGAGACATCGTTTTCGATCCGAATAGATAATTCCCCCATCCCCAAACAAGAAACAGTCAACCCATTCACAGGAAGTTTTAGCGATTTATTCTTGGGCTTTCGTTGCAATTAAAATGGATAAACCATAAGGGTCGCGAAAAATAATTGGCGGGTAATTTTGAATGCAAGATTTCGTGAAATCCCAAAAACTTTACCTCGAGAGTGTGTTTTCGATGAGACAAGAGGCCTTATTGAATGGGAAAAATAATTCATTGAAGCAACTCAAACCACCTTCCACGTTACTGGGACGCTTTACACCGTCTTGTGGTCGGAACACCGCACATTGTATAGTGTAAAATTGACAGCGATCATATTGGTTGAAGTTAGAAATTTGATATTAAAAAATCAGTGAATGAGTTTTTTCTGTAGGTAACGTTTCATCAGACTTAATCAATTCATTATTCAGTGTTTCCTGTTTGTTGGAATTAGAATAACTACCAATTCGGGTCAGAAATTGAGTGGCACCATCAGAACACACTAGCTTCAATCGCAAAATGGTGTCTATTTGGATCTGTCTGTTTCCATATAAATAGGTTGGATAAACGCAAATAAGATTCCATTCAGAGAAGAGTCATTCGCCTGGTTGGTGATGCCACACCCACTGCCTCCTTGATTCCATTGCAATACTTCAGAAAGGTCGGCGACCATTCACATTCATATAGAGACTTCCCCGGGAAATATTTCTAAGAAATTTCGGCTTTCATTCTATCACTAGCAATACCAGTCAGACGAAGTTGACAAGCTCAGCCCGCACATATCTCGGTCGTCAGGCTCGAGGTATGTCAAACAAATCTCTACCAAAACTCGTTTATCTATTGAACGGACAAGCTCTGGAATTTTTCAAAGAAAATCCAATCATTCTAAAAAAGCGCATTTATTTGAGGAACTTGCCATTTTCCAATTGTTGAACGCATCCGCCAAATTATCGAAAATCTCCAGATACCGATCTATCTCTATCTATCTATCGAGTGACAATTTCGATTATTTTCTTACTCAAACTACTCTCAATGTGATAACAAAAATGGCTGAAAGAATCAAACTTTTTTGAAACCAGAGATTATCAGAATACTTCCTCTGATTATTTCGATACATCTTAATTCCTCCGGTTAGAAATCCACTAACAACAAAGTTATGCAACATGGCAGAAAAGTCCAAAATATTGTTTAGAATCATTAAATGATACAAGGTTCCTCCTAAGAACAAGCATGAAAATATAAGAGAGAATATCTGAATCAATAAAGAATTTGTTGAAACTTGAGTAAAATGACAAGGATTCTAAAACAAAATATATGAGTTCTCAAGGGATTCAAAGTTCAGTCCTCTCTCACAAAGTATAATTCTTTGTTCAGACAATGGATGAAAGTTGAGAATAAGATAAAGTACAAATTCGAAAAGAAAATGTTACTGAAGCATAATTTTCAACATGAGAAAATAAACGTGTTGTACAGCGTGTCCCTGGTTTAGGGAAACTACTCTAGCTGGGGACAAAAAATTCTCGCTTGATTGAATGATTTGTAACGTCATTTCACTTTCGAAAAATGATTATGCCTTGGTAAAAAATCGATCTTTCTGTGGAGTAACCTCCATGTGGCAAATACAACGAACAATAGTTGAAGAACAAACTTCTAGGCCACATGATTTTACAACGTTCCAAATCGTTTTCAGAAAAAGTAGCATTTTTATTGATAGGTCAGAAAGCTACGAAGAAAAGTTGCTTCAAATCGAAATATATAGGTCCGTATTTATTCATTTATTTATTTATTCAATTCATGAGGACACCCAACAGACAATTACAGGCTGACAAAAAATAAAATCATGGTTTTACAATTTTGGCTTTACGATTAGAGTAAGGTAATGTACTTTATCGAAGGCCCTAGAAATGTCGGGGTACACGACACCAGTTGAAGCGCCGTTTTCCATTGATTGAAATATTTCCTGCACAAAATAAGGGACCAGTTCAGATAAGACACTTCTCTTTTTATAAAAACCATGTTGATGTACAGTTATGTGATTTTTCACCATATGAAACAGCTCGTTCGTCACAATTGACTCGAAGATTTCACCTAACAGATTCAATAAGGAAATAGGGCGGACTTTCTGACTTTTTGCCATTTTTAAAAACTGGTATTGTTTGTCCAACCTTCCACTGGGAATTAAGCTAATCCCACAGATTGGTTGGAAAGTATTGAAAGTGATTTGACTAAATTATTGATGAAAATAGCAGGTATGTCATCTGGCCCAGCGCCTTTCTTGAAACCTAATTTGATTGAAGTATGTTCTATAATCATTTTCAGTCGATCTTTGATTTTTTCCTCTTTTAAGCTTATAGATTTTTTTCCAGAACCAAGTGGGGTGAGTTTCCCTATTGCACTCTCTCTTGGAAACATACCTACCTATCAATAACATTTTATAGTACTGCATAAAACTTTTCAACGGAAGTGTCAATATCTTCGTGATGAAGAATTTCATCACATGTAGTTTCACTAAACTAGTTATTGATTTGTGCGTGATCAGCCCGATGAAATAAATGTTTCATATCGTTTATTTCGGCCAACTATGATATAAAAAATAATGTCTACCCATCAGCACCATTTTCAGATAGTGGACGACGTATTTTGTTTCGAGAATTTAATGAAAAAACATTATCATCATTTGGTTTGATTGAATACTGATCGAATGACTGGCCTCGTCCGATGAATATAATATCAATTAATACCACGCTATTCCATTCTATCCGACACGACAAATCACCTGAACTCCGACCATGTTTACAGTATTTTGTTTTTTGCCAACATGTAAGTCGAATGATAATTTTCCTCTGACATGAAAATTGAGTGCGAGATTAGCTAAGCTACGTTTTAAACTTATGCGTCAAAGTCTTGTAAATATACTGTAAGTACTTAAAGTGGAACTGTTGTTCGTTGTTGTTAGCTGATAACATTGTCTTTGGAAATAATAAATATTCAATCCGTTCAAAGTCACAGCGAGTGCCCAGAGATAAAAATATAATGTTGGAATTTGCCAATTCACCACAATGCATACTAAATCCAAATCAAAATTCGGAATAATATAAAGAAGAAATACTAAAATCATTCTTCAAGAGCGGATGTGTGTTGAAGATACATCTAAATTTTTTATTCCTGGTTTCTACACTGAGGAGAGAATATGTACGTATGTGCATTGCTATGTTGCTCTTTCTTTCATGGTTATTCAAGAGTGTTTATGTATGTGAAATGCAAAAACGTTCCACCCTTTTGGGGTATATCCTCGCGTGCATACCTGCAAGAGAAATTTTTGAAATCACTTGTGATCAACCAAATTGTCATGAGCTTGGGAAATTCCTATTTGTGAATTTTCAACAAATCCATAGTGTGTCGGCAACCCATATAACTGAAATGAAACTTTTTTTACCAAAGACATTTTCTATCGGAGGTTAGATATAGTGGGGTTGAAGGAATACGCGGATCTACTCCTGCTGCATGATGTAGAAGGCTTTTGATCTTATTAATACCATGAAATAATGCTACATAATCTTATTAAAAGCAGGGTTACAGCTATTCTCTGCACCCTTAATACATTCATTCTCCTCTAATTCTTAAGACGGGCATCTCAAAACCAACTCCTTTGTATAATTCGGTTCTAATGAACATTCACATGCACATTGTTGAAGAAAATATTAGGCTTCCATTTGCTGGATGTATGCAATTCTGCAAGCAGTATACGAGGAATTTAATTTTATCCCCACGTACTCGAACTCGCAGCAGCACATCCATTAAACGTGAAGATTATGCAACTGGATTCACAAAGGAAATTGATTTTATCTACTCACTGAATGGAAAGTAGGGATTCGCTTCCTAATTCAAGGAAACAAAGTTGTCAATTAAATCCCAGGAGAGAAAAAAACATATTTCCTCCCTAAATTAATTGGCTTCAGCATGCATCTTTGCAGTCGACATAGGTACTACAATCAGTTCTTTATATTCCATATAAGCAATTACACAATATATATATTCATATTGGCAGAAGTGTCAAATTGATTTTCGATTGATTTCAAATACCGTCAATTGTCCATGGCATACCATACCTTTGTAACACATATTGGATAGAATAATTTCAGCTAGTTTTATGTTGATAAATAACATAGGAAATGGAAAAAAATTGAGAAGAAAATCATATTAACCTCAAAATAAAAAAAGTTAGAATGGTCTTTTTCTCCATTACTTCTCATTTCCAGTTTGCCAACAAACAATTCTCATTATTTTATGTTGGAACACTGAAGACAAGGACAAATGGGAAAGACATTTTTTTCTCTCTCAACGCTTTCTGAATTATTGCTCTATTGAATCGAGAGGTAGACCGTCTGAAGCACAAGATTGACACTTTCGAATATATACGTTCCTGGATGAAATCAAAATTAATCCACATTTTTTTAAAATCTTCCAAATAAACAAATTGTCCTGGAAACTCACAAAAAAATCAGGAATTTTCTCTCATTAACTTCATCTTTTTACTAAAAATAAAATAAAATTAAAAAACTTGACAAAGCTCGAAATGCTAGGAGGATAAATATATCTCTTCTGCTCTTTCAGTTCTCTTGTTTTTGACTGAATGTAGCAAATTCACATTGTGGCTATGGCACCTTTTCCATCTATCATTTCTCCATAAATATTCAGTCATGAAGTGATGATTGAAGGAGAAGGAGATTAACTCAACCTACGACATCATAGGCCATGGATGTTGGAACACCAGAGGATTCGGCAAAATTTTCGGTTGGGAGTAGTCACTGGCGTCGGTGATTAGTCTCAGTAGCAGAAAAAGGCCGACGTTAAAGAAACACTGAAGAAGAAGTACTTGCCGCTTGAATGATGTTTTTTTCACATTTTTAAAATTTCACAAATTAACTAATTTCACATAATTGTGGTTGATCCTGTTTTTTGTTCGTCTTTTCAACTATGTCGTTATCGTCATATACACTTTTATCATCAGATGTAAGTGAAATTCCCTCAGTAGAATCAGTGTGACCTAATGGAAAATTGTTGTAGTATCCCTGATGATGGAAATACAAGATTCCGAAAGCTTGGACAAACTTTAAAGAGTACCCTCTTTACTTTGCTGCATTCCCCAATAAACATATGGAGGCAAAGTTCCTCGATATATTAATATAACCAATAATCAGACAGACAGATCGTGTCTTTGGCGTATTCACAATCATACTTTATGCTTTTGAAGTGGAAGAGCATCCGTCTCACGACCGCAAGGTCGTGGGTTCGATTCCCAGCACAGGCAAGGAACTTTTTTCAATATTTCATTCACGAATTGTAAAGTTTCGGAGCATCGGCTGGGGATAGTACTGCACGATTCGCTGTTGCGTTCCAATTAACAGTGCTGCTCCTAAAGTGGCGCATGGAGTTAGTAACAAAGCCTACACATAACACGCAGAAAGATATGATGATGTGGTTGTGAGCATCAGAGAAGAAGTAGGACGGTGTATGTATGGGTGGGTGTGGAAAACTACCAGCTGAGCGTGAGAGCGGGCCAGCTGCTTAAGTAGACCTCGGTCTCGGGGGTTAACGATGATAGTTAGCAGGCCTGCCACTGCGCATATGGTAGTGAGTACATTACTAGCCTACAAAACACAGCTGAAAAACTCTGAAAAAAGAGAGCTGATGATGGGCGGTGCCTGAAAAGGATGTTAGCCAGCTCTCTTGAGCGAACCACATCAGGCATTGAAAACACTTGGGGTTTGCAAAAAGGTCCCATTGGGGACTAGTTGCTGACGTGGAAACGTCCCCCACCAGTACCAGTACCAGTTATGCTTTTGACACACGACTTTTCGATTTTCGTATAAAAAAATATCAAAAACTCTACTAACCTCATCCAACGGACATCCTGAAGACAGCAGAAGCCCATGTGACTGCAGCAGCAGAAACCGCAACAGCTTGTCTTTGATTTCACTCAAAACTCCTGGTCTCCCCCTGAACACCTGGATCCTCAACGTGGCCACAGTGGAGAGTTCTCCCAGGATGTCCCCCACGGTTATCAACGAGTCATCGGAAATCTGGTCGAAGGTCAGCGCTTTCCAGTTCTTTATCAGAACAGAGCCTTTGGCAGCAGCCGCGCTCTCAGAAGAGTACCCCAGTCGGAACAAGGCAGCCTGCACCAGGTTGTGGAATGGAGTCCCTACAGGGATGATCACGTACGTGTCGATTTCTATCATGGGTCGACGTCTCCATACTCCGTGTTGCAAGGAGCGACTCTCTTCGAGAGAACAGATCGCTTCTACGATGCAGTGGACTGGAAGCGATTTTGCTAAAACAAAATAGTACCGTGGAATGGGTATACTTGAAACACCTTTTAGATACAAATATAAGTGGCAAAGTTATTGATCATGGCAGGAAAATCAGGGAATTTTGCACACTAAAGATGTATGAGTTGATATACTATAATTATACAAATATTCATCTTCCCCTGTTCAGTCGTTGGGATGATAATCAAATAATATATAGTTTCAAGTTACCCGCTGACTTGAAAACTTGGAACAGTACTACAGATGTCGTGGACATTATGATATAAAAATATAACTTACTAATATGTTCAGCATTGAAATGAAAATTGAAATGTATAGGAGAAGTATACCTGTATGAACTCTGATCTTGATGAGCTTGGAACTTCAAAAAAAAAATCATTCGTATCAGTGATATGGGAATTATATCTCTCACAAACAGGTTATATGACTCAACTCGAGTAAAACTCATTTCGGATATCATATCCACATTAGTAACCTGAAGTCCAGTTTTTTATTTTTTTATCGCTTGGAGCGCACGAAAGGGAATCCCTATAATGTTCAAAGAACATCGTGCATTCCTAGGGAGGATAGGGACAGAAGTTATAGGTATTGGAATTTTTTTTGAACTTCTGGAGATTATATGTTGTTGGGAATACTTCCACAGGCAATGAATTCCAGAGCCTAGCCGTTCTATGGATGAAGGAGTCTTGATATACACAATTTTCATCTCCCTCTAATATAACTAAAACTATAACCATAGATCTAAATATTTAGATCTATGCTATAACGAACCGAAATCTGAGAATTTTAATTTGTTGACATAACCACTGTCATCAAGCATTCGTTTCTGGATGTATGATGGATTGATATTACATAATATGTGGTAGCTCATGACAATTTTTCCATTTCCACCATTTAATATGGTCGATTTCCATCATAGGTCTTCTTTATGATGCGTATACTGATGATGGACTTCATTTGGGATCGAAACATGATCTTCTTTATGTAAATTTATTGAATTGCCTTGGATTCCTTTCTTCCTTAGAGTATTGAATCAAAATTACTTCTGGTTCGGTCATCATTCAAAGAGTGGAAATAATACCAATAATTCAACAGGAGAATAAAAGATTTTTTAGATTTTTGGAATTTTTATTGTTCATAAAGAATTTACAATTTTTATGCTTGGCTGCTAACAGCAAAGAAGAAGAAAAATAAAATAAAAGTAAAACATTGAGGCAGTCATATTTTTCACAAGCATAAAGAGAAAGGTAGATAAACATGCAAATATACAGAGTGGGCCTTTGAAAACGAAACAGAGGCTCTTTAGGTCGCCAAAACCGGATTATGAAAAGAATCTGAAACACGTCAACTACGTTTTCGAGGGGGACATCGTCCTACAATATTTTCAGCCCTGCAGCGTTGCCACTGCTAACGAAAAGAAGCAACAACTTTGTTATTTCAAATGGAACACCTTGTATTTCATTGCATTTTTAGATTCTCCCCGAAGAGCTGATTTCATCAATGCATCACACTTGGGGTCTAGCTGTAATGGTTTCAGGGATATAAAGTGTTCAAAATCGAGATTTTTCAACTTTGACATTTTTTTGTGTCGAAACTATTCATTATTGGTCGAAACGGCTCTCATGTCCCTATCTCAACTTGTGATTTACTATCTACTGACATTTAACTGGAACAGATACAGGGTGATCAGAATTCTGAATCTTGAACCACCCTGTATTTGTTTCAAATAAATGTCAGTAGATAGTAAATCACAAGTTGAGATCGGGACATGAGAGCCGTTTTGACCAATAATGAATAGTTTCGACACAAAAAAATGTTAAAGTTGAAAAATCTCGATTTTGAACACTTTATATCCCTGAAACCATTACAGCTAGACCCTAAGTGTGATGCATTGATGAAATCAGCTCTTCGGGGAGAATCTAAAAATGCAATAAAATACAAGGTGTTCCATTTGAAATAACAAAGTTGTTGCTTCTTTTCTTTAGAAGCGGCAACGCCGCAGGGCTGAAAATATTTTAGAAAGATGTCCCCCTCGAAAATGTAGTTGACCTGTTTCAGTTTTTTTTTGATAATCCGGTTTTGGCGACCTACAGAGCCTCTGTTTCGTTTTCAAAGGCCCACTCTGTATAGTATTCAGAAAGTAATAATATTAAAATACAATATCAAAATATTGAGACTATAATACATCGGTGTTACTATTCATTCAGAACAAAAGAGCGAAGCTTCAATAGACCTGCTAGGAAATGTACAAAATTTTGAGATTTTTTGGAAAGCCAGTACTGCGGGTTTCTAATAGATCATTCATGTCTGTGATCTGTGGCTTCAACAAAATTCTCAATCCTTTATAAATAGGACATTCAAAGAATAGGTGAGAGTTTGTCTCATTTCCAATCCATTTTTATAATATGAGTGAAGCCATTGGCACTCAATTTAAGAAAATATTTATTAGCTGTTCTCAACTGTGCAATCAGTCTGATGGATGAGATTGGATTAGACAATTTGAGATGAAATAGACCGTTTTCACTACTGAGTAATTCATACAGGTAGGGATATTCTGAGTGAGATATCCTTATCTTATCCTCTCGGAGTGAAATAGATTGATAGGAAGTGATAATGATGGGAGATTTTTAAAATCGTTTTTAAGATCGTTTTCTGATAAATCCTGTATGTCTAGAGTGGAAAAGTAATCTTGAATTTGCTTTACCCAATTGAATTTAGATTTTGTCGTGGAGAGCTGTATCAGACGTAAAAGACATATTTTTAGGAGGCGAAAATCATTCAGAAGAATAATAACAAATCCACTTTTTGTTGCAGCTTTGAAGAACTATACATATTTCTCGTATCAAATATCTTCCTCCAATGTATAGTACTGAGTATATACTTATACCAATATATTCTATTGTATTGATTGTATGTGTTTTAATTAAAAAAATATACGAAAACTTAATTCAAAATAACCTTTCAGAATCCTCTACTGATCTTATATTGTGATAGGCACCTGTGAATCAAACTACGTTGGTCTGAACCTGAACAGTTTCCAATCATTTAATCTCAAATGGACTGGAAAATCATCCGAACTTTCCACGAACGGAAATGAACAAGTTCTTAACTGTCATCTCTACAGTGGTATGAATTGATCTGTCTGTCTTTCTTATCAGTGCTTACTTTTCCGCTTTACACCATCCCATTAAATTCACTATGGCAAAGGTTCAGCCCCAAAGTATCGCCAATCGCGATGATCTGGCCCTAAGACCATAGCCGTGCCAAAACGGATCCTCAAAATGAATTATTAGAAATACGATTCTGGGTTAGTCAATAATAACTTTACATATTAGGCATATTCCGACCCAAAGTGGAAATAATGGATCCGTAATGCATTCAGTTGAATTATAAAAGAAACGAACCTATAATTTATTTATCCCTCCTAATTTGATTCAGAGTGTTGTAAACATGATATTGCTGATGAACATTATTTGAAGAATATGTATCACTGCTACTGTGTCTCCAGAGAAACTCTGTGCTTCAAGCATCTTTTCGGCTAGGAGTCTTTTCGTACAAGTGATCAGTTAATGGTTGCATCAAATGATTGAAAACTTGCCATTTGATGGAATTTCTCTTCTGACAAGATTGATTCCTAGGACATTCGTTTAGAGTAGTATTGTATGTATTCAGACTATTATCAAGGTCCATTAGTAAAAAAGATTGACAGCTAGATCTATCACCGTCTGATTTCAGAAAGAAAATCATTTGAAAATATTCTATGCTCCATTCAAAAACCAGAAGGAATACAATTTGATGATTTTTTACTCATTTTGATAACACCACGATCGAAAAAACTATAAAACCGTGAGCCCGAACTTGATGCATTGATAATTTATTTTCAGCTCCTCTGATTCTCATATGTTTCATTGGATTCTGAAATCTAGAGAATATGAAATTGCCAGTTCAAACTGTTTGAAGCTTATTCAGGATACCTACGCTTATGTTTTTGCTTCGATAAATTGCCATCTGCTGAGGAATTTGGACAATATTAGGGAAATGAATGAAAATTGGAGATGGTCCGGGTTTGACTCTCTGATTTTCGACAGAAACATTTCCATGGTGTGCGGGTATATTCAACATATCGCTGGTTCAAACTGTTTGAAGTCCGTTCGGAGTACCTACGCCTATGTTTTTGCATCCATAAATTGCCTTCTGCTTAGGAATTTATCTTTCCATCGCTTTTTAACTGAACGCTGATGGATCATTTGGTTACTGAGATATGCCACTGCATGAATTCGAATTAAGGCCCTAATGTACCTTAGCAGGGATTCGAACCTTATCGTTATTTCTTTACGATGTTTCTATATTTCTCAATTTCTTCTGTTATTGCCTTTTGGCGAGAATACGGATAATGGATATTATGAATAATGAGGTGGGAATTAGGGTAAAATATGGAAATCATTATGATACTCTTGAGCAGCGGTTTCAAGTATGAGCAGTCAGAATATCTCAGTCGACTCCACATTTTCTTCTGATTGGCTGACAGAGAAAAATGATGTTCCGAATGTCTCATCATGAAAAATCATACATTTTCCTCCTTGCAAGGAGTTCACAAACAATACCTCGATACTAATCTAGAAACTTAAATTTCGATTATAAAAATAGGTACGTTGCTAAAAATGTAAGAGAAAACAGTATATGAATATTATATACTGTCATAATTGAAGGAGCAAGTTTAAGAAGGAGTTGTTACAAATATGAGTTTGTGAGAAAAAATAGGTTTTAGTAAAGTAAGCTGCTTCCTTGGGGAGGTATGCTTCAGTATTCCAGGCAGAGGTGCATGCTATTGAGGCATGCCAGAGAGAGAATATTGTAAGAGGATACAGAGGTAAACAAATCCTCATATGCTCAGATAGTCAGGCGGCCATTCAATCTTTAACATGCAATAAAATCAGATCAAAACTGGTCTGCCTTCAATGCCTGCTAACCCTGGCCAACCACAACAAGGTAACTCTTCAATGGGTGCCAGGGCATAAGGGAATTGAAGGCAATGAAGCAGCTGACGCTCTTGCCAGGCAAGGGTCTGCGGCGTTGTTTATGGACCGGAACCTGTGTTCGGTATCCCCAAAACCTCAATTCGCGGCTGGCTGGCAAGGTGAATGCAAGAAAGACATCAGGCATACTGGAACAATGTCCCAGGACAAAGACACAGTAAACTGATGGTTGGAACACTGTCCAAAACAGTGACTAACGACATTCTGAGCCTAAACAGAAGTCAGACAAGATCAGACAAGTGACGGGACTAATAACCGGCCACTGCCCCTTGAGGAAACATATGCATCAAATGGGCATCTACACAGACGAACCCATATGCAGACTATGCAATGAGGAGGAAAAAATTGCCACCCATGTAATATTGGAGTGCGAAGCACTAGCGCGTTGGAGATACAACCTTCTGGGAGCAGTAAACTCTCAAGAGGCCTTTCCAAAGAATGATTTGATGAAGAGGCTGCTAAACCTTATCAAGGTAGCGAACCTGTTCACCTAAGTCAACAGCATGATCAGGAATACAATAGGCCCAAAAGCTGCAGTGTTTTGGGCTTCGAACCCTGACTGATCATTCTGCTATTAATCAATCAATCAATCAATCAAAGTAAGCTGGCATTTTTCGATGGAAGCTAGTTTGATAATTTGAATCACGCGATTGTGGGAAATAATTTCAGGTTGATTTTTCATGATTTACATCATTTTTTGAGAGACATTTGGATTTATGTTTACATAACCCTTTCTTCCATTTCCTGACATGTAAGCAATGGGTACATAGCTCCTTCTTCCATTGCGCCCTTGATGTTTAATGTAACATAGCCCCTTCTACCACTGTGTATCTGCTCAGATATGAAGAAAAGGAAGAAATCCCGACGGGGTAAGTTACATAGGCACGTAACACCTTCTTGACATAACCTAATATTTTCAGAAAATTTTACTTGACCCCTTTTTTCACTTGCTTCACTTCAATTATGAAAATGAAAACAATGTTTTCAGCAACGAAAAGAATCGATTCTTAACATTCTCCTAATTGTTTCAGTCATTTACTGAGATCGATTGCAGAAACATAATGAAAATCAATGACAATGAAAGCGAATATGATTGAAAGACAATGTACAAGAACAATTTCTATCAAACTAGTGGATTACGAAGTTTGGTAGCTCCACTTTATGTCAATATCTATGGGAATAAGCGAATTTTGTTATTCTTATATCTTCTGAAATATGCTCTATGCCTTGTCTGTCTCTCTGTGAAAACCTTGGCTACCACGAGGAATAGCATTACGTCACAATCGTCCTATTTTTACACAAATCACCTGTATTATCGACATAATATGCGAGATTTATATGTCTGACGATATATATATATATACTTTCCTTTGTTTGGCATCTATTCAAGAAAGCTCAAGTCGACTGAACTAATCCTTAAGACGCGGGGCCAGGTCTAGCTTGCTCACGCTTAAGCTCTCTAATATGCAGAAACCTTCTTAACCTAACGAGATTAGCATAGACAGGGCAGGCCAGTGGACCTTAATTCCCTCTTCGTGTGGGTATATTAGTTACTTGGCGACGTAGACTTTCCAATTCCAACCGCATTATGTCGGTCAATAATAACGCAATATTCACCATATCGTGTAGGTATCAATCAATCAATCAATCGATGCACAATCCACCTCCTCGAACAACCTATAGACAGTAATCAATGTATACTGCATGAATAGTCTAAAGAAAAAATCTCATTGACAAAGCAAGTGCTAGTAATTACTTGATTGGACCATCCAAGTCAGACATATACAGGGTGTTCCTTAATCCTTAATGATATGCTAATATTCAAGGGGCCGATTCTTCGACCCATTTCAAGAACAAAACTTCATATGAACGTATAGTTGAAGTATTATGTAAACAATAATAAATGCCACAATTTGAACAAATTACTGAAAATTACGAAAGCGTAGGAAGGCCACTGTTGTGTGTATTTTATTTTATTTCTTTATTCAGAAGTTTTTCTCTGATTTCAGACTAATTTGTCTGAATTCAAACTTTTTTCTCTGACTTCAGACTTTTTTTGTGAATTCATACTTTTATCTCTGAATTAATTTTTTCTCGAACCTAACCAGACAAACCAGGTTAACTCTATGATGACGTCACGGTTCACTTCTGAAGTTTTACAGATGTCAGTTAATCAACTGTTTTTGTTTATTGTATGTTTATAGTAGTAATACAAATATATTGAATAAGAATTCATCATCTATAACAAAATTATATCATAGATAGGAATTATAGGTATACATACTTACCTACTTCAAATTCAATAAAATTGGAACAATTCGCTGGGTACATATTTACAATGCATCAAATATTTATTTTCATCAATAATATGATGATATATCTGATTGAAAAACACTTTGTATGCATCCATAATTATCTCAAAGAAGTATAATCATTCTTTCTTATCAATTATATATCTGAAGATTATATAACAACAACAATAAGAGCTCAATCCAGTGGCCAATCAAAAGCCTTAACTACTCCAAGAACTACCTCAGTGAGCTGGTTGGTGTGCGGTTGTTTAACTATTACGTCATAATTTGGAATACACTTCGAGAAAAATTGACTGGTCAACTTATTGTTAACCCGGTTTGTGTGGTTAACTTCGAGGAAAAAAAGGCTAAAGTTCGACACTATGTCACAAACTGAACCGCTATGCAACTCCGAGAAAATTTGATTCATATGTGGTAGGAATATGTATTACATACATAAGGTGTGTACGTTTCCGTAATATGACCACTTTCGGCAACTTGTCCACCGATCTATTTCAGCGTTTTGACCGAAAAATGTTTTTTTTTCATTGACTCGGCCGTTACTTGATGGAAATCCATGGCAAATGTAAAAACTTCACAAACGATAAGATTTCCACAAAATTCTCAAACACACATGTTTCGCTAGCACAGCAGCTTCGTCCGGTGATATACTGGTACGATGAACTAAACCAACCTTGGCTTGCTTATATATCCTGCTTTCCCAACCTGCAGGATTAGTTACCTGTGGACAGGTTCGATAAACCTTCATTTTCGGAAAATAGGCACAATATCTACATTGAAATACGGTGTACCGGATAAACTTGAAAGGGTTGATAGCAAATACATATCGACGGTCATCTCACGTAGTGACGTATCTCAGTTTTCCTAATTTCACAGCAGAGCAGTTCAAAGATTTTGAACATCTTAATTAGCTCATATTTCAGAGGGTTGTTCATGAAAGATCATTGTTTTTTCATTTATCAGTGGATGAACTGGAACTAGTTGTCATGATATGGTGAGATTTCGAAAAAGCATCCCCAAAAACGAAAAAAAAAAAGTTATGAGATACGTCACTACGTGAGATCATGTTTGTTAATGGAGCCTCAGATACACCCATGGATATCGAGTGAATTCAAATGAATAACAGATCTGAATATTCATTTTTATTGATAAAAACACAGAAATTCATTCCACTTGTACAATCCTCCTTTCAGTACCTTGATAGAGTTGATATACGTCACCCAAGATATTTTGATTTCCGCGACAAACCCTATGTGAGATACGTCACTTTCGACATTTTCAACACATAATGAAAATATATCTCACGTACTGACGTAACTCCTATAGTTAGGTCACTTCGTGAGATTCGGTAGTCCAATAATTTGAGATAGGCTGGGTATCAGATTTTCAATTGCACGAAAACCATTGAATATTGAGTTACGCCACTTTATGAGATCATGAAGTACAAGAATATAAATCACTTGACGAAGTATCTCAGATTCCGATTTTTATGCGATACGTCATTACGTGAGATGACCCACGATATCATTACCTACTACGAAAACAAATTCAACAGTGGTGAACTATTCAGGTCTAATTGATCGTTAAGTAAAATGTAAGAATTTTTCAGTTTGTTGATTTCTAATGATTCAAAATGATTGAGTTTCATTCCTTTATTTTCTACGTGTAGAATTCCGAAATTATCATCAAAACTATGGTTTTCTTCTAATATATGGTTGGCGTATGTTGAATTTGTTTTCTTTTTCTAAAAATTCATCTTATGTTCATGAATGCGCTGATTAAACGTACGACCTGTCTAACCGATATATACCTTAGGACAAGATCCACAGTTGAGTTTGTATACCCCTGATTTTTCGAATTCAGAAGTTTTGTCTTTATTATTCTTGATAAACCTTCCTAACGTGTTATTTGTTCTAAATGCTACTCTGTTAATGTAGAAATGAAGCTAATTTTCCAGTTGATGATCCGAAATAGGTTAAAGTTCTATAATTTTGATTATTATTCTTAATGGTAGGATAAACTCCTTGGATAGCTTTATTATGAAGTTTGTTAGAAAGAATACGGTCTATCAATCTGCAATCTGTTTTATGATATTGAGTTCTTTATTGAAATTCACTTCCGAAAGAGGGACATTCACTAGCCTGTGTATCATACTGCTGCAATTTTATGTTGACGTTTCCATTCTCCGAAATCAACCACTCTTCTAACAGACTGGATCCATTGAAACGAATCAAGGTGAAATAATCAGAAGTCGGCTTAATAAGTTCCCCGCCGACTGGCATAGTTATATAATAGTGGGCCTTAATATTTATAAGGTTGCATTATTGATCAACGGGCCCGGAGAACAAAGGGCCGGAAGGCAATATGAGCCCCAGTTAAGACGCTGGTCAGCCCGCCTGGATTAGAGCCAGTGGGATTAGCGACTAGTGGACTATACGGAGCGCGGTAAGCCGATGGGATTAGGCCCGGCCCGGATCCGGCGGCAGGATCCCCGAGATTTAGAAGTGAGGCGCCCCCATTCCCCCCATTCCCCCCACCCGCCGCATCTGCATCAAGCTCCCCGAACTACGTTCTTACCCCGGAACGAGAATAAGTCGGAAGTCTTATACCGGGTGGTCCATTTAAGACACATCGATTTTTATTTGGAGGCCTGGAGGGAGACACCCTTTGACGCAGAATGAATATTCTATTCTTCAACCATCTACTCCCCAGAGTAACCTCCTCGACAATGGGCTTATATCACAAAAAAAAATTATTTCATAATTCGATAGAACTCACTCAAACTAGTTCACCACCGCAAACCGTTTCTTGCTGTGAGCTCCCTACGTTTTATAAAAAATTATTGAAATCCCCGATTTTTCGGACCTCTGAAAACAAGGCGATGATGTGACGTCAAAACCCTAATACTGAAACAAGACTATTCCAGACAAAGATGAATGATACATGATTTCTGACAGAGTGAATTAGCGCGAGATCACAGTTGAAAGAATTAATATATCAGTTGCCTCAGTCTCCGTCAGGCGTTTGGTATTTTCTTTTAACTATGGCGAGATAAGGTTTCTACGTCATAAGAGGGTCCGTTTTCAGAAGGTACTATGATTTATGTCCAAAAATAAAACATTCCAGTTCATTTTTCGATCGAATTATGTCGTCAATCATTATTTATGTATAAAAGGATCATCATAAACATGGTTTGAGTTAAAAGTTCTACTAAGGTGTACACGCCCATTTGAATAGGGAATAAAGGTGGAGCACTATATACAGTGTGTCCCGCTTTTCATGAATACACCCTGATATCTCAGTTATGAATGATGCTATTCTCTTGAAATTTTAGTGGTGATTGTATGTTGAAACAATGAAGTATTTAGCAGAGTGAACAGTTTCATTCACCATTGGCGTGCAATGTTGAGAGGTACAAAAAAGGCCATTATTCGGAAAAAGGATATTAGGGCTTATTCTAAATAACTGTTTTCATCAGATTCAGAATCAGCATCCCCAAAAAAACCCCAATTAATATTCTGAAAATCTGAAGAAAAATTCAAAATCCCGCTTTTCATGACTATGCCCCAAAAAAAAGTTATTAATGATGCGAATTTCTCGAAACTGTGATGGTGATTGTATGTTATTTTTTCAACATACAACAAACATCAAAATTTCAAGAAAATCGCATTGTTGATAACTGAGATTTAAGGGTGTTGTCATGAAAAGGGGGATTTTGAGATATTTTATTTCAGCTCTTGGCATCTTGAAAATAATATGTTATTTAAAATGAGTCCTAATATTCTTTTCCCAAATGAAGGCCTTGTTTGTACCCCTCAACATCGCACGCCAATGGTGAATGAAACTGTTCATTCTGCTAAATACTTCCTTATTCTAACATACAATCACTTAAAAAATTTCAAGACAATCGCACCATTAATAATTGAGATATCAGGGTGTATTCATGAAAAGCGGGACACACTGTAGATACATAAATTACTATTTTTTGTTAAGTACCTAGTCCGCCGCATCTACATTGGAACGAGAACTACGTTCTTACCCCGAATTCTTACATAGAATTTAAATGCATTTACAGAGACCAAAACGCTATTTTTTTAACATGGAGATACGAATGCCTACCTTGTTGCGATTTTTGGGGTTTCTTGCCTCAAAAACTGTGAAAAATTCGACGGCTCTATATAAAGCCATCCTAAAACAACTTTTTTCACGTATATATATTTGCCTAATTCGCAGTTGCTACTGTAAATTAGGAAGATAAAACTATTTTGTAAATCAACTGTGAATTAGGAGAGGTGTAGAAAAATAAGTTTCATTAACCTAATTTACAGTTGCAACTGTAGATTAGGAGATGAGTAGAAGACAAAGTTTCATCTGTCTAATCCACTGCAACTGTAAATTGAGCAGTAATTCGTGGAATGTTTTTTCAGGATGACAGTTCAGAGCCGCCTTACAAAATGTATGTTCCAAAGTTTATGGAATTTTTGAATCTATATTTCGAAAGTGACAGCATATTATCTTGATGCCAACGTACGAACATCAGAGAAATTGTGACTCAGCTATAGCATTTGACAATGATGAACATAGGCGTCGCGATTTTAATAATCCATAGACCATAATGCCAGAATCAAGGAAAAGGGCAACTTGCCCTGCATTGGCGACGCCCATGATGAATGATCAAAATTGTATTTTATATAGATCGATTTGGGAATGCTAAGAAAAATTGAATATGTTGGTTTACCAATCATGTATGTTTTGCATATTTCCCAAATGTTTATAATTTTCATTTCGCAATTGTATAGGTATAGTGATTGTTTCAAATTCTGCACCTGCGACTATCTTGCTCATTCCCAAACTAAGATTGTGCATATTCGCACGTGAAACTTCCAAGGAATTTTAATGTGAAATGAAACATTACGTACAGGTGGAACAATAGTAGATTGCTTTATTAGGATCAAAAGTGACACTTTGTTTGACAACCGACAATTTTGATGACCTAGTTAGTATATATCCTTTTTAGTTCCTAGGAGCTTAAATTCAACTTTAGCTCTTAGGAACTCGGTGTTGCAACAGAGCAACATAGCTATGCTTGTGTTAGGAATAGAAACGTCAATTCAAGAGCTAATTTTGGTATTGAAATGGACGACTTCTGAGTGAAGAAGAAAAAAAGAGTGAATAGGAAATATGAATCTGAATTTAATCGAATTTGACAAATATGTATAGTTGGGAGTAGTAACAGGAAATCACAGTAAATGTACTGGGTTTTCTAAGAGCCATCTGGTGATTATTTTCTTGAAACATGGTAGGTGCTTTTCAGATTTCAATTCTATGGAGAAAATGTTTTACATTTTCTGGCCAACGTTGTTGAAACAACGCTTTCCCATAGATAGATGCACTTTAGGTAAAATTATATTCTCTCCTTCCTGGAAGCGCGATTCGTACTCGTGGACATGGTCTTTGGTGAGAGTTTTTTTTTGTAATAGGTGTATTAGTGAAATTTCATAGAATATTTTCCGGAAGTCTAAAAATTGGTGGGAACTGAATAACATATATCAGAGGGATAGCGAATATCCAATTTATATATTATTTTGATAATTCTTGGAGGTATAGGTTCTATAATGGTTTAATATTATTTTCTTAAGCCCCGCCCCATGCAATAATACCGTACGTCAACAATGAGTGGACAAGGGCATAATATACCTGGATCAAGTTCTCGGTACCTGATATTTTTGTCAATATTTTGAAAATATATAATAGTGGTCGTAGTTTTTTTGATAATTAGGTTATGTATGGATATCCCATTTGAGATTATTGTCAATTATGATACCTAGATACTTGGTACTGTTGGCTCTTTTTATCTCCCAGGAGTCTTTTCTGAATAGTAAACTCACATTTATGCTCAAATTATTCGGGAGTCCATTTTTGTAATTTGCGAACGGTATATATACTGTTTTCTCCAGGTTTATTGTTGATATGTTCATGTCGAACCAATTAATAATATTTTTCAATTCCGAAGATATCACATTTTCAATTCATTACCTGTTACCTGAGTTCGTAGCGAACCAATAGAATGGCCAGCACGCTCGCCGGACTTGGCAACTAACAATTTTTTTCTTTGGGATCATTTAAAATAAAATTCGTTATCAACAGAACCTACTGATCTGGACAGTTTGATAGGAAGAATGTGCATTGAATGCAGAAGGAATTTGCAAATAGATTCAACCAATGCCTGGGGGTCAATGGAGGCAATTTTGAACATTTTTGTGAATAACTCTTTGATAATCCATTTCGTTGATTCACTAGCAATTGGAAATATAAAATTTTAACTCGAGAACGGCATGTTGCTATTGAAAAGACTCTGAACTGCTAATGTCAGAATTGAATTACCTTTGCAATGATGTAACACATGACCACCCTTATTCCTTATCCAAATTAAAGAGGGGGTTGCTTTGGGGAGTAAAGGGTTGAAGTATTTATTATCTTCTTTGTGTCATACGGTTTCCCCCTCCAACTAAAAATCGACCTGTTCCATTGTTTTTTCTATAATAAAATTATTTTTTCAAGAGTTATCGATGGTGGATAGTCATAAGTGGACTACCCGGTATACGGAAGAGCGAAATAATATCAACCAGTATCCAATATTGTAAGTTGGCGATATCAGGATGTTCGTGTCATCCTTCAGCCGGCCAAGTACATTAATTTGGGCGACTTCACCATAAACTCTTGTTGGAATAAGCGAGCTGAACACGGCTGAACGTTGATCTAAAATCAAAGACAGCTCTCGGGCTGTCAATGTGGTAATGCTCGTCTCTCACAAGGGCGAAAGTTGAGGTAAGTCGAGGTAAGTCGCCATAAGGATTACGTCAACAAGTAGTATTCCATTTGGTGCACCGAGCCGTACGAGCTATTGTTTAGATGAGCGCGTTTTTCCCGTTGTCGAGTACGTCGACTGGGATTCCGTTCGGCCACTCATTAGGGATTAAAAAAAATCTTGCCAGCATATTCCCCTATAAAGAACGTCCTCCTTACATTTCTCTTTAATCCGTCGACGTATAGGGTGAACTCTCTTCGATATTGCTACAGGCGATTCAAAATAAACGATAACCTCTCGCGGATATTCGAGGAACTGATGGAAAGTACATTGAATGTTTATTTACATTCAAGTTTCCAAGCATTTTATTGAAAGTTTAGTGGTCATCGTGATATTTTTCGAGTTTCAATTCATCAGTAGAGTAACATGAATCATTATTGCTCGGTTTCACATGGAATACTATAAAGAACGTCCTCCTTACATTTCTCTTTAATCCGTCGACGTATAGGGTGAACTCTCTTCGATATTGCTACAGGCGATTCAAAATAAACGATAACCTCTCGCGGATATTCGAGGAACTGATGGAAAGTACATTGAATGTTTATTTACACTCAAGTTTCGAAGCATTTTATTGAAAGTTTAGGAGTCATCGTGATATTTTTCGAGTTTCAATTCATCAGTAAAGTAACATGAATCATTATTGCTCGGTTTCACATGGAATACTATAAAGAACGTCCTCCTTACATTTCTCTTTTATCCGTCGACGTATAGGGTGAACTCTCTTCGATATTGCTACAGGCGATTCAAAATAAATGATAATGTCTTGCGGATATTCGAGTAACTGAAGGAAAGTACATTAAATGTTTATTCACATTCAAGTTTCCATGCATTTTATTGAAAGTTTAGTGGTCATTGTGATATTTTTCGAGTTTCAATTCATCAGTAGAGTAACATGAATCATTATTGCTCGGTTTCACATGTTATTCATGAAAGTTTCTCACCGCATTTTACAGAAAATATAATTGAAAGATTTTCTCACAACTTCGAAATTGATTGTATTCAGTTGCATTCCATTCCCAGAAGTGAAAAGTAACAGAAGGAATATGAAAAAATAAAATCCTCACTCAGAAACAAAGCACTTTCAATTCTTCCTACTAGGTAGATCAATTATTCGCACATATATCCAGCTTTGGAGCCTTTTTTTCTTTCACAAACACATAACACATGTAGATGAATCGACTACAATAATATATACATCTGAAATTCCAACTCTGTGAACTGAACGTTACCTAAAATTGGGAATTTTTTATTTTGCGACTCTCATATATTTGAAGTAGTGAAACATAGTGATTGAACGAATATCTACTGAAATGCTCCCAGGAATCACAAAAGTACACAACTAAATAGTAAAAAGGGAAGTTACCTCTGCTTGAATCACTACCGAAAAATCGAAAAAAATGCCATCTTCCATACATCCCTTCCTAATCTCACAGTTGCGCAATTGTAAATCAGTAGCTACCGTTTTTGAGTAAGATTATGTCCCAATCGATTTTACTCTAATTGGAAGTGAACAAGAACATTTTATTTGTTTGGAAATAATTATGAAAATTATAGTTGATTTTACTCGTGTACGGTGTATCTAATAGGACATGGACAGGTGTATCTTATATTCTTGAAGATGAATAAGAAAATTAGTAATTTGGAGTAGAAAGGCTGAGAGTCGTTTACACAGAAGAGATAAACACTATTTTACCTAGCCACACCTTCTTTATTACGTTGCTGAATGAAATTTTGGAATTTTAATACCTCTTTAGAATACAGGGTAGTGTAAATTGAGTGTCCACCACTGGTAGAATAATTAGCAGTTCTCTAATTGCTCTTGGATATGAAGGAATTGAAAGAATTGAGCATCGCGTTCTCGAGTTTGTACAGTTTGGACGGAGGATACAATTTGTTCACATGGAAACCATATATATTTCTTGTTACAAAAATACTGATAGTTTGGTAATTTGAACCATTCTATGGTAAGTTACCAGAATTTCTTTCTATTCTATTCTTCAAAAACATATATTGAGAAGTATACAGAGAAGTGCACAAAAAAGACTAGTACTTCAACTTCTGAATCATTCGAGGTCGGACTTGAAATTCGATGGGTAGGAAGTATACCAAATTGTCTTTTATTGACAGAACATGTTCATTATATCACTTCCGGTTTAACAGGACACAACCCCAACTTTTATTGTTATATATAACACCCTATAAATTTCAACATTCTGATAAAAAAATGTTCTGGTGTGTAAAACGATCCCCTTAATCCAAATATGGAAAGATAGACTGGTTGTCCTATTGAAAAATCAAAAGTTGGGATTGCTTCCGGTGGAACTGGATGTGATAAAACAAAAAAAAAAGTTCTTGGGTATCCCTACCTGCTACCCATCAAATCAAATCCGATATCGAATAATGATTTAGAAGTTACACACCGAAAGAAAAATCTCAGTAATAATTATCAAATATTTGTTAACGTCAAAGTTGTTCATAATCAATTAGCCATATTCATAATTAAAAAGTCTTATTCATCAAAATCGTACCTGTTTCTAAGCTTTATTTATTAACAATAAATGATTTATTACCGTCACATTTGTTCATTGTGAACAGCATTATTTAATAATCAACAATTCATCTAGTACGCCGATATGTGTTTATTGATTATGAAAAATTTGTTCATTATAAATATACGTAATATAAAGGATAACAATGGATATTTCATTTTATTCTTCGTTTGGTTATTATAATAATTCATTTGGTAATAATAAAAAAACTGTCATGCGCATGGGCCATCATTTTAGTTTAGCTTCCATCTTACATCGCGTGAGCATCTTCTTTATGTCGTTGCTCATTTTCATTTGATTTCGACCAACGCGAAAGTTATAAAGTGTGATGGTTATATTAGTTCAATCCCATATATGACAGTGCGGGTTCGTTTACATTTGGACATGCATATTTACGTCTACAATTAGCTTCTTGGGATACTTTCACATAGGTACATCACGTATGAAAAAAATGGCAGCCGACTATCCAGTGCATCTATATAGTATACAACATTCGGACTGTTCTCAAAAAAACAGTGGTGTATGTGGTGCTGATCAATCAATATTGAAACATTTCATACGTAAGTTGGTGCGAATGCCTATGTAGTATGCATGAGCATTTTCTGATATTATTTGCTTTGCATGAATTTGAAAGAAAGTACTATTTTATTATGTACATTGGAACGTGGGTATGCCATCATATCTGAGAGCTGATGAGTTATAAGGTAATAGGTCTATATACGCAAACAGCCCTGATCGAATATATTTTGATTATATACTTATATAAATAATATTCGTTAACTGTTACTAAATTTGTTATTGATATATGGCTTAGAAACACCCCCTTGGGGTAATTCACGACTGGTGGTAATACATCAGGAAATTCAATAAAACAATCAGCAATTCTTCTGAAAGGAAGACATTGAATTATATCAGCGAACATAATATTTATTTATTATCAATAAAATATTCCTTTTCATGCTGTACCTATACTTATAAATGAATATTTGGTTACTAAAAATAAAGATTTTGAAATAATGATAATCGTTTGGTGTGGGTGAAGAAATATATATTCTCATATAATAAATGATTATTATCATGAAATAATCATAATTTAACCATGCACGAGGCTTATTCATGGGGATGTGAACAAATAATTTGTTATTCTCAAACAAACGTTTAATAAGCCATATTTCAATAACGGATTTGGTAACAGTTAATCATATTTATTTATTATAACCAAACAGTTCTTTCAGTGCAGCACTGGCCGTTTGTGAACACTTCTCTCACTCTGTATATGATGTGTACAGGTACACATATGACTTTTATCAAATGCATCTCTTTTATACACTTTTTTCCCACAGGTAGAGGTTGCTATTGAAGTCTGGCAGACTTATTTTGAGACACACCATTTGATTACTGTGCATGGCCCCTTTGGAACAATAATTAATGATTGAGAAGTAGATACCAACACCAACCGAGTAATTTTACTAATACACTACACAACTGCATGGTGTGTATAAAATGTAAAGTGTGCACAAGAATTTCCTAAGTTCTAGATCCATGAATCTGAAGTTTGGAAGTATAACAAAGTTTGCGAACACCCGGTAATCTATCTCGGGGCTACTGAACATGTTTTAATCCAGGGACCTCAGGACTTATTAGAGGGCGTATACATAATACATAATAATATACTAGCAGGGTCCGAATACACGTCCGCATAGCCCGCTAAAACGGTCCAAAGCATCTTACAAAACATCGGCTTGTTTCTATCCATTTTCTTATTAGCTTAAGTCTTGTTAGTCCAAAGTTTTAATTCTCGCAAGTTGTGAAGAGTAGACAGTTGGGTTAAGTTTAGTGAGTGCTAAGGGTCCTCGAACCCGCAATACTGTTTACAATAAGTCCTGTGCTCTGTTCTGCTTTCGCACTAATACGATTTCATGCTGGATTTGCGATGCGGATTTGAAGGAGCAACTCGGATTTTGTAACATCTTCGAGGTGTGCACTCCCAAGAATCCTCGATATTTAATCCCGTCGCACATATAAAGATTATGCATATCACCGACATTTCATCATCGGATTTCACAATAGTTCTCTCCCAAAGGGAATTCATTCATTCTGGCGACACTAGGTAGAGAATATTGGGAAATTGAAATCTTCAAAATTTCACGTGAATCAATATCATTTTCCACTTTTAATTCTCAACCCAGCCAAGCCAAATGTTATGAAAATGTATGGAGCAGCATCTACTGTATCGTCAGATACGGCTACGTTAGCAACAACATCGCAAAAAAAAACGAATGTAGTTGCAGAAATGTTCGCAGCAAACTCCACCTTAGATTCCCAGGGAAGTGTGCCTCCAAATATTCCTCCTGTTTGAAGTCGAAAGACAAAAAAATTTTTACTTTCACGCACTATCAGGCGCATTCCGATTGGTCTGAATACGAATTAGGCCTAAGCTTCATTCGAAAAACATTAGGAATCTCTATAGCTGTGGCGCTGGATATATGTATGTATAAAAAGCATTTGACAGAGTTTGGCGTCCAGGAATTTCTCACAAGTTCCCATCATACGGCTTACCACCTCAGCTATGCCTTCTATTGCGTCATGTGGTGGACAGAGTATCGTCTGATACCACAACCATTCATTCCGACGGCTCAGAAAGATTTATTTTGGCACCAAAATTGTTCCTATACCGCATTGTTCATTGATCTGTTGGGAGTAATCACCTGTCCAATCCACAGCTTTGCCGATTGAATTACTCTCCAACACTGCGTTCTCTTCAAAAATTCCCATTTGATACCAGGAAACTAAGAACTTACGATTACACTGGCCAGCGTCGCCTCGTGGTTGAAGCGTCAGTATTCTACCCACGTTGAATTGCCGTCAGGTGGGTTCGCTTTCCACCACGGGTTGCTTGTAAGGGGGCAACCGAATGATGGATAAGAACAATTTTAGAAATAACAATGTCTGATACTACCATTTTCACAAAGTCCATCATTTATATGCCAGGTACGCATCAGTGATACTCTTTCATTGGAACATTATGTCAGATCCATCGTGAGAACTGCTTCACAAAACCTTCTTTTGATCTACAACGCGCAGATCCGATGCGTTTTAGAATAGTGTCTCATCTTCTCAGATTCCATTCAGAGACGAGCCATTTACCTGGTTGGTGATGCGACACTCACGTATTCCTTGGCATCCATAGAATAGAACAGCAAAGCTTTGGAATGCGCTGCCAATGGAATAAGTATTCACAAAACAAAACTCCGAAAGTTAAAAAAAAATCCAATATCTACCTCCCTGCACGATTCTGCTTGGACTTCCCTCTCGTATTCTTCTAAAGATAAATAAACTTCAGGCTCAGGTATATTCACCGAGCCAATCCAGTGGTTCCATTGGCTATGAGAACTGAAGCATACACATATCATAACACTGCGCAAGTTTGGATTTCTGGGGAGTTGACTTTGAAATAGCGATATACAAATTTCACAAATACCTATTCTAAACCTAATATATGCTGTATATAGCTAGCAAAACAGTGATTTAAGGACCGAAAGATTCCTAGGAAATGGTTTTCATTCTTCGTATGGGTTATAATATAATGTGGGGTATATAAAAGATTCATAGCTACACAACTGTTAATCCACTAGTTTTTTTATCTTTCGGAGAGAACCAAAATGGTGAAATAGAGCCTCAGTAATTCGAATAGAAGATTAGAGGGATTAGCATGGTGAGTAAATCATTTCTTGAAACTATTTTTGACTGATATCCATTATCCTCGACATCCTGTATAGGATAGGTAAGACTTTTACTAATACGATTTCATGGAGGATTTGCGCTCAGGATTTGAAGGATTTTGTAATATCTCGCTATATTCCTCGTCGTTCTATCCTGCTAAAGGTGACATTTACCGATTATGTATATCAGTATTAATGCGACTTATAAGCCATATAAAAAACCAGTATCCAGTTGCCAACCTTAATCTTATTTCTTAATACTTTAAGCCTTCTCTGATATGAATGATTTCAATGGCAGTTTGATATATTTATATAATTAGGACAGAAATTGATGTGATATAGATATATACTCGAATTAGGCTTAAGAAAGTTTGTATATTTACCATTCAGAATCACCAAAGCAATATGACATATCATCATATCGATTGACGATCAGTTTAGGTATGCAGAAAATGCAATGCATAATAAATGGATATCAACAAATTGATAACAGAATTGTACTTTTGTGGAATTGGGGAAACAGAAATGACTACAATATATGTTTGTGCTGGATGAAAGGTAGAATTTGGTAGGTACACTGAGAAAATAAATGAAAATTTGTATAACTAAATGTAATGGTGGTTTCGAATTAGTTTCATCAAACACAACACATATTCGTGATATCACTTATTTGAGTGATCAATACTTAGACAAACCTATTTCATACCACCTCCGAATATTAATAGTTCAAATTATTATTCACCACTACATTAAATAACATGTTCCATATCCAGTAATTAATAAATATATCTCATGTATTAGGATTGTGTTGAATGTTACTCCCCTGATATTTCTATTTACCACTACGCATTAGTGCGTACGGTGATAATAATAGGTTAACTTTTTGTGATGTACAAATCTACCACATCAGAAAGTAATATGCCGAAATCACGAAGCCGATCGTCGACGTTCGTTATTTCAATGCAGTTGCGGCTTGGCGTTGGCGTGGTCGTCTCTTATGAATTATGAATGAAATAAATGTCATTTGCCAATGGAGTTTCCATTTGCAGTGCATGTGAATAGTGTAAGTACCTGCTTACCTACAAACTGTGGTACTGTGAAGTGTGAACTGTACCTGATAGTGGTAATTCGAAGAGTTGTTACCAGTGTTCAACAGTAAGGAAAATACCTATTCGTTTCATCTTGAAACTGAAATGGCAGGTGAACGTTGCAAGCATTATTGAGGAGAACGAGAAAATCTCAATCTGTTGTACACAAAAATTATATTTACACAATAATTCGATTTTTCTCTCATTCCCAACTTCATTCATAAAATCAGATAACGATCTCTACTACCTACCTGATTATCATAACATATCTGCAAATTATTGAGACTGTGATATTCTCCAGTTTTTTCTCCAAATAAGTATGTCCCTGACGGCGGTAGAAAAATATTGATTCAGAGTTTGAACAGACAAAATTGAACAGACAAAAATGAACGAATCTATAAGTTGAAATCACTAGTTTGTATTAGTGAATATAAATTGAATAAGTAGAGTATCAATTTATTGTTTGTAGTGGTAAATACGAACCGACGAGCAGTATAGTATTATTCCCTCATTTGTAGTGGTGAATAATAACCGTATACAGGCAGGGTCCCTAATAACTGGTGCTTCAGTATGTTATATTGCCTCAATCATACTATTTTGTAGTGGTTATATTTGATGAATGTATAGTGACTGGCGCCTATTTAACCACAACGCTTGGTATGGTAAAGTGATCTTCAGGTATTTACAACGGATAATTTCTCTCAGTGTAGGTACCGACTTATACGCACAATATTATGTTGGATCTCTTATATATGATGTTCAACACCTTTTTGATTGCAAATATATAAACAAGAACTTGTAAGATTTTGAAGAAAATCGTGCAAAGCTGGAAAAGTAAACAACTTATACCCTAATATCTCTTATCACCGCTCTAATAATATGTTTCGTGAAAATGAGCGCAGACCGAGCTAATGATCAGATTTTCCCTTCTTTCATCATTGATCTGATCAGTGGTTCTTCCATTCGACTTCCTATCTATATTAACGATCATTATTTTATGTTGAATACACCAGTCAGGTCGTTATGGTAAATTCATGGAAGATCAAGTTGGAAATTCGAGAAAAAGGGCCATTTTATATGCGAATCATCGTTTTCTTTGGGGACGTATTTATTAGAACGTTAAAGAAACAAAAGAAAGCTCAGGTGTAAGAGGATTTTTGGAACTGGCAAGCCATATAAATTAATAATCAGTAATCACGTTTTGGGCTTGAAAGGAATATATAAAGAAAGCTCGACGACTTAATTATTTCTTTGATCGTCTATTGGCCGAAAGGAGAAGCCTCAGTTTAAAATATCATTAATGAATAATCAGTAGAGGGCGGATGTGGGCTATCGCATTGTCCGTAATCCGGTTACAGTATTGCCACCCCCACAAAACAAACTGAACTTCATAAATAAATTATGCTGAAATTGAAAACGTCACACCATGACATGAATCTTGGAGGTTTAGATACTTCATGATCAATGAGAAAAGCACAGAGTCATCTCCACGACTTTTTAATTGGATATATCAAATTAGGAAAATGTTTCGGACTTATAAAATGTCCATCTTCAGCTTATGCCGCTTCTCAGAATTTGTCTGAAATATTCATAAAAAATGGTGAGCAATCAAAACTAATGTTGTTTTAACTTTGTTGCCAATTGATATTTTTAAATGAAATTTTGCGCTCAACCTAGTTGAAGGATGCTGAATTCAGTGGTGGGGTCGATTTTTTTTGAAAAAATCGCTAATGATATTTCCCAATTTTCAACATGAAAAAAATAACATAGTATGCCCTGTAGATTGAAATTTTATTTTGCAAATTTGTGTAAACGTAGATCTCAAGATAGTCTTCCTGCTGAAACATGCTCAGCCAAGCCGGATTCGAACTGACAGCAAGTTTCTCATTGAAATTTTCTATTTATTATGCATTTATATACGGGGAAGGGCACAAAAACGGCCAGTGCTCTATCTTCTGAATCATTCCAAATCGAATTTCAATAATTGGTGGGTAGCAAGTATTCCAAATGGCTCATTTATTGGCGAAACAATTTTTTTCTATGAAACCGTTTTTTAAATAATAAGCAATTTAGTGTACTTCCTACCAAACAAATTTCAAGATAATATCTCGAAAGATTCAGAATTTACAGCACTGGTCATTTTTTGTGAACTTCTCTGTATGTTATTCATTGAATATCACTCTCGATATACCAAGAATAAAAGAATATGGATTACATTATTGGTTTTTCTGATTTGTTTCAGAATCTGTCTTCCTCTCCTTTTCCTTTCATTATGAAATATCTTTGCGTGTACTTTTATCTCGAAAGACTCCTACCAGAGAGAAAAGTCTAGCGTGCCCTTGGTAAAGCAAGAGCCCAAGTTCGCATTCCATACGACAATAACAAAACACCTTCGATCTGTCTTCTAAAAACATGGAAAAACATCTCTCATGTGTGCCTGAACAAATATTATTCGCAGTTGTTATCCAAACCCTCACGAACTGACCAAGAGGAATCCGGTCGTGTTCAGCTGGCATAAATTTATCCGTGCATCCTCAACATATCCGCAGATTAGAGTATCCAGGCTCTTCTCTAAACCCGGCGGGGATTACGTCGTCAAGGTGATCTTATTGTCTCTTTACCAGTTTAGAATACACCGTCTAGAATGTGAACTACAACGCAGGAGATTAGACACGAATCATTTCGGTTTTATGTCTCATTCCACCATATTTCAGAGATCAACGGATTTGGAGGATCTACCAATGCATGGGAATATGGTATTCTTGCTTCTTGAAGTAAATATCGATATGTATTTATAACTTTTTCATCCAGAAGAAGGGATCAAACACGCACTCTTTCGTAGAACCTGAACGATTCTGTGATATCAGTATCAGTTGGTAACACTTGGAAAAAATTAAGATAGAAAAAGTGAGACGACCGGAGATCTTTTGGGGATTATGATATAGAACAATGCAAAAAAGATCGAATGCACTGGGTTCATATGCTAACTGAAATCAAAACGTGGTATTAACGAATGAAAGGACACCTTGGAAGCTAGGCTCACAGAAGGATGAAAAAGAATGCAGGATTTGTGAAGCAGAAGATGAAACACATGTTTGCACAAAAATGCCTATCATATTCGAAAATTCTTGAGGGAAGAGAGAAAGGCATAATATAGGTCTTTTATACGTTCATATGCAGCTACTGATATTATTGAATATCATGATAGTTGTATTTATATACATAGAAGAAAATAGTGGACAAAGCCCTTATGAAAAGTTAAATGCAGACACGTGTTTCGGGCTCCCAACGCTCATCAGTACGGTGAAAAAAGTGCGAAAGATGGGCAACACTTGGTGGAAGACGAAACAACAAAATAAAATTGTGGTTTGATCAGAAGACCCTGAGTATTCAGGCAAACAACCAACATCACCGCGGAGGCAGCTGCATGATATCCAGGATTACAAACATGATGAAAGGAATATTGAGGGGACTGTTGATAACAACTAAGAAGAAAATAGTGGACAAAGCCCTCATGAAAAGTTAAATGATAAAAAAAAGTTAGCCAATCTTCCAAACATTTTTCACCGTACTGATGAGGGCCGAAAACCCGAGACACGTGTCTACGGATAACTTTTCATGAGGGCTTTGTCCACTATTTTCTTCTCCGTTCTTCTCAACAGTTCCACCAATATCCCTTTCAATATATATACATATATAACTTATTGGACAATACCACTGAGAATGCTATCAAAATTATGACTTCTATACGAACAAGACCATTGATATGATCTTGGAGCGCACTAAAGGAAATTCGTGGAACATTGCGCGTACCTAGGAACTTTTGGAGGTTAAAAGTTCTTGGGAATACATCCATTGCCAAAGAATTCCAAAGCTTCGCCGTCCTATAGACGAACGAGTTTTGGTAGAGTGTTGTTCGACATTTTTCAAGGTTAACGACGAAAGGGTGTGCTGACTGAGCCTGTCGAGTTCATCTGACTGGTATTGCTAGTGATGGATGATTATAGCAGACATTTCTGAGGAACATTTCCCGTGGGAGTATCTATAGAGAAGTGCAAGTTCGCCGACTTTTCTACGGTGTTCTAATATGGTACATTTCTGCCAGCCATCAGCTGATGGCTACTTGTTGCCTGTCTGTGGCAGGTAAATATATATAGTTGTCTCTCTCTTTTCTCTTGATCTCAATTCCCCTCCCTCTAAGTGCGACCTAGTAGATGACATATATATTATTAGATCTTTGGTAACAACAGATCGGATTAGTCACTGAGAATTTGGGAAAAATTCAGATTCATGTAAGGAATTCCTCCCATGTACTACAATTGGCCACGGACCCCGATGCCATAAATGCTAGACGTTATAGTATCCGCCAGCTTGTATTGCAGCAAGTTCTACAAGCAGAAAAAAGAATGGTACAATCCACTAGGGGCCAGGTAGCCGTGCGGACAGAGTGTCTATATTCTAATACGCATTCGCTTGCCGGTCGTGGGTTCGATTCCCATCGACTGCAGAACTTTTTCTGATGGCCCTAGAATGTGTTTGGGATCACACGTTAAAAGGTAAGGCCCCCGTCATTCCTTGCTCACACAAGACTCTCGAAGACTTCTGAGGGTTGCTCGTAAGGGGGCAACCGAATGACGGATAGAACAATTTCAATTTCAGAATCGCTTACCACGAAAAACGTTAACAATAGGGACAAACTTTCGCCGCATCAAAATACGTTGAAACAACCTGATCATCTGTTATTAGGCATCGTGGTGAAACTAAATGCGAAAAGTTGAAAACAATCAACACAGCATCGTGGATAAAAACAAACCACGAATATTCCCGGAGAAACACCACAGAGGGAGTATTTGATACTATGACCAGCTAGTAAATCTTTTTTTGTAATTTTCAACCATCCAGCTGTAAATTTCGAGTGCTGAATTGATTACCACAGGTGATAGTGAAGTATATGTCATATCTAGATTGCCGCACCATTGGCATTGATTTAAATAAGATTACATTCATGTTAAATATCAATTTCGAAGTATTTTATTCGACGATCTATTGTCTTCCATATTTTTGAAGGTCAGCTCAAGGAAAAACTGTCTATTACATCAACTGGAAGTCATACAGGTATCTATCCTGAAAGGTTGGAAAAACTGATGAAATATGTACCTGCATATTTCTATAGATTTTTTCACCTCGTTCCTGAAATCATATAAAAAAATTCGAAGTTTATCAAAACCATAATCCAAAAACTGCTTGAATATATCATTTAAATAATTATGTTACCTTTATATATCGTGGAAAAATTCCAAGTGCGTTTTTCAAGGAGATTTTCCGAAACACACGGTTCACTTTAGAACGACATATCTCCTGAACCAATAGACTAAATCCAAATTTGAACAATGCACCGTATGCCTCTTTGATGACGCAATAAATTATTATTTCACCATTTTTTCGTGCATCCATCGGAAAATGGAAAAACAAATGAAAATCAAAAAATCAAAATTTGAAATTCTTTCAATTCAATATATATCGGAAACAAATGAAAAAATCGAAAATTATCAAAAGTGCAAAGTTATCCACTGGAACATTTCCTACAAATTGTTACCCATAATTTTTTCTGTAAACCCAATAGTACAGGAAATAAAGTAAAAAATATGAAAAAAAAAATTTGAACCACCCATGAAGATATATTGAAAAACAAAGATTACCGATATAGATGAAGCTCATCGACTTCCACTGAACCATGAAATATTTTTTCCTTTTATTGATTGGAAGATGGAACAAAAGTGTTGAAAATTTTATTCTCAGATAATTCCAAATATCTCGAAAACAAGTGAAAATATCTGAAAATGTTATAGAACCAAAATTATTCCTTTTGATAGAATCTACAAAAAATCCGTATAACATTTTTCTCTGAATTCAATAGTTCGGGAGATACGATGAAAAAAAAACTAAAAAATTTACAAGTTCCTAGATAATCACTTGCCAATAGAAAACCAAACAAAAAACAAAAGAAAGTAAAAAAAAACGCACTCGACTGTCTTGATTTTTTTCTCATAAACTACGTAACTAGCTCACTCGACTGTCTTAATTTTTTGCCAATAAACTACGTACCTAGCTCACTCAACTATCTTAATTTTTTGCCCATAAACTACGTTTATAGCTCACTCGACTGTCTTAATTTTTTGCCCATAAACTACGTACCTAGCTCACTAGACTGTCCTAATTTTTCGCCAATAAACTACGTACATAGTTCATTCGACTGTCTTGATTTTTACGCCAATAAACTACGTACCTAGCTCACTCGACTGTCTTGTTTCCCACACAAACTACGTACCTAGCTCACACGACTGTCTTGATTGTTTCCCACATACTACGTACCTAGCTCACGCGAAATTCTGGAATTCCCTAATATAAAACAAAATATGAAATATACTGCGAAAGCGTCTCTGGTTTCGATTGTCCTTAAATTTCGTGCCGCTGAATAGTTTTCAGTTTTTTGGTAAGTAAAACTCCTCAGCTAATTGAATAAATATATTTAGGTAAGCATCTTCACTATTTCCCTCTTCGTAGATCCGTGGTGCATGGTTGGATTCGTAGCGTAGTATACACATCTTTGGTGCCCAATGATAGTTTCAATATAAAAATATGCTCATGATATGGTGCCATGGCCTCTACTTCCATCTCACATGAGCAATGATAAAATATCATCTGCTTTTATAGCGTCGTATAAATTATCTGACCTCTATACTAATCTAATACCTAATGAAAACTACATCTATACTAATCTGATACCTTTCAAAAACTACGTACCTCACTTGTTAGTATATCTCCTCACAAATTTCCCGACTAGAACACTGGGATGGCTCATTCTCGGCTTTTTCTTCTCGAGAGAAGAGTATCGCTAAATCCCCAGAATTGTCGAATTCTCATGAATGGAGAGAAACGTGAATAGGACGAGGGGAATACAGTCAACAGATAGATCTCATTGTTAAGCACGCGGCTCGGGTCAGATACACAGGATTCGGGATAAAGAGTCTTAATCAGAGCTCTCTACGATCGCGTAAACGCTTTCCATTGTTGCGAGACGGAAAACAGTTTTCGCTCTCCCAGGTCAGATGAGATTAGACTCGAATTTTCCAAAACAGGGATTGCTCGAATTCGCTGTGATCCAGTTCCGTTCTCGATAATCAGAGCAACCAGGAAGGTTCCTTGTTTTTCAAAATAAGCAAGCCTTCAATTGCGGTTGCTTTGTTATTCTCAGATCTATGTTCTCTGCCAATCATTTCGTCGTTGAATTTACTATTTATTTACTGAGGAGATGCAATTTAAGGTTTACAGAATGTTCATGATGTCACTATCTGAAGAAGAGTGAGCCAATCTTTGTGAACACTCAGAATGTATTATATAGAATCTGATTCTGATAAATAGATAACGAAAATTTTATTCTTAGAGGGTAAATTTCGAAAAATAACGAAATACGCCATTTAGTGAATGATATGTTCATATATCATACTCTCTGCGAGGGATAACGAAGACCCAGTAGATGATAAGTTGAGAAATTTTGCAGTTTGCTATGCATATCAGAAGTTAGCGACGGACAAGAGACGACGATAGTGATCAACAATTTTGATTGACTTTTGCCGTCATTAAAATAAAAAAAAACTGTCACTATTCTTGATTTCATTTTTCATGTTATACAGTCCATTATTTTCATTATATGTTTAAATACATACGAGGTTTCATTACATCAAATAGAAAAATTGGGATACATCCTAATATTGGTCTAATTCGAACCGGATCTGGAATAATCATTGAATAGTGATTTCGGCGGCTGCAGGGATAATCAAATCAGGCGGACATCATTCCTAATAAATTACGGAGTGTTACATCGACGAAAATCAGATTCTCAAAGGGCACAAGGAAAATCGTATAGGAGGACTTGGATAGGAAGGTTCAAACGACAAGACTACGGCAGGGTACCATCGCTGTAGACAAACTAGGAGGTGGAGAAATACATTTTCAACAACTGCAGTGCAGAAATACACAGGATTGGGGCTTGGACACAACACAGGGTGCTGCATTGAACATTGGTGGTGATCGGAACATAAAATAAACAAGGAAAATAAGGTCAGGCATTGGACATTTGGTAGGCAAAAAGGGCTGTTACAGGGTGAGTGCATAAACTATTTATCATTGTTGTAGTGCATGTCTTTAATTTGCGTCATTTAGGGGTAGGTTTTCGATTTTGATCAAGATGGCACCAAATACAGGCAATTTAACAAAACTAAAGGCTAAGAGGAGTAGCCTCACATCACAGTTGATAAGATTTGGGGAATTTGTAAATGAGTTTACAGTTGACAAAGCAGATCAGTTAGGTCCTCGAATAGAGAAATGTGAAGAACTTTGGGATCAGTTTCATAGTGTACAGAATGATATAGCAGAATCTGATGCGTCTGCGGTTCAAATTCAGGAATTGGTAGATTTCGAGGAAAACTATTTTAGAATAATTGGGGCTGCAAAGTCAGCTTTTCGTAATTTAAGTAAAGAAGAACCTCGACCAGCTCCAGGTGGAAATCGTGGTGCAATTACAAATGTAAAATTACCAATAATGGAAATACCATATTTTAGTGGTGGGTACAAGGATTGGCCTGAATTTTGTGATATTTTCAAGTCTTCAATCCACGATAATTCAGATTTGACATCAGTTCAAAAATTTTATTATTTGAAAAATGCAATAAAGGGTGACGCAGCAGATGTTTTGCATTCATTAGAAGTGTCTGACGATAACTATGTAGTGGCATGGGATCTGTTGAAAGAGAGATTTGAAAATAAGAAGATAATTACATTTAGTCATATTGAAACATTGTTCAACTTTCAAAACATAACCAGGGAATCACATAGTTCACTCAGAAAAATGTTGGATGAAACTAGGAAGAGTATTAGGGCTCTCAAATCGTTGGGACAACCAGTAGATTCATGGGACACACTACTAATTTTCATATTAGACAAAAAAATTGATCCTTCATCAAAAAGAGAATGGCAGACACAAACAAACACGAGTACTTTTCCGAAAATAGATGATTTTTTAGAATTTTTGGCACATCGTTGTCAAATTTTAGAGGCGACAGATACAAATAAAACGTCAAATAACAAGGTGTCAACTGAAAATCGCTTTGATAACTCAAATAAATACAGGGGGTTCAAATCAGTATCGAGGTCATTCGTAACAACAAGGCAAGCTTGTGCAATTTGCAAGGATCAACATTTCATTTATCAATGTAAACAATTTTTGGGGCTAACAACTGAAGCAAGACGGGCTGAAGTACAAAAACTGAATTTATGTTGGAACTGTTTAGGTACCGACCACAGAGTGAATCATTGTTTTTCTCGTGGTTGTAAGCACTGTGGAAAGAAACATAATTCATTATTGCATGAGGGTAGAACAGAACAAACTCGGGTTATTCTGGAACAATCTTCACATACGAATCATAGTACAGTCAATTCGAACCAAACAAATATCACAGAGGGCGCTGGCAGCTCAAATATAGCATCCAGCAACAAGGTAAGTGCTAGATCAGCAAATACAGCATTATTATCTAACACAACAACTAGGGAAGAATTATCTAGGGAAATACTTCTGTCAACAGCACTAGTTTTCATATTGGATCATTTTGGTAACAAACATGAATGTAGAGCTTTATTGGACTCGGGGTCACAATCGAATTTTATTTCTAGAAGAATGAATGAAATATTGAAACTTCCATGCCAAAATATCAAAATACCAATCATTGGAATAAATCAATCAGTTTCAAACGTTTCTGGGGTTGTAAGTGCTACAATTTGTTCTAGAGTTGATGAGTTCAAGACAAAAACATCATTCTTGATTTTAGATGAGATCACTCAAACTTTACCATCGATTTCACTACAGAAAGATAGTTTTCGCATTCCAGATAATCTTAAATTAGCAGACAGTCAGTTTAACATATCTGGTAACATAGATTTATTGATAGGTGCTGAAATATTTTGGGATTTGTTGTGTGTTGGACAAGTAAAATTGGGTAAAGGTCAACCGGTAATGCAGAAAACCAAATTGGGTTGGGTAATTTCAGGTACAGTAACCACTTTGAATAGGAACAAATCGGATATGACAAATCGGGCCAAGGTTTGCAATACCGCAATAGTGTCAGATATTCAAGAGCAATTGGAAAGGTTTTGGCACATTGAGGAATGTGAATCGGAGCCGATATTGACAAGGGAACAAACAATGTGTGAGGACATTTTCAAAAACACTGCTACAAGGGACAAGGACGGTAGATTCATTTTGAGCTTACCAATCAAGGGTGATATAACTGAATTGGGAGATTCGTTGAACATGGCACAAAAGAGATTTTACGCTCTAGAGAGGAAATTGGAGAAGAATCCGGAGTTTCAGCGACAATATAAAGATTTCATGGAAGAATACGAGAGGTTAGGGCACATGTCTCGGATTGAGGCTCAGAACGAAATTGTGGAATCACCATTAGTGACTTATTATCTACCCCATCATGGTGTGGTGAGGGAATCCTCAACAACTACGAAACTCAGGGTAGTATTCGATGCCTCTGCAGAAACGGACACACATGTGTCGCTCAACAATAAATTAATGGTAGGCCCTAAGATTCAACAGGATCTTTTTTCCATCCTAGTAAGATTCAGGAAACATGCCATTGTGTTGGTAGGAGATGTTGTCAAAATGTACAGACAAATCTTAATCAAGGAAGAACATCGTGATCTACAACGGATACTGTGGAGACCTGGTAAAGAACAATCACTTCAACACTACAGGCTCAATACGGTCACATATGGGACAGCATCGGCGCCGTTTTTGGCTGTACGATGTCTTTATCAACTGGGACTTGAAAATCACGAGAAATTCCCAACAGCTAGTGAAGCTATAATGAAAGATTTTTATGTTGACGACCTTTTGACTGGCGCTAATACAGAAGAAGATGCTATACAACTCAACCAAGAGATCAGCAAGATACTAATGGGCGGTAGATTTTGTCTGAGGAAATGGCTTTCGAACAGTCGTCATGTTTTGGAAAACATGAAGGCCAATGAGGAATCTGTGGAACACTACATAGCGGATGAAAGCACAACGAAAACATTGGGAATTATTTGGAACTCTAATTCGGATCAGCTGCACTACAAGGTGGACATAAAACAAAATGAATCACGACGGGTTACAAAGCGGACGATACTGTCAATTGTCTCACAATTGTTTGATCCACTTGGGCTAATAGGACCTTCTATCATACAGGCTAAGCGAATATTACAACAATTGTGGCAATTGAAGCTAAATTGGGACGAAACAGTTCCTTTGGACTTACATACAGCCTGGTCAAGTTTCAACATGGGAATTGGACAGCTCAATAGCATTGAAGTTCCGCGACATGCTATGAGTTCTAATTCAAATAATATACAATTGCATTGTTTTGCCGATGCATCAGAAACTGCATACGGAACATGCATTTACGTTAGATCAACAGATGACGGGAACGTTCACGATATTCAACTATTATGTGCTAAATCACGTGTGGCACCGTTGAAGACAATCACATTACCAAGATTGGAATTATGTGGTGCTTTGCTTATGGCTAAATTGACAAGGGTGGTTACAAAATCATTGGACATGAACATTGATTCGATTTGGTACTGGTGTGATTCAACTATAGTATTATCATGGCTTGCAGGAGAACCTAGCGAATATAAAACTTTTGTAGCCAATAGAGTGAGCGAAATCCAACGACTCACTAAAGGACATCAATGGAACCATATAAAATCTCAAGATAACCCGGCTGACGTAATATCAAGAGGCATGAAACCAGAACAACTTATTGAATGTAACCTATGGTGGAAGGGTCCAAGTTGGCTTGCAACGGATCAAAACATTTGGCCAAATCCAAAGTTTTCTATTGCTTCTGACCTTCCAGATAAGAAAACCGTTAAACAAATATTTTTGTCAAATATGTCTTTCGAATTATTCGATAAATATTCAACATTTACTAGGTTATTGAGGGTTGTCGCTTACTGTATGAGGTTTAGGACAAACACATTAGGCAGAACACATAACATGGGGGCACTCACGGTGAGTGAACTTGAAAACTCTTTGTCATGTTTAATCAAGTTGGCACAATCGCAATGTTTCCATTCAGAAATTCATGCACTTCGTCAATCAAAACAAATCCAAGTATCTTCTAAATTAATAATGCTCAATCCATTTATTGATGCAGAAGGAATATTGAGGGTGGGAGGCAGACTGAACAAGGCAGATATCTGTTATGGACAACGACATCAGATTATTTTGGGAAAGGACCATACATTCACCAAACTATTGATAATTCATGAACACTTAAAACATTTACATTCTGGCGCTCAGGCTTTATTATCAATAATACGGTTGAGGTATTGGCCAGTAGGGGGAAGAAATACTATCCGGGGTATTTTGCGCAAATGTGTAATTTGTTTCAGAAACAAACCTAAAGAGTACCAACATATCATGGGACAATTACCAACAAATCGTGTGACACCAGCTCGAGCATTTTCAAATTGTGGCTTAGATTATGCAGGACCATTTGAGGTCAAGGCAAGCAAATTAAGAGGACATAAAGTTATTAAGGGGTACATGTGCATATTCATCTGCTTCGCTACAAAGGCTTGTCATTTGGAGTTGGTCGGGGATCTATCTACTGAAGGTTTCTTAAATTGTTTCAAAAGGTTCATATCAAGGCGCGGTTTGCCTAAAAATATGTATTCAGATAACGCTACGAATTTTGTTGGCGCGAATAATGTAATCAAACCATTATATGAATTTTTGAACGAGCAAACTCATCAGACAAAATTTCAAGAATTTTTCACGGGACAATCGATCAATTGGCATTTTATCCCACCTCGTTCACCACATTTCGGGGGGCTTTGGGAGTCTGGGGTAAGAGTAGCCAAATATCATTTGAATCGAGTTGTAGGAAACTTAATATTGACATTTGAGGAACTATACACTATAATGACGCAGGTTGAGGCATGCATGAACTCTCGTCCATTAACACAATTAACTGAGGATCCATCTGATCTGAATGCACTCACTCCTGGTCATTTTCTAATCGGTACGCCGATTACAGCCTTGCCTGAAGCCGACCTTAAAGACTTCAATCCTGGGCGTTTGAATCGTTACCAGCATATGACGCAATTGGTTCAACATTTTTGGACCAGATGGTCACGTGAATACCTAAGCCTATTGCAACAAAGAAATAAATGGCAGTCATCCACTGATCAAGTATTACCTGGGAACATGGTGTTAGTGAAGGAAGACAATTTGCCACCACTTAAATGGCAACTAGCCAGAGTTTTAGAATTATGTTCTGGTGATGACAATGTTGCGCGTGTGGCAGTGATAAAAACCAGCAAAGGGGTATTCAAGCGGGCCTTATCTAAACTGTGTATCTTACCTATTGATACGCAGTGAATTTAACATTTTTGAAAGTCATGACGTCTTTCAAGGGGGCCGGCATGATATGTTCATATATCATACTCTCTGCGAGGGATAACGAAGACCCAGTAGATGATAAGTTGAGAAATTTTGCAGTTTGCTATGCATATCAGAAGTTAGCGACGGACAAGAGACGACGATAGTGATCAACAATTTTGATTGACTTTTGCCGTCATTAAAATAAAAAAAAACTGTCACTATTCTTGATTTCATTTTTCATGTTATACAGTCCATTATTTTCATTATATGTTTAAATACATACGAGGTTTCATTACATCAAATAGAAAAATTGGGATACACCCTAACAGTGAATGTGATTTAATGATAATGTTCATTAAGCTCAATGAGATTATGGAGGAAAATACATACAGAACGCAATTTAGTTGCATCAGTCTAAAATCAGAAATCAAGGATAATTATATGCATATACTGAATTAATGATTCAGTGTGGAAAATTGGGAAGATTTTGGAAGAATGCTAGGTATTCTTCGTTCTGAATGACGCCAAAATAACAGCCAACATAAAAAATTCCGACCAAATCGTAGATTCATGTTTTGAAGTGTTGACCTGAATTTGAGTTTTGAAAAAAGGCTGTCGACTTGGTTATTATAGAGGGAAAGATACCAGTTACTATTTCAAGCCCTGTGGTAAAAGTGAGTGATTAAACTCAGCTTCATCATGTATTGAGGTGAAGTGTGATCAAAAACTTCTCTCACAGAGAAGATACAAGTGTTTTAAGGAAGTATGGATTTTTTGAATGTGCAGAACACACCTGAACTTATCGATTAACATCTATAGGAAACACATCTATGAGCTGATATCAATTGTTTTCTCCTCGTTTTTTTAGTACGTTGTTCTATTCAAGCTATCAGATTTTCGATTCATTTCATCAGACTAACGAACACCAAGTGCTCTGGAAAGAGTTTTGGTGTCTAGGAAATCACCATCCCACTTTTTTGCACACAGGTCAGTCACTGGAAATCACCACATTTTCTTTCTCCATCTGTCTACTGGAGAAACTATAAGATTCGATGATATTGAGTAGTACCCTATTTCATATTCGCCAGTTTGTGTCGAACGTTTCATACTATTTTTTCACAAAAATGATATTTCAGATACAAACAATATAACATCTGAACTATCAGGAATTGATATACGCCAATTTGAGAACAAAAGAATCAACTCCAATAATACAATTTTCGCCTTTTTCCTTTGTAATTTCAATGACGATTTATTACTCGATTTCAAACATCAGTATGAAATGAAGTATGTGTTATATTGATGGGGATGTGGAATTAAGTAATTGAGACTCTGAATCTCAAACCCTTGAAATGTTCGTCTGCTGAAAGATTTTTTTTGGATAAGGGTTCTATAAAAAAATGTGCGAATAAAGCAGGAAGTTTTTTCTATTATGTTTGATGTTTCTGACTCTAATGGCTCTACAACTTTTGTATTCAGAGTTTCTTGCTATCTGCAGGATAGTAAACTCTACATGGGATTGTAGAGAGGGTAGTGGATAGATAGGTTAGTTAATCTTCTTTAAATTCCCAATCGTGTATAATCTATATACCAGCTATTCAACACAATCAGATCTTGAGACATTTTTGGATCCTCCATACTTTTCGTTCTTGCCTGTGCACAAAAATACATTCAAAGGATATCTAGTACAATCAGGATCTGCGACAGTCAATTCAGCAAATTTAATTGGCCACATTCCTCAACTCGTAAATTCGGTCATGATAATTATAGGAGATAAAATCATCTATTAAATATTCTGAGGAGCCTGGGTAATCGCGAAGCGCATATAATCCATCATTTCGGAAGAGAGCAAGATCTGCTCATAAAAACCAATTACCAATTAAATTCAATGGTAATAAACCGGTAATCCGGTCCAATAAGTAGATCCGGGGGCTGCTAAGAGACACTCCAGGAAAGAATCGGACGGTTTCCAGGTCAGACCAGGAATGCAATATATTTCTGGAAAACGGCGATAACACGCATCGATGGCTAAACTTAATCCTCGGATGGAATTAATCGGCATATTATAGGGATCAGGTTTATAGTTCGATTCATGGCTGAAGCGTTCCAGCCTTACTCTCAGGGTGTACAATATCGCCAGATTAGCAGGACATCTGATCCCGATTCGCTATTTTAGAAGCCTCGATAATCGAGTCGATAGGATTCCGCTTGTTGACAGCTCAATCGTTCGCGTTATTCAACTCTTCGACTAAAAAATAGGCAGTCACGAACAGTAATTGTTGCCATTGCAAATGAAGACTATACAGGGGAAAAAGGGGAAATGTTACAATATAGTGGAAATTGACTCGATAGCCTAACCACTAGTACAAACAAAAGTCCATAGCAATAATGCAGCATAGTCACCTAATATGCAAATACGTTCACATGGAAAAAACGCGGAATGTCCACTTCAAAAATGTTAAGAAAGGGGAATATCCATGAAGCTTAGTGCTTGCTTGAATACATATTCCATTGTGATTTCAATAGGTTGTTTTCACACTGTCAAAAAGTCAAAGTGATCTCTCAGGTAAAAAGGATACCTCTTTTTAATCTCTTGGAGCGTACCAAAGAGGATCCCTATAATGTTTGGGGAACATTGTGGGTACCTAGGAAGGATAGGGAGAGGAGGTAGGTATTGATGGGATTTTTTTCAACTTTTGGAGATAAGTTCTTGGGAATACTCTGTTAGGCAAAAAAGTCCAAAGCTTTGCCGTTATATGTATAAACGAGTGTTGAGGTTGACGACAAAAAGGTGTGATGACTGGGCTTGTCGGGTCTGAGTGAAAGAAATAAAATTATGAGATTGCTACATGATGATTCCTACTCATATTGCGTAGAATTTATAGAAAATGATCGAATTATAGAGATGCTAGCTGTACTATATGACACCTTACTGCTCATTAGGTAGTCAGGCAAGAATGGAGAAATGTACCAGAGCAAATAATTGCGAGTAAACAATCCAGTTCTTTGACAATTTATTTGGACATTCCCCATTTTTCCCTTGAATCTTTGGACTCATTTTTGTTTTCGATGATTTTTCCATTCCAATTAGATTTTTATTTCTAGTTGTTCAACTTCATTGGTCATTATACTCCTACTCCATCAAAACAATCCAGGTGGTTTGATTTCAGTTTCCTTCAAATTCCAAAAAGTAAGGAGGTTTTAAACTCTAAGCGCTCGACTAGCTGGATTGCTGTTACGGTTCTAATCATGTCAGCATCTAAGCGTCCTAGAAGAAGTGGTTCGTAATCTGCTATAAGATATAGGCCCTGCTCTTGACAATTCAGCACATCAAGTTTCGACTTTTGGGGAGTTGGCTACCAAATTTGGAATAGCAAAATACAAGATCACAATTCTACAACTTCCTTCTTTCTAATCATATCTTGATTAAATTTGATGACGAAACTCCCGGTCGTAGAAAAATATGTAGCTACTGCGGAAATTTCTATGGTGACATTGTAATATAATTGCATTACATGCATTATACGGACCACTACTGATTACTCATACCAATTAATAGTTATTTATACACCAAGGTAGTAAATAATATCATTATCACCCAGGGAAACTAGACTAATCTACAAAAACAATTCCAATACCTACCTTCTCTCCCTTTCCTGCTAAGGTACGCACGATGGTTCTGGATCATTATAGAGATTCTCTTTCGTGCGCTCCAAGAGATGGAAAAGCAGGCATTGAACAATATCGAATAAGACAATTCTATTTTGGGTTTGGACGAAGGACGAAGGGCGAAGGATGAAGGATGAAGCGCACCGGGAAATAAGGGAATAAAAAAACCGATAATTTCCAACAGGTGAGTTCCTCATTCACTAAACAGCTCAACGATGTCCACGCCACTTTGAGCTTTAGGGCAAATATACAAGGAACCATCAATAAATATTCAGTGGAAACAGTAAAATTGCGTTTTACTGTTGCGTATTACCCTTGATTATATACACCAAGCTTGTAGACAGTTTCTAGGAATAGAGTGAGATTTGTGAAAAATATTTAGGATTTCCAGAAATTTATGCTATCACAACAAAGACCACAAAGAATGTAAAACACAAGTACATATAAGTTAATTACCCAGTATTGAGGGGTAATCGCACTTTTCTGAAATTTCATAAATGATAACAGACGAGAATGACGCAGTGGCAGAGCGCCCGACTCATGACAGCGAGGAGGTGAGATCAAATCCCACACAGGGCAAGGGATTTTTCTCATAATTAATTTACGAATTGAATATTGTTCCATAGTATCGGCTGGGGATAGTCATGCATGATTCACTGATTTTATTAATGCATCACACTTGGGGTCTAGCAGGAATGATTACAGAGATATAGGGTGTTCAAAATCTAGATTTTTCAATTTTAGGATGTTTTTGTGTCGAAACTATTCATTATCGTACAAAACGGCTCACAGGTCCACATCCTAATTTTCGATTCACTATCTAATGACATTCCATTGGAACATATATCAGAATTCTGAATCTTGAAGTACCTTGCATTTTTTCCAATCAAATTCCAATAGATAGTGAATCAAAAGATAATATAGGGATATGTAAGCCGTTTCGATCGATAATGAATAGTTTCGACACAAAAAAATCCTAAAATTGAAAAATCTCGATTCTGATTCTCATTCCTGCTAGACCTTAAGTGTGATGCATTGATAAAATCAGCTCTCCAGGAAGAATCTAAAAATGCAGTAAAATACAGGGTGCTTCATTTGAAATAACAAAGTTGCTAGTTGTTTTTGATGAATATATTTTAGACGGATAGAGAATGTTCAATCATCAAAGCATCCCAATTTTCAGAATGTTCTGTCTTTTCGTTCTCCAGATACTTCTAATAGGCCATCCACCGTGGATCACCCTATATATTTTTAATAATGAAGGATTTCTTGTCAAAAATGCAAAGTTATTCCGCCAAATCTATAATTTCTAAAAGATGTAAATTTTTTTTAAGAACACCCAGTTTTTCATCACAAACTTATCTGAAAAGAGCCCATTAAGGTGTGTTCTAAAACACCTATAGGTGGGGAGCAAAATCACACATGAAAACCCTGTAGATTCCGACAGCCGTGAATCGGTCCGACATTCCGAATGCCCCTCGTACGATCAGCTAATCTAGCGACGCTCTGAATCCCATCCCCCCCAACCCTCCAGCCCCCCTAGCGGCACGGATTGAAGCGGATAGTGTGGCGTTAAGCAGATTATCTTCTCATGATTGATGAAACGGCTGCACCACCGGGGTACACTCGGTACAGCCCGATCCAAAACAGTGATCGGATCAGGTATGCCGTCCGTTTGCGAGGTTTGTCCATATGCCGCCATCGCATGCGATGCAACATGGATGCAACCCAGTCGGCAACTAGAATGGGAAGCAACCGAAATCCGCAGCATAGGCGTCCAAAAACTGTTTCGAAACAATCTTCCAGGCGATCGAAGAATATTCAGTGTTTCAATCAAAATTAACATCAAGATTCACGAAATGAAACTAATTTCATTCAACGCGTACATCGAGTTTCCTTTCAGGCAGATCCGAGGGGTAGACAACTCGTTGAGACTGGTATACACTGGATAAGTGAGTACCTGTTGATTAAATTTTCAGACTTCTTGAGACTCTTGAGTATTTGATTATGTTGAGTACTCTTTGAGACATTTTGAGGCATTTGAGACTTTTTGAGGCATTTTGATTACATTTGAGATGTTTTCCATTACAATTGAAACTATTTGGTTACATTTGAGACGATTTGATTACTTATGAGACAATTTGATTACATTTGAAACGGACTACATTTGAGACTTGTTCATTACATTTGAGATGTTGTTCATTCAATTTTGAGTATTCGATTACATTTGATTATAGGTTGAGTACAGTTGATTAATTGAGTATTGATTATGGTGTACACATTTCGCTGGAAGATCGCTCCATATGGTGGTGGATGGAGTACCGTGTGATACCATTGCTATCAATTCCGGCGTTCCACAAGGATCAACGATCTATTGGGAGCAACCACTCGCCCTATCCACAGCTTTGCAGACGATAGTACTCTCCATACTGCGTTCACTTCCAGAATTCTATAGTTAATTCCACGCCACCAATACTCAAGCCTGTATATTTTCTCTAGAAAGGCGGAACTCAATATGCCCGATATAACAATGCCTGGTTCCACCATTCCCACCAAGACTAGATCGTGATTATTGTTCTTCAGCTTACCACTCACATGCTCTATTTTAATTTTTCTCTCTTTTCCTCTTTCTTCTCTCTTTATTGTGCTCTTTTGCCCTATTAGCATTATTTTTCAATTCACGGCTTTGGTGGAAGATCAGATGCGAATCATTCGCAATCTGAACCAAAAGCCCTTTGTTCATCATATATGTAAATATATGTAAATATATGAACCACTGTATACTGAAATATGTGAACATATATGGTGTCCAAAGATGCGAACCATTCGCAATCTGAACCAAAAGCCCTCTGTTCATCGTATATGTAAATATATGAACATGTATCATTATTATTATTATTATATCTATGCTCGGTATTACCATCAGCAATACTCTCTCATGAGAAAATCATATCCGATCCATTGCAAAAGCTGCTTCACAAAAATTCAGATTCTTGTTCCGTGCAAAAATCTACTTCGCACCTCAACAGCTTCTCAAGATCTACAAAGCACAGATACGGCCAGTTTTAAAATACTGTAATCATCAAAGGAAGGAAGGCGAATGCTCGAAGTCATCTCCACATTTTTTTTCGCAATTGCCCTTCATATACCATTTTGGTATATGAAATTTCGATAAGATGGATGGTATGCGCTCTTGGAATACGATGCCCTTCATTTATTGTGTACCAGTTTTTTAATTTATAAACTCGATTTTTCGACTATAGGCATTGACACAAATTTCAGGACTAGTAGCATCAAATATTTCAACTCCAATCTTTATGTATTGTAGAACTTCCAATTAGGCTGAAGATGGTCTTTTATAAGGCTGAAACATGTCCTTCCTGATAGTGTACCAACAACATTAAAATTTGTGGAGATGACTTCGAGCATTCCTTCTTTTGAAAAATTTCACTCCACTTTGAGCAATAGGGACTTCTACCAAAGAATACTGTGATCTTGTATGGGGTTCATCACCCAAACATACGCTGATGCTCTTAGATTCCATCCAGAGAAGAGCCATTCGCCTAGTGGGTAATGCCACACTCACGAACTGTTTGACCCCATTAGAAGACCGTGAAAAAGTAGGCAACTCTCACTTTTATACAGATATTTCCACGGGAAATGTTCCTCATAAATCTTTGGGTACTAAAGTAAATGATTAAAATGACTTCAATCGTTCTATAGACGGATTGTTGAAGTCAATATCAAAATTTTCCTCGGGTATTATGGATATTTTCAGACAATATCTAACGTGTTTGTCAAATTGCTCTCGATTTTCAATTTTATTAATTATTTTGAATATTATGGATGTGAAAAAGTCACAATCGCAGTTATAGACTCGTTTACATTCGAATTTTGAACTCCTCGAACCAAACTCGGTTTGTTGATTATATCAACAGTTCATATAGGCTTTTTACTTTTTTATGAGGCTGTGGTTTTACTTCGATGTCGAAGAAATAATCCTAATTGAGAGTCGGCCGATACGCTACTGAATACCACTGGTAGGCCAGTTAAAGCTGGATTAAGCCGAAGGTAGGGGATTAAAGGAAGCTGGGATTAGAGGGACCCTGGCCTTTCCCCCCGCTTTGAGACGGGAAGTTGGAGATTAAAGCTCGCGAGGGATTAACATTCACCGGCATCAAATATAAAAGAAGAAAAAAAAGGAAACATAACTCTGATAAATGTCCTTCTAATCGCGCTGGTTTCTCATTCAAATACCTCGTTTGCCGTATTTATATAGCCTATAGATTTATTTCGATAATATGGAAATAATAATCTCAATAGGATATAAAATTGAGATGAGAGACTTATATTTTTTTCTGAGGAAATTAAACTAACGAAAAACACCTGATCACTCAAAATACTTGAAACAATGTCGATTTCTGGGTAACAGATTACGTAGATAACAGGGTATTTTCAAAGGCATAACCAGATGACGAATGGTCACATCACTGTGACGAACCCAATCGGAGATTTTTCTTCAGAGACGTCACACACCAATTTCTGACATCACTATGACGTATTTTATATGATGTGATAATGACGTCATTATTATGACGTTGGGTAAACGTCACTTGTATGGGTTAAATAAGACGTCAGTTCCATGAGGTTGCAGGGTCGTCGTGCCATCGTCTTGTTTCTATATAGTTCGGTATGTTGTGTATAATATATGCAGGGTGTTCCAAACTCGAGGGCCTCTATTAAACATTTCTGTCGAATGGGAAATAAAATAATTTTGAAAATTTGGTTTCTTGTGTAATCAGTTCTGTGTTATCGATCTGAAAAATTATCAGCGCTGTGACGTTGCCACCTCTATTGAAAAGTAGCAATAACTTTGATATCTCGAATGGAACACCTTTTATTTTATTGTGTTGCTGCTTCTACTAGAAAGTAGTAGCAACATTGATATTTCAAATGGAACATCCTGTATTTTATCGCATTTCTAGATTCTCCCTGAAGAGCTGATTTCATCGATTCATCACACTTGGGGTCTATCGAAAAAAATAACAGAGATATAGGGTGTTCAAAATCGCATGTCCCAATCTCAAATTCTGATTCACCGTTAGGTGAGTGACTGACGTCAAAAGACGTGAGTAATAAGACGTCATTGGGCTGTGACTTATTCACGTCATTTATCACGTCACACCACGTCAACTCCTGACGTCACCTTGGTCATTCAACTGACGTAAATAGATGTCACTGAAACGTCATCTGGTTACCTGGGATACTTTCCAACAGGATGTTGAACTCATCATAATAAACCATTTCAACCAACCAACGAAATTGAAAAAGTCACCGATAAAATTGTCCCTGTTATAGTCATCGTCGCAAAAAGTAATCAAAGTTGTCACGTTTGCTTCATGTAGTCGTCATGATGCGGCAGCACTTCGCCAGGTCCGTAATATAACAATTAATTGAATTTATACAACTGTCATTATACCTCCGTTAATTTGCAATTTTTAAATAGTCACACATTCGAAAGCACCCTGTATAATCGCTACCGTATTTTTTTCTAAATCTCGTATCATTTTGTAAGAACTCACCAGAAGATATATTTTTCGAAGGGTCGAACTCCTCTTTGATCGATTGGGGTGAAATGGTATTCTCTAACGGGGTGGAAGATCTTGCTAGTGGTGGAGTCGGTGCCCTTTCTGCAGATTCTAGACTAGCTCTTTCTGTGATAGCACCAGTAGTAGGTGTTGGGGGAGGAGATTTGCAATTTCTCGTGAGAGCTAGAGCCTGATTCTGAAACAAAAATGTGTCGAAACATCATATCATACGCATATAGTCGGAACGAATAAGTTTCAAAGTAATATTTAAAATCTAAATTGGAAAATATATTTTTGTCGTATTTTGGCAAAAACCTGGCTAGGAAATATACAGGTTAGGTTAGGCCACACGCAATCACCTACATATACTCTTGGTCAACACATAGTTATATTTTCTAATAAGCAAATATCAACGGAAGAGCAGGGCCGGATTAAGACCACTTAGCACATTACAAAAATGAAAAAATGGAAAATATTATTCTTCTCATTTTCAATATTAAGATTTCTCAGTGACAGCTAAGTGAAAATTTGATAATTTTTCGATATACCAATATCCGTATTTGCTCTTCTTCGAACATTTTTTGAAACAAGGTGTCATTGACAATAGACAATTTTTATTTTCTGGCGCTCTAATGAAGGCATTTTTGCAACGCAGTGATATTGGGGTAAATCATCTGAAATTACAAGCAAGAGATATCATTTCTGGAAACTCTAAACTGGCACAAATGAAAAACGGAGGAAAAATATCATCGAGCTCCCTTTCTGGCCTTGAGCACTATACTTTTCAAAATGTCTCAATAATGCATTCATCAAAACTAATCAATGTCTGAGAGAGGCATATGTCGCTTATCCCTGATGATGGATATATCGATCGAAACTTGTATAACTAGTCGGTCTCAAAATGTAGAGATACTAACTTCATGATATTTATTGATAGTTATATTATAGAATGGAATATTCATTCATTCAACAGGCGATATTTCACATTGGTACATGAAAAGTCAACAACAAAACCATGAAACATCCTAAATTATACATTCACATGAGTGGTTAATATAATAACAAACAGGCTGTTAAGTAACAAAATAGTGAGCGACATGGAAATATATAGATTTTGAATACAGGGTGCTCCATTTAACAGATACCAGTTTATGTAAAATTATCAAGTTTACGATGGTTTTTGCATTTTCTAGTACTTGATTCTGAATGCCCAGGAAAAATACTGCCTTTTGCCAATTTTGATGTTTCTATGAGACCAATATCATTTGAGATAGCTATTGAGTGAAATATAAACAAATCTGCCTAGTTAGTAGCCTATAGTGGACGCGTTTAATCTGGGTTAAGTGGGGTCAAAAAGCTACTGAATTCCTGAATGTTATATCCATCAATTATTACGACATGTAATTGGGAACAAATCTCTGCGAATTAATGGGAATCTCGGTTGATGTCACACCTAGTTCAATCGATCGAATTAACGACAATTCAAGTCTGAGGAAGATCTGAAGGTCTATAATGATAAATCCGAGTATAAATCCATTAATGAGTATCAAATTAATACACAAAATGATGGATTATTCAAGAAAATGAGGCTCCTGCAAAGTGTCAAGAAAAATCCGAAATACGTATTTTGAAATACCTACTGTCTGTATATATAGATATAACATGATATTCACTGATGAAATCTGGATATAATAATGGTGAATTCAAGAATAATTAATGAAACCATTCTGTAACTCATTTGTTTTCCATTTTTTTAGGTTGAAACCGAAGTGTCACTGACAAACGATTGAATTCTTCTTTTATAAACAAAAAATTTTTAAACGTAGTGACATTCTGGGGCAAACCAATTGATATGTCCTCATTACACGCCTATATTGAAATAATACTCAAATTATTATTTTATAGAAACGTGGAAGGAAATCCCAAGAAATCTGGAAAAAATTAACGTATTTTGAAAAAATGCAACTATGGAAGCTCTCCAGTGAATAGAAATAGGTACATGCAAACACATAATTATACAAGGTGTTTTTGAAATAAGTGCATATATTCAGCACATTAATATGATACAGTCTAAGGAATATTTACATAAAATATCAGATTTTCTCTAATTCTTCTAATCATCGAGAAATTTCTTCCCAAAAATTAAACAAAATACGAAAAAAAAATCAAGTACGACACTTTAAAACAATTTGAATGTTTGAACTCGCGATTGTGCCTACCGCATGAAAATTTGAACAGAGGTGACGTCAGATTTGCTACAGTGTAGAACTTGAAAAGGGTCTAACCTCAAGTTTTATTTTGATACCGAAATTCCTTTTATTAAGTGCCATTCGATAGTTCACGTCGAGTTTTCTCAGTGTTCGAAATGTTTGCACTTATTTCAATGCCACCCTGTATATGAGTACAAATGAAATTATTAAAAATCATTTTGGAACTGGTGCACCTAATCATACTGCTTAAGTTTATGAAATGTATTCTACAAAGCTGATAAGATTCTTCCTTTGAGAAATCTTCCAATTTACAGATTTACTTGGCAGCTTTTGTATAAACCGGGTGAAAAAGTGTAGATGCTCCTTATAATTGTAACAACCCCTGTTTATTTCGACAACAGAAGACTCACAAAGGGCAATTGTGCCTCGATAACCCTACCGCTGGATTCTTGAACCGCTCCCCTAATAATACTTTTCCTGCATACTCAGATATAAGAAGATCCAAAACTAAATCTGCATGACTCATAACTCTTGTTAATCCGCATATAACAAGCATTTGTGTTCCCTTTTTTTAAAGCTGTATTCTTAGTCTTTTGAAATTAAATAAGCTCATCAACCTCAAGTTTCGTATAGACTTACAGACGTAATCTGCATCCGTATACTAACTTGAATGTTGAATGGATTATGTTTATGATGGAATGAAATAAACGAATTGTTGTTGGTTGTTGGACTCGCGTTTGTCAGTTCAGAATGGTTCACTAGGCGGAATTCCAGACAAAAGAACCTTTATTCTTGACGTAATGGCACCAGGGGCGTCATTTGGGGGCCATTTGCATTTTGCATCTTTTCTCAGGTTCCAGGAGCTTAGGCCGAGTTAGGTTATCAGCTCATGGAATATGGAATAATGCTTCTATGCTTATTTAAGTCTATCACATGTGCGTCTAATTTTATATAACATCAACTTATTTGTTCATTCAATTTCAGTTACTTGATGATTGTATGGAGGTTGTGGTTGAATATTAGTTTGTTCAGCTTCCCTTGATATGTTCAATCTACTATACTTTGTATATGCAACATGTTCTTTGAACCGAAGTTCACCTAGTTTGACCTACATATGTTTTTTCGCAATGGTAACAACAAATTTCGAAAATTTCTGATGTTTCATGGGTGTCTTCTGAATTGCCTGATAAGATAATTGATTTCGATCTGAACAAATGAGTTTTCCCGGCCCTAATGTCTGCCTGAAGGATTTGTGTATATTATGTGGTATTGAACGACATTTTTATTTTTCTTGAATGTAGTTGCTTTTCGATGGAGATGCCGTGATCTTTCGAAATGGGAATGTGTATGTAGCCATTATATACGAACACATTTTCAAAATTTCAATTTTTCCTGGTCAAGCTGATGAAATTCAACTGCTGATCATTGAACCGCAACGATCACATTTTTGCACTAAATTCAACATTCAATATTTTCGTATGCCATAAAAGTGTATTGATTGAAATCGAATACAAATTCCATCGATTTTGAGAAACAAATTATGTTGCTTGGCAACCACACGAGCGCATAGAGCGAATGCGATTGCCTGAAACAACATAAATTGTTTCGATTTTTCAACATTCAATATTTTCGTATGTGATACAACAAGTGTTGATTATTATCGAAATACAAATTCCTTCGCTATGCGCTCGTGTGGTTGCCCATCAAGCAACATAAGTTGTTTCGACAAAGATATGGATTTTTCGACATCATCATCAATAAAACGAGTTTTGTTTGTTAAGATTATTTCACTAATTAGTTCATGAATGAAACAATAATTTCATGTCATATTTTAATTTGTAATCGATGCGTTATGCAACTTACGATCGAATGCAGTCTAGGTTAGCGATGTCAAATTGTCAAAGTGATGTCTCTCAATTCGAGAGGTTAGGTTGATATAAAAACATGTTTCCTCAAATTTCGATCATACAAAGTTGGTTTAAAATTCTTCTATATAAATTAATATTGGGTGCCTATCACGATTTTGTCTGAAGTTTAGTGTTGAGTGCTATGTATCCCTGAATATGAAAATATTATGACATCCATTTCCTTGACAGCATGCTGCTGCATGTGAGTAATTTTGTTTTAATTTGATCAAACTACCAATGAGAAAGCGAAATACAAAATCGAAAACACGAAAACGAAAACATCATGTTTTCGATTAACAACACGCAGATATTCCAACCAATCAAAAACGCATATTTTGAAATGAGTGGAATAATCGCGATAACTGCACATTTAAGGATGCAGTTTTCTTCATTACAAAGATGAATTCATTGACTATATGACTACTAGACCGCTAATGAAAATACATGGTAATACAGAGGGTGACAAATGAATCTCTGCTAAATATTGAAGAATTCTCCATTCTCCCAGTCTGATGGAAAATTTTTGGATGTTTTCAATCATAATTTTGAAATGCTTTGGCAATCTATTTCTTATGGCACCAAGAAGACCGAGCATAATACATTAATCAACTTGTGAATTATCCAAGATTGAAGACAGAAAATGAGATCCCGCGACAAAACAAGAGAATTAATAGACAGGGTGATACAGCAAGCAGGTTATTGTGTACCACCCTGAGCAACATTCCAGTGATGAAAGAAGTCAGTGTTGATGAATCACATACATTGATAAACTGCCAAAGTCACTTTGAATGCAAATTTTGTATCACCCTGAAACTATACATATTCTCGTTTTTTTTTTTCATGAAATGTCGAGGAAAATTGCTGTCATTCATTATTGAACACCATACAAGTTGATAAATTTGTTGATGTGCTCGGTCTTCCTGCTTCCTGTGATGATATCAATCCATTATTTTAGTAAAACAGGGTGCCTCTGTAATGTAAACAATCTCCGACTTCATATATAGGTACAATTATAGGTCACAACAATCCCTTGAAGAAAAAAATCTCTGGAAATAGCGCAGCAATGACAAATATTTCTGGTCAAAAGTACAAAATCTCACAAGTTTCGAAAAAAAAATGTTGTTTTGAATTCTTGAAGGGGCAAGAAAAGAATTTTTCAATATTTTGCAGAGGTCATATTACCATATCCATGCAATGGATTTATCTTCAAAGTGAAAGAAACACCCAATTGATTTTTTTGCGAGTTTTTTTGACAAAAAGGCAAAGTCGAACCATGTGTTAATTTAGTGATGAGTGACACCACTCGTTAATGACTATATCGGGTGGGGTGCGTGAGAGAGTAGACATTAGGAATTTGGCTTCTTTTCGGCGCACAACTCCCTTGAATGACAGACCGGGCCATAACATCAACTTCTGCGAATTCGCATTGCAAAAAGTGCCATGGCCACAGAACAAGATCATCGACCTGCTTTGAAGAACACGGGCGCAGAAAATGCGAGATGAAAGGATATCATCACACACAGTACGACTTTGAGTACGACAGCGATCATCATTACGAATCGAACGTATCACGATGGCTTTTGTACGTATGCCTTGGATACGTTGATACGTACAATGAATAGCCCTTGGAAGAGCCTGATAGTATATTACATAACAAGAGTTGTAAAACGCATATTAAGCACGAAGTGGAGAGATGCCGCGTAGCGGCGAGTTTGTGCCTCCACAAGTGCGTAATTTTTATGTGTATATTCCTATTGTCCTTCTAAAAGAACATCTCTGTTTTTTAATTCAATTCAATTCAATTCAATCTATTCCATACAACAAGAAAATCATCATATTAGAATCCTTTAGAATCGTTCAAAATAAGAGGATTATATTTAAGCATAAGTATATGCTTGTATTGTGCCCAATCCCTATATTTGAACGAATGCATTTCATACAGTATTTGACAACAGAAATGTGGTTGTGGTCCTATCTATTGTTTCACATGTACATGGATTGTGTCTGTTACAGTCAGATTTTTTTATCTTCAATTTATACTCTTGAGGTTGATCAGTAATTTGCAGTGAGAAGGTCATGAATTTTGTTTTACTTACATTTAGAGTCAATAAATTATAGCCATTCCAGGTCTTTACTTTTTGCAAACCATCTTCAGCAAGTTCATATAGACGTTTTGCCAAGTTTCTTCCGTATAAACAATAGCTGTATCGTCAGCATAGCAGATAAGATGACCACAAGAATCATTTATTTCCGAGATACGGTTTATGTAAATAAGGAATAGGATAGGTCCAAGTACCGTACCCTGTGGAACCCCAATAGTAACTTTCTGCGGATCACTCAGTTGGTTACCAATTTCAACTTTCTGTGATCTGCCAGATAAATAATTCTGCTTTACAACTCGAGAAATGTACTATATTTTTTCTACGACTACACTATACTACCTTCTATTGTGTTAAGACACAAATATCGGATACGTCTCCCATCACTTTAAGATAACTGCATAAAAAGATGGAAAATAACAATTATTCTTTTATTTTTCTATTGGTAAATTGCAAAATCGCAAACCAAATTCCTCAATTTGAACTAAAATGAACCGTTTTCCATATCTTGACAACTTTATAAATATCAAAAAACACATTCGATGAATATATAAATTTATTATGATGGGTTATTTATTATCACTGTGCAGTTGTTGAAAGTAACAGAATATTTTCCAAGAATGATATGATTATTATTATTCCTGAGTAAATTTTTGAAGCAATTCATTTATTGGTATTTTTGCTCTTTCGATTTCGATTGATGACTTGATTTTTTAATGACAAGTGCCTAAGCAACAAAACAAAGTCATCTATCAACATACCTATGCTGTGAGTAAGGAGAAGCTCACTGACATTGTTTTGTATACAATATGCATCACATACAATAGTATAGGTAGTCGTAGGAAAACTGTTATGGCTGACCAAATATTTGATTGCTCAAATTGAATCGGTCGATCCCCCTGAATTGACTTCAAGGTGTTAAACGCCAACTAATAGGGCTCCAGGTGTAACAACTCCATTCCTGTGCTGACATGATCCTGAAACAACCCCCTTGCGAAGTAGATTTCAGATTCACTGCATCCAACAAAATTTTTTTTTTTAGTTCGATACTATCTATAGCAGGAACGATCGGAAAAAAGTTGTCGGCTATTTTTGCATATAATATATCGTCGATGTTTGGTAATTGCTAAAGAAAAATCAATGAGTCAAGTTGAATGAATCGCAAGATATTACCAAACACGAGTATTTTATTATCATGAAATGAAGTTTTTCATATATTTTGGTAAATGTTATAAAATAAGATATATTTCCGCTAGGTATATCTTATTGACGAGAAATAGAAAATAAATACTTAGTCGTATTGGATTTCGTCACGCTCAACTTTGCTCTTTCCCTTGACTTTCATGTTATGGAATAACGTCGATTTCAGCAATAATTCGTTGAAAAATATACAGAGCTCGAAACAGTGAACTGTCTCTGGTAAGTACTTCAAAATAAACTGAAAGGACTAGCACTGACATATGCTTGCCCATTGCTAGAACTTATAGACGTACAAACTGTATTTCTAATAACTTCGTAGATATGGAAGGATTCCAAAAAGTATATAAATTATCAAATTGACACTGTATCTCATGAACGGAAACAAGTTATGCAAAATCTGATTAGGCCATCTTGAATTCCACAAAAAAGTAGGACAGGAACGGGATAACCGCAAGACTCTTCTCTATCTCTGAAGAGCAACCGAGAAACCTGGCTGTCTTAACCAAAACGGGATGCACTGTACATTTGGAGCATCTTTTGAGCAGAGGCAGTCTAGAAAGTATATGATCCACTTATTTGGACGATTATTTAATTGAATAATCGAATCGGAGTGATTCCCCCTTGATACATCGCCCTATCCCTTTAAACACACGTTGTTGAAAACATCAAAATGCACCGCAAATTAGATGGTTGTTTGCTCATATTACAAGTATCAGCCAAAGTAGTTACAAATCTATAATAGTATACATTCGTCTCACTTTAATCTATTCAATCACGCAGAAAACTGAAAAACCCGATAAACTATAAGAAGAACCCTCGGAAGAACCATAGTCAGGTCAAAGTCAGGAATCCATTCCAGAATATAGCTTTAATCTATTCAATCACGCAGAAAACTGAAAAACCCGATTAAACTATAAGAAGAACCCTCGGAAGAACCATAGTCAGGAAGTCAGGTCAAAGTCAGGAATCCATTCCAGAATATAGCTTTTGTTACTCCGAATATTTAGGCTGTTTTCGGTTTATTAAAAAAACAGGCTTTACACAAAAAAAGTGACAGCTACCTAATAATTTTGGTAAAGTTTCAATATGTTTTCGTAAAATTTATATTCACGAGCAACTAATTCGAAACGGCAAAATATTTCAATCAAAATACTAGCATACCTGAAAAAAATGTAATTCATTCAAATTCACAGTTGGGGTAAACTAGATTTTGTTGATTCAATACTAATTTCATTCTTCCATCAATCACATGACAAAATTGAATTTATTTTGACAGCATATTGTAGGACTTCATCATATTTTGTTGATTTAACATACAACAAAATGTTCCCAAGATCACACACACTTTTGAATTAATATTATGACTTCGTTCATTGGACGGAAAACAAACAATTTTGACAGAGATATAGATGGTGTTATTCAATCAGTTGGCCAAACTCAAGGGAGTGTTTCTAAGTCGAAATTCTGGAAATTTTCACTGCTTCGAATATTTTTTCCTCCGTGTAGTACTGACAGCATAGCAAGATGATTCAGCACCATCACAAGCACACCAGGTATAGTCACAATAAGACAGTGGGCTGCCTTTTATAGCTGTATGATCAACAATCAGAAGAATATAGGTCCAAAAACAGATTTTGAATTTGAACATAACCTGGAGACAGTTGAGCATCTGTCTGACGAATATACTGCCTGTCTAGAACATCTGCAACCGTACTTTTGCATGCGAATGTACCCGTAGGTTGTCTCTTATTACCAGCACTAATTTTACGACACTACCTCACCACACACCATGTCTTGTGTTCTAGTACTTGAAATTTGGTTTTATGACACATGGCTCGATTTTTATGTCCATATGAATTTTCACGGCGGATTACAGGAATATGATGAATAGCTGGTTGAATGCTTTCAGAAGACAAAAGAAGGAATGCTTTTGATGAGTTGAATAGCTTTCTCGTCAATGTCGTTGCTCGTGTCTCTCTATCTGCAGAAATGTCTTTCTGTTGGTGTTGGCACCTCAGAACTGTCAAGATGCCGTCTGTTTGGGATTATATCTACCTATACAGGTTATCAAATAATGGCCTGGGATAGAGGCACGACTAAAAATAAGACAAAAACTCCAAAAACTATATTTTTATTGAAAATCAGAATTTAAGATAGCTAGAAAAAATGGCTACATGGCTAGATGCAATTTTTAGTAGCTAGATGAGTTCACAAATGGCTAGAACTAGCCATAAAATGGCTGAGTTTACAGCATAGATGAGTTCACAAATGGCTAGAACTAGCCATAAAATGGCTGAGTTTACAGCACTGTTTAGGTTACCAGCTTGTCATTCCAGATGAGAGTCGCATAAAAATAGAAAGAAATTACTGAATACCTACACCAGGTGAGTCAAAAATGTGTTCTCCTCCATATCAGCCATATATAGAAGCAATTGAAATATAACAGTTATATATAGATATAGGGTTTCATGAAAACTATCACCTACACGTATTTTCCTATCTATAGGGTGTTCGAATTCCAAGATGGCTGATGATTAGTTTTTTTTTCAATGGGACACCCTGATGTTCTCAATTGCATTTTCGAATGAACCAATCAAATTGCTACACAACTGTCTTTTGTTTTCTATATTTGACTCCACTGTTGCCAAGTTATTCAACTTTTTTTCGTGAAAAACTGATTTTGTAAAAAAAATCATTGTGATTTTCATTTGAATATTGGAACAAAATGAACTCACATGTGTAGAGTCCAAGATGTGTTGTATTCGTTCCTACAAAATAAGCTTGAAATATTGAACACTTTTCCAATGATAGACGGAAAAACTTGACGAAATTGATTAAGATGCCAAACTTCATATTTCAAATGGAACAGCCTGATGAATTTGTTTTACGTTAACGGTTCCAGATCCAAATTACATTCAATTTTTATGAAGTATGTTATATACCTAGATATTGCCGTTTCTGATTGAATTTTTCAGCACATAGTTTTTAATTTGATGAAAAAAATTGTCATATTTGACGGCTATTAAGAACACACTATTGACTCTCCCTGTATAAGAGAAGAAATTTAACGAATCTGCCATTTCAAGCTTTTTTGAATTCGTGGCGACCACAAAACACATTTTTGCCTGAGCTGTGTTGTAAATTCAAAACTCGCAGTCCAAATTGCAGTGAATATAAAGAGATGTATTCCAAATATATCCTCGGATATAGCAGTGGTTTTACTAGCGTGATCCTTTCACTGATTCACATCCGAAATAATGTTTGTTTTGTACAGTTGATTCATCGCCAGTGAAATTATCAATATTATCAGGATAATCCGCAATCGTATTTTGCATCCGGTGAGTGGGATTACCACTATTTCCGCACACAATGATATTATTTCTATCAATAATAAATTATTCAAAATCTCATTCGGATACAGTTTCTGCTACATCCGTATACAGGGTGTCCCTTAATGATATACTAATATTCAAGGGGCCGATTATTCGACCCATTTCAAGAATTAAACTTCATATGAACATATCGTATACGTCCTAACTTTTGAGATACAGGGTGTCAATGTCGAAAATATGCATAGATTCTTTTTTTGTCCACTCTGTATCTTTTCGTGATGGCAAAATTCAGTCTGCTATGTGACTTGAATCGTTATCCAGTAATGGATGTCCTGAATGAAGTACTCAGACATCAAAATTACGAAGCGTTCTATCGAGTATCAAGAAGAGGATCTGTTTTGTACATAGTTGAATAGCCTTTCATAGCATTCTACGAAATTTGAACTTTTTCGTCGTTGCTCACTTTTGAGTAAAATATAAACAATAAAATTCCCGTAACGGTGCCACTGGTAGAGGAAATGAAAATTTGTGTTCATCATAAAATGCACCTTGATGCATAAAAGACGTAGGTATACAATATTGTCTAAGTTATTATCAAGAAACTGAATATTTTTGAAAACTTCATCACCCTGTATCTCAAAAGTTAAGACTTTTAGGACATAAGTTCATGAGATGTTTTCTTCTTAACTGAGTCAAAGAATCGCCTCCTCAAATATTAGCATGTCTTTAAGACGCACCCTGTATATACACAATGAACTATTATTGATAAATGAACCGTCCAAATTGAACAGAAATGTATAAAACAAGAAAATCAAATTCGCCATGGTTTCAACATCTGGAATACCGGGTAACAATCTGGATTCTTTAGACAAGCTTCATTTTCCAGAATTTCAAGGGTTTTTGACAATCATCAACAATTTCCTGAGAATATGAGGTATAGGATCCTGCAATAATTGATTCTTCAAATGAACATTCTGAAGTGCATCATCAAATTGAATTCAGTCAAATAACTTTCAAACTAAGGAGAATGACGAGAATACTGAATCTGAAAAATTATTTTTAGGATTAAAATAATATGGTATACCTACCCAGAATATTATGTACTACGTCATATTTCAATAAGGAAGATGAGACATGTTTTACATGAAAGTGTAATCTACATCAAAATTTCTAGGTTATTCGGTGCACTCTAGAAAAAAATGTATCTATATAAGAAGTAGTTCCACCATTTTTTGATATCTATTAGTATTTAATGAGCCTGTTCATTTGTTGAACATTTTCAACGCGAAACAGTTCCGTTCTTCAAAACATTTTTTCTCTTTTAGAAAGGTTATATATATATATATATATAGGTATACCGTCTGGATTTAATATAGGACAAGATTATAGCTAGAAGTTGAAAACTATATTATGTCTCTTCACATTTGAACGAACTGTATAATCCTCAAATAGTTACATTCAAATGAATTGAATTTGCAAATTTGTATATCTCTTGGAGCGCACGAAAGGAAATTCCTATAATGTTCTTGGAACATCGTATGCGTACCTAGATAGGATAGGGAAAAGAGGTAGGTGATGGAATTTTTTTCCGAATATTTGGAGGTTAATATGTCCGGCCTAAGTATTATTATAATTCGATAAATGGATGAATATATAAATTTAATGTGATAATTTATTATTTTTCTACATGAAAGCTTTTTATTTTGAGTACCATTTCTATGGGTTATTTTCGAGTGAGAATTTCTTCTAGCTATTTTCTCAACGAAAGATAATTTAAATTTTAGTGAAAGGAATTTCTGAAGTGAAAATGTTTTTAATCCCTAATCAAAAAGCCTACACATATTGTTTCCAATCTATCCTACAGAATTGATGCTATTCAATTCCTTATCTCTCAATAAAATTGCTTATCACGATGGACCATTATTCAACATTTATTGCTTTATTGTTGAATTTATAACATTGGCATTTCCTTGCATAAAAATTGTAAGATTAATCGACTTACCTGAAGGAAGATTAATCCAAATTTTCCGAGCTTGTCTTCCGACATAATTACACACACTGTAGTTTCCGAATCTCATACGTGACGGTACGTTTTTATAGTAGAGCACAAAAAAGTATATAAAAACCTCGGGATACCTCACCACTGAATACCGCTGATAAGGATGATCATTCCGTTTGAGTCTGAAAAATCACACTTTTTAAGGGGTTCATAACTGGGAGAGGAGGGTTCTAATTATGTCGGAAGACAAGCTCGGAAAATTTGGATTAATCTTCCTTCAGGTAAGTCGATTAATCTTACAATTTTCCTTCGCTTGTCTTCCGACATAATTACACACACTGTAGCTGTTTAAAGCAGTGTGATTTTGATCCTTAAATGGGTAGAACTAAGAAAGATTTATTTGGTATATTACCTCAAAAATGCTGGTAAATAAATGGTGAACAAATGGTAAACAAACTTGTAAATTGAATGTTACATTTGAACATCAAAAATATATAATATATGTACCTATTTGAAAAAAAAAAAAAAAAAAAAATTAGGTATATATTATGATATCATGTAATATAGGTATAGTGAATTTTAATATAAATCAGTCTCCCAAATTGGGATTTGATATTGTACTTCATCGTCTTTTCCTACTGGTCTATTGTAGAATTCAGAAAATACATTTGATGATTCAGAACAGCCTGTATTTTTATACTATTAATGTTCACCCCGGCGGACACTGTGGCTTTTGTATAATTCGGTATTGATTCCACTATCCCTCAATACCGTTTTTATCCACCTGCTAATTGTAGTGATCTATATTTGTGGCAACACATAACTCTGGTTTTCAAATTAAAATAAGGAATAGCTAGAATAAAATACTAATTTTTGGACCTGATGTTTTGATTCTTTCAGATATTCTGAATTCGAATTTTCCCTCATGTATAATCATACCACCCAATCTCATTTTCGACATAGTTTACACCCTATGAGCAGTTGTAAGGGCTATCAATATGACCAACTTCTAGGTAAGTTTCTCCAGACTAATGGAGTGTAAGGGGTACAGAAAATTGAGATATCGCAATACTGGTTCCGGGTTCCAAAAGGATCTATATCTTGGAGCAGTGGGTTTAATGTTGCTCGCTCCCCTTAACAATCTTTTGATTATTTTCTGATCATCGATATTCGGGTGGAAAATGAGATTTCGTGCTGATCTGTGACAGTTGACAGCGGAATACGAGTTGCCAGTCTCTATAGCCTTGATCAGGAATTCAATATAAGTATTCAAATTATAGTTAAGGGGGTTGTTTTTATGTCGATACAGAATTGCCAATATTTTTTGTATGTGGCTGAGTACTGTTTGAGGGTACCTGCTGTTATAGATTCCAGGATGATTGGTATTGCGGCCTGTGGAACCCCCCTTTCAGCAAACGTTAACCTGATAACTTTCCTGCTACCAGGGAAATTTGGCCGTTCAAAGGGTGGCTCTCTCTGAAAGGAGATGATAATAAATATTTATTCGGTCTGACAATTATTGGGCTTTGTGTCAAAATGTTTTTTAACAGTTTTTAACAGTTGTGATGGCCAGTTTGAAACTATAAGAATTCCACAGGCCCTTTCTTGAACAATTTTTTCCAGGACTCAGGTGGTTATAGAAAAGGGCGGGAGAAAATTCAGTTTAGTAGCGAAAATATCTATTTCCGGTTGGCCAAAACACTGCACAATTCGATCGTAGGCTGTTCGATTTAATTCATATTCTACATTTTGAGTTGAAGGGATGTATGAGGCAAATACCAGATCATTTTTTGATCCACATCAATCCCACAACGATCTCGTGATTTCATTAAGATTTGCATATTGTATGCTACCAAAACGATTAATACAGGAAATTGCAGTAACATTGTCAATCCTGAACAAGATGTGAATATTACTGGTATTTTTGGCAAAAGACTTCAGGCCATAAAACGCCGCTTTGATTTCAAGATAGTTATATGGTTCTGTTCTTCCTCGGAATTCCAGAACCCATTTCTCCGCTGACCTTGGCAGAAGGCCCCCCAATCTGTTGGTGATGCGTCTGAATAGATTTTTTAACGTTATTTCCTGTTTTTTTTTTTTTTTTTTTTTTTTTTTTTTTTTTTTTTTTTTTTTTTTTTTTTTTTCAATAAGTGTTCAGATTTCCATTCCACCAATCTAATTCATGAATGAGATTGGTTGGAGTTTCCATCCATTTCTCAAAATTTTGATTAGGTTGGCTAAAAGCTTCGAATTTTGCTATTTCCAGAGGTTTGACGTGCAACCAATCATAATTGATGGCAGGGCAGGCTGCAACTAATTTGCCAAATACCACTGCAAATTCCCTTATTCGATATTTTTGTTCAATAATCAATTTCTTCAACAGTCGTCGAATTGTAAGGATTTTTTCTTCCGGAAATGATATGCACATCTTTTGCGTATTCTATAAAGATCCTAAAAATTTTAGCTCTTGTGTAGGCACCAAGTTACTTTATTCTAAATTGACAATGAAACCACAAAGTACCAGAGCTTCCAAAATTGTTCTAAAATTGTTCTATCCGTCATTCGGTTGCCCCCTTACGAGCAACCCTCAGAAGTCTTCGAGAGTCTTGTGCGAGCAAGGAATGACGGGGGCCTTACCTTTTAACGTGTTATCCCGAACACTACTGTTATTGAAGCAAATTCCTCGCATTCAATTTTATCTTTGCTGATTAAGAGAATGTCATCTAAATAAGCAACTAACACAACACCTTGGTAAATATATAGGGTGCTACATTGAGCCCGAATGGTAAGCAATTGAATTCGAATGACCTCTTGTTGAAATTGAGTCTCAGATATTTCTTATGGTCTCCATAGATCGTTTACAAAAAAATATGCATTCTCCAGATCGATATTGGCAATGTAACAGTTCTTGTGTAATAGCCTTGAAACTGTTCTGGAGTTTTTCATCTTGAAATGTGGAGCCTCCTATGAAAGTATTGAAGTTTTTCAGATTCAAAGTGAATCTATATTCACCACTCTGTTTCTCTGTTACAAGGTGAGAAGATAAGTATTGATTTTTATCAGGTGAACATTTCGAGGTGGACCCCATTTCAAGAAGCTCCGAAATTGAGTACGTGTATTTTCAATTTGTGACTTTGAGATATGAACAATAGGTTCATCACGCTGGATGGGAGGAATTGTATGAAAAGGAATTTTCACCCCCTTGACCCAACGTAAAACCCTCTTGTCTCTGGTAAACCTCAACCAATTTTTATGCAACTCATGGAGGGTACCTGCATATTTTGAAGTTACCTGGTTTATGGACGGCTGTGATATTGGTAGTGGAGTTTCGTCTGATGATTTCTCCCTCCAAAGTCTGCTTCCTCTCTCCTCTTCTCTTTTTTCTTGGATAAGTAGTGGTTGTAGGCACTGTTGATGTGCTTGGCTTCGAAATAGGAAAGAAATTATTATTGATTCTTTCGATTTCTGAACTGACTTTTTTCATCGCTTGTTTATTTTTGAAAGATTCTTCAAAATCTTTTCCAAATAAATATTTACCGACCATGGACGACTCGATAACCTTTTTGCATTCAGAATTGACGAAAGGCACTATGTGGTAACGTCTGTGCAATGACAAGGTGTTATGAGCTTTTGCTAAGATTTGAGAAGCATCTGCTAACTTGGTCAATGTATCAGATGAGTCATCAGGGGACTTGGGTCACATCTGATTCATCATAGACCCAATGGCAGATAAAGCATGTCCTATTCGTTGAATGCTTGTCATAACCCTATCATGAGAGACTGCAGCGTCAGGAAGGCACGCCCTAATTCCACCGTTCCCCACTGGGGGAATCTGTATCTTTGGGTAGGCCTTGTTGGAGTTACGCTGTACCTACATCTCAGGATTATTTCATTATGTAACTCTTCGCCCTCGGAGTTTTCTGCGGGTGGTCTAACTCCCAGTGCCTCGAATGATGAGTTAGGTAGTGCAATATCATTAATTACGGGCTCATTGACTTGAGCAACTTCGGGATTTGAAATGTGTTCAACAGGGGCCATGTTTTGTAAGTAGAGGGGCTATAGGGATTCTGGACCAAGCCAATCAGAGACCAGCATTTAATTGGAGGCCACGCCCACTAAAAACCGGCGCGAAATTCAAATTATTCATACGTCGTCACGTCGCCATCGTGAATAAATAAATTAAAAAAAGCTGTCACCGCTGGGGGGGAATTGAACCAGGGACCTTTGCATTATGAGGTAGCGTATATACGCACTGTGGTATTCCGACCTCCGTGATATTTCAATTATTTTAATGCTATTCAAACGGGATATCCATAGCTGGCGCGCGCTTATCTTTGCAACGGATCCATCGAGGTAGAGTGAAGCGAGAGATGCATTCCAGAGATAAGAAACTTCGAGTCGAAAATAATATCCATCGCTGGCGCGCGCTTATCTTTGCAACGGATCTGTAGAGGTACAGTGAAGCGAGAGATGCATTCCAGAGATAAGAAACTTCGAGTCGAAAATAATATCCATCGCAGGCGCGCGCTTATCTTTGCAACGGATCTGTAGAGGTACAGTGAAGCGAGAGATGCATTCCAGAGATAAGAAACTTCGAGTTGAAAATAATATCCACCGCTGGCGCGCGCTTATCTCTACACGGGTGCAGCGACAGCAAATTTCGCAATCAACAGCATAACAGATAAGGTTGGAGGTTCTCAAAACCACAAAAAACCCAACAACAAATTTCACAATCAGCAGAATAACAGGAAACGTCGAAGGTTATCGAAACCACAAAAAACCTAACAATTTCACAATCAGCAGCATAACAGGAAACGTTGGAGGTTATCAAAACCACAAAAAACCCAACTAGTCGCATAAACAAAATACACGATAAGAATGACGCAAGAAATTATCGATATCAGCAGTCGTTCCAGATGGGTTTTTCCAGAACATCCGCGTCTACTATCAGCAAGTCACGAGGTAACTCCGCCAGCATATAAAAGCGATGACGCCGCACAACATCATTCACACTCGAGTCTGCAATCGTGAACGTTGTCTCTTGACCAGCTCCAGCCAAATCATCACTGTTCGTGTGTGTGTGTGTGTGTGCATTAATAGCAATAATAGTAAGTACCTCTTTTTTATCAAAGTGCGTATTTATATTCTCAATCCTATATTATCCGACTTTTTTTTATTCCATTTTGAGTTTCTTAGTTTTATTTTAAGTTTCATTGCAAATTATTCATTCAGTGCCCATTCCTTTCTCGAATTTTATATTATCGGTCCCTTTCATTTTATTTTGATAATAATACAACCTAGTGCTCATTCCGCATCAACCTTTTTCATTCCAAGTTTTTTTTTCGAGAGTCAATTCAATGAAAGTATCAATGATCAATCGCAGATTGATTTTATTTCTAGTTTTATCGAAAATAATCCATCCTAGTATCAAGCTCATCATGACTTTGTTGGACTGCTGATGTTTTTTGTCCTTTGTCTTCCCACCAGATGGATCTCACTCAAATCAACGCAGCTTCTCTGATTGCTCCAAAACAACAGAAACCAAGCGTGAAGTTGGTGGATCTCCTGCTCGATCAACCCCAACCAATCAAGACAGCGAAAGTGGTCACCACAAAATTTGGTAAATCTGTTCTGATTGAGTTGGAGGACTCTGTTGTGTTCCTGCCCAGTCGTGTAACTGAGTCCTATTCCCCCCACATTGGATATTTCGGTAGCGGGAAATATTCCTTGGTATTCAGAGGAAAGGTGGAGACTGGGAAGGCCAATCCAGCAGCTTCGTTTGAAATTTTGGAGAATTAAAGTAAGCTACATTTTTTTATTTGGGTAAAATATCATCAATATAACAATGGAGAGCATCAATAAAACCTTGACCAAAGTTGACGAAACACTTTTACTGATCAAGAACAATTATTCGAAACCATTGGCACTTTTTGTATTGAAATCAATCCGTTCACACATACGGAAATGTATTTTAGCATTGAAAAGAAATACTTTTTCGATTGGTTTGAAGCGTAAAATTCAGACTAAGATCGGGGAACTGAAACGGATGAGATTTTTCATCAAAACTATGAATAGAGGACATGTTGGCTCCGGCCTGAAGCCCTATATTCGTTGGATTGATGTAAATTCAATCTTCGCGTCGAGAGTTCAGACTGGTCTTATTCTGAATTTGAGACATAAGGAGATTATTGACTTTTTGGAGGATTCATTTAGATTAGTGAATAAGAGAATTTCAAAAATTTTGGGGCGCTTTTCAATGCTAAAAGTCAACTTTACATTTTCCGGTGACTTCATTAAGCAGTCGAATAATGGGGAATTAGTTGACCGCAAACATTTTTGTACTCCCAATGCCATCGTGGACGCAGGAACGGACCTAGCCGATTGGTTCAAAATCAATGCGCTAGATGTGATCCTCAATAAACTTAGCGAATTTGCCGAGAAGAATAGCGGGTGGGCCTTGAGCGAAATTATTTCTCTGGAGGTTGCCATAAATAAATATGAAATGGGCAATGGCTCATCGTTTATCAAATTACCAGAGCAGATTGAGAGAAAGCATGCTTGTATCAATGTCCAAAATGATGATGAGGCATGCTTCTTTTGGAGCATAGTTAGTTGTTTGCATCCTGCTGACGCACATTCAAATAGAGTTAAGAATTATCCTCACTATTCACAAGTTTTGAACATCAAAGGATTAGACATACCAATGAAGCTGCCCCAAATAACAAAATTTGAAAAAATGAATGATATTTCGGTGAATGTTTATGCGTTAGAGTTGACAGAAGTCAACGAACGAACATTTTACTCTGTAGTACCCACCAGACTTACTAAGCATAAATCCAATCGACACGTTAATTTGCTTTTAATTCAGGACAAATATTTCCCAAATTTGAATGACTATGAAGCTCCTCCTGACAACGATAATGCTGAAGAGAACGTCAATATAAAATATCACTATGTCTGGATTAAGGACCTTTCACGACTAGTATCAAGTCAACTCAACAAATATAAGGGTAAGAAATTCATCTGCGATCGGTGCCTCAACTATTATCATTGTCAGGAGAAGCTTGATAGTCATGCTGCTCTATGTGAGAAAATTAATAATGAGAAAATTTCATTCCCCAAGTATGATTTTGTAGAATTTAAGAACCATGTGTATAAGCAGACATGTCCTTTCATCATTTATGCTGATTTCGAATCGCAGTTGGAGAAATGTAATTCCAAAATTTCAAAAACCACTTCAAAGTATCAGCATCATAAAGCATACAGTGCTGGGTACTATTTTAAATGTTCTTTCGATGACTCGCTGTCATTCTATCGTAGTCATAGGGGTGGAGATTGCATGGACTGGTTTGCCTGCGAAATGTCTAAAATTGCTAAATTTGTCGAATCCAAATTGAAAAATATCGTTCCAATGGTAGTCAAACCGGCTAGTACCAGTGGCGCAACCATCTGCCACATTTGCGAAGAGAAATTCAAGGCAAAAGACGTTATCGTACGCGACCACGACCATTTTACTGGCGCATTCAGAGGCTTCGCACACCAGGCTCCCTGTAATCTCAACTTTAGGAAACTGTTCGTTGTTCCCATTACGTTCCACAACCTCTCGGGATATGATTCACATTTTATAATCAGAGACATTTCCAAGCGGGGACGTGTGAGCGTACTCCCGGTTAATCGCGAAAAATACATTTCCTTTACACAACATGATGATGAAACAAGCATAAAATTCCGATTCATCGACTCTTTCCGCTTTTTGGGAACCAGTCTCGATGCTTTAGTGTCAACGCTAAAAGTTAATGATTTGAAAATCCTGAAGAAGGAATTCAGCGACGTGAATGAGACGAAATTTGCATTGTTGACACGAAAAGGAGTATTTCCATATGATTATGTCGATAATGTGGAAAGATTGGATGAATCCGAGTTGCCAAGTATTCAAAATTTCTATAACAAATTGAACGATACAAATATTTCGGATGACGATTACGCGCACGCGCGAAAAGTTTGGGAATCTTTCGAGCTGAAATCGCTGGGAGAATATAGCGACCTATATATGCGGACCGATATTCTTCTTCTTGCTGACGTCATGGAAAATTTCCGTGCGTCATCCCTCAAGACCTATGGCCTCGATCCTGCTTGGTATTACACCATGCCCGGCTATACTTGGGACTGCATGCTCAAGTATACTGGGTGTAAGCTGCAAATCATCAAAGACATCGACATGGTGATGTTTGTGGAGCAGGCGATAAGAGGAGGAGTATCGGTTTGTTGCAATAGGTATAGCGAAGCAAACAATAAGTACCAGAAAAATTACGATCCAAAAAAGCCGTCAAAGTACCTTCTTTATCTCGATGTAAATAACCTTTATGGAAAAGCAATGAGTGAACCCCTCCCTTATGGGGGCTTTACATGGGTAGAAAATGTTGACATTGATGTAACCCAAATTCCTGACAACAGTCCAGAAGGCTATATTCTCCAAGTTGATTTGGAGTATCCTGAGGGGTTGCATGACCTACACAAGGACCTTCCATTTTGTCCCGAACACCGCACACCACCAAATTCAAAATTATCCAAATTAATGACCACACTCCACGATAAAAAGCAATATACTTTACATTATCGAAATTTGAAGCAGGCATTAGAACACGGTCTGAAATTGACCAAGATTCATAAAGTATTAAAGTTCAAACAATCCACGTGGCTAAAGCCCTACATCGAGTTGAATACTCGATTGAGGACTCTAGCCACAAACGATTTTGAAAAAGATTTAAGGAAATTAGCCAATAATGCGGTGTTTGGGAAGACTATGGAGAATATTCGTAATCATAGAACAGTAAAGTTAGTCAGAATGTATGAAGGCCGCTATGGCATTAAAAATTTAATTTCAAGTCCTCGGTTTCAACAGCGGACAGTTTTCGACGACAATTTGGTAGCAGTAGAGTTGAAAAAAGCAGAGCTGATTTTCAACAAGCCCCTATACATTGGTATGGCTATTCTTGATTTATCGAAAATCGTCATGTATGATTTCCACTACAATTTCATGCTACCAAAGCTTGGAGCTGACGTAAAACTCATGTATACCGATACGGACAGCTTCATCTACGAAATTGTATGTGACGATGCGTATAGTGAGGTGATTGATGCAAATATCGAGAGATTTGACACGTCTGACTATGCTCCAGACAATATTTATGGTATACCTCGAGTAAATAAAAAAGTCTTGGGCCTATTAAAGGATGAGGCAAACGGTAAGATTATTACGCATTTTGCTGGACTACGGTCCAAGATGTACAGTTATAAATTGGATATAACGGATGAGGATATTGAAAAAGAGAGAAAGCGATTGGAAAGAAAGGGATTCAGTAAAGAACGACTAGATAGGGAATTGGAAAATTTTGGTATAACTAAAAAATCCAAGGGTGTCAAGAAATGCGTCGTCAAAAATAAGTTGACTTTTGATGACTATGTGGATTGTCTGACGGCTTGGAAAGAAAAGACCGTAGCCCAGCAAACGATTCGTTCCTACGCTCACGATGTTTTTTCCATCGAACAAACAAAAATTGGCCTGAGTCCCAAAGATGATAAGCGGAAACTGATTCACGATTCATTTGACACACTTCCGTGGGGTCACTACAGTTTGACGGATTGATTTTCTCCTTAGTATTTTTGCATCTAAATTTTCAAACCAACGCTGTTGTATTGATGACTTATTTTCCCACGAAAAAAATGTAACTTCTTTTATTCATATAATAATTTATGTTGTATATATGTTTATTTTCAATTATTTTAGTATTATCTAATTATTCCTAATATTCATATTTTATTGTATAAACTTTTTTTTCATTTTTATTATTCCTTTTTACATTTATAATATTATACACTTTTACAATTATTAGACTTTTCTGTGTATTCTTTTCCCACACCCTTGTCTGGATGATGTGCACGAGAAAGAGAGAGAGAAAAAAGAGAAGAAGAAGTGAGAGTAAGAGAGAGAGAGAAAGGGAGAGAGAGAGAGATTGGATGGATATTAGTTGAAGGTATGGATGTAAAAAACAGTTGTATCATGTCTTCTGACGAATACAGACGTGCACTAGAAGAATTTGGGTTGAAAGTTAGAAAGCTCAGTGCAGACATCCAATTGTATGAGCAGAAAGTTTGTTTGTTCAAAGATTTCGAGCAATTGAGTGTTTGGGACAAGGTGTTCACAGAACCAAGACGTTCAGTTGCAACGTTTCCTACATCGAGAAGAATCCAACCAACACAGCTACTAGATGGCGATACTGAAAGCAAGCTTCATTCTATTGACAGCTCTGAGCAACAACGTCTTTTACACAAACATACCGTACAATACGAGGAATGCAGCCGTATGTTTTGATGTGAATCGTACACAACAGTGTGATTGGAAGCTGATGAGTAGAATGTATGCCAATGATAACAAACTACCTGTATATTCAATCGACATGCCTCGAGTCAATGGGACCACCATCGACTACAAATTGAAATTATCGTTTTCTGATGGCAGTGACGGCGAAACTGGGGACTGGCAGACATTTACATTGAAGAAATCCCCCGCAAAATTAGATGATGATCAAGATTCTGTCAATATCATTGCAATTTTGACACTTTGTTGTACACTAATATGTTCACTCATTTTAATCTCACATGTTATTTTCATTATACTGAGAAATAAGGGATGTGATGAATAAAAACTCTGAAATTACGATATATAGTTTTTTATTTTGGCAATAAATTACATAACCAATTATATAAAGTATCGACATTGTGGAGACTGCACTGGAACCTTCCTCCATGGAAATGATTCATGCAAGGTGGAATGGATTGTTGAAACGTTATTGGCTGCCACCAAGAATTGTCAAAATCTTCCAAATTAACAATGTGATTGGTCATCTCCAACTCTGCACATTTTCGCTGCAAAAACTGAATCTTTTGATGGCCTCTTACGTAGATGATGTTTGTCTGCTGCAGGTTATCTCGTAGTATTTGATCCAACTCATTCAAATCCACATAACCACTGGAATATTTTAAACCATGAACGTAACGCTCCACATGATTTGCCATCTTTTTATCTTCTCTGCTCAAACTCGAAAATTCTACAGATGGCTTGAATAGAAAATGACTCGTCTTTTTGCCAATGCGAATGGTCATTTCCTTTGGAATGAATTCACCATCAACCATGAACCCTTGAATGTCAACCAGTGCGATCTCCATGACTCTTCGAAGCAAACTGACGTCTGACTGATGCAGCAACACCCACCTAGGCAATATTTCGAACAATTTCGCTGAGTGGGAGATGTTCCATGATTTGATCGTGAATGATGATGCAATAGGCTTTGGTGTCGGGAGGGAAGCCTGTAGTCGCTTCAATGTCCAACTTTATGTCAACTGTGGACGACTTTAGACCCAGATGGCGCCTCGAGCAATCGATAACAAACATTGGTCGGGATTTGAATTCGGCAAAGTTTACTAGAGAGCGCTTTTCTTGACTGTTATGGTAGCTCTTGTTGAACTCTGTATAGTTGAAGTGAGCGTCAGCATATTGGTCTCGGGAAAAGTCCAATAGCATTCGTTCTTGCGGATAATAGTCGCTATTCAGAGCCAATCGTATGGATTTGATGTTGGCATTATCGAACAAGGTGACGTCTTCATGCAAATTATCGGCTTTTTTCGTTTGGAAAAATACTATAACATATCTTGGACTGTCCAATGCAGAACATGTCTTGACGGACCAGATTTCTATGGTAGATCCTTGTGTGAGTGCTGGTAGCTCGTGCAATTCCCATCTGCGAAACGGTATCATCATAGGCTCATCTGCTTTGATACGTGTCAACAACTGCAACTTTATGTCATCGTTGGGTGTGAGATGTGGCACTTTCAAATTAATGCTTTCTATCGTTATTTTAGCAATACTTTGAGTCTGAGGAGATCCTTGCAAAGCAGTATTCGCTCTCTCGACAACCTTCACACTGTTGGCATCATTGCGAGCTCTCACTAAACGGATTGACTGCTTGCCCCACGTTGCCACTTGATGATCATTGAAGATGGAAAACAAATGTTTCAGTGGAATGTTCATGCTAAACGTACCATCGGTGTTGAGGATCGGAGCATTGGGATAGTTCCAGCCTGCTATGGCTAGATGACGTGAGTCTTCAGGCGTATAACACAAGTATCCTCGCACAGTACTCGTTATTCCAGGATATCTGACAGTGTCCAATTCTTTATTACATAATTCATAGGTGCAGGAATCGAAGAGATAAGCTCCAGCATTGTGGGTTAATGTACCAGTACCACCACCGGTCACCTTCAATTTACCCTTGATGGTAATGATGCCTTCAAACATGGCCAACCACGAATCTGCTTGATTAACCGTTATATCGATGACATCATTGTTCTCGAATGATTTCACATATGGATAATAGGTACGCCATTCCACTTTAGTGATGCTTTCGTCGAATCTGGGTTTGCGGAAAACGTCGAACACGGGTGCTAACAACATTGTAGTCTTTGAATGATTTCAGAAACAGGACACTGGATAATGTCAATGTTTTTCTGCTGCTGCTGCTCTTCGAAGACACGACTGCTTTGGTGTACGGTGTCGAGAGAACTGGTGCTGATGATGTTGCTGATGATGGTATATTATCTGATTTATAGGAGTAATCAAACACTAGTACCATCTTGCGAGTTTCTTCAATTCCAATCTTATGATGATTTCTTCACCTCTAAAATTCACCTGCCTGAAATCTTGGTCTAGAATCTGGAGTGTAATGTTGGGCAATTCCCGCCTGCTGACTATAGGTAGATAGATTAGATTTCTGGGAGTCTCGTCTATGGCGTAACCAGGATCGACTGCAACTGCAAACTCGTAGATCGTATGTGATGGTCTGTCGTTGTAGAGAGCTCCAGCAGTAACGTTACTATCAATGTGAATGGTTCTCACTTTGGTTATGCTGACCGGCAAATCGGAAGTGTGGACTTGTTGTGCGTTCAACAATCTATTTGAAAATCCCAAGACTTGAGCTATGCTATCCTTCGGGCGAAAATCAATGGCAAACTGTTTGCTCGAAATCTCACACTTTAGTGTATTATTGTTGGGCTTCAACGAGAATATATCATCAACGTCCTTTGCACTTGAGATGCCCAATTCTTTGCGTATGAATTTCTCAATGTCCACAATGTCGTATGAACCTTCGGGAATATCGATGATCTTTCCCGCCTTGGTCTTATCTTGCAGATAAAACTTTGATCCTTTGTCGATATTCGGTATACTGTTGTATGAATGGAATCCCAACAATGCTAGTCCGTAATCAGAGTCTGGATCGAGTTGGAGTGGTGTCAAAAAGTCTATGGAGAGCGTAGATGTACGACCTTTCAACGTCACAATCAGAGACATGACTGATGCACAATGACCGAGTTACTTGGTCTCATTAAAAAGGAATTCTAAACATAGACGTCCACAATTACTTTGATTGAAATTCTGGTATTGATTGTTATTGTACAAGATTTTCGTGCTGGCACCCAAATATTGCGCCAATTCTCTGGGCGGTTTCAGATTGCCATAACTATCGAAATATAAGGCTTTTTTATCATTTTTTATGTAAGCCACCCAATGAGTGCCCGCATGATTGGCGGTATCCAAATTCAATACAGCACACTCGCGATGCCATGGACCGGTGGAAGGTAGAGTGTCCCGCATAAAAACACCTCGAAAATACGGTATTTTCAGCTGTTTGGCATACTTTATCACATCTTTATCGTACATTGATTTATTGGGTAGCTTGTCTAGAAGTTTTTTGAGTTTTTTGATTGTTTCTTCAAGTACAGTCCGAATCCTCTCGATGTTTTGCGTAAAAATAGGCCGGAACCCTGCTTGCCGATAGCCTCCATTGCTTTATTATGTCTTTGATCTTCTTCGAGCTTTTTCTTTGCATTTTTCGCATCAATGACTGTCTTTGCGACTGCTCCGGCTCCTCCAGCTAGAGATCCTAGGGCTCCCAAGGCGGCAAAGATTGGTATCAATGGTAGTATACCGCCACTGTGTGGAAGAGGTATGATTCTTGGTACTCTGATTCTTTTTTTACCGCCAGCCCTCTTGACTGCCATTCTGGCTGCATGGAGTGCTTTCAATGCAGATTTATTCAGACCACTTCCTGATGTTGTACTACCACCACCACCACCATCTGACTTTGATAGTACATTTTTTATGAATTTGATAATGTTGGATAGGGATTGCTGTGATACAAGACCCATGCCAAGTTTTCGTTTGACCTTCATTCCGGTGGTGACAAGCCAAGCAGCAGCCTTCTCTTTGAATTTAGCGTTCTTCGACTTGACTCTCTCCCACGCTCTATTTTCCAATATCCAATCAGCTTTGTGCCTGTCTTCTATTGAGGAATTTTGTGAATAGGCGATATCGTGTTCTCGACACGCGTCGTCCAACGGATTGATACCGGTGTCTCCTCTTGCAAGTCTTTTATCGAGTTTGGTACCTGGACCACAAAATCTGTAGCCTGGAATGTGTAATTCGATGGGAAGTTTATCGATCAGAGAATTAAGCACACCCTCTCCGTGGTAGAGCAACATGAAGACTGACGTGTAGGAAGTTCGACAACTCTGCATATACCTAATGAAATGAAAAATATATCATCACATGATGAAGATCATTCAACAAGAACGGATGTTACCCATTGTGAATTTGGATGAAATTTTGTCAACCAAACCACCAGTAAATAGTAAACATGGGAAACTGCTTCCCCATTCGTTCAGAGCAATCTTCTGTGGACCAAGCGGATGTGGAAAGACCAATGCGATGCTTTCCCTGCTGTTCAATCCAAATGGCGCGAAATTCGAGAACGTTTACGTGTATTCAAAGTCGTTGTACCAACCGAAATATCAATTGCTGCAACAAGTGTTGGATTCAGTGAAAGGTGTTGGGTATTTTCCCTTTAAAGAAAATGATGATGTCATTAGTCCATCAGAAGCGAAAAATAATTCGATATTCATTTTTGATGATGTATCATGCGACAAGCAGCAAAAAATTCGAGAATATTTTTCAATGTGTAGACACAAGGATATTGACGTAGCATACCTATGCCAGACTTTTTCTAAGATACCGAAGCAGCTGGTGCGAGACAACAGTAACCTGTTGGTGTTATTTCGACAGGATGAAATGAATTTGAAGCATGTGTTCGACGAGCATGTCTCACCAGACATGTCATTCGATCAATTTAAAGCATTGTGCTCAGAGTGTTGGAATTCCAACCAATATGGTGCGATGGTGATTGCAAAAACTTTCGATATGAATGCTGGCAGATATAGAAATGGTTTCGATAAGTTCATAAGACTGTAATCTCTGGACCATTCATCAAGATGACGTCAACCAAGATGCATGATGATGTTGCTGATGCGCTGCGCAAGAAAAAAATCAACGAACTATCGAAATCAATCAGAAGAAAATATTTAGCACTAAAATTGGGCAAGTCTGAGGATGATGATGCGTTACAGAAAATATTCCAACCACTGACATCACCTTTGAAACAAATTGCCACCACGTCCAAGGTAATAAAAGAAAAACTCGATGGAACGCTTTCAAACATCAAGCGAAGCAGAGCAAAATCGTTGGGGTTGAAGAAGGAGAAGAAGGAGGAAGAGGATGGGGAGGTGGAGAGGGAGCAATCGGATTTGAACCAAACTAATTTCATACCTATGATGGATGTGGCTGATAATGCTGGGCATACTGAAGATGATGATGAGGATGTCGATGATGACGATGCTGTTGATGATGAACTTTTTGTAGATAGTGAAAATATCTCACCGGCTGCAATACATGATTACGTTGATCAGTATCCTGCGATGGCTCAAAAATATCTGACTGAATACTGGACAAATGATGAAAATATCGATACGGTTTATGGTCCCAAATATGATCCAGTAACATCGAAATGGTCTCTCAACGGAAAAGAAATGAATTTCCATCGAAGAACTGGAGATATACTTCTTGATGGCTTTCGGTTCCGTGGCACCCCAGGCCTCTATCAATTACTCTTCTATAATGATCCATCCTTTGCCAAAGATGATACGAACCCATACAAGCAAATACTCTTGCTCACCAAAGCTCATCTGAATTCTGCAGGACGTATGAAGTCTTCCTCTAGACTCAAATACGTAGAAATTATTCGTCCAATGTTCAGATCCAATTCCAGTGGTCGTGGTTTGAAGTTGACATACAACACAGCACCTATCGAATACATGTATTGGGATGATCCAAACGAATTGGTAGATAGATTGAAGTTGCTCATTGCATCACAGCAAGCCGGAAATACATCAAACGATAACGAGATTGTTGCCATCTTGAACGAATTAGAAGAGGCAGGCATAATAAAACATGTGTGACGATTCAGTGACATTTCCGTGTTTCGTGACACTTCCGTGACACTTCCTTGACACTTCCGTGACAGTTCCGTGACACTTCCTTGACACTTCCGTGACAGTTCCGTGACAGTTCCGTGACACTTCCTTGACAGTTCCGTGACACTTCCTTGACAGTTCCGTGACACGTCCATGGCATGTCTATGAGTGAAGGGGCTAATAATTGGCGAGGCAAAGTGCCGACCATTATCGATAACGTACAATACTTTAGTCATTAGCATAATGAGTCTCGACAAATTCGGACGTGGTTCGTTTCCACGCTCAGCTCAGATGGTGACAGTCAGATCTGGATTTTCACATACTCCAACCGGTGATATTGATGTTGGTCATTTGAAGATGTGTAACGTAAAACTGCCAACAGATGTCGCTGATGTTGCAAACAAACAATATGTGGATGAAGTTATATCGCAAATAAAGTTAGATTTCAAGATTGCTTTCGATAATTACGGTGAAAAAATCCGAAATTACCTTGCTGGCTTCAGCAACGAAATAATCGAAGAAAGGAAGAGAGTGGATGTACATGATCTGAAACTGGCAACGTTCAATACAAACTTTGTTCAGTTGTCTGGCATAGTGCACAAGATCAACATACATGTGGAGCAGCTTCGCAACAACTCTCTACCAAAACTCAAAAGCGACATCGACTTGAATGTGAAAAATATTCTAGAACTTGTCGATAAGATTGACAACACTGTGAAGAGTTTGCACGATTTGAAGGCTGAGCAACAACACAGCCGTGATAAAGAACGCCAGCTTGCTGATGTCATTGATCAAATGAAAAAAGATCTGGCCAAGATTGCCATCACTCCAAAATCTACGACAACGCCACCGCCACCAAAAAGGAAGCCCCCTGTGTGAAACCCATCATATAAACTCCTAATCCAACGAAGTCAATATGTCACATTCTAAAGAAAAAATCCAACTCGTCAATGAATTACATAGACCTGCTAGGAAAAAATTTCCAAGGCGTCGCATTATCATCAAAGGTTTGGATGACTTATGGCAAATGGATCTAGCCGAAATGCGACCTTATGCCTCTGTTAATAAGGATCACAAGCTGATAATGGTCGTGATTGATTGTTTTTCCAAGTACCTATGGACTAGACCACTAAAATCAAAAACTGGTGCTGAAATCGCTCGTGCATTTGCTGATATTCTATCGCATGCCAACAACAGAATTCCCAAGAATTTGCAAACCGATCAAGGTACCGAATTCTACAATGAAAAGTTTCAAAGTCTGATGAAAAAGTTCTCCATCAACCATTATCATACGTACACCATAATGAAGGCAGCCATTGCTGAACGTGTTATACGGACATTGAAGGAAAAACTGTACAAATTCTTCAGTTTGAATGGCTCATACCGTTGGATAGATGTCCTGCCTGAAATCACGAAAAATTATAATAACACGAAACATACGACGATTAGATGCAAGCCCAGTGACGTCACCAAAGCCAACGAACATGATATTTTAAAATCCACGTACAATCACATCAAAATTGCTGGAACCAGAAAATTCGACGTTGGTGACATTGTGAGAATAAGCAAAGCCAAACATGTTTTCGAAAAGAATTATACACCAAATTGGACTACTGAACTATTTAAAATCGTAAAAGTTCGTATTACGAAACCTACTACATACATCTTGGAAGATTTGCATGGTACTCCGATCAAAGGTGCTTTTTATCCTGAAGAATTGCAAAAAACTATAAATCCTGACATCTATCTAGTGGAAAAAGTTTTAAGGAAGAGGGGTAAAAAGGTGTTTGTCAAATGGCTAGGATTCGATGATACACACAACAGCTGGATTGATTCTACCAACAAGTTATAATGTAATCATATGGAAAACTAGCACAAATTCAATGGATGTGAGGGGTCTTTCACGTCGATCGCTGACAAATAACAACCATTATCGGATGTTGTGACGTGTTGGCAGTGGTGGTATAAATAATGAGGACTGAAACTTTCAACACATCAGTTCGAGAACAATGAGTGAAGACTCTGGTTATTCATCTAGTGAAGTGCTTTCCGAAAACGGTAGTACTAGTTCATTGGCAATGATGGGTTATTATGGTGACGTTGATACATATTTGGACATGATTGAGCAAGCAGCGAAAGCCGAATCGTACCTCCTGCTGACTTCATCGTTCCAGTTGTCCACCTACATGATTCAGTGCGGACTTAGTCCAGCTAGACAGTTTAGTCCGAGCATCATCCTGAAGAAACCCTTCCATCCAGCGAAAATTTCGTTCTCCACATATGAATGGGCCACCTTCATCGATTCGCTGTATAAGGTACAACAAGACTTTTTTGAAGCACCCCTGCCCTGTTTCATTGATGAATATGATCCTGCCGTTACCACCTGCGGAGACTATATCACCATAACCAAATTCGTTTGCGATGGTGTCAAAATGTTGTCACTCACCAAATACCACATTACATTCGAATTGGTGGAAGAGGATGTTGCAGACATTTTGAGTGCTGAAACGTGTGTTGTTTCACATCGAGTTGCGCTAATAAACAAATTGGACTTTTCCATGTATTATCAAAACATTTTGAATACTATAGCCGATTGGATTAGAAATAGCCTGACTGATTTGGGTGCGGAAGAGCTTATATCTGGATTTTGTGATGTTTGTGATAGCATGTCTAGTAACGCTCTCAGAGAATATCTATATTATTGTAAAAATGAGGTTATGTCTGATTTGAATAAAATGTTGTGAAAAATGTGACTAGTTTTTTTCATTTCATCAGTCTACAACTTGACGCGAGACTAGTAGCATCTGAAATATTTTAGCTCTGCTCGAAAAATCATGAAGTCTGAAATAGCTGTGCTATTGGAGTTTATAAAATCTCCCGCTTTGACTTTGACGAAATTCACTGAACAAGAATTGCAGTACATTCCAGTAGAATGTCTCATTGAATATGCAGATCCTTATGGGCTATTAAGGGTGTGGCACAAACTTCCTCAAGAATATCGCAGCAACTTCAACCTACAAATCAAACTGCCATGCTTCGTTCATTATAATCGTCCCGATTGGACCACACACTGGGATGGACCGCCATCTTCTCAAGAGGCATGTCATTTTTGTAGAAAAGGATTACTTAAATAAATAGATTATTTATCTTCGTTTTCGTATTCTTTCACCCCCATGGGCCGCCCTGTATATATATTTTTCTCAATTATCAATCAACTCAAACGCCCTGTATATGAAAATTCAATCTTGTTATTGTCATTAAAGTCACAGTTTGAGGAATGGGTATACGAGCGCGCGCTTATCATTCTAAGGGATCTCTCGCTTTGCTTCGAACGCCATGAAGCGAGACAGCGTTGCCACACACAATAATGTAACAATATTAACATTCAAACACATACGTCCGACAACGTTGCAGCGCCGAGCGCTCGAGCCTTCTCTCTTATCTTTGAAACGGATCTGTAGCATCGGTGTGACGAAACAGCAGCGAGGAGACGACCACCGATGCGCGCATTCATTTATTTTCAACTCGAAGTTTCTTATCTCTGGAATGCATCTCTCGCTTCACACTACCTCGATAGATCCGTTGCAAAGATAAGCGCGCGCCTGCGATGGATATTATTTTCGACTCGAAGTTTCTTATCTCTGGAATGCATCTCTCGCTTCACTGTACCTCTACAGATCCGTTGCAAAGATAAGCGCGCGCCTGCGATGGATATTATTTTCGACTCGAAGTTTTTTATCTCTGGAATGCATCTCTCGATTCACTGTACCTCTACAGATCCGTTGCAAAGATAAGCGCGCGCCTGCGATGGATATTATTTTCGACTCGAAGTTTCTTATCTCTGGAATGCATCTCTCGCTTCACTCTACCTCGATGGATCCGTTGCAAAGATAAGCGCGCGCCAGCTATGGATATCCCGTTTGAATAGCATTAAAATAATTGAAATATCACGGAGGTCGGAATACCACAGTGCGTATATACGCTGCCTCATAATGCAAAGGTCCCTGGTTCAATTCCCCCCCCAGCGGTGACAGCTTTTTTTAATTTATTTATTCACGATGGCGACGTGACGACGTATGAATAATTTGAATTTCGCGCCGGTTTTTAGTGGGCGTGGCCTCCAATTAAATGCTGGTCTCTGATTGGCTTGGTCCAGAATCCCTATAGCCCCTCTACTTTTGTATTTCGAGAGGGTCAATTTGCTCTCCATTCTCTATGGCCTGGGAATCAATGAACTCAACTTCCTCATCAGAAACATCAGAAGAATCTTTAAATTCGAACTGGATCAGTTTTATTCCACTTACGGTAACGCTTGTTACCCTTACTCATCTGGTGATCGCTCGATACCATCAGAGTTATATTTGAAATAAGTTTCTTGTTGGGCAGTTCTGTATGAACTGACTGAATTCATTGAGATAACGCACGTTATCTATTCTCTTCAGGTGATCGCACGATACCGTCAGAGTTGAATTCAAGTGCTGAGCTAAAAATCAATTTCATTATTATTTTCAACTTACCGGAATTTCTCGATTGCTCCGAGCTATCGGAAGATCATTGAGTTTGTCCAATTCCTTTCTCAATTTCTTGAAACGCTTCTTTGTTTGTTTCTCTTTGTCTAATTTTCGTTTCGGCATTTTAAATAACTAATAAATCTTGTCACCGTCAGGTACGAAAACGGAATGATCATCCTTATCAGCGGTATTCAGTGGTGAGGTATCCCGAGGTTTTTATATACTTTTTTGTGCTCTACTATAAAAACGTACCGTCACGTATGAGATTCGGAAACTACAGTGTGTGTAATTATGTCGGAAGACAAGCGAAGGAAAATTACCATAACGTGGAGCTTTTTTCTCTAAACATACTAATCTAAATGTTCGAAAAGTGTGTATTTCCTGCCTAAGTATTATCATAATTCGATAAATGGATGAATATATACATTTAATGTGATGATTTATTATATTTATTCGGAATATTTCAGGCATAAAACTGACATGTGTACTGATGATCATAATTTTTGGTTTAATATCAAATAATGTGTAGGTACTTTAAAATAATTTTCAACAGAATGAATGATTTCGACAAATAGCGGATACCTATAACAATTGCGGTGAAGCAAACCGATATATAGGGGTTTGTATTTGGTATTAGAGTATCCCAATTTGTTTGATATTTGATACTATTTATAGTCAGGTAAATAGTATGAATAGGATGGATGATTACAAAATGAATGCGATAAGTTAAAATAATTATTGTTATGCGGTTTAGCAAGAGTTCGATACTATGTATAATATAATAAGGAGATTGAATCAACTAACCACACCACTGTTATATTTATTTGTATATACGAAAGTTGAAAATAAAAGCTTCAATATATTACACTGATGAAAGTGAGTATGGATATTATCAACAAGTTTTCTACAGAGTTGAAACCACGATTTTTTTGCAGCTTATTCGAAACCCTGTATCTCCAACAGAAAGTATTTAAGCATTCAATAATATAGGAACTTTTCAAATGTAAAAACTTCACAAACTTTTCACTTCAATATAAAAACCGAGTTTTAAGGTCTTCATCACCCTGTATTATGGTTAGGCTCGTGTTTAGGTATCTAGTCAGGGAAACTTTTTTTAGTGAAAATTCGCTGTCGTATACCTATTTATTTTTATCTTATGGAACAGGTGGGAAATGAGCACCCACCCTTCCAGGCGTTACACATGAAAAATTCCACCGGCTTTTGCTACCGGTCATTTTACCCATTCATTACGAAATTCTCTTCACAAAACACCCCCTCAAAATTAAACTAAATGTAGGTAGTTGATAACAATCCGCTCCCGAAGAATTGTGCTATTTTACACAAAATACTTAGACTGGAAAAAAATTAGTGAAATTTCACTCAAGGTCCACTAAATAATCTCTCAATTTTGGTCCACGCCCGATTGAGTTGAAAATTCATTCCACTTTACTGTGTGAAATAATAATTCATCAGCCGATTCAATCAAATTCGTTAGGAAAATTTTCATTATTGTGAAAAATTTATGAAACATCTGATTTCAGTTTAATATTCACTCGAAAATTTCAATCAGTATAGATCAGCTCACAACCACATATTAAGCAGTCACTCAAAGGAATTTTCGAATCGATGGTCATTAACATCCATACAGATACCCCATCCACTGATTCGAAAAAAATCTACAGGGTGATCATTACACTCCACAGGAAAATAAAACGACGAAATCCAGGCCTGGAAATTGGAGAACATATGTTGATTTCCATTGATCTAAAGCATTGAAAATGTAATTCTCACTCTCACTCGTGAAATTAAATTTTTAAAAAATCTGTGAAAGTGTGAGAATAATTTTGGATATTTTATTTTGGACGTTTGTTTGCGACCTTTTAATATTTCCTGTTACGGTTTACGAAAATCATATACCGGATAAACTTTTTGATATAAATTGAACAAGCAAAATTTTTAAAGAACGGTCCTGGATTTCGCTGATTCTGGATAACTCAGTCGACTAGAGAGTATAGTAGTAGAATATTCTTTGAAAAAATCAGACAAATTTATGAAGCCGTTGGAAAGTTATAACCGAAAGATGTTTTTGCCAAAACCCATAATTCGCCCTATATATTAGTGAAGAAGAGAAGACCATTTCTGATGGTCATCAGATATTCCCCTCAGGTGCCTCTATTGTTGGAGTATGTGCAGTTCCTCATGATTCAACCGTATAGTAGTAATCATTTATTATTCTTTCATTCTGGGATTACGGCAAATCGTTCAAAACGAAGCATTCAACTACCACATTTACAATGATAACTTCAAAAATAAATAAATCTATATGAAAGATAAACTACCGCGACTCAAAATGTATTTTGTTGTCGATAAAACGGTTTATCAGTTCAAATACAAGATACAAAGGCGGCATTCGTTCTTAATCTATTTTAAATAATCGGAAATCTATACATATATATATATAGAGATTCTCCTCATACAGTGTGTTCGAGAATTGTTGTTACAACAATAAAGAAAAATGTTCAAATGGAGATATTTTGTGACGCAGCAGTTTCAGTTTCTGCAAATCTTGCTGTGGAACAAAAATCATTTTTCGACAACCCTAATAACACGATCATTTTTGCTTTCTAACCTAACCTAACCTAAGTTCATGGAAAGTTCATCCTACTGAAATGTTGATGAAGACAAGTGTAACATTTCTAAATGAAGGTTTCATTGAAGCTGGCAAATAGCTTGATATGTTTTTCCAGACAATTTCACATGGCGACTCTGTGATGACTTTTACCAGATTGGGGTTCAAAAGTGCTGATGCCGTCTTAACTCAAAATCAAGATTGGCTTCATTAGATTATATCGTGAAAACACTAAGTATATATATGAACCCTGGTCTTACAAATACCAATAAAAATAAAAAAGAGTAAAATATGTGATTCAAAAGTTGAAATTCGTCAGAATCACAGTATTCAAAAATGCCCCAGCATGTAATAAGAAAACCCTCAAAGCCTAATCCAATTATACGATTCGAAGATTGAAAGCCATTACCATTAACCCTCTAATCCATTAATCATCATTTTTATTGTTATGGAAGAATAGATAATGACGAGGAGTCAAAACCCCAGAAATACCTGAGTTGACCTTCAACAGGTACTCTGATTCTTTTGTTCGCCACACGGCAGGGAGTTAACTTGATTATCCTATATTTCACGAAAACGTAAACCAGGTAATAAGATTACGGTTAATCCGAAACTTTGCAGTTTTCCCTTGGGAATAAGATTGGAAACTTACTGGATATATTACGTAAAAAGCGTGTTATTTCGTCACTGTTAAGATTGTAACGAAGTGAAGGGTCTTGAGGAAGTCACACATATTCCTCGACACATTCCACCTCCTTGATTAACTGTCTTACAAGAAGATGGTGCTACTCTGCTTTAGAAATATCCAATAATGTTCTTTTAGAGAGATATAACTTAATAAGTTGTTATAAAATCAGTTTTTGTATTTATTTCCTAATGGTATTATGTTTCACATCTTCATGATTTTTATTTACTTATATTCACTAGATTAATCTTGGAATTTGTTTGTATTTTTATTTCATTTTCACACCCGATAAACTGATTTTTGGGTGGTAACAATTGAAAAAAACAAATACCAATAGGTCTCGACCTAGGTATACACATTCATTTTCATTTCAACCAATTTCGCATCAGGAGGATGGAATTATCACCATCAGATAATTCTCATCTCATAGATATTTTAAATTAGGTATTTCACGGATATGCAGGAAGCAATAGTTCTTTGTAAAATAATTACAATAATAATTTTCAATATGTTTTATCTCAGAATTTCCTCAAACCGCTCCTTGTGAAGATTTCCTGATGCATATTATATTTATTATTTGTCATTTTCACAACTGTTGTAAATGTTAATTTATTTCGTTCCTCAAGTTATAGTGCATATCAATTATGGTGTAGGTATATACTTTCTCAAAATGACGGGTCGATTATAGAATGTGTTTTTCCTCTTTCATCACTGAACATGTGTCAAAGAGGTTATTTCAAAAGGATCTCTCTGGATAGGTACATACATAATCCAGATGGTTCTGTCCAACCAGAAGTGCCATCACAAATACCGAAGCCCAGCATGATGATGGAGTTGTGAACTCTGAAAGATCCAATACTTCCCGATCAAAAGGAAGATAGAATGAACAAGCTCGCGGAGAAATGACGTACCACCCAAACTAGCAGCAGACGAACTTCTCCAAGAACTTATAAGAATGAACACTGATGGACCGACTGCCAGATACTATGAGGCCTGATTAAGATTGAACCTGCACAAACTAGCAGCGGACGAAATTTTAGAAGAACTCGAAGAAATGATCACTCACGGCTCGACTGCCAGATACTGTGAGGCCTGAACCTGATTGAGATTGAACCAGTTTTCGAAGAAATTACGTTATTCCCAAACTGGCAGCAGACAGATTTCTCCAAGATCTTCCAGAATGAACACTGATGGACCGACTGCCAGATAATATGAGGCCTGATTAAGATTGAACCTGAACAAACTGGCAGGAAACGAAATTTTCGAAGAACTTGTAGAAATCAACACTCACGGACTGACTGCCAGACACTGTGAGGCCTGACCCTGACTGAGATTGAAGCAGTTTTCGAAGAAATTATGTTATTCTGAAACTGGCAACAGACAGATTCCTCCAAGAACTTCCAGAATGAACACTGATATAGACACTATAGACAGGCTGCCATCAGATACTATGAGGCCAGATTGAGATTGAACCTGCATAAACTGGCAGAAGACGAACTTTTCGAAGAACTTACAGAAATGAACACTCACGGACCGACTGCCAGATACTGTGAGGCCTGACCCTGATTGAGATTGAACCAGTTTCGAAGAAATTACGTTACTTCCAAACAGGCATCAGACAGACTTCTCCAAGAACTTCCAGAATGAACACTGATGGACCGACTGCCAGATATTGTTATGCCTGAATGACACTGAACTAGTGTGTGAAACAATATAGACGGTTCTCAGATCATCTATTCAAATCGAAATTGGTCAATACTTGGGAGACTGGTGGTATATACTGGTGTACTGGTGTTAAATTGAATTCGACTGGAGGTTTCTGGTTATCCCGTCGTTATCCTCATCAATAAATCATCCATATAAATGTTTTCTCAGTTAGATCAACCATATCATTTGATGAAATATATGTCATTTCTTCAAATCGTGAGCTATATAGAAAGGAATCAACTTCAGCAACAATCAATAGATTTTAATACTTATAAACTATGCGATGTTCTGTATATTATCTAGAATCAGTCCGATTTGAGTGTACGTCTGGACTATGATAATTAATTGATATTATAATTATATCCAACCTGCGCACATACAAAAATAACCATGTACCTATATTGACGTTTTTTTATGATATTTACTACTGAGAAGTAATTTGTTGTCATAATGAGATGGAAGTTAACGCATTACTTATTTTTTTATAATTATACTCGCTTTTTAATATGGGATCACATATTTAATACAACTATAATTATTATTTATTACTGTAATACGACTAATTCGAATTTACCTTTGATACTTACACATCCAATCGAGCAAGGTTATATATGGATGGTATATTGGAGAAATAAATTACTGAATTATTCTATTTCTACTGAACATCCTTGTTCATGATAATCATCTTTTTTTTTATTATTATTTGGATCATTATCAACTGACTATTACACTATTAATTTTATTCATGCTCATTCAAGTTATCAAGGAGTTCTTGTGGTCCTAATAGTTAATTTTTAGTTAATATTTCAAAAGAGTTTTCTATCTTGCTTCATTATTAGGTCACATGAAGAACGAATCATCTTCCTATTTATATCAATTCGAAATTTCGGAAAGTTGTATATCTGTATATCAATTCTAGATATCATATTCATGAACATAAAGGCGGATTCCCCTAAGATTGCATGAAAAATTGTATATTACTTTCCTATTCGAAAATTTCAGAGCTATCCGTTGTATTATCATCAATTCGTATACGTATTGAAACCTGCTTCACCTGATGCAACAGAATGACTACAAATATTGCGTTATAAAATTGACATAAATGGTATAATTCGAACACTGATGAGAAGGCTCAAGGTATAAAAAATGTAGGAATCAAAATAAAATTTGGGCAAGCTCCATTTTTCAGACCAAAGTTTTTGACTGTATAGCAAATCTAAGGTCACTTTCGTAGAAAATTTCACACAGGTTTCAATCATATCGTTTATTATTATTATTTATTAGACATAGGGAAAATATAATATTTTGACTGTTTTACATTGATGCTTATTCAATAGGTAAATGTACTCATTTCAAAATCACCTTGTGTATGAAGCAGTAGGTACATAAAAATGTCAGATATACTCTGTTCGGAATATGAATATTCCGCATATTTCAACTTATTTCGGTAGACACAGCTCATTGAATAATTATTATTCGCAACCTACGGTGAATCGCCCTGTATATAATCACACAAGTATGATCAACATGTTCGGTAATATAGAGCTCAAATTATTCTCCAGGAACATGATTGTTCGAGATAGTAAGAAATACGAATATCAACAACTTTTCAACAAGATAACAAAGTGTTGATAGTTCACGTTGGTTTGCATGGTTGCGCTTTTTATGGTTTAGCATAAAGTCGACATCTCGAATGTCCTCTCGACGATTGCATTGAAAATCCTAATCTCTCCGACTACGTTAGCAGGTATTTCCAATTTTGCTATCCAAAAAGATAAGCAGATTAATCCATTTCCACAGTCAGATACTGCCAGTGAGAAACCACACATCAGCACATATTACGTTAATAATAGGAATTGTTACATCGACTCTGCCAGTCAATCAGTTCATGGATTATTGTTTTAACCATTGTATTTGGTAATAAAACAACTTGCCGTGTTTATTACCCTGCGGTAATCGAACAACGTGCGTCAATATATTATTATACCCTTTTCAATGTTTTAAAAATACAACCCTTGACAGGTAGTTTTCTGGGGTTATTGGGTATTACTTACATACATATAATAAATGATAAATGGTTTAAAATTGCATAAAAGATAAAATGTGGAGAGTACGAGAGGGAAATATATATACTCACGAAGACCTAATATATTCGGGTCGATTCTGTTCGGATCTTGTTATAACATTACTAAGATAATAATATTGTTATGATCCTAACATATTTAACAATATTGCTATGCAGTTCTGTATTCTGTTTGCAGAGTAACTGCAAGACTGGTTATAAGTTCAAGTGATAGCAATATTGTTGAAAAATTGAGAATTTTTGAGCTGACAACACTGTTTTCAACTCATTGTTTAAGTGTTAGGTATCGATTTTGCCATTATGTCATGAAGAAGAAGATTTCATGATTATCTAACCTCTCAAATTAGTCAGTCCTGCACTTACATTTTACAAAATTATATTGTTCAAATCGAGAGATTTTGTATTTTCTGATTCTGGTCGTCGTGCGACTGGTGCAAGTAATCAATCATGTCCCCGAAATGAGAAAACAACTAAAAGCCGGATGAAAATAATCGTGATTTTTTTTTATATTCTAGCAAAATAGCTTGATAAACTATCCATCAGGCAACTGAAATTTCTCTGATATGCCAAAATTGTAGTCTCATATTTCCTCTACCAATTGGAACTTCAAGAAAAGGTTTTCAAGTATAGTTGCTCACAGTAGTGAACCTATCCTATATATTTGTAATCACCATTCTAAGTTTTTCAATAATTCTTCTACGAATTGAAACTTTGAGAAAAGGTTTTTGAGTAGTCAGTGACACAACTGAACTCTCATATGTTTTTAATCCACTATTTTCTGAATTTTTATACAGTTGGAAGAATTTTTAGTGCAAAAACAAAAAGTCCACCACCTTGTTGAATTAAAAGATAGCAAGCACAAAATTGATGTTGCCGAGATAGCAAGAAAGCTGACCAGATGTCATTGAAATTGACAGGTCATATTGCCAAAAATCGATGATTGGAATTCCACTTTTTCGAATCTTCATATGATAGCAATATCTTCTCTACAACCATATTGCTACGTACAGAATCGACCCGATTGTGATAAAGAAAACATTTATGCACAATAAAAATAAATGATGATAATTTAACGCGTGTTCAACATGATTATAACGGTAATCTTATTCGATGAATTAAGAAATATTATTATGAAAATTAGTAATGAATTTGTGATAAATGTATCATTTTGAAAAACAAATGATTTGAATGCATCAATAGTTTTTATTTCTCTGGATATTTTGGGATTTTCTATCTTCGTTTCGAACCTGAAAACATCCAAGAATCATTTCCCATTTCTGTTGTAAACGGAAGCAGATTCGAACCCGAAACGTACAAAGCTAAGTGAAAATTTTATATTTTTTAATTTTTTTTATGTTCTCGTTCCCACGAAAAGAGATATCCTGTAATGTTTAGAGACCATCGTGAGAACCAAGGGAAATAAGGTAGGAATTGATGTTCTTCTTAAATTTCTGGAGGTTATATGCCTCGGGGAACACCTCCCTTGATGGCAAATGTGTTCCAGAACCTCGTTGTTCGTTGGATGAACAAGTCTTTGGAAAGAGATGTTCTGCAGGTCTCCAAAGTGACCATGAAGGGGTGCGAAGCCTCAACTCGATGGGTTAATCTCGTGGGGACTGCCAATGGAGGAACAATTGTTGATATTTCAGAAGAGCATCGAACGAGATATCATTGACTATCGATTGAAAGTTTCTTTTAGGCTCTCTGATAGCAGAATTTTCAAATGCAGTCTGACATTTTGATAATAATAATAACACTAATAATATAGAACTTTTATTCAATGTATAAATGTACAAATAAAAAAACAAAAGTTCGTTAAAGAAATATAGATAAATTACAAAAATATACATATCTATAGAAACATACACATGGATAAACATAATATAAACAGTGAATATATTCTAAATCGATTCAAAATTGAAAAAAAACAAAAAAAAACAATAAATACACTTTTTTTTAAGCGTGAAATCCATAGTCAATCACCCTAAGATAAGAAGGAAGCGATGCTGTATGTTTGTTTGTATGATATCTACTGCTGGAGCACAAAACATACAATTGTCTTATGTCCCACATCTGATGTGTTTCAGTGTGATATCTTTATTATTTTTGAAAAATTTAGTTTCAGAAAACGTCTTTGCATAGCTTCGATGACATGAATATGAGTATTTAAAGCTCCGACCAACACTATTATTCCGTGGCGGATGTGACTTTCCACAAGAGTAGAGTTTTGAGGTACATAAGCGGTAATATATCTTCAAGTTTTTTAAATCCGAATAAAGTTGTTCTCAATTTATTGACAATGTACTTAATAGGTGAATCCCTTTTTAAATGAGCGTCAATAATTATTCCTAGATATTTTTATTCTTGTTGAATATCGAAAACTATATCCGTCTTGATCGATAGATGATCGAATGGAGGCATTCTAGCAGAATTACAAGAGAATAGAAAAAAATACGTTTTTTCAACATTTACTGTTGATAACTTCTCATCCAACCAACCTTCTATTAAAGAAAACTCCGTTTCAATCTTCACTTTCAATGAATTACAGTTATCGGCTCTTTAAAAGATGGATGTGTCATCTGCAAATCCTATAATATCTTCGTTTTGGCTCAGTGAAAATGGTCTGGTAATATATATTGAAAACTGTTGGTCCCATCACAGATCCTTGAGGTACTCCACAGTCGATCTTTCTTTCACTGCTCAGTTCATCATGAATTCTCACTCTCTGGGTTCATTCCATTGAATAACTTTGAAATAATTTAAGAATGTTACCCCTTACTCCATTGTAAGGAGAAGATGATGACTCACAGTATCGAAAGCGTTCGATAAATCCTCGGATAAATCTATGAATACACATAAAGACGGTTTGCCCTCATTCAAGGCATCGGTAACTTTTGATGTCAACGACAGAACAGCATCTTGGGTCGAAATATTTTTCCTAAATCCGAATTAACTGTCTGAAATTAGTTTATATTTGTTAGTAAATGAAACAAGTCTTTTTCTGGAATATTTTCGATGAATGCGTAACTATATAGTGAGATAGCGCGATAGCTTGTGATTATAGAGGCATCTCCTTTTTTGAGCAGTGGTGTGATGATTGCTTATTTGAATTCAGTAGGGTACACGCCATTTTCCACATATCTATTGAGAATATGAGTTAGAGGTTCTGTAATGAAACGTTTTATATTTTCGGCTTTTAAATCATCACACCCCCGTAACCTTATTATATTGTTGAGCTCAGATATCGTACTTTTCATTTCGCTTGAAGTAATTGGTTCAAAACCGAATGAGTTCTGATGGATAAACCTTTTTATTCCGAATGTCATGTTACTTTTTATTTTGCCAGCAAGAGTTCTACCCGTTTCTGCGAATGTTGCATTATTAAATGTATTATAGCAATTTGCGTTCTATCTGTTAATATTTCATTGAGAGGATTTTTTAAATCATCATCAATGATATGTTTTTATTTTTAAGTATTTGATATTTGTTCAGTGACGTCCCATGAGATTTATGAATTACCCAAGGAATTATGCTGATTACCATCGATTAGTTTTTTATAAGAACGGAATTTTGCCTTGTGAATCAATTCTAATTCGGCGATTTGGTTATCATTTTTTTCTGAAGTTATTTGAAAAGTTTCGAAGAAACCAAAGGCACTTTCTCTTTGCTCCCCTATAAAGAGAAGAAACATATTACACAAAAGAACATGAGATTCATAAATTCAATTTTTTCACAGGCTTGACAATTCTGCCATATTTGCAATTATTTGGTTGGGCTGCACAACTGAAACTCTAGCAGGTACTACTCCATTTGAAGAAGGTAGAGTTAAATGTCCATCAGCATCAGGTTCTATGTTGTCTTGAGAAAGTCTGTTTTAGTTTTATGCAGTTGGCTAGTATTACGTCGGTAAACATGACCATCAGTGGATTTGACAATGATTTGCCTTGGGTTATCACCCTGTCCAATGACTTCTGCACCTTTCCATTGATGATGATCTACTCGGAGTCGTACTTTACCTCCGCGTTCTAGTTCGGAAGGCTTTTTTGCATGATAATCAGCGTAATTCTTCTGTTTCTCCCGTTGTTTTGTCTATTCTTCAGTCACGTTCGCTATCACTTTCGTATTCAAAAGTGTTTCAGTTATTGGGATCAGACTTCGTGTAATTTTACTAAAAAGTCGCTGATTTGGAGATCCCAGATTACTTCGGGGGGTGTTTCGATAGTTCATGAAAGCTAGTTGAACATCAGACTGATCTAAATCCATTTTTTATGTTGAAAACGGGAGCAGATTCGTCTCGGAACGTCCAAAGCTAAGTGAAAATTTGATAGTTTTTCTATATATCTTTATTTCTCTTCTCCAAACCTTTTTCACTACGAATTGTCACTGAAAAGCTAGTGAATTTTTCTTTAAGGCTCTCTGATAGGAAAATTCTTTAAACGCAGTGACATTTTGGGGCAAATCATCTGATTTGTACTTACTACAAGCATAGATCCATTTAAATCTATGCTAAACGTGTATTGAGGTAATATTCATATTTTCGTTCCATATAGAAACGAGGAGAGAAAATTCCAAAAAAATCTGGAATAATGAATGTACCACCTCCTCGATTATGCTACAGAGAGTATTTATCAAAAATTTTTACATCTTGGGCACACTGTAAAATGCCAAAATTAATATGATTCTGTGATTCCTGGGTATAGCTTTATGGTATAGTAATTGATTATTTTCCTTAATCAATTTCAACTAATATACCTAGAAAGTACCCACTAAATTATCAGAAGCATAAGAAGACTTGTTGCTCGGATTCATGACAAAAAAAATTCTCAAGCACCTGTACGCTTTTCTAAAAAAAAAATCCTCTAAGTCTATAATCATTTCCCATCGATCGTATGGATGTGTTTCATGAAATGCCATTCGGACAGGCAAAAATACGTGACATCCCTGAGAGTACACGAGTGCTGGTCAAACCAATCGATTCCTGAGTTTGCACCCATATCCGGTAGCAGTAATCCCAGATTAGTAAAATCCTGGATTAAGCAGGATTTTCAGTGAACGGTTGCAATCCCTCCGTATTCCAGGAATAAAATATATATCAGAATTATTAAAATTGCAGTCATCATCCCATCATGGAAAAAATAATTATGTGAGATCATACGTAGACTGAATGTTCCAACGCAAACAGTTTGATTGACTAATGAGAATTTTTTATGTGTAAATTACAAATAAATTTCCAGTTTCTAAATAAGTAGTTCATACAGAGTGACATAAGGAACAGGTACATATGATGATGAATTATTGGAATAAGAAAATCTAAATGTGCAATTCATTGCACTCTCAATAAAACAGTTATATATACCTAGGTCAAATTGCTTAATTATATAAAGTTGTTCAGGGGAAAACTATTGAAAAATATAAACTGAAATTCAAATAATTATCTACATGGGTTTTCATAGGTCGAGCTCGGTCGAACTATATGTGTATATGAGAATATCGGGTTTGGAAACATAATCTGGTGAATGATTTTCAATAATCGCCTGACAATCGAGCTGACAATAGGAACTATGGAAGAGATCGGACCAAGAAAAAATGTTAATTTCCGATTATTCCTCAAATAACTAATGGAACATATATATTCAATCAACTGCCTATATGTTTCCTTATTGAGAAATGGACACAGGAAAATCATACACAACTAAGTGGGCTCAAAAAAACGAAAAAAAAAAACATTTTGATAAATCCTCGAATAGATCATTATGCCTAAATATAAATTCTATAGAATTTGAAGAGAGGATGGCAAAAACACGGATATTACCAGGAACAATAATAATACAATTGTATTGTGGTGATAAAATGAAGAAACGGAAAGTAAAGGATGCAGAAAATATATGTCGCAGCTCCTAGCGCTGAAAAAACCGTTATGCCACATGACTTCTGTACCCGACTGTGCATTTGAAGCGATAACGAAAATAATTTTGAATAGTTATTTCATTTCATCAATTGACATGTGAAGTTGAAATATTGAGGAGAATATGTTTAAAAAATGACCATCAAATGTTCATTCCAATGTTGAGTAAACGAAGGGGGCATTTTTTTAGTGAGAAATGCTACATACCTATATATAATATATGTGCATGAGAGGGTAGTCGTTGCTGACTAATTAGAGGTAAAACTAGGTTTATTGGGAAATGCAGCATGATGCAAAGTGAAAAGAGTACTCTTTAAAATTTGTCCAAGCTTTCCATCATCAGGGATACTACAAAACAATTTATCATTAGGTCACATTGATTCTAAAAGGAAGGGAAATTGACTTACATCTTCGTTGATGTTGTTTCATTTCATCATTACTAACATTTATGTGAAACAACCTCAACAAAGATGTAAGTTAATTGTCCTTTGTAACATCAATGTGATCTTATAAATTGTTTTGTAGTATCCCTGATGATGGAAATATAATATTCCATGAGCTTGGACAAACTTGGACACACACACAAGTAAATGAAGACAAAATTCGAGACGAAATATCTATATTGAGAATGAAAATTTCGATAAATTGTTGGTTGTATAGGTATGTTAATGAATAAATAATATCAATCACATTGAATTATATTCGAATAAATCGAATACGACCCATAGATTCTGCAGTAGTACGTAGGTAGGTACACTGCGAAAAATATATTTCGGAATAGTTTTGGGGTCTTCTCTTTTTGAAACATAAATGATGAGAAGAAAAAACATTTTATGATGGAATGAATAAGACGAAATGAGATCTAAAGAAATAGTTAGCCCGAACTTAAGGAAAATTTGTATTTTCGAGATTGGAATAAGTAAATCTAGGAATATAATATTATATTCACCGAATTTGAACAATCTAGAAGTACCCACACTGAAAAACATAATATTTTCGCAATATCTTGACAGTTGCCTTATCTAGGCAGTCTATGCTCACAAGCTCAGTTTTAACAAGACTGTGATATGGCAGAAAATTCGAAAAAAGGGAATGAAATTTCTAGAGGAGGAGTTGAGCCATCATCCTGAAATTAACTATACCTACATTAAGAAATATTCTGAAATATAGATACTGAGGAGAATATTTTAGGAAAAGAGATATCAATATGCAAATTACGTCGCAAATTACTCATCACAGTGGGTATGTTGATGATTTCAAATATTTCAATCATTATATCATTCAAATTCGACCAACGAAGATAATGAAAATTGAATAGAACAAGCAGAAACATCGTATTTTCGAAATAGGTATGCTGTATGTTATGTTTCGATGGGTATTTATATGTAGATAGGTATATATGTATATATTTTCGAAGAATCCAAAAAAATTACATCTTGGGTGAACATACATTATAGATACGATACAACTATCACAAAGAAATTGATTAAAAGCTATTGACTGTCCTAAATTTTTTTTCCGAAACAACGGACTTATCAATTTGCCGGTACATTTAAATTTCTCGCACCTGACGCATCTTTGATCACTCGGAGCATTGATAGGAATTCCAGTCCACCCCCGAAAACACGACCTAACACCCTACCAAAACAACCGACCTACCTGTGTGGAACCTTCCGAGAGCGGAACACCCTTAGTATTGGCCGCTACCCATGCTTCGGCGAACGTCTCCATGGCACTCTGGAAGTCCATTCTCATCGACGGGAACTCATCCGAGCAAACCAACGCGGCCCAAGAAGTTCGGTAACCAGAACCAGCAGGTCAGAACATTACGGCGACAACGTGACCGCAGTCTCAGGAGAAACAGCGCTACACCGACCCTTGCCACGGCTCGTCGGACCACGACTAACTACTAAGGCAACAGAAAACACAACGGCATGGAAGTCATGGAACACGGCGTATAGGCAGTGCGCGCGATGAGCACCGCACTTCGGGAATTTCGGATCGCGCCACCCCCTGAAGTTTCCAGTTTTTAAAAAACGATCGAACGGTCGGTTTTTCTTAATGAACGCGGCCAACCCCCTAGCCAACCAGATTTGCACGACTCAATCTTTATCGCCGATATTTCTCAATCACCGAAATCACCCCGCAATCCTCCTGCTCCTGTGCCCCCCTCCTCTACCGATGTACCCCCCTGGCACACGCAGGCGCGTAGGTATGTTTTTTTTCTAGGGGGGGTACTCAGTAGCGGAAATTAAATTATAATTTGTGGGTTGCCTAGTAGTACCTACAACGCGTTTCAGTGTATAATAAATCAACACAAAATGGTGGTTTATTAGCTTCAACTTTTATTAAAGCTGTTTTTATATCTTGGAATATTCAAAATTACCAAAATAACAATTATCAGTCATTCAAATGAATATTATATGAACTAGATAAAAAAAAATGAAATAATTTCTCAATTTCACCATTAGATAATATAAAGTAGGTAACTTATCATTCAAAACTCTTGATTTAATACAATTAACAAAATATCAGGTACCCCCGTGACTAGATTATAAAACAAAGTCTTTTACATTGCTTTGAAAACCTCGAGGAAAACCTATCGATAACAGCATCTATATCTATTTCAATATATCTATATGAATATTTAATATAAAGTAAATCCGACTAGCCTGACCCATTGTACACCTCAACCATGATTTCAGTGTCTTACAAGTGCATAGAAAATGATCTTTCAGCACTCGCCACACTCACCGACATAACAGATTTTATCTGCAGGAGTGGGAAATATTTCGATACTGCAATGCTGTAAAGTATCTAAGGCTGTTTCTTTGGGTAAATTATTATATATAGGTTTATTTTTGGTTTCTTTCCATTCATTTTTCCAAAGATTCATTTCTGATGGGAACAAATCTGACTATTGGGAGAGAATTCATTTCTAAATTTACTAACATATTCAGAAACTTGTTTTTGAATCACTGGTATAGAACATAATCAGGCATCAACCTGTTGATATATAACAATTTGAATTCATTATTAATTATTGTTTCTATGTTTTACTATTTTTGTGCTTCCAGGGGGGGGGTACTGTCTCCAGTACCCCCCCTTATCTACGCTGGTGGGCACACGTCCGACTAGTTTTTCTCGAGGAAAACGCGGCATCGCTCTCCGAAGAAAACTATTTTCTTGAAAGTTTTCGCGCGTCTGCGCGGACGGCAGTCTGGATGCCAAATGAATAGATGTGGAGGCGGAGCCCTCCTGTCGGGATAGGGCGTTGCGATTCGAAGGTATGTCCCACCAGCGACAAAGGGTTCAAGGGAATTATTCATCCCTGCAGATTTCCGCATTCAATGAAATAAAGTGGTTATGCCTAATGTGATACGTATTCGACTGGGCCCACATGTGTGTCTCGAGTAGAGACTTCGGCGTTTTTCTAACACGTTATGGCCAATATATGTTAATTTTATTTCTTCGAAGGACGAAGGAGTATGGAGATTTTATCTGACGATAGAGACATGGAAAGCTTGCAGCCGACCACATATGCGATACGATTTCAACTACATAAGCCTTCTACATACTAAAAAATGTGATACGTAAAATATGGTTAGTTCATCAGGAGCAATATCTCATATAGCAGGACTTTAGCCTATATGAAGAAATAAAAGAAGAAACATATTTTCAAGCTTTCTTAGTCCTGGTACCCATGTTTTGGAACAAAGAAGAACAAAGAGTCGAAATTTTAGTGTTAGCTATAGACTGCTCAGAAACCCTAAATGAACTTGACAGTCAGAACCCAGCGAGCACAAACATCCCTGGGATGTTTTGGGATGTTTTGAAAATGTTGGCATGAAGATGTTATTTTGAGACGTAATATGCACTGACCAAAGAGGTCTTTGAAGGATATTGAAGTATTGTTTTTGTTCTTCTGTGGCATTGCTTTGTTTGCCTACTGAGAGGTATCCCTGGGATGTTTTGGGATGTTTTAGAAATGTAGGCATGAGGATGTTTTTTTGAGGCGTGATATGCACTTCCCAAAGAGGTCTTAGAAGGATATTGAAAGTATTGTTTTCGATTTTGTTCTTCTTGTTCGCAATTGGCATTCGCGTTTGCAGCGTGTCACGCTTACATCACGCTGCTAACGAACAGAAAGGAATTTGGTGAAGTTTATTGTGTTAGAAGACTCAGTCCCTCAGTGTAATCAATATATATAAAAGTACGAATTCATCAATACACAGCTTCTCCGCAGTTGCAAAATTATGCATTGTGGAGAAAATTTCAAAAATTGGGAAACCTATTTCCGTCTGTGTGTGGTAAGCACTACTCAGAAACCGTTTAAGAAGGTAATTCCATATCAAGAAAATATTTGTATGTTATGAATCTATTTTTAATGCATTTTTTCATTCAAGGGAAATGGAATCCTAATGCAAAAGTTCATTTTGACAAAAGGCTTCAGAAAAGTACCTCGAAAATGTTTTTTTTACAGCGATTCAATGTGCGCAAGACGCGTTGAAAATGTTCTGTTGTGTCCATGAAAAGGCTTTAAAAAGAACTAGGGAGAAGGTAGTTTTGTGATATATCAAGGACATCTCGATAATTGCCGCCTGCGGCGGACATTGGTTGTTCTATAATAGTTCTATTCATGTGTGAACAGAACATCGCAGTGAAGGTTCAATGTCTCGAAATCTCGTACTTTGAACATCTCTGAGATGTTTTTGTGCTCGCTGGGAACACACTAACTCTAGCATTGCGGTACCAGCACATAGAGGGTATATAGGATATGCGGGCAACGAAGAGGGTGATTCACTAGCCCAAGTAAAGTCAGAATGGTCCAGAACCTTCTGGTGGTATTGCGAAAGCTATACAGAAGACAAGCATCAAATCATGGATGCAAACCAAATCTTAAGAATGGTGGAACAACTCGCAAGGAATGATGAGACAGTCAAAGGATTTCATTAAAAACCATCGCCAATATTCACAGAATATATACTGAGCCACAAACGAAGTTCAACTAGAATACTAGTGATACTTCTCACAGGGCAACAAACACAGTTCGATAGGTTTGGCTGAAGAACTGCTGTGCAGGTTTTGTTAGGAACAGGAGGAAACAGTAGTACTTACACATAATTTGCCACTGTAAGGCACCTTCAATACTGAAGTTCCTTACTCTGGAAATGAAGAAAATAAGAGCCAAAGATACACATCAGGGGATCTAGAAGCTAGCCTACACAGCAGGCGAGGGCAGACACAATAGATCTGAAAATTTCGTGGTGCGGAAGCAGATAGACTAAACTCCCCGTTCTAATCTAATCCAATCTAGATTTGCACATATTATTGTCAAACATGTGGCTCAAGTTCAAATGAGTTCCACATAATAATGGACTCTCTTACCACCATGTACGATTGAATATAGTCTGCTGGTGAAAGATCGAAAATTTGCCTACATTGGTATAAGAGCAATGAGAACAACACATCATCATCATCATCATCATCTATCATTATCTATCATCATCTATTATCATCTATCAAAATCATCTATCATCATCTATCATTATCATCCATCATCTATCATCTAGTTGATACATGCAGATCTAAATGATGAAGCGAGGATAGATAGATAGAGATAGCCAGGCTGCCTTCAAGGTTCAAGGTGAAAAATCGAGAAACCCTGATGGCGAACCACAATGAGGTATAACTTTGATGTGGATGTCGAAATACTCTGGAATTGCTCATCATCATCATCATCATCATTATCATCATCTGTTATCATCATCTATCATCATCTTTCATCATCTATCATCATCTTTCATCATCTATCATCATCAATCATCATCTATCATCATCTATCATTATCATCCATCACATATCATCTAGTTGATACATGTAGATCTAGATGATGAAGAGGATAGATAGATACAGATAGCCAGGCTGCCTTCAAGGTTCAAGGTGAAAAATCGAGAAACCCTGATGGCGAACCACAATGAGGTATAACTTTGATGTGGATGTCAAAATACTCTGGAATTGCATCAAGCGCCATGGTGGAAAAGCAGATAATCTAATGAGATCAGACGAAAAGGATCAACTCTTGTGGCTTAGGGTTCCAGGGATTTATACTCATTTAGGAATGTAACTGGAGAATGACCTTCCATATTGCTTATAACCAGAACCGTCAGGCATCTTTGGCAACCTATGGTCATCATCCACACTCAGGCATGATACTTCTCTTCGGAATGACTCTCAAATGCAGAATGAGCTGCGAGACTGCTATTTCCGCCAGCTGCACTTTGGTAAGCCAGTGATTGGTCTCACCAACCATTGTTTCATAGAGCCAAACCTAACCTGACTGCTGGAATCTATAGTTCATCTTCATATTCCTTCTGAAGATAACAGATTCCTATATAGCCTCGATAGCATCTGCTCAATTTTTTTAATGTATAGAAGTGGAACCACATGGTGGAAAGTAAGTGTATATGTGTTCAAAGTAAAAAAAAAATAGTGAACATTCACTCAATTTATTCACTACCTGATACTCTATCAGATTATATATCATACGAGAGTGGATAATTTGAGTGTTTTTATGAAGAAATTAGGATTGTTTTTCTAATCTGAAGTGAGTGATTAACTCCAATGAGGAGAACTGATATCATTCAGAATTCAAGATTGGGAAAATGAATTATTCACTTGGATAGAAAAGAAGTTCATTCCAATACATTTGAACAAACCATACTTTTGATTCAAAACATATTCTATCAAATAAAGTTACCTTTTCTATATCTGTATAAATATGTATTCCATTCAATCATTGATTTGGATTTCATTATAAATAAAACTTGAACTTCATTGCCAAAATAGACCAATATAAGCTGTCTAAATTCAAATCGATTCAATCCAATAATTCAACAAATATAAATGTTCAAAGCAATCTAAAAGTGACTGTAAGTACCTACTTGATGTGATTGTATATTATGCACATCTTATCAGATTTTCATGGGATTCTGATAAAAAAACAGTAATCCTAAGTTATGCTTGGTAGTGAAATTGAATTGATCAACGAATTATTCATTTCAGTTCCAATTTCGATATAAAGTGTATTGCGCACGCCAATGGAATGAAGAGATTTTACCTGGCTTAAGACCATCCATCAAATTTAATAGTCGTAACTCAAATAACATTTTTATAGGATCACATATAAGACCAAATATACGGCGGTTTGGAGAAGGGAAAGGAAAATGCCACTTTGGAAAAATAATTAATTTTAGATATTATAGTTATTAAAATATGCGGACTTCTTCCAGAAAATGATTTAATTCTCGTCAAGATGATTATGGAATCACATTCAAAACTTATTTGCACATTCAGTGCATCATTCAATGTAACATAGGTATATTTTTTAATATATTAGATTCTTCGACTATTTGCACTTTTCATATGATTTATGCTCGAATAATGTATTTCTACACCGTATTTAGGATATGTCTAATCTTTGAAAAAATAAATCACAGTAGTAGCAGATGTGCAAATATTTAAATCTGAGAAATTAATACTTGTGACAATGACTACTGAATTAAAACTTAATTCTCTGATAAGGATTAAAACATGAGGTGTAAACAGTGGAATTTATCAAAAATTGTTGAATAATGTACAGGCTTAGCCAGCCTAATAATGTGCCAGTGTTGGCATCATAAAGGTGAAAGAAGATTATACTCATATTTATTTACAGAAAAATATAATAAAATATTTATACAGTACGTACGGTAAGAGTTGAACATATAACACTGATGGCATCGATAGATCATTGGAAATACTGAGGAGAGTGGGGAGACAACAAAAATCTCAATTTAACATTTCTTATAACCTATATTAAATACGAAGTAACATTTTTATTTGAAAAAAAAATTAATTATCATTTTAGAATGCAAGAGATTTCAATCTAGAACAACCTTCAACATTAACAACATTTATTCGATTTTCGTAAAAATCAATTTAGACATTTTTTCTAATTACCTATGGCTTCATCTCCATCGTTGTTTCAGTGGAAAATCGAACGAACATATCTGAATTGTTTGTTTCTCCTCAAAAATGTAATTAGACTGTTTTCAATTATGTGTGATTATATAGTGATTATTGTTTGACCTTATATTTTCCCTATTGATTCTGTTTACAAAACGAACTCAGTACTTGTAAAAATATGAGTAACTGTTCTATATAATATAAATAATATTTCCCAAGTAGCCGATATCAAATCAAGAGGATGATCTTACGTTGATTTTATTTTTGGTATAGAGATAAGCGAAAGATTAATAAAATATTTACTCGAATTAAAATCATATTTGTCGATTAGTAGCTTTGATTTTTGCCGATCAATCTGAGATTGATATAGATATAGATTTTGAAATCGAATATAATCAAATCTCAAATGTACTCATTCATCCAATACACTTATCGGTACTATACGGTGTGTTCATAAAGTGACCACCTCTGAACGTCTAGAAATGCTTTTGTGCAAAAGGAAGTCTCGAAACCTTTTTTATCAGAATGCCTGTTGTCAAAATAGCATAATCTATATATATATATATATATGAATCTACAAACTGAAAATACCATATTGAACAAAAATGATCTAGAGTTTTGACATATTTAATTTAATTACTCGTTCTCAAAAGCCCTGCCAATATTCTTCCATGCAACATTCCAGTTAAAGAGTTTTGATGAAAAACTTCTTGAACCGCAAGTGGTACAGCGTCCTGAAGAACTTATTTGTATCGACCGCGATTTTGACAAAATTCCTTCATATATGATTGAATTGAATTGACTAAGGGCACAAAATTAGGCTTAAATGTGAATTTTTTGTGATGAAATGCATCTGAATGCACCCCTAGATTAGGCTTCTCCTCAGATGGTTGCATGATGTGTATCAAATTTTATATTTTATGGACATAAATTCGTATATTACATACGAATTTTTCTGCACCACAACCAAATAAACAGATATCAGATCTTCCCATTTCAATTACTTGGATTACCTGATTGGGAAAAAACATCCATAAGAAGGATGGGCTGTTTGATGTAGCTGTACACAGGGTGTTTCCGAAATTGGGGCGATCAATAAAAGGGGTAATAGAAGACGAGAACCAGACATAATATTGGATTTTAAATTTTGCCTGAAAATATTGTAAATCATTGATCAGAGGTCAACAACCGGACCCAAGTGTTTGCTTTCGGTCAGAAGTACCGAAAGTATCAATTAGGTTTGCAATGTTACCAAACAATCAATAGCAGTAAAAATTCATGAAATGGCGAGAGCGAACATCTTCTCGAAAAATTTCAAACATTTTTTTCTGGCTGTCGTTATCGATTTAATGTGTTTCTTTTGGAAATCACCCAGTTCATCGAGAACCACAGTGTTTTGAATGACCCATAAACAACAGCAATCCAGGAACAAAATTTCAACCCCGGGATCTCTGGATTTTTTATTACCTAATCCCGAGAAGTCTGGGATTCCGGGATCGATATCTAATTGGTTCAATTGATTCAAGGTACATCACTAAATAATGAAAGTTGCCATCTATATATTCTTAACTAAACAAACAAATAGAAACAATACAAAATAACGGCAAATGCAGCAAAACAGCAGAAGTGACGGTCTCGGGATTTTGGGAGTGCAAACCCTACTTTCTAGTGGTCGTCTGATAAAAACGTTGAATTGAAAATTAATTATTCAACCCTCTATTTCATTCTATCAAATTATCTATTTTGCTCTATTTTGCACCCACAAGCAGTAGGTAGATTTATCAAATATTGTAAAATGGCTACTCAACCCTAGATTTCTCCAAGGTTGCAACTTGAAACTTTTTACAATCTGAATCGAAAGTAATTCATGTTTATCTGTCCGGCCATAATTAAGGCGGAAGCACCAGATCGTTACGGTCGTTACCACCGATTCGGTGGTAACGACCAGATCCGCCACCAAAATTTCAAATTCAGCCCCTTCTGAATGTCCACCACAGGGATTGCGACAAGAGATATACAGGGTGTCCCGAAATTACATAGAAATATTTCAACCACAGATTCCAGGAGTAGGTAGATTTATCAAATATTGTCCTACTCAACCCTAGATTTCCTCAAGGTTGCAACTTGAAACTTTTTACAATCTGAATCGAAAGTAACTTATGTTTATGTGCCCGACCATAATTAAGGCGGAAGCACCAGATCCGCCACCAAAATTTCAAATTCAACCCCTTCTGAATGTCCACCACAGGGATTGTGACAAGAGATATACAGGGTGTCCCGAAATAGTAAAAAAAGTTGATATAAACATGAGCCCAGAAATGGCCCCCTGGGTATAGCCATCTGAAAGAAGGCCCAAGATGATGGTTCTTGTAATATTTCCGGAACCATCCATGATGAGATATCGAAATTTTTGTACATAGAACTTATTCTTAATAGAGTACCTAACCTATCGTGAGATTTTTCAATTCATTCTATTCATTTTTCCTCCCATATTTTGAATCAAACTTTACAATCAGATTCATTATTCCAGATTTTTTGGGATTTTCTCTCCTCGTTTCTATAAATTGAAAATATGAATATTATTACAATATACGTGTAGCAAGGACAAATCAGATGATTTGCCCCAAAATGTGACTGATGCGTTTAAAGAATATTCCTATCAGAGAGCCTAAAAGAAAAATTCACTAGCTTGACAGTGACAATTTGTATTGAAAAAGGTTTGGAGAAGAGAAATGAAGTTATATAGAAAAAATATCAAATTTTCACTTAGCTTTGGACGTGTCGGGAACGCATCTGCTCCCGTTTTCAACATAAAATATGGTTATTTGAATAGCAATTTCGTAACTGTCTTGAAACTTCTCAGTTCTCAGTGACAATTGGTGACGTTGGCAATCAAATGAGATACAGGATGTTTTCATTAATTAATCTTGAATTTACCATTTTCATTTTCAGATTTCACCAATTGTCACTGAGTACAACAATTGAGATGACAGCACACTACAAGTAACATATTGGTAGGTATATAAAAAGTACAATAATTCACACTAATGGATCATCCAAGTATTCTCGATAGGAATAGTAACTTTTTTCAATCAGCAAACATTGTATTTTGTTAAAGAATATTCTGTCACATCCAGAACTTTCAATAGCCGTAGGAAGTTCGTTGTAGAAGCTCAATGCTTTGTAGATAGGAGAATTTTTGAATTTCGTAGTTTTGTGGTTTGGTAATTTTAGGAGACCACTATGTCGTGTGTTGTGAGCATGCGAAAGAAGCATTGGCAAAAAAATTCCAAAGCTTTGCCGTTGATTGAACTTGATCGACTTGACATGTCATTTTCAAGCGCAGGAAATCAGGAAAAGAGAGACCAAGATAATGATTCATCTCGTCTCAAAGGACATTATAGAAATCCGCCTGGCGCTCTCCAGAGTAAAGAGTCCTGTGTCTTGATATCGCGGGAGGAGCCAACCCTTCTTGGCAATCCATTAACCTTCAATAATAATGTCCGAAGTCTCACAAAGAGCGATTCAGTAGGTCTAAGAGCCGTAGCGGTCTTATTATCACCATACTCTCTGTGCAACAATTAGCTCCAAAGGCTGAGTATATTACTCACTACTTACCTAAGGGCTTTAAACTCTAAACTCAATTTACGCGAATGTAATGCGTAGATATAGCCGGGGCCTCTCTTCCTTATTATACCTGCCTCATTTTTGTCGAATCTGTTCAGCATCTCTTCGAAATAACCCAGCAGAACTTCATAAGTGAAATTACTTCGTATTATTATGAAGGCGCTTCCATCCAATATATTTCACTGTGCGTTCATACAGGATGTTTCGAAATTGAATTTTTATATAGGATTATTTTTGGAACGTGCAAAATATCTTCTTATCTCTATTGTCGCAAACGATTTGTGAACTTTTACAGGGTGTATCTAAATAACGCCGAAAAAATTCAAGGGGTGATTCCTTGTGATATTCTAGCAAATAAAGTTCATATAAACATATTACTTGCGTCGTTTTTGAGAAACAGGATGTTGAAGTTGGAAGTATCAATTGTTTTTATTTATAACCTCCCTGTATAAGCTTTCATGGTGCCAATATTCAGTATAGTTCGAGACTGAGGAAGCCCCAAAATTTCAAATTGATTGTAATTGAGGTTATTGAGTAATCTCAATGGAAGTCTTGAAAACACCTACACGGAAAAAAAGGATTGGTTGCATCAACCAATTATTTATGCTTGAATTATTTTTGTTGGACTGAGCAATTCTTCGTTGAATCAACCAGATACATGATTATTTCATGGAAGCAGCTTGTTCAAATCAACAATGTAGTCTTATTGAATCAAGAGTATAATATCAATTCCATCAACAAAATATATGGTTCTCTCAAGAACGAATTATGTCGATCCAAAATAATGTCGATGTTGATTCATTTTTAAAGATTTTGTTGATTTGATGAGATAATGATCATTTTGATGAGAATATATCTTTGAAACACCATACAAGTTTTCTTATTCCGATGTAGCAATAAACTCGTTTCGAACGGATCATTTGCTTGAATAGAGTAACGAAATATGTAATATCAATGGAATATTTTGTTCATTCTACATCAAGTTACATTTTTGCCTGTTGATGGATATCATTTCGTCTCGTCTGCATGCATGCCTCGAATTCATTATATACGTGAGGCCAGATTCTGTGTCTTTGAAATATCAGCTGATGGATGAATCGAACTGAGGATGATTAGCAATCCGAAATAGTTTTGCAACAGGTGAAGGGAAGTGAAGACTGGAGATCTATGCTGGAAGTCGACTAGTTTCTTATAGTTTAGATTATTCTTTTGATGTGAAATTTCAGAAATCTCCCGAATTAATACTGAACAAAACAATTTGTCGAATGAAAATACAATTTCTTTGAATTAACCACATGCAAATATTCCATTGAATCAACCAAATAATTCATTGGACCAACCAAATATTTCTTTAAATCGAACAAATATCTCAATGAATCAACTAAATATTTGATTGAATCAATATCTTGTTATTTTGAATCAAACAAAATGATTGTTTGAGCCAATTCAATATATCTTCATGAACAATTCATGGATGTGCTTGATTGAATAAGATCCAGATTTCATTCAAGACATTTTTACTCAATTAAAACTTCAAATACGCTCTGAAACAAGATATAGATTTACTCATTTCAAGATTATATTTTGTCGTGCATATATGACACTTTTATTTGCTTCATTCAATTAAATTTTGTTTGATTCAACAATTCCTTTTTTTTCGTGTGCATTAAATTTGAAGTCAAATCGAATTTTTATTTTTTACTCAAAAACTAAGCTAGATCCTTATGCAAAAATCACAATCAATCTGATAAAAATATATGGAACTCTAAAGAACCGGTGGCGTATACAATAACATTCACCATTAATATCAATAAATGTACCCATTGTGACGCCACTGGAAATATTATTTCGAATCTCATTGCACCAGAAGAAGCTCCATATTACCAACCATCAACAAAACCACAACGTTTTATCGAAATTGATGAAAAGACAATTGAGTAATGAATAAAAAAACGATTTCTCATGGAAATATTAATACCCTGTATCTCGAAAATGAAGCAAGTTAGGACACATGTTCATATGAACTTTATTTCCTAAAATATCACAAAGAGAGACATTTTTTGCAGGTTTTTCAATAGGTTCTAGATTTCAGAGCCAACGCTGATTGAATCAACACTTGATTACCAAAGATATATCAGATTTATTACAAATTTCAGTACAGTACAGTACAGTACAGTGGTGTCAATTCACGCAGATATACATATTGAGAGATTTCACGAGTGTGGTAATTTGGAGAGATTCCCGAATATCCATTCATAAGAAACACCACATGGATAGAAAGTTAAACATCAGATAGTGGCCTTGGTTCATGTAAACGCATCGATCGAATCCAATTTTTGTTGAAGTATATATGATGATTTCGAAATTGCGAAGCTATATTGAGTATCACAACAAATTGAAATAAAAGAATGAATGTGAATGATATGAATTTCATGCAATGAGTGTTATTCAAAACTCAGATGAGGATGAGAAAGAACTGATTCTTAGCCTTATCAAAGTATTCGAGAAATATACGCATGTCATAATAAATGGTAAGTAATATAAATGAACCCACGAGGGTTACAAAAACTAGCTCAACACTTTCAGATTCATTATTATCAAACCTAGAATCGTTATCTACACTAGTATATGACACACATAATTAATTCATAAATTTTGTCAGAATTTTCACCTCGAATTTTCTTCAAAAATTCATGTACGAGACAAATTTCTCGCAATGAATTCATGCAGGTGGGGGATTCTGTAACAAAATCTTCTACCGGAATCGTATCAAAATAGAAAACAATAAGTGACCATTTACTCTCCCTGTACCCTAGTGAAATAAAACATATATAGTATCAGATACATTATAATATAAAAATAATTGATTTCATATGATTTTCTTACTAATTTTCCGGAAAATGAAAAATATTGCCCAAATCATTTCAATTTTGTCTAATTATATGATAGCTGTCATTTGCCAGACAATTTCCACTTATCAATTTTAAGTAATGGATGGTATGAAATTTTCACTGAAATAATCAGGACCTGATAAGAGAACATACCGAATGGTGTTTCCTGGTGTGAACTGGTGTGATCTGTCTTCATCGTGTTCAATAAAATGACTTTCTAATACATACTTTGTGTGGAGAAAAACGAACATGTATTCATTTTTATCGCAAATAAAGTACGATGTATCTGTTGAAACCAGGAACGTATTAGAATCACAAACATGAGGATGCTGGCACTATTTATTTTCCATCTTCATAAGCGAGTTCGCATATTCCGAACTGAAATAACGTAAACCACCGATCACAATAATAAAGCCCGGAAATTACACCTAGTACGAATATATCAAACGAAACTACCCTCCAGGGAAGTTTTGTATCTCTATTATATTCTGCGACGTCTTGAAGGAACTCACAGGAACAATATCATTTCCCAACTACAAATCAATTCAATCCCACAAAATCTTCTTCGCCCAGGAATACTATTTATACATTCGAATTCGGCTTCAGATGATAAATTCGAAGGACTACATTTCCACAGTCATCCATATGAACATGATGTTATACGAAAACTTGAATGTTTGAACAGGAAAAATGTCATATAGGATATTTGGTTCAGATATCAATCTTTCAAGATGGTCTGAAATGATTATTGTGCTCCTCAAGGAATCATACTGATTTATAATATTGAATTTGGAATTGGCCTCTGAATGTGGTAAAAGAAAATCACCAAGTTGTACAGAATGAAAATCTCTTTTTCGACCTGAGTGGAATGTTGATGAATCATTCAATAATTGGAAGAAGGAATTGTCTTCACCTTGAAATACATGAGAAGATTCAAAGTACGCGATTTCATCCATGCAAAAGAAACGTTCCTAGAGTGAATGTTGTTCCCACTGCTATCCTAGCTGTCCTAGTAACATTCAAGTGATTATATTCGAGTTTTGTAACTGAACTTTTTGAACTTAGATAGTATAGCCGTGAAAGGATATGCTTCATGACCATGTTTTTATAGTGTATGTCAAAAGAACGGATGGACTCGCAGGATCCAGTTTGTCTAACCATGGTGATATTAGGGCCCACACAGCTATAACGTCCACTGGGAAATGTTGTTCTCACTGCTATCCTAGCTGTCCTATAGTAACATTCAAGTGATTATATTCGAGTTTTGTAACTGAACTTTCTGAACTTTGTAGACAGTATAGCCATGAGAGGATGTGCTTCATGGCCATGTTTTTATAGTGTTTGTCTATAGAACGGATGGACTCGCACGACCAAGTTTGTCTAACCATGATGATATTAGGGCCCAGAGAGCTATCACGTCCACTGGGAAATGTTGTTCTCAATGATATCCTAGCTGTCCTAGAATCATTCAAGTAATTATATTCGAGTTCTGTAACTGAACTTTCTGAACTTTGTAGACAGTATATAGCCATTAGAGGATGTGCTTCATGGCCATGTTTTTATAGTGTTTGTATATAGAACGGATGGACTCGCAGGACCAAGTTTGTCTAACCATGATGATATTAGGGCCCAGACAGCTATAACGTCCACTGGGAAATGTTGTTCTCAATGATATCCTAGCTGTCCTAGTAACATTCAAGTAATTATATTCGAGTTCTGTAACTGAACTTTCTGAACTTTGTAGACAATATAGCCATGAGAGGATGTGCTTCATGGCCATGTTTTTATAGTGTATGTCAATAGAACGGATGGACTCGCAGGACTCAGTATGTCTAATCATGGTGATATTAGGGCTCCCACAGCTATAACGTCCACTGGGAATAACATGAAGTGTTCTGAGCCTTCGATTGGTAGGTATTGGTATATTACCTTTGGTAGCGCTATTATTATTTCATTTGGTATAGAAGTTATCGGTATTACTGTTGGTATAAAGAGATGGTGACGATCTGATAAATCGATGTTCGATCTCCTACTTTTGGGCTTCTCTATCACAGCAGCTCTCCAAGCTCTAATTCCATTAGACATTTCAGGATTCTGAGGACTGAGGGGATGTATCCCTTGCATCCTACAGAGCTCTACTGAGCCTCGAATTCTACAAGCGTGAATCTCCAATACTCGAAGAAATCGAATGAATGTGGTTCATCAGGAGAGTAGGAAGCAACCAGCGTGGCATCAGCAGCAAAAAATCATTGTTATGCGACAAAAAGAAATTGAGAGCTAAAATTGACCCTTTCGACCGACCTTATAAGCAGATTGTTCATTCCAACTCTCTGAATTTGTCTAATCGAACAGCCAATTATTTCACTAAAAGCTTCTCTCAACTATAAACCTACCTGGCCCTGGTCAATATCAATTTGATATAATTGAATTATGGCCCATATTTAAGGGATGCTTTGATTAAGGAGATGATGAAACCAAGAGGGTCCCTATATTATCCTTTTATACAAACATTTCTCAAATATATAGATCTAGAGATATCAGAAGCCGAGATGGTAATAATAATTGAATAACAAGGAACATCACAAGACTTTTTCCAAGTCGAGGTGTAATAGTTTTCGGTGGAAATAAGGAATCAAGGCGAGGATAGTATTTTACATAGTGGTTTATACAGGGTGCGAGAAAGATGTGTATAATATCAGTATAATATTGGAGAAATGTTCAATGATTTGTGTATCTCAATACAATTGCAATGTCTCCTCAACAAAATCCTAAATTTTTCGGTTTACCTAACGGAAGTTCGAGAATTACCAGATTAAGTACAATATTTTCAGCAACTACAGTAAGGAACACCTCGGCAGTAATATTTATTCAACCTACTAGTTTATAAATGAGGGCGATTAATGATCGAGATATTTTGACGTGCGAGTAAAGCGAGCGCGTTAATGTTCGAGATCATTAATCGCCTTTCAACATACGAGTTGAATACAAAATGTTTACGTCGACTATATATTTCTCATTTCTCCTGCACTACAGAAAACTTGGTTCGGGAATTTATCATTCACCCGGAAAATACTAAGAATCATCCAGTAGTATATTGGTCAACTTGTCACTGAAATTAGTTACATTTAACGAAATACTCAACATAAAATTAAATCAATCTGTTAGAAAACAGGGATTTATTTATTTTTTTATCGCTTGGAGCGCACGAAAGGGAATCCCTATTATGTTCAAAGAACATCGTGCGTTCCTAGGGAGGATAGGGATAGGAGGTAGGTATTGAAATTTTCTTTGAACTTCTGGAGATTATATGTTGTTGGGAATACTTCCTCAGGCAATGAATTCCAGAGCCTAGCCGTTCTATGGATGAAGGAGTTTTGATGAAGTGCTGTTCGACATCTTTCGAGGTTGACAACGAAAGGATGTGCTGACTGGGCTCGTCTTGTTCGCCTGACTGGTATTGCTAGTGAAGGGATGATAGCAGAGATTTCCGAAGAACATTTCCCGTGGAAGTATCGATAGAAAAGTGAAAGGTCGCTGACCTTTCTACGGTGTTTCAATGATGTCAGAGCGTGAGTGAGTGTGGCGTCACCCACCAGGCGAATGGCTCTTCTCTGGATGGAATCTAAGAGCATCAGCGTATGTTTTGGTGCTGAACCCCATATGTGGGAACAGTATTCTAGAACAGGCCGTATCTGCGCTTTGTAGATCATAAACATTGAACCTATCCCTTTGCTAGCGCCTCGGAATGGGAATGGAATCTTGGTCCCTGTGTGATAATGCTATTCTGTGATACCTTGGTGTATAAATAACTATTTTCCACCACTGCCTCCTGATTAAATGGTTTTGTGAATCGTTCATGTTTTCTATGATAGTCGTTGACAGCTGTGAAATTTCATATGAGATTCAAACAAGCATTTTCACATTGACTAAAATGAAAATAGAATGAACTGAAAGAGAGGAATGAATAATACATTTATGTTATCAAGCGGATATTTGAAAATCAATACGCTTTCATAATAATATCTAAGAATATGGAATATGGTTACTACCAACATAGATCTAAAGTTTTTTCCAATGCACGATTCAATTAATATGAGATTATATTGGGAAGTGTTTATGAGTATCGACGAAAGATCAAATAGGAAATTACTAAGACGTATCGGAGATAAGGGTTTCTTTCAAAAGTATGAATATATTTTTTCTCTGAAGGAATCGGATTCTACATAATTTGAATAAGAGATGTTTAATGACAAAGTGCACTGAACTGAAATCTTAGCAATTAGTTCTTTGAAAGAATATTTCGTTTACGGGTTTTGCCGTTTCAGAAAAAGATTTTTATCAATCGAAAGCGAATCATTAGTAAGGTTTATCAGCGATTTGAGGTACTTTGAAGTTTTGAAAACGGTATATTTTTGTATGCTCTCAAAAGAGGAAATATCAATTCATAATACTTGGGATCTCTTAATATTTCTATAAGAGAAATAATCTTCAGTTTCCTCAATATCAATGTATATAGAACATAATTGTATTAAATCTCCAAATTTTAGTTTGTCGGTGAGAATCCATTATTTCGAAACGGAGGTATATACCTAATATATCATGCAATTTGATTAGTGCTCTCCCAGACTTCACTATAAAACTACAAATGGTCATTATGGTCATTTCATAATGAACTACTATAATAACTGTTCGTAACAAAAGATTATCATCAATCAATATAATATCGCAAACATTTGATAATTGATATGAAATTATTCTCCTTAAGTGAGGTAATTCATAATTTTTGTATCATTTGTTCTGATGGTATATGTGTGTGTGTTTGTACACACCAAATTGTAACCGACCTCACGAGAAGTACTTCAGCCCATCTGTGTTCTGTGTAGGCTCTGTTTCTAACTTCACACGCACCATCAGCATTGTTGAAGGGAATGCGACAGTGAGTCGTGCGGAAACATGTCCGGTTAAGGATATACGATGATTAGTATTTATAACTCGTTTTGATGAAAGACAATGGGCGAGTGAACTGATTATGAATTATTGGCATTCAATTACTCCAATGTGTCGTTAGGAACCTAAATCAATTTTTGCAACACTTCTTACGCTTTTTCTATGTAAATAATAAGACTATGCGTTGTTCAACACCGTTGACTCCCAGAGCTCATTTCAAACGTAACGTCTTGGCCGCCATTTAGCGATATGTCGAATAAATGGTGATGTCAGTTTTTATGCTGTTTCGTTATTGATCAGATAATCTTCCATTCTCACTCATGAAGCTAGGTTGTCAAGTCACCAATTATAATCAAGTTACCAAGAAGATGTTTGAGTCCTGTCTTTGAATAAAACATAAAAGGAGGAAGTCATGACCTTATAGTTCATTCTTGACTTCTTCGAGCAACCAGCATGTCAAAATATTTCTCATTTTCCATAACAAATTATCATGTGAATGTTGCAGACTTGACAACATTGTGCTGAATGCTAAGAACTGACAAGACCACGCCCATAAGTTGTGCGCGGGGTTGTCACGTTCACCGATTCGAATGTACTCTAGTGTGAATTGATAAAATTATTATTTACATAAATTTATTATAAGCAATAAGCCACAAATCATAAGGGAACATTTTGAGACAATTGAATTTTTATTGCTAATTAGGAATATTACCAATACTCATCAATTGAGAATTTATGAATAATTGAATAACAAATATTTCTGATGTTCCCAATCGTATTTCAACACATTGCAACTGTGTCCGCTAAAAGGAGGTCAATCCGTTAACAATATATTCCTTAAACGAGAACAATATGAGTTCCTAATTAACATTTTTCATTTTAGCACTTCATATTCGATATACAGGATGTCAAAGTTGGAAATTGAAAACTGTTTTTTTTTAATTGATCACGTATTTAATGAGATATTGATCTCAAAATTGGTACGTTACTTCAGAACAAAGAGTTACATCGTGTGAGAAAAACAAAACAGAAAATAACTGTCAAATAATCAAAATACTGGGGGTCAAGTACACACTTACCTTACATATTTTTTTTGTACGTGCGCTTTCTATTTTTCTTCAAGTGTTCAATCATTTTTGAGTATTTTTTGTCTCCTGTAAAATTTCGATAAAATCATTTGTTTTTAGGATAATTCGAAAAGTACTGGTTATTGTTTGATGCCTATGCGGCTAACGGTAATTTATAATGTTCACATACTATTTATTTCGCCGAAATTGGAAGAGGGCGTAACTTTTTACGTACGAAAAGGTAAATATGGAAATACCGGGTGCTCAGAGCGAATGTAATAAAATAATTTTCACAAAAAAAAATGAATTTCAACACGTTTAATTTAATTTTCAACATTGAATATGAAGGGTTATAATGAAAAATGGTATTTAGAAACTCATATTGTTTTTGTTCAAGGAATATATGGTTAATGGATTGACCTCCTTTTAGCGGACACCCTGTATAGTCTAGTGCTTTGTCAACTGCGCTATCCAGCTGATATCATTCTAATAATTATGTTTTTATACATTTCTGACCAAATGAATTGACGTCAACATTCAACAAAATCATTGAGATCACATCCTCAAAATAAAGGATGAAAATGTTAAATGATAATACTTTGGAAGTTGCGTTCAGAGAAATTAATGACATTATCTCGCGATATAGATAGATATCTGTCGGTAATACATTATTCATATTTTTCATTAGGTAACCCTCGTGATCACTCATTGAACGTCTGTACTGTGGCGATGAAGTCGTCCGCCGTAGAACAGTCTAGCTGGTTCCCGAAGGAGTTCATTCGGCTTTTGCCTCATGCTTTGAAGGGATTATTAAATTGCTGCAAGAATTTCCTTAATACGATAGTTAGACGATAAAGGAACCTCTCTCTCCTTACTTTGGAATTATTAACATCTGATATTCCCGGTAATACAAGCATTTTGCGTCGATCAATTTTCCATTATCCCTTTCACCGAAGGAACAGAAATGCATCTCTATATATATTACTAACAAAAACAGGAATTGTAGTAAGTATTCGTATACTTCATACAGGGTGTCCGGAAATTATGCGCAAAAAATCAAGGGGGTGATTCTTCATGATAAAATAAGAAATTAATTTCATATGTACGTGGGTCCGGAAATGCATAGTTTTCAACATACAGTGTGTTAAAACTTTTAAAAATAATCGGTTTTTTATGAATATCTCAAATGTCCTTCCACCGATTTTCTTGAAATTTGGCAATGATATTTTTTGTCATGAGAAGCTGATATAACTATAATTCAATTGGAAATATGAAATTCAGTGGCGTCCCGGGGGGCAACCTACCGAATATTATTGTCAATAAAATGTCCGCCACTGACTTTTTTGAATTCTGTATCTTCATAACCTATTGACCAACTGAAAATACAACATTTTGGTCTCTTGAATTGTTTTGATAATTTGCTTCATTTCCATGGAAAAAAATAAAAACCAATTTATTGCACAAATTTTTGCAAAAAAATTCCTTCAAAAACTGGGGTGAAAATAAATTCGTGATCAATCCCCATAGACATAGAATAAGTATGAAGATTTATTTTCTTCAAATATTTCTTGATCCATGTTCGACACACTCTACACTCTGTATATTGAGAACTATGTATTCTCGGTCCAGGAATAAGGCGTAGTTTTCGATAATACAAAGTGTGTCAAACATGTATTATAAAATATTTGAAGAAAATGAATCTTCATTCTTATTCTCCGTCTATGGACATGGATCACACATTTAATTTCACCCCTGTTCTTGAAGCAATGTTTTGCACAAATTTATACAATGCATTGGTTTTTATTTTTTTCTTCGGAAACGCAGCAAAATAGCAAAACAATTCAAGAGACCAAAATGTTGTATTTTTAGTTAATCATTAGGATATTGAGATACAGAATGTAAAACAATCAGTGGCGCACATATTATTGATAATAATATTCGGTATGGTGCCCCCGGGACGCCACTGGATTTCACAATTCCTATTCAATTATGGCTAAATCAGCCCCTGATGACAAAGAATATCATTGCCAAATTTCAAGAGAATCGGTGGAAGAATATCTGAGATATTCATAAAAAACTGTTTTTTTCTAATAGTTTTAGCACACTGTATCTTGAAAACTATGCATTTCCGGACCCAAGTATATATGAAATAAATTTCATGCTTTCTCATGCAGAATCACCCCCTTGATTTTTTGCGCATAATTTCCGGACACCCTGTATACATATATGGCGAGTAATTGATGGAATTCCTCTTTTTTTTATAGTCTGGTTCCCACGAAAAGGGAAATCCTGTAATGTTCAGAGAACATCGTGAGAACCGAGGAAAATAAGGTAGGAATTGGTGTTCGTTGGATGAACGAGTCTTTGGAAAGAGATGTTCTGCAGGACTGCAAAGTGACCACGAAGGGGTGCGAAGCCTCAACTCGACGGGTTGATCTCGCGGGGACTGCCAAGGAAGGAACTATGGTGTTCCAGAGAAGTGAGGTCACTAACTTCCAGACTAATGAAAAATCGTTTGAACATGAAAATCATGGGACATTTACTTAAAATATTGAGTTAGTGAGGGGTACTCGATAACCATCACCACATAATTATACGCTCGCGGTTTTCATGTTTTTTGAAAATGTTTTTTCTTCATCATTCATTCCCTCCTAGAGATCAAGTTCAGCTGGCCATGAGGGAACGATGAAATATACCTATGATTGTATAGCAAATTGTCTTAGTAGTTATAGGAATGACCAGTTACATGAAGTAAAGATGATAATCATGATTATCTTCTCCATTTTAAACTATGGAGCTATCATACTGTCTTCTAAACTACCTATATTTAAAGTACTATTTCATAGAAAGTCATCTATAGCGAAACAATGGGAAAAAATGACTTGGGCTGTCCCAACGGTAAAACAGCAATAAATTATTCATATCTTGCAAGGGAGTAAGACACAATATCTCCTTATATACCTCTGCGGATCTTAGGGATTTTTAATCAACGTGGATCTACCGCACCCCATTTTTAAGTGGCTTAACCCTCCGGCTATAAATTATGACAAGAAATCCGATACAGTGTCATAACCTGCAGAAGTAAATCCAAAAGTTAATGAAGTCTGTGAAAGGCTATTGGAAACGGAGGAAATACACTAAGCACGTCTTTTCTCTATGTACTAAATCATGAATCTGTCTCTTCCTGAAACCGAAACCAGCGATATCGTCTACATGACGACGAGACTTTCCGATATCAAATAATATATGGCCAGTTTATTTACTTTTGAGAAGCCGAACGGTCAGATAATCTCCATGGAAGTTCGGAATTTGCATGGATGATATATCGTTTTCTTATGTTGTCGCCAGATGCCAACTCTCTTTGGAAATATCGATGAACCAGGACTCTGGATCGATTACTGGATGACTCTCTTACTAGTCAATTACAGGAGTAACAAACGGAATGCGATGCTGTCCATCATAAAAGAGAGAGAACTCTGGGATTAACCTATCTCGATTATCATCCAGCACACTCACTTAATATCAGAGTATAAACTTAAAAAAATATTGACGCCGAATTTCTTGAACGTCCACAGTAATCCCAAATTAGAAACTCTTCAATATATTTTATATAATATGATTTTTTTGTGAGATCCTTGATTTTTTATTGGTGTATTTAATCAATCATCAAAAAATTATTCGTACTAATTCTAATGAATGTGAATGCTTTATATCTTTTTCCTATAGGTACCTTTCCAATATCTTCGAATTATGTTGAACTTCATCCAAATGTCGGGTATACCTCCGGGAGATCGTTAATAGTAAACAAATAAACCGTTTCCATTGGCGTCCATATGAAAAACCCTCTGGGAGAGAATAAGTAATAATTCTCTCTTGAATCTAAACCTAACATCATATCTCGACAATTTCATTGAATAAATAAATAGTGGGATAGAAGAAGAAATATTTTCTGATGCTCAATTTACGATTTACTTTACACGGCTGCGTTCCAATCGTGCTATAATAGTACTGAGCAAGCACATGGAGTTAACAACAACAACAACAACAACAACAAGACCTCGGTTGAGGGCGATGAATAGTTGGTCTGCACAAACATACCAATCATTTACTAGCACTATTAGATACCAAATAATATAATTGAAGAACAAAATTTCCAAGGTCACTGAGTATAAATATCAGAAACAAGAAGTGTTATCTATACAGGGTGATGCATGATGAATTAGACATGGAGCTTCATGGAGCTTCATGGAGCTTCATAGAGGTACATGATGGAAACACACCCGACTCGTATGAGATGGTAAACAACTTGCAGAGAATCGGTGTCAATTCTGGTGCACACTTTTTGAGGATAATGGGTGAAACCCATCAAGATACTCGTTTTGAGACTAAGCAGGATGCGTCTGATACCTAGAGATGCGTTGACAAAAGACGATTTCTTTTCCTTTCTTTTTCTTAGTACTCCCACCTCTATTCTTAGTATCGCTCTCATCTCTATGTCATGCAGAGTTCTGTAATAACCCTAACGTCAAGATGTTTTGTGTCATCCTTCACTTCATGTCAATGATATTCTATTTCAAGCAACATTTTTGATTTTTGACACTATTTGCTTCTTTTCCCCGTCCGATTGTATGAGCTGAGCAATGTGGTGAAGTTTTTACTTCATAAAGAAAACCCAAATTCTTACTTCATCGTGAAGATATTCATATTTTGACAAAGGTGATCCGCATTCAATTGCGGACCCTGCTTTTTTATCAACACATTTTTTTTAATATGTAAATTACATTCTTGATTTTTCATCATGTGAAATATTTTCCCAGAACTGGTGAGGATTGTTTGACTTTCATTATCTAAATGTTTATCTGACGTAGCTTCTGACTTTCTTATTGTAGTACTTCCTGTAACAAATAATTTTTGCTTTGAAGCTTCGAAATATGTCCCAATTCCATTGTTAAATAAATTATTGTTTTGGTGGAGTTGACTGTAAGATTCTCTTCCTGCCCTTATTATCTTCACTCCACTGCAAGATGAATCGACTCAAATGGTTTTAATTGTCACATTTTCTTCAAGACAACGCCAGAATTCACAACGGTGGAAGAGAACACTATCATCAAAATATCTAACAACACTTTCACAATGATAAGAATTGGAGATACGTTGAAACCTAATTAATAAAAATAAACTTTTGTTCGATATAATTATCATAGGTAGGTAGAATATAGTATCTTTGGAATAATATTTATTTCCTACGAGTATAAATAAGTTAGCAGCATGAGCCGTAGGCAAATGCTGCGAATCATACCAATGGGAAATTAGAATTACGCGCTAGTTATATACTATACTTTTTCTCTGGCTTCAACATATATCTAGAAGCGACAAAAAATATCATACTATTCAGATTTTTGTCATTCATAAACGGAGCTGCTACCAGTAAAATATTCAATGAAATTCCATAAGAGATGTGATTTGTTGTATGTATAATGAAAACCACAATTGTAACACGATAAAGTCATTGTTTTTTCAGGTAATGAAATGAAATCAGATACATACAATATATCTCCTTGTTTTATCAAAAACAGTTAAGAAATAGCAGCTTTGTGTTATTGCCATAGAAAAGTATTTTTAATGCCCCTCGTATTTCGCTGTAGTACGACTATGTGAAGGGATATTTAACAAGGTTGATCTGTTAGTGATGCTTGCTTAATTCGCCTAATGTATACGATGACAAGCTGCAGGTTAATTTTACTAATAAAGTCCCATATTGGTTGACTAATATTTACTCATCTAGAATTAGTTGACATAACCATACACTACCATGGCAGATGACAAATAACAGAATTAACACAGCAGCGGAATTTGAAAATATCTCAAATCAGAAACGTTTGGAATGATTGGTGTTGACAAAATTGATATTAGAAGACGTATATGCGTATTTGATTCTGCTTATTATAAAAGTATGATGAATCTCTGATATCAACAATCCCTATCAAATTGATTTTTGCTGTCATCAATACAAACTTCTAAATTATACCTATGGTGTATATGTTATAACCATATACCATCACCACAATAACTAAAACTCGACATATTTTCAAAATGCGACCTTCTTTGAGCTACAAAGAATCATATGGTGTCCCTCTCGTTCTCATCAGGATATTTTTCTTAGTATCTCTTCTTTTCTTATCCTCAATAGTTCCAGGAAGATGTTGGTACTGATTCATTGATACCTAACTCATACGAAATATATTATGGATACGCCAACGGAATTGAACTTTTGAGGATATTTTCAAAATTACATCGCATGGGTATGTTGCCATTCGAGATTCTGAAGATGGGTTAGGTGGGACAGTGATGACAGCAATATTGCAAGATGAATATATAAAATATGTCAAAAGCTGTTACTCTCGATCGTAATGAAATATTTTTTACGAATGAAGATGTCCATTATGTCCATTGTCCAATTTCTGTACTATATACGAAATTTTCTTTCAAATTGAATACCACCTCATCCTGACTGATATACACATTCATAAAGAGCCACTTTGGTAATTGATTGCATCTAACGAATCCTGGGGCGAAATGGGGAAGGGAAGGGGTAGTTATGAGAGAGTCAGTGCAGGAACAGTGATTCATTTTTGGGGTTCTACGATTATGCTTGGGTATAATATAGCAAATCATATCAAACCATATAATCCTCTACGTGTGCATAAGGATTTTTTGCGTTTGACCAAAATGTTCGTTCATCACCATCATAGGACACGCATTTAACAAATATATTATACTTGTATTATATTACTTTCTTATAATATGATAATATGCATGGGTCCGAAAATTCTTCCAAAGGGAGCTACGCCCCTCCACAAAGACAATTCGTTCTCTTTAACTTCCAAATTAAATTTCAAAATTTGGTGTACGGTATAAACATTTGATGGTTAATTAGATTCTGATTCAAAATTGTTGATTTTTTTTCCATGTTCTGGTTCCCACGAAAAGGGATATCCTGTAATATTCAGAGAACATCGTGAGAACCAAGGGAAATAAAGTAGGAATTGGTGTTCTTCTTGAATTTCTGGAGGTTATATGACTCGGGGAACACCTCCTTTGGCAATGTGTTCCAGAGCCTCGCTGTTCGTTGGATGAACGAGTCTTTGGAATGAGATGTTCTGCAGGTCTCCAAAGTGACCACAAAGTGGCGCGAAGCCTCAACTCGACGGGTTAATCTCGCGAGGACTGCCAAGGGAGGAACAATTGTTGATATTTCAGAACGTCCATGAAAATATCTATAAAATAGAGCCAGATCACCAACTTTTCTACGGTGTTCCAGAGAAGTGAGTGAGGCATCACCCACGAGACGAATTGCCCTTTTTTGGACAGAATCCAACAGTTTTATGGTATGTTTGGGTGCAGCACTCCAAAAATAGGAAACGTATTCCAGGACAGGTCGGATCTGTGCCATATATAACATAAAGACATTATTATTGTAGGAGAAGAATATCATTTTTTTATGTGCACTCGTTTCAATTGATCAATCAAAATTTCGAGATTTTCAGAATGAGTCATCAAATGAGCTAATTTTATACTCTTCGATCTGATTATTCTCCATGTGTGAGTTGTTTCTATATCTTGCAAGAATATTCTGACCACCTACTCAATTTCATATCATAGGGAAGAATTTGTTTTAAATTATTGAATCCCAACTTATTATCATCTAGTAAAACTTGGACCTGCATCTCATTCAATAATTGAACTTGGGAAGTTATTCTCAATACATTACATCTGACTGTGAACCTAATTGATACAAATTAATTTTAATTCCTGTCTTATGGACTTTCCAATTCCAAAAACTATCAATTTTAATTTTTTCTGCATATTCTCCTACGACCTACTCGTAATTGAGAATATGGTCGGATTTTTCAAAATCGACTATTTTTTTATTTTGAACAGCCTAATATGTCTGACGTCTTTCAGCAGGATTTGATCTTGATGATGTATTTGGAAAAATATAACTTGGTAAATTTGGACAAATGGAGGAAACTGCTGTTTTAACTAACTGTGAGTTTCTTAGCAAATTTATTCCAATTGATCCATCTGGAAGAGAAAATTTGACATATCTTATGATATCTGTTCATCGAAATGAATTGCATGCACTTCTTAGTGTTGAGATAGGGACCAGGTTTTACGAGGTATTGAAGATATCCACTTCTTTCGCAGTTGTTCATCTTAAGATTTAGAAATCGGAATATATTTCTTGTCTGAAGCGTGATTTGACTCACACCCTGTCACACAGCAATTATTCGGCATCTTCTTATGGGGAAGGTAAAAAATCAGTACTTGGTTTGCTTCCAGAAATAAGACAACATAAAACATAACTTCAATTCAAAAACAATTTCTGTTGACACTTTCACACACACACACACACACACACACACACACACACACACACACACACACACACACACACACACACACACACACACACACACACACACACACACACACACACACACACACACACACACACACACACACACACACAACAATATTCCATATTAATAACACATCAATTTACTCTTGAAAATTAAAAATACACTCTGTTACATCCATAACCCATATATCGTATTTGTGCGAATGACTGAACAGTGTTGACGGACTTGGCTCATATGACTCATATTAATAGGAACTTCTTGCCTTATTTTTACGCAAGGACTTTGCACTCGAAAGGTTGCCGCTTAATGTTGAATCAGCCTGTATAGAAAGAATTTAGACGAAATTTCGGCTTTCCAACATAGCCCCGTTTCGATCTACTTCCCTGGCAGGAAGGCAGGCGGACGTTTAATCTTCCAGCAAACGCGATTAAACGGGACCCCAAAGAGCAAAATCAACTGACGGCCGGTGCAGTCAATGAATTAGCTGACCGCCTTGGTCAACGACGCTCTCGTTAGGTTGGAGTTTGACGCGACGCCGGCCGTCCTTTAGTTATATTCCCTTGATTAATGGCGTATACCGGGCGGCTATGAAAACCGGACCACCCTTTAGATAGATAGATAGATAAGCTTTATTGTCTAAAATGAGCACATTTTGTCGACAAAGTCAGTATCTTGCGATACATTGATTGCAAGATTATAAATAAATAAAACAGAACAGGAATATATAAAAATAATACAAAACAAAAATATATAAAATAGAATAACATAGACAAGTTTCATCATTATTTCAAATAACAATTATCTTTAAAATCAATAATATGAATCTCTAATTATTCTCACATATCATAGAAAGACTAGAATTTGTAGGCAAAGTATTCATCCAAACTGTACAAGCCTTTTCCAACTAACATATCTTTGACAGATCTACGGAATTGTTTCAAATCATTGATCATAGTTGTACATTCTGGTAAATGATTGTAAATCTTTTTACTTCTATAAATTAAGGATTGTCTCGTTAAAGATGAACTAGGCAGAGGAAGAGCAAGGTTCCTTTTATTACGCGTAATCTAGTCTATGTTTGCGTTCATGAAATTTCTTCTATATTTGTGAAGCAAACAGACTGTTTCTAAAACGAAAATTTCAAAGACCGTCAATATCTTATAGTTGTGAAACATTGGCCTGCATGATTCACGCGGCTTGAGTTTGAATACAAATCTCAGAGTTCGTTCTTGAAGGACGAAAACACGATTTAAGAGACCATGACAGCTACACCCCCAGAATGAAATTCCATACCGTAGATGCGATTCAATAAGTGAGTAGTATGCTGATATTGAAGCTTGCAATCCAAGTTCACGGGATATCACATTGACTGCGAAGCAGCCAGCTGATATTTTTTTCTTAAGAGCTGATATATGATGGTCAAACTTCAAATTGCTATCTATGTGAACATCAAGAAATTTCGTGAAAGACTTGCTCTCAATGAGTTGATCTCCTGGAGCAATTTGTTCAATCTCTGACTTGAATGTCACTAAATTTGTTTTAGGAACATTCAGAGTTAGCATATTAGCTTCACACAAAATTTTTATTTTTTCAACGTCCACTGAAATAGACTGAGCCAGACTAGCTCGATCTTCGTTATGCCAGAGAATCTTGGTATCATCTGCAAATAAAGTTAGGTGTCCAGAAATATCTAGACTAACCATATCGTTGATATAAATCAAGAAGAGAATCGGACCAAGAACTGACCCCTGAGGGACCCCCCCGTATAATATTACCTTAATCAGAAGTCTTTTTTAACAATGATACTCTTTGATTTCTATCATGACTTACACAGTCAAATGCCTTAGAAAGGTCAAGAAACACTGCTGCAGCCGCCTCTTTTTCATTCAAGCTCAAGTATACTCTCTCGAGAAAATTGAAAATAGCATCATTGGTGTTTTTTTTTTTATTTTGAAAACCAAACTGTTCCTGCGCTAGTATATTATGTTGCTCTAGGAAGCCAAGCATTCTCCGTTTCACCAATTTTTCAATAATTTTGGAAAGAGTTGAGAGCATGGAAATTGGTCTGAAGTTGTTAGGATCGTCAATAGCACCTCCTTTATGCAGGGGTAACACAATTGCAGACTTTAAGCTAGTAGGAAAGATTCCTGTAGCAAACGAATTATTATAATATTTAACTTCTGAATCGTTCGAGATGAAATTTTGAAATGTGGAGGTTTCATACCCTGTATGAACCTTGAAGAATATTCCCCGAATAAAAATACCTGGCCCACCATCATTCCATTCGAAAAAGCAAAGTTCTTCTTGAAAAATCATTTCGGAAAGCCGATGATAGAAAAGATAGTTGTGGAATAGTATGATGAGTTTTTCTTCTGAATAGGAACTGAAACAAACAATTTATGGCGATAACAGACACCTAAATACGATTCCAATAATCAAATTGAAAATTTTTGCTAAGAAAATGTCTACAACTGTATGTAAAATGGTCTCCTCAAAAATGTTAAGAGATACAAGGTGTCTCATTTGAAAATCAAAAGTTGAGGTCATTTTCGGCGACAACGGAAGTAACTGTAGAAGCATAATCTTATCAGTGAATGCAAAATATGATGTTATACAGGGTGTCCGGAGATAAAACCGACAAAACTTATAGGGTTATGAAGACTGTCAATATGATTGCAAAATGCCACATACAAATGTCCAAAACCGCTTCGTTACAGACATACAGAGTGATTTATGAATTTTCACATAAAATTCAATCCGCCATATTGAACACAGGGATTACCCGATTGGGTTCAAATTTGGTACATGCATTGAACTCAAAGGCTTCAACAAGTAGCCTTTTGAACGAAACCAATAACAGAACCAGAATATTATTTTTTTCCTATGTCAAGTTATTGTGAGAATAACTCGCCCTATATAATGATTATCAAAAATCTGAGGTCATATTATGAATATACGGAAAGAATACTATGGGAACTTGTTGAGAAAGTTCCTGGTAGCATTTCAGTCATTCCGTAATGAATTATTATCTAATATTTTTCATTAATTGGCGGATAAAATATCAGCAAAAATGGAAATATAATGAATATTTACGGAACCAAAACAGAATTGTTGTTATTCTCTTTGATAACTTCGTAGATATATTTTATAATTTACTCTCGTGAATTAAGAAAACTGAAAAATACAATCGTATCAGGACCAGAATGACTCTTTTTCATGATCTTGTAAGTACAAGGTGTCTCTAAAAGGTCTGTACAAAATCTCAGACATAGTCCTGAGGTCTAAATATGCCGATATATTTTGAAATAAAATCTTCTCCTTAACCACCCTGTATCTCTTGAAGCAGCAATATTTTTATGAGGCATGTTGGGCAGAATCTTCATATTTGGGTGTTTACTATCTGTAGTTCAGAGATTTCCCATTCTTAATACAATAAAAAAATTATTAAAATGTAAAACCGTTGAAGCTAGACAATTTGATGAAGAGTACATTTTTCATGTGAAATTGAACGAGCATTCAGATTTTCCACCCATTTTGATCATCAATGAATTGACATAGAAGATATGATGCAACATTCTCATCAGGTATATTGGGCTAATTCTCATTATTTTTGTGTTCACTATCTGTAGTTCAGAGATTTCCCATTCTTAATGAATCATCCTGTATACACATTGACTCAGATATACCCTTGGAGCAAAGCACTTCTTCAATGATACCTTACTAAATGATGTTTTCTACAGTATAATGCTTATATACATACGTACATGTCATAGTGAGTATTCAGTTATTCCTCAACCAGAATAGTGTTGGGTGAAATTGAAGCATTAAGTATAATCATAATGAATTGTCGAACTGCTGAAATATTTCTTGCGCGCTGTTGAAGCACATGTCGTTCAATCAAATGAACGATTTTAAAAAATCATTTATTTCGCCGTCCTTATCCCTCAGAGGAAGATTAAATTGTCGTATCACTGAGACAGCTTTAGTGCTTTCTAATATTCCAGTGCAAAATAAACCCTGAAAGAAAAACGATGATAGAGTCATCTTGAAAGGCAATTGTTATGCAAAACGGGCATGGAGCCAAATCACCACCTGTTCAGAGAGAAAGAGCCTTTGCCGTTCATCCTCGTCAACCGACTTCTTTCAAGAGTCGGACAGACTAAAGCCAATCTTTTGTATTTGTTCTATTTTGGAACGAAGTCGTGGTATTACCGGCTTCTTGGACTGGAAAGAATAGCTCTATCTAAGAGGTTTTAATTCCGTAGTTAGAATAATTGCTATTATATTTGAGATGGCGACTAAGAGAATAAAGACGTAACCAGGGACGGGGTTCCGTATCGATTTAATACCTGAACTCTTGTTCCTCAGCACAATCAGCAGTATATTTCTCATCATCACAACTCAAATTATAACAATGGGCAGATGAAATTAGCACGGATCATGATCAACAGGCGACGATGCTCTGGAATTGAACCCTATAAGGCTATTTATTGCATTAACCGTTTGGCAAAATATGACACCATTTCAATGTTTTTGTAGAGAATCTCATGTGAAAAATATTACAAGAATCACCGTTGGAGTGATCAACAGGAAACAACTACTTTATTTCCTGATGGCTAATACTACGAAGACTATTGAAGTATATCTACCGAATACTTATAATAACAATCCAAAAATGAAAAAGATATACAGTGTGACACACTTAAGATGAAGACACCCCTGTAATTCAGTCATTTTTTAAAGCAGATATTTGATTTTTGGCATAGACCTAGACCTTTATGGGCCGCACTTCAGCTGACTTTCAGCCTTAATAAACTGCGATCCCGCGAAAAGGGCAAATTCTAGAAATTATGCTGCGCGTTGGAGTTACCGAAAAGAGTTATTCAAAAAAGTTGCTTAGAAATCGATTAGGGTCAGAATAACAAGTTTATATCGTTCAAGTTAGGTTTCCTCAATTCAGAATTTTTTTCCACGTCCTGTATGACGAGTATTTATTTGTCATAAAACCAGAAACAAAAACCAAATGACAAGGATTGAATGTCAACAATAATTCTCAGATGTCAGCCTTATAGAGAGATGAAAATTGTGTATATCATGAAGAATGGCTGAAAAATAACTGGACTTCAGGTTACTGAGGAGGGTTCGAAATCCAAAATGAGTTGATTCAAATAAAGTCATATAACCTGTTTGTGAGAGATATAATTCCAATATCACTGATACGACAGATTTTTTTGAAAGTTCGAAGCTCATCAAGATCAGAGTTTATACAAGTATACATACATAGCACATATTGGTAAGTTATATTTTTATATCGTTATACATCATATTATTCATCAGATTTGAGAGATTGTTTAATTCTCAATTTCAAAGGATTTTTATTTTACATGCTCTCCTCTTGGATGTTCGACAGATATAATTCAATGTTCGACGTGGCAAATAGTCATGAAAGTAGTTGTTTTCTGTTCAATATTCAGAATGATGTTTTGTGCATATACATATTTTTATCTGAAGGAGAATGCAAATTCTCAACTTTAGAAGATTTGATTTCCAAATTTTCATCGTGTGTGTTCAATAGATAATGTTCGTTGTGGCATATAGCCAGGAAAGTAGTTGTTTTCTGTTGAATGAATCGAAAAGAATTGATATTTTTATCACATAGAGAATGCGAATTCTCAATGTATTTCTTTATATATATCCATTTTTTCAAGTTCATAACTTATGTGAGAATATTCATTCTCATTGAATGAAAGTGTTCGGAGAATCATATATTTTGGAAGAAGAAATGAGATGAATCTTGAAACAAGAAGTTGGGACATTTTTATAGCATTGGTTACGAGTGTCACACCTCCCTGTATAATTAATCATGTTTTCCATTCAACCATCCAATTCGTAAGATCGAAGCAGCCTAAGGTATCGTCCACCAATATTCTAATAGGCATCGTCCACCAATTTGGTGGACGATGCCTAAGGTACCAAATTTCGTGATTCTAGGATCAAGGAAAACAAAGATAATTGAAGAAAACTGCAAAGGGCTCTAGATAGCGCCCTTAGGTAGCATATTCGAACACATGTTGTTGAAACAATATTTTTTTATAAGTTTCATCTGTAGAATTACCTCTCGGATTATACGAACGCTATTCTGAGACACCCTCTATAGGTGAATTTCAGAAAAATGACTTTTTTTTTGTGGAAAACAGCATTTCTCGTAACCCGGCACTGGTGTGTGCATAAGCGCCTGGATTTTGAGAGCCTACTTCATACGCACGATTAAATAAATTGAAGAATCCTTTTTAGTTGCGTTGCACAACTCCAGATTCAGCATCACAAATCTTATTCTTCAAGAAAATAAGTTTTCAGGGTTTTCCAGCAATTAGTCTGTCTCTGTACTGCGAAAGCTTGCGGGCTATTCAGGATGAGATGGAAGTTTAAAACTTGGATATTTGCCAAATGCCAAATGAATGAATAGATCAGAAAACCGAGACTATTCACCTGATAAAAACTTCAATATTATATTTTTTAAGCAATTCGGATAACACTACTGAGTATATACCGGGTGTCAACGAATCCATTAGACAAGTCATAACTTCTAGACCATTATGTGTATCAAAATGAGATTTGGTATAGGTAAATGGTATGTAAGGAGAAGAGTTTTCACATATTTTTCACTTCCCGGTCACTTCCGGTTTCACCGAAAATGGCTCCGGCTTTAATTTTTTCAATGGAACACCCTGTATATTGTAACATTTTTGGATTTCTGAGACAATTCTAGATCAGAATGTGACATTTTCGGAATTTTTTATGCCTACTTAATTTTTTCGGAGTCACTTTTGAAATTACATCTATGTGGCCATGATCGGAAGTAAACTAATCTAAGGACCTCAGGTGATATCAGAAAATTACAATCGCGAACTTTTAGTGACAAGTATGATAGATATGAATAAGACAAGTTGGCGAAATTACATTTTCGTGTCTTAACTATTATTCTTCAAATGGCGACCATTTTTTGACAAGCACTTTCCGAAAAATGGATATTTTGAGGAATCTAACGATACAAATTTATTCGCGATTGGATTACAAATAAGAACATACATTAACCTATACCAAATCTCATTTTGATACACCTAATGGTCTAGTCTAGAAGTTATGACTTGTCTAATAAATTCGTTGACACCCGGTATACCATTTTGGTGAACTCAATTTTGTTCTGGAAGCACAAATTAATGGAAGAAAAACATTAAATTCAATCAATCCAATTCAATATAATACGAAGAAATTTGTAAAATTTTTCAGCATACTCATACGAAATTGGGATTTTTCCTGTTTTGAATAATGCACAACAAAGCCTACTACAGTTTTCTCCTGTGGATCATTTGTATCAAATAGATTCATGTGGACTGAATTTCATGGATAGCACAGCATACAAGGTGCCCCAGAGTTTCATTAACAAGCGATAACTGTCTTCCTTATTAAGCTTTATGAAAAACGAGAACAGAATGTTTGATGGACTCTCACATGCACGACGTCTTTAGATTCTTCAAATTTTCATTAAATTGTTCATAAGGTATCAAATTCGCAAACAAAAATATCCTCATTTTATTGGTTAGGTGACCTACCAATACGATATATCATGTGGTTGAATTGAGTTCATTTATATATCTTATGAATATACATAAATGATAAAATGAAGAATACAAATTCAAACTGAGAATAATCCTCTAGCAGATATTGATAATACCTATTCCATGAAAATTGGAATAAAAACTGTGCAGCCATAGTTTGGTAGAGATATTTTCTCATTCTCTTTCTGATATATCCATGAACTATCCAGAAAAAATGGCAACCATTATCCAAATTCAAAGATAGTGGTCCAATTCGAAATATTGGGAAATGGCATTAAGGATATTTTTGACAAAAATCACTCCACTTGCATAAAGTTGCATAGATAAGGATAATAGCATTTATATTTTTTACATATTTTCTTTCAAGACACCTGTTTCTATTAGCTGACAGCTATTAACCGGAGCTAAATGCGCTTGCACCAATTTATGAATTGGCGCATTCGCCATTTCTTGTGGAAGACAGCATTCCATTTATATCTAATTATTTATCAGATACATTTTTCCGAATATTAAAAGTACAATTTTACAGGACAATTTGACAAATTTGAAACTAGTTCATGAAGAATAACATGGGAGTAACCTGAAACTGTAACTTGATAAATCAGAATTTGTGAGATCTCATCTCCAGCAAATAAATCTGAAAAATAATATGGTCTTCAGATGATTTTTTTTGCAGAACTCGCTCCATCCTTGATATTCAAATATTATGTTCGAGTTTTGACAAGAAAACTGATAAGATGTGAAAGTCACATCCTGTATATGGTTCAAAAGATAATTTGCCGCACCGAATAAATCGAATCGTTATCCCACTGAGACTGGAAAAAGGGCATAGGCGCCTTAATACTTGATCAGTAGTTGTTTGCATAAGGAGAAAAAAGTTAATGGACTCTGAAAGAAAATCAGACGAATATACTAAGTAGCGGTTTGAACCCCTGATCTGCATGCGATAATCCTTTGCGGAACAACTGAAAACGCGTCTAGAGATGAGTCCAAGTTTATTCGCACAGAGCAAAAATGTCCCAGCTGAGTGATTCTTTCACTTGTAGAAAATCTCGAGAATACAGTGAAGGACCTTCACAGGGTGTATCTAAATGACACTGCAAAAATTCAAGGGGTTATTCCTTGTGATATCCTAGCAAAGAGAGTTCATATGAACATGTGTCCTAACTTGTTTCGATTTTGAGATACAGGATGTTGAAGTTGAAAGTATTAATTGTTTTTATGTTTAACTCCCCTGTATTAGCATTCATGATGGCAAAATTCAGTATGGTTGGAAACTGACAAAGCCCCAACATTTCAAAATGATTCTAATGGGGGTAATTGAGTAATATCAATGGAGATTTTGAGAACACCTACATTAAAATTTGGGGCCATATCGAATTTATATCGTTTCCTCAAAAAAAAGCTAGATACAAAAATCACACATAGGATAATGAAGCTGTCATTTCAATAGTTCAATCTGATAAGAATATGAAACTCAAAAAAACCGTGGAATACAATGACATTCCCCATAAATATCGATAAAGTTACCCACTGTGACGCCACTGGAAATATTATTTCGAATCTAATTGCACCAGAAGAAGCTCCATATTACTAATAACAAAACGACAATGTCTCATTGAAATTGATGAAAATACAATTGAGTGATAAATAAAAAAACGATTTTTCATGGAAATATCAATACCCTGTATTTCAAAAACGAAGCATGTTAGGACACATGTTTTTATGAACTTTATTTCCTAAAATATCACCAGGAATCATTTTTTCCGGTATTATTTAAATATACCCTGTATATGATTCGTCATTCGAAGCTCCTTACATTGATTTCACTTTTACAATGACTAGTTACTTATCTGATGAAATGAAGCTCATTCTAAGAAATGTAATAGATAGAAATACAATATTATTGAGTACACCCAAGAACAATTTGGTGGCTTTCGTGTGAATACTCAAAGCTTTCACCTATTTTAGCATGACACGATTGCAATAGTTTGTGGGTAAATATAATGAAAATATCATAATCAATGTTGATCCTGTACGCTGTCTCTCTCGATACCTAGAAAAAAATTGTTCTAAAATTGTTCTATCCGTCATTCGGTTGCCCCCTTTCGAGCAACCCTCAGAAGTCTTCGAGAGTCTTGTGCAAGCAAGGAATGACGGGGGCCTTACCTTTTAACGTGTGATCCCAAACACTGTCTTGGGCCATCAGAAAAATTTCTGCAGTCGATGGGAATCGAACCCACGACCGGCAAGCGAATGTGGATAGAATATAGACACTCTGTCCGCACGGCTACCTGGCCCCATAAACCTAAATTCACTTGTTTTTTTTTCAATTTACGTATTCACTGTAGAGTGTAGATCATTATTTGGATTTTTTGAATTGACTCGGCCGTTACTTGATGGAAATCCATGGAAAGTGTGAAAACTTCACAAACGATAAGATTTCCACACGAATCGTACCAGTATATCACCTGACGAAGCTACTGTGTTAGCGAAACATGTCGTGTATTTGAGAATTTTGTGGAAATCATATCGTTTGTGAAGTTTTTACATTTTCATTATTTGTAATTTCTATTTTTGAAGCGTGTATTCGTGTATGCTAGAGTTTCTCATACGTCTTGGAATTCTCGGAATTTCACATGATTTCACACCTGGGGAACTCCCGGATTATAAATTAAAATCGAAGATGATCTATGTTGTCTTCACATCATTCAATAGCATATCAGGAGATAGTGAACATGTTTCGAACTAATATTACAAATATTGGTATAGCTTACAATGGTACAATGGTAGATTACAAAAATAAGGTTTGAGTCGTAAGAGATGAAAGTTGGTCAACTTTTCTCACACGACTTAGAACTTAGGAGAATTTATGAAAATATGGAGAAGCAATGTCTGAACTTCCAACTTCCTAAGACTTATGGCTTAACACTTACGACTTGAAAAAACTACGGCATGAATTCACCAGCATATTGATAAAGCAGTTGGCCAGTTGAGGTCAAGGACCAAAGTTAACGTATCCAAAAGCATCACCTGAACGAAGAGTTCAGCAATGTCAATGTCGCAAGGGGGTTTGGGGTAGGGGCTGTTTCGATCCCCCGATCTGCATCCGATAATCCGCTTGCGGAGACATCTGAACCGCGCCTAAGACGAACATCGACACGCGATGGGCTAAGACGAGAGTTCGAGACAAGGTATGATCACGTTAATGCTTTTACTATGCTCAGAGTACCGCAAGGAGAATTAATTCGGCTCAGCAATGTATTATGTCTAATATGCGAAACACATTTGGCTAATTCCAGAAAGACATGCAGATCTCAGTGGTGGATCACCCAAAAAATCAAATGCATCGCTGTGTGCGTCAGGAGTTGATATGTATGTATGCACAATGCACACTGCAACAAAATATCAATTCTGATCTTGTCAGCTCGCAAAATTGGTTCAGTGAAAACTCGTTATTTTTGAATGCTCATAAAACGAAAGCAGTAGCTTTTCATACCGCTCAAAATACTAACACGGTAGACATTGATATTGAAATATCCGGTGTTGAGAAAGAAAGAGGTGAAAGTGTAAAATTTCTAGGGCTCTTCCTAAATCGCAATGTCAACTTCCATCAGCAAAGAAACCTGAAAAGAATTTTGGACAACTCTGGTCTTCTTTTATATTACCACGGACAGATACAATCGAGAATTAACTATGGGCTGATCGTTTGGGGTAATTCTCCACCTGCACACAGCGTTTCTGTGACACAAAAGAGAATCATTAGAACAATTGCAAACGCATCACAAACAACATCGTGCAGAACATTATTCAAAAAATTTAATATTTCGCTCTACATTCTGGAAGTTTTGTTGTACATTCATAAAAATAAGGAAGATCTCGAACAGCACCAATCATTGCATGATTATAATACCCGTATTAAAAATGATTTTCACTCACCCAAGACTCGTTTATCTCTGCGATTAAACTCGTTCGAGTTTTTGGGGCTGAGACTATATAATACACTTTCGGAGTTTTTTAAGAACATCACAAGAAAAACAAGTTTTCAAACATGAAATAAAACAATTACTTTTGGAAATAAGCCCCTCGATACAATCGATGAGTTCTTTCCTTATCTGAATTAGTAAAATATTTTGTATTTTCTATTGTTTTCATCATTACTCACTCTATTGTTTTCATCCCATTCGTTATTTATGAAAGTGTTTGTTATATACTTGTATTTTGAACTGTATATGATATGTACTGACTTGTCCAATTGCTTTTTTTAAGCTCATCTTAATGGATCAATAAAGACTATGACTATGACTAATCTAAATCAACATATAGTCTACGTGGAACAGGTCTGATTTTGAAAACACTCTTTCAGATAAGTTCACCTCCAGGATTTGTCATAGGACATGATTATAGTTAAAAGATGAAAGAAACAAAATTCAGCCCCTAAGAGATGTCTTTTCACAGTTCAACGGTTATTTGTAATACTTGTAATACCATATTTGTCTTCATCTCGTAATCCATCTCATTCTCACCCATGAACCACCTATATGGTTATAGTATAATTAATCCTCAGTGGTCTTTGATTCCCCGATGTGTTGGCGTGTAATTTCAAGAGGCCCTGAACTCTCCATACAGGGTAATACAATTTGTTTCCATGAAAATCAAGTGGTTGATGAATCTTTCGAGAATATCAAAGGCATACTAGTTCGTATTTCCCCAAGTATTGTTATATCAGGCATGATGAATTCGCTATTTCCAGGGCTGAAACGGGATCGTATTAGACAGCATAGAATATTCTATGAATGTTCTCACAACGTTCACAACATACCTCCTCCAGAATATTCCAAAGATATGATCATAGAATGTTGTGTTCAAATATATTAGGCATGTTCGCCAGGCATGTTCATAGAAATCATTATTCAGATACTCTGAGAAAGAGAATAATTTTTGTTGCCTATGAACATATTATGTCCTAACTTGCTTTGTTTTTGATATACAGCAGGGAGTCAAATTTTTCAGAAAAAATCGATTTTTCATTGATTATTCAGAATCCTTCTCGCTGATTTTGATAAAACTTGTTACGATCATCTGCGGTAGCAATAGGGTTTAGTGAATTCAAATTCACCACTATTTTCTCCAATTACTTTTTTCCTGCCCAACCCAAGTTATATAACTCAGAATTTTGAAGCTTTTGTTTTTCCTTCCAGGGCTGATTTCTTCCTCCTATATTTTGATCCCTAAAATATTTGCCATGCGGTCTGAGACACCCTGTATACTGAGAATATTCCCAGATCATTCTGAGGGTGTTATATATATATATATTATTCATAGAATGTTCTGAGAATGATGTTCTGAAAAATAGTATGAGAACGGTCTTAGAACGTGAATTTTCGTCCCATTTGCTTGTTCTTAGGATATTCTCAGAACGTTCAGTGTACCTTATGAGATCATTCTGAGAATATTCGGAATCTTTCACGGGAATATTCTATAAGAACTTTCTCAGGATCACTTTGTGCAGTCTGGGTTATGGTTCAGGACACAAGATACACTAAGTCATATCTGCAATACTTAATCGAATGTATAGTGTTAAAGGCAATTCTACCATAAAAAAATGGCATGGTAAGACAATGACATTAAATGAGGTATGTTACTCGTAATCTGGATACGGATATTGGTTTCCGAAGTTGGTTTCAAGATGTATTTGAATGTTCCTCTGGTAATATGTGGATGAGTTGAATCGTCGGATGGTATGTCCAATTCGTAACCTATACATAGATAATAGGAAAGGAAGATAAATAATGAGGACTCTCAGCGAAGAAATAGGGAAAGGTGAAGGGAAGTTTGCTATAGGATTGTTCATTTACTTTTCTTAAGAAAGAAGTTCACCGGCGTGCTCTAACGAACGTGTAATTTTTCATTACGTGCCGAGATCAAGGGGCCAGAACGTGATCAGATTTGAGTTTCGTTGGCCACGGCCAAGCCGGGAGGTGGCCATTATTCACCCACCCTCAGCAGCCCATTATAATTTTTAAGCCCCAATCTTTACCATTCTACATTTAGCTTTAGTCCAGAATCGCAATTTTTACGGCGATGGCACGTCTTAGCGGGCTCAGTGCCCGGGCAAATGCTTAAATCAACACGAAAAATAAGTTATTCAAATTAAAAATGTAATTTCAGCGTGCAGCGAAGTTATTACATTTTAATCCTCGACCCCTGATACAGCGTCTAAATGCGAGACTGTTAAAAATATTAAGCAGCGGAACAAATCGACAGCCGAGCCAACGGAATGTCTTCTGAATACATTAGACGATCAACGAAAGAGTTGCCGGATGAATCCGACTCAGAATCATCAAGCAGGGGTGGAGGTAAAATTTAGAGGGGGATGATTCCACTCACACGTGAAACCTTCGCAAATGATGCACGCGACCCCTCCGTGTATAATCCATGGGAAATGCAAGGTGAAAACACTGCCTTGATATTGATATTTCAGATAAGAGCTAATCCTGATGAAAACATCTCACTGAGATGGAAATATAATACTACTGACAAAGGTGATCTCGAATAGAAATATTTACGTCATCAAGAATATAAAATATGCATACACGAAATCTGATTAGCTCACACTTGAAATCTAAGAATGTTTTTTTACTTACATAACTAAAATGGCATTTAGGGTACGGATATGTACCACGCTAAATGATCGATTAATCACGGATTGTCGATCTGTGGATTATTCAAAATATTAAACAAGTTACCATGGCAACGCAGTTCATTAAACACAGCTTCAGTAATTTGAGACATATCTGGTCTGTCAATTGTATTAACTGTCAACTATTATTTTCAAATATTGTATCAGAATTATTCAAACAATATTCGTTTGTATCAGAATTCTTCATTAAAAATATATGCGAAATGTAGACGGAAGTGAAATCGAAGAGGATGTTCTGGTACTTGCATATCTCCAAGAAGTGTTGAAATGAAGCATCCATCTTTGAGAACATTCTATTTATTCAGCGCTAAGCATGACAATAAACGTGAAACAGAGGTTAGTAAGCAATGGACTGGACACATCTACAACCAATATCACTTATACGTGTCTCGCTGGTTACATGCAGTTGCATGTATTCCTTTCGAATTATTCTGTTGGTTAGCAGGAATAGCAGGTATGTCAATGTAATTTTCGGAGTTCGCAGAAAAAGCATAGTATGTAACACGTTTATAAACTCTTCTAGACACTCGTTTATTGAAAACTCGCTCCGCTCTGCTCTGCTCGTGCTTAAAATATTCGTTACTAAGAGGACGTTTATAACACTTGTTACATAATATACTATTATATACGTATAATATCACAACAAATTATTGATGAAATTAATAATCTAGACCCTAACAAAGGTCCCGGACCAGATGGTTTACCTGCTTTATTCATGAAAAAATGTCGCGATTCCATTAGCATTCCTCTTAAAATTATTTATAATAAATCTATAATGCAAGGGATTTTTCCAGATAAATGGAAACAGGCGCAGATAATACCAATACACAAAAGTGGCAATAAAAATATTGTGTCAAATTTCAGACCTATATCCATGTTATCAATACCTGGCAAACTTTTAGAAGCTATAATAACAAAAGAAATGTTTTTTGAGTTCAAAAATATTATTAGCGAGGATCAACATGGCTTTTTCCAGGGTAGGTCTGTAGTTACAAATCTAATGCCTTTCATTCAAAATATTGCAGAAAATTTGGACAATAGAAAACAAGTAGATGTCGTGTATACCGACTTTTCTAAAGCATTCGACAAAGTTCACCATCCCACACTGCTGGTAAAGTTGGAGAATATCGGTGTGCACGGCAATCTGCTCAGATGGATAGAATCCTATATTGAAAATAGAAGCCAATGCGTTAAATTGAATAACTATTCATCAAACTACGTACAGGTGACCTCCGGTGTACCACAGGGATCACACTTGGGGCCACTTCTGTTTACTCTCTTTATAAACGATATTGGCAACTGTTTTCAGTACTCAAATTTTTCCCAGTATGCCGATGACATGAAAATCTACAAAACAATCAGTAATATAAACGACTGCATCGACCTCCAATCTGATATTCACAGATTTCAAAACTTCTGCTCTGACCATAAATTACATCTAAACACCAGAAAGTGTCACAAAATATCATTTTCCAGGTTACGAACAAATACAGAATACGTATATACTATTAATAATGACACCCTCGAAAGTGTTGATCATATCCGTGATCTTGGAGTCATCATTGATTCCAAATTGAATTTTGGGCAGCACATTGAACTAATTGCAAAAAAGTCTCTGAGAAATCTGGGCTTTATATTACGAATAACCAGAGGCTTCAAAACCCCATCATCTATTATCACTCTCTACAACTCACTGGTAAGAAGTCATCTTGAATTTGCGAGTTTGATATGGAACCCTTCGTATCAGAAGTACATTCAACGAATTGAGAGTATCCAAAAAAAATTGATTTTTCACTTAAATTATAGATTTAACAGGCACCTACACTTCCATGGTTACGAAGCTAGTCTTCGACATTATAAAATCCTGAAACTCAGCTCACGTAGGTCTTTAAGTTATTTAATTTTTCTCCACAAGCTGATTAACTCCAAGATAGATTGTAGTTCAATTTTGGGCCAATTATGTTTAAATTCCAAAATCAGAGTCACGAGAAATAATAACCTATTTTATCACAGGATATATCACACAAATGCATGTGGAAATTCACCTATCCGTCAACTAGAAAAAAATTATGATTTATATTTTTCTCATATTGATATATTTTGTTTATCTCTCACTACAGCTAGACGATTAGCGATTGAAGTATTCACTTGAATGAAATTGAATTTATTGTTTCTCTACTAAATTTTGCATTATATAACTATAAATTTATTATAGGATAGATTAGTGACTAGTTAAGAATATAATAGCGTGTAACTAAAATTTATTACTGAGCATTTCTGTAATTGGGATGTTAACTCATCCTGTTGAAGTGCCTTGAACATAAATAAATAAATAAATAAAAAACACACATAGCACACAGGTAGTCATATACCTGAACGAATCACATCATTAGTACCATTGAATAAGTGAACCTAAAAATATTTTACGATGTATACCATCACGAAAGTATGTATGAGATTGTTTCAATGTAAGTGGAGAAAATGCAAACCCCTTTCACTGCATCCCACAATGGCTCATCCCAAGGGGTCGCTGGTTCAGTTCACCACGTCCATGCTTCAATGGGTTGATAGATTTTCAAAATTGTTGGGCTTTAGATTGGAGGGATCAAATGTGAAGTCTCGTCCTTTCTATGGAGCAGAACATGAACATACCATATCAGATTGTATGGCCATAATATACCACACAGACAAAAAATTATAGTGAAAATCCCGATATTCATTGAACTTTTCTCCATAAATAAACTACGTCGATCATAACTCCCAGCAAATTTTATAGTAGAATATTCGACTTCATTATAGTTATTATTTATATTAATTATTGCTATAAATGTTCAGCACTATGAATCACTATTTCAGAGAGGCGAAACAATGTATATGGATTGTGAAAGAATTCACTTCAGATCAAAGTAGAATCATCCTACAAAGATGAAATCTACTGTATCATTTTGATGATTACTATATTATTATTCCATTAAAAAAATATATATAATCATAGTAACAAACTCAAATTCCAACATCATTATTATATTGGGAAATACTATATGATTATAGAAAGAAAATAATATATGAAAATAGTAAAATGCTGAAAAATATCGAATAGTACATTTTAGATCAAGAGACAGAAATGCAAGATTGTTTCCTAGGTGCGATTTGTAGCTCGAGGGCGAAGCCCGAGAGATACAAAGCACTGATGGAAAAATTACATTTTGTCCTGAGGTGTATACATATACTATTTTTTACGCTGCTGAAAACACAACCTTCAAGAAAGAATAAAAATTTGGTCAAAGTGTTGTCACAATTATTAGTTGTAGTAGTTTGTGAAATTCGTACCTGGACAACATGTATCTTGTTGACAACCCATCGTGACAGCAAATTGATTTGAAATTGATATAAACTCTCTACGGAGAAAATCTGTCACATTATCTCCCTAGGGAATAATACGCCACTTCTGCCCTTCTTTCGCTACCGGAGGAACCAACTTCTCCTTCCTCCGGCGTAAAAATATATTTTAATCATCCATAATATTGAATAATTAATACAAAATAATATGAACAAAACAAGAACATATCATATATAACCTCGACTATGACCTCGAAGTTTGACACATTTGCCAGAAAGGCACTTTTCTGAATTGATTGGAGATATTTGAAATTAATGACTCATTCAGAGATAACAATATTATATCAACAATTTTTCAACGTACTCAAATTTTGAATTTTGTTAGTGGTTTGCCTTATTTTTCCACTATATTATTAGTCTCATTTTGTTCAATTTGTTATATCTCTTTGACAGATGATCCAGTACGGTCCTGCTTGGAAGCCGTCTGACACTCATTGTTTCATGCGATAGCATTGTTTTGTATCACTTGACAAATGTCAATTGAGACACATGCTAACATTGCGGTTGTTTTTTTCACTTCCACGTGAGTATATAACTTGGGTCAATTTTATATTCATATAAAACATTTTCGTTTGTAGACATTTCTTTGAAAATGCTGCTGATGATAGACTCTTGATATTTCGAAACATGTTCAGATATTCCTGATGTGTACTGATAAATTTTTCGAGATGACTTGGTGTGTCTTGTTTCTGAAACGTATTCCCTCCACTTTGAGAAAATATGGACTTCTACGACCATAGATTATCGTATATAACTTCAGTGAAGACTTGAAAAATCCTCCCCCTCCTAACTTATGAACGAAACAAAATACGTTCTGCTATAAAAATGATTGTGGTCACATGGCCACCTGTCAAGAGGGCATCATTAACTTTTTTTGCAAATGTAAAGGTATATCACGTAGCATCTGGTTTTTGAAGGCATTCTGATTCTCTATCCAACCACCGCTTCGTTTGTGCAGATCGGCCAAGCCGTTTCAAACTGACAAGCGCTTGAAATTCACTTCGGAACATTCAATAACGTTCGGAATGAATTCACAAACCTACTTTTTTTGTCAATTAGAGAATGATGAACATTTCGAGTATCTTCGAGCACCTGTCAAATTTGTTACTTTACATTTTGATGCAATTGAAACTTATTTAGGTTTTCTATTTGTAAAATATTCTAAGGATTTTCCAACTGTTGATATTACCCTTTTGCCCGCCCCTGGAATTACACAACCATTATACAAGGATTAAAGCGAAATCACGGGCAAGACCTAAGCGTCCTTAGACCCGGCATTGTCTCGGACCGAGTCGTTTGGAAAAACGAATAAATATCTCAGAGATACCAAGATACTTCTGGCATACCGACTAATTCCGCGCGATGTGCCATAAGACTATTAAAACTCTAAACGCAATGCGAACCGAGCTTTCATTATTTGTAATCTAGCGGGACTTATGGAAAAAGTTTCCATTTATTTTTAATTCCCTATATTCCACCCTTTTATTGAAAGCCGAGGAATACATCTTACCTAAACCTCGACTTGAGAGTGCGCCAGGCCGTGCGAAATTCCTTCAACCCTATTGTGTTTATATTTGCGTTCACCACGGAACAAAATTGAATCACGAAAATAATGAAACATACTTAATTATTCTGCATGAACTATAGAAATTATCTCGAATATAAACAGATATACTTATTGGTTTTCATCACATCAAGTTTCTTTCTATCATCATGCGCATACGGGAATGCAAAGAAGAAATTATGTCAAAACATAACAAAATTACCCTGTTATGGGTTCCAGGACATTGCGGCATCGTAGGGAACGAAAAAGCTGATGAACTGGCAAGAACTGTCTCATCAACTCCATACATTGGCCCAGAACCCGTACTCGAGGTTACTAAAACAGCTACCCGAGGCTATATACGGAACTGGATCAAGCGAAAACATAAGGAGCGATGGACTGAAGCGTTACCACCGATAAAACAAGGCCTGCATGCTCCGTGGGTGACGTCACTTAGTCAGGCCTAACCAGCGGCTCGAAACGACAAGCGCTTATAGCGCTATAAGGCGACCGCGTATTTCGATTTTAGTTTTAGATCATTATTGAGCCGATTTTGCTTTTCTCTTGAAGGGCTTCCGGTTGAAAGAGGATGCCAGCCGTCAACTGAGCCCTTCTTCGCATCCCATTCGATTTTATTATGGAAAAACGAAGTTTCAAAGCAAAAACCAGAATAAAACACAAATACCCACCTACAGCAACCCATTCGAATTAAATATATTGGCAAAAATTGTAGTGATTCAATCTCATTAGAGGTAAACTTCACACCTACTTATACAGGGCCCACAGAACATAAACTTATCATGAGATTGATCGAAAGAAAATTGGGGAAAAGGTATTTTAGTTTGATAGACATGCCGTTTGTTATACCTAATTACCTATATTTATCTTGGAAAATTCCTATTACCTAAAAAATTAGCCAGTGAGTGTTTTCAATTTCCTGTTGTTGAATTTTTTTACCCAATTGGTCGTTAGACTTGAAACAGTAATTTTTAAGTAGAGTGTTTGTAGTACATGTGAATATAATAGTTGCAATTTGATCATTGGAATGAATTCTGCATTCATTGCCACGAGGCAAATGACCGTTTTCAGAAAGAAATTTGAGAATGTATTGAGTCAGAAACCAAAGAGTCCAATGCATTCGAAATATGTTTCAAAACCCCCTTTTTCTGATTATCAAGATATTTTCCCGAATTATGTATCTCGTTTTTATCTATTTCAATTAGTAATTCCTTGATTTGATTGATATTATTAGAGATAAAAGGTGTTTTCAGATTGGCTTTTAGAGATGTTTGTATCGCTAGGTCATACAAAAATGATTTCACATTCAAAACAAAATCAATCACAACCGAATTTGTAATTACGGGCCCTGGAGAATAAGACAATTTGAATAATGTGACTTTTTGCAAATCGATAATTTTGAACCACTTTTCGGGCAACTGAAAAGACTCTAATACAACTAGAAATTCTTGAAATTCTGTGTAGCAAAATGATTTTTGATAATTTTCGAATTCAGTTTTACTTTTGGTAAGTGCTTGTGCCAAATTTTTAGTCTCTAGTATCTCAAGTTTTTCATCACGACTTGTGCGTAATTTTACATCTTTCGATAAATAAGATGGACAGTTGGGAAACTGAGTGGGAATAACATCTCGTTTGACCCTAGGAATTTTTAAATCTATTGTTACAGTTTTACCAGTTTTTGAATCGGTTGCAGTAGATGAAGTAATAATATCATCTTTAGTAAAATGTAATTCACATACTTTACTGTACTTAGATGGAGTCGTAAAATCCTTGCGGTGAATTGCATGTACCCACTTTTTCGATAGTTCCTTGTCCAACGGGAAACTAAAAGCATGAACTTTTGGACCACCCACATAATTCCCCCGACAAAAGGGAACACAACACTTGTAAGGCATTGTTATTTCGCCTATCACAACACGAAATATTTCACAAAACAGTAATTTCTCCGCCAATTATTTTGATGAATAAACAACAAGAGAATTCGAGCACACGCGATTTACCTACGCCACCGTTCTTGAACAAAAACAAACTGACGATCGATCGACGCGAATGCCTTGGAAGATGGCCTGAGTATGCGACGTCACGAGCTGTTTACGTCAGAGTCTGCTGGCCTTGTTTTATCGGTGGTAACGACTGAATCCACTCACTTGCACCACGGGAAAGTATTCATTAAAGAACCGACGAAAACTAAATCTGAAACTACTCACAAGAAATATTCGGGCAGCCTAGGCAGACTTCCGAAGAATACAACAGCCAACCGGTGAAGAACATGTACAGACTGGTGCAGGGAATACGAGCTACGAAATGGGTGCTGTAAAATAAACTGGAATGCACGAAAAGCCCAGGAGGCTGAGGTGTAGCCGGTGACAGGACCAACATCCAAGAAAAAAAATCATCATGTGCATTGAATTGTGACAAATGCGCTGTGACAAGATTGGATCTATTGTGCCTATCTTCTTCTGCTATCTTGAGGCTTTCTTGTATAGCAGCTTCAGTTCCTTCGACAATTTTATGATTTTGAGGAAATCTGTTTGCGGTATTTCTCCCACAGTCTACTGGTATGCTCCTAGTGTAATTCAATCTTTTGTGATGTACAGCGTAAGACTTCAGCAAGATATGGTAGATGCTACAGTCCTCTAGGTGTAGCTTCCTGAGGTATTATTTGAGTCTAACAATATTATTGCCTTGAGAATAATATTGCTGAGGTTAATCAGTGTCTTTGATCTTGCTCGGTTGAAAATGCCGAGGACCTCTCTTGATTGCCGTAAACTTGAAAGTCTTCGCCAGTGTGTTGCTCTTTTTGCTTCAACTTTATTAGGGTCTTTTCTCCTCGTTCCCCGAAATTTATTCATCTTTCAATTTTCACCCCCATCCCTTGCTATACTTACCTCATATTTAGTTCAACCAGAGTTCATCAGTGGTACTTGGTTACTTGGTTACTTGGTCAATGGTACTGCTGGAACACTATAATCTCGAGTACCAGGTATGTTCATTTGTCATTTTGATAATATACTATCAGATTTATGATAATGGACATCGCAGGAACTTATTTCGACTTGCGAAAAGTTATTATATTAGCTGTGCTCATGTTACCAAAAGGTTTGATTGAAAAGAATGCATTCCGCATTCCGACTTGTTTTAGTATTATTTAGCTTGTCAGCAATGGACTTCACTAGATGTATTATATTTTCGACGTACCTCCGAATTTCGGTCTAGGTGTATCTCATTCAGAATGCAATATTTCATCAAAAAGAGGCGTAAATTAAGATGAGCCTCTTGGTCATTGAACATTTTTGTTTTTTTCATGACTGACGTTTTGCCCTGATTTTGTTCATTTGAACCAATCAAATTCAGTGTGGCCAAACATCAGATGATTGAGAAGTTAGGCTACCAAGTCTAGTCTCTTCAGTTGTTGTAATTCCTATGTATTCAGTAATCCTGCTGCGTTAATAATATATAGGTGATAGGTGTGATAAGTATGAAATGACTCAGATGCAAGAGTATGAACGCCCATTATGTATACTATTGTGTAGTGGAGGGATGGTACTGAAAACGTGAAAACTATGTGTATTGACACCAAGGTTCGTCTAGAAGACAGCATCCCCATGAAGTTCACTGCTCGAAAATATTTGATTTCATACGTTTCAGATCATTTCCAAAGATTTGCTAATTTTAAGTACCTATTCGTAATGATAACACTTTTCAGGAATTCAATTTTAATGCTATGGTAGAGTTTGCAGCAAAAGAATAAGATGAGCCTTTGAAAATGTGTTTAGAAGAAGTCACTTGCAGACTGTTTATTGGTTGATTACATTGACACGTCTAGCAGTATCTGTCTTCAATTCAGATATTCGATAATTCTGTTTTACCTCCATCAACGACTTTAAAATATGAGATGTCCCTTTGCTCCGGTAGTAATGCCGTATTTCGATCACTTGAGTTTCTTGAGTACCTCAATCGTTCCTTGCACAAATATTGAAAGATTTGTAAACATCACAATTTTTCGGCAAGAAATTCAATTCATTAATTATTTTGAAAATCATGTAGGTTAAAGCACATTCTTGATAGGCAGAAGTTCTTTTGAAAATTTCGACCATCAAAAAAATATTAGGTATCGATGTTTGACTGTGCCACAGAATCTTTAATCTGCTCTCCTAAAAAATTGAAAAATATCATTACGCCTTTTGGTTACGTAAACTGTATTATCTGATGACGACAACCAAAAACATTGGATAAAATTATTTGATATACAACTCCAGAACAGAGAAAAGACGAATGATTTGACGACGGAATAAGGCACCTAACGTGAAGTGAAATATCCACATGCTTATTCGAACTGTCTGACAATTGAATAATAAAGGCCCCGAGACACAAAGCATCAACTAACTTTGCTTAGATGATTGACTATACAATGCATTATATCTCAAACACGGCTAACTTAACTCTGATGTCCCTGGAAGTGAGATGAAACGAAGTGTCTGCGGGAAGACAATACTGTTTTCGACACTGGTAAAATTTTTAGTGTAAATATCTTATCTCGCTTATTTACAAGAGCATTCCATTCAAATTCATACGTAAATCTCATAACACGCTACAAATACTACAATATTCAAAAAATCTGCTGTGAAAAACCAGCGTTCTCTAATAAAAATCAGTGAATCTCAGTAGTGCTGTCACGTTTAGATGGATAACAGTATAAGGAATATCGAAGGAAAAGTGAGGATCGATGAGATCCAGAGTTTTTTACCAGAAGTGAATGAAATTCTGACAGATGTCGATAGTGAGACCCAGTTCCTATCACAGCAGAGCGAAGAAACCTCTTGCGGGGTTTGGTTCATGAGAGGGCGATGGTTACAGAAATTTGCCAATAAAAAAGCTTACGTATTTTTGTATGGACTACTTGGTTGTGTTTTTTCGGCAGCTTATGCTTACTTCAACGGGACAATCACAACGCTCGAGAAAAGGTTCAAGATTCCTAGTCGTAATACAGGTACGTAACTATAATTCCATTCAGGGACATGTTGATCCTTTGGCATTATTCTATAAATCAACATTATGTGCATTGAAATCATCAATTTACTTCAGAATATTATGAACAAACTTTCAGGAAGGCATACCTACCTTTTCATAAACTGGTTATAAACTCAGGTCCCAGACAATACTTATTCCAGCAGTAACTACATAGTTCTAATTTCATCACGATCCAAATTGATTTCACATTATATAAACACAGTAGTATTCAGTATATCAGTAATTTATTGTATAATGGGCAACAATGAATATAAATAGATGAATGGGGAGATAACGAGATGGAGTATTATTAAAATCGACAAAGACAACAACAAGAAAATGCCAAAAAATAATAAGAATTCGATAACGAATCCTAAAACATTGAGACGTATGTATATGTCAGCGTCAATTAGTGAAATCCGTCATTCCCTGAAATCCCTAGTCATTTCACGTATTGTCGGCAAACAGCGTAACTTCCATTTTCAGCCGTTACTCTGTTTGCCGGAAGGTTGAGAAAGGAAAATATCCTTTCTGCATATACAAAAGAAGGGAGACTATTTTTCCGCCTAAATGCACCTTCTTCCTAGAAAGCATATTTTTCAGAAAATTACTTGAGAGAACAAAAGAGACTACTGCTTCTAAACAACCTAAGCTGACTCGGCCTATGCCTGAAACTATTAGGCAAACGGTGTACGAAATTTTGAGTTACCCTGTTTGCCGGCAATACGTGAAATGACTAGGCATTCCAGAGAATGACGGATTTCACTGTTTGACGCTGACATATATATTCTAATTTCCATTATCATTTCAGGTATAATATCTGTAGGTAATGACCTCAGTCAACTACTGGTCTCAGTAATCCTGAGCTACTATGCAGGAAGAGGCCACAGACCACGCTGGATGGCTCTGGGAATGTACACGGTGGTCTTGTTTTGCCTTCTAACAGCCTTGCCCCACTTCTTGTACGGTGCAGGGGACGATGCTCTCTCTCTCACTATGGAATATGGAACAAACCCAAATTCTTCCATAGATAATATGCTACTACAGGAACAAAAAGATGTTTGTAGAAATAAAAGTAGACGGTATGCCGAGTGTGAACCTACAGATGGAAATTACTCTCCCCAGTTGATACTCTTTGCTGCTCAGTTCATTTCTGGTATTGGTGGATCTCTGTACTATACTCTTGGCATATCCTATATGGATGATAATATCAAGAAGTCAAAAACCCCAGCATTATTCAGTGAGTGGAGTGCACAAAGATACTCTGGTTATCCCACTATACCACGGTTTGATTCTAGGTGTATCATATTTCCTCAGGATGCTAGGGCCAGCGATGGGTTATGCTTTAGCCTCGCTTTGCCTCAAGTTTTACATCAATCCAACTTTAACTCCAACCATCAACAACCAAGATCCCAGATGGTTGGGGGCATGGTGGTTAGGATGGATAATTTTGGGTGCAGTACTTTTCGTTTTTTCAACTCTGCTAGCACTGTTCCCCAAAACCTTGCCCAGAGCTGCTATAAGAAAGGAAAAACTGAAGAGGCAGTACTCTAAAGCGTCCTCAGTCAAGCTGGAGCCTGAACCTGAGTTGCCAGTCTCATTCAAGGGTATAACTCATATAATCACACATGGAGCATATTTTTATAACTCGTTATTTTTTTCTAGATATGATCAAGACATTCAGGAGGATTACAAAAAATCCGACCTTAATGTCGAACAACTTTGCAGCAGTGTTTTACTTCCTAGGCTACATGCCATACTGGATATTTTTGCCCAAGTATATTGAGACACAGTACAGGCAATCAGCTTCAGCTTCAAACCTGATAACTGGAAGTGCTGGTCTTGTGTTTTCTGCAATAGGAATTTTGCTTTCTGGGCTGATTATATCGAAGTATAAGCCTAAAGCTAGATATTTGGCTCTTTGGAATATCATTGTTGGTCTCATTTCTGTTACTGGCATTGTTTCATACGCCCATCTTGGATGTACTGGTAATGACAATAAAGCTCCTCTGTTGCCTACTGGAGAGTAAGTGAAAACTTTGAAAGTGTACTCATGCTATATCTCTCCAAGAAAAATCTTCACATTCACTATAGTAATTTTTCATTCTCAAGTTAGTGACATGCTGTATACCATTTATCTTCAAACTTGAAGCAAAGTTTCTCGAATGTTGCAGACTGAACCCGGTATCAAAATGTAATTCAGACTGTCACTGCGACTATATCAAATATAACCCAGTTTGTTCGGAAGATGGCAAGGCAACGTTTATATCCGCATGTCATGCTGGTTGCCGACATGTAAGGAAAGTAAATGGGTCGAACATATTTTCCGATTGTTCGTGTATTAGCAGAGATACAACCCACAATGCTGAATGGATGACAAAAATCGAAAAGGCGACGTTTCAAAAGGAGACAGATTCAATACAAGATAGCATTGCTTTTTCGGGAAGCTGTCCCGTGGATTGTCTACGTCAGTTCTATATATTTCTCTGTGTGGTTTGTATTTTGAAATTTAGTGGGGCTACTGGAAGAGCTTCAAATTTCTTGGTCACAGTGAGGTGAGATTTTTTTCAGTTATCTTCAATCAACATATTTCTAAATACAAGAATATTCTGTGTATATTTCCCATGATTAAGTATACATAATATGTATTACATATATGATTATTGAAGATTAAAGGGGAGGGGGGCGGTCATGGAAAACACAATGCTAAAATAGGTATTTATTGCAATATATTATCATTCAAACATGACAAATTGTGAGAGAAATATTTGAAATCTCAAACTGTACCTATTTTTAACGGTTTATTAAACGTAAAGTAGAAATAGAATCAGAACCTATTATAATTGATATAAATAATAACACAGAATAATACTTTGAGAACAAGATATCCTTGAGTCTTTCTAAAATGGCAGCAGCTTTTTATATGTCATGAGAATCAAAGTAGTTTTTACTTTTTCAAAATCCAACAAGATCAGTTCATAATAATAATAATAATAATAATAATAATACGTCTATATTCATCATTAGCAGAACAACAATAAACAATCATTTTACTTGATTCTTTGGGATTTTCTCTCCTCGTTTCTATAAAATAAAAGTATTCATATTATTTCAATATATTTGTAGAGGGACAAATCAGATGATTTGCCCCAAAATGTCACTGCGTTTAACAAATTTTTCTATCAGTGAGTCTAAAAGAAAAATCCAGTAGCTTGTCAGTGACAATTTGTTTGAAAAAATGTTTGAAGGAAAGAAATATAGATATATTTAAAAAATATCGAATTTTTACTTATCTTTGGACGTTTTGGGACCGATTCTGCTCCCGTTCTCAACATGTAAATGCAAATTATGTTTCTTTGAAAGTTGTGCTGCTTATAGTTTGACACTTTTCAGTGTCATACTGATGTTGGCATATGAATGAGTGATCTTAGTCCAGAAATGAGTTACAGGATGTTTTCATTGATTGATCTTGAATCTACCATTTTCATGTTCAGTTTTCAGTAGTGAATACCATGTTCTATCTAAATCAACTGAACAGGAAGCAATTCTATTGTCTCCGTTTAGAAGAATGCAAGCGGATTCCTCGATTTTTCTTTTTTGGTTGTTATCTTCCTTTCCTATGATTTTGATATTATTCCACTCTGCCATATGTTGTCCATCTTCAGTAAGGATATGTTCAGTTAGCTTCGATTTATCGATATGTCTTTTCTTGATATTGTACTTGTGTTATTCAGTCCTTACTGAGAGAGGTCTTTTCCTTTCACCTGTACAATACTTTCCACAAACACAAGGTATACTATAAATACAATTTTTTGATGATAGTTCTTCATTTTTTAGCTTCGTTTGAGTTAGAATGGATTTTGAACACAGTTTTCACTTGGAACTTATCACCAACACGTTTTATTTTTTCAGATATGCAGTGACATTTTGGGGCAAATCATCTGATTTGTCCCTCTACAAATATATTGAAATAATACGAATACTTTTATTTTATAGAAACGAGGAGAGAAAATCCCAAAATATCAAGTAAAATGAATGTACCACCTCCTCGATTAACCTACAGACAGTATTTAACAATAAACAAAATAACAAAATATTATACACAATCAGACTCAAACTGCAATGACGAAAAGGCGAAGTATCAGCATAAAGCTGTTTATAGATGATGGATTTGAGATCTAACCTAACCTAGCCTATTTCTCAGAAACCGATTCTCATATATAACGTAGAATATACAGTTGAACACTCACTATTGTATTGTAATTGTATTGTTATTGGAACTGCTGAATGTTTCAGAAAATATCATAACAGTTTTTTTCTAAAATGAGTAACTTTGTAGGTTCTATTCATATATATAATAGATATAAGTAGTCCCTATCAGCTATCATTCAACGTAAAGTAAAAAATTACCAATCATTTTTTCCAGGTGCGTGGAAGAGAAAGATAAACCAGTAGCCATGGGTCTTGGACTTATGCTCATGAGCTTGTGTGCATTCGTTCCATCCCCTATACTCTTCGGTATAATTTTAGGTAACAAGAGAGAGCACAACCTATTTTGATAAAGCTAGAACAGTATTTTCTTACAGACAAAGCTTGCCTGGTGTGGGGCAAAACTTGTACTGGAAATGGCAACTGCTGGTTGTATAACGGAGAGACCTTGAGGTATACCATGAACTATACAGCAGCAGCTTTTGTACTGATTGGAACATTGTTCGACGTTGCAGTATGGTACTTCGTCAAGGACTTGAAAATATTCGATGAAGATATTGAATTAGATGAGGACCTCACCTCTGCTGTAATGTAGATAAGTGAATAAATCATAAAACTGATTACTAACTCACAGATCACTCTGAACACTCTTGCTAGCATAAACTTCTTCATAAATATTTTCATCTTGTTCGATATGTGGATCAGGTTTATCAACCTTTAAAACTATGTAGCCCAATGACGTCTTCAATGAGCCTGAGGAATTTGTTTCCCTCTTCATCTCCTCATCACATGTATCTCCTATCTCATTGGCAATTGCCTCAAGTGATGCACCTAAAGATCCATCAGAATTGATAGAGGTTCTTGAATTATGTGGAGCATTATTTGATCTTGAGCTGAAAGTAGAGGGAGACGGTGGCCCTTCTTCTCTGATCGCAGTGACTCTGTGGAGCACTGGTGAAAAACCGAATTTACTTTCGTTGAATGTACGCATGAAAGGATATTCTTCTTCAGCTCGAAGAGTAGTGAGTCCAGGAACAACAGCCCTAGGTTCAGGTTGATTGGGGTCTGGTGGCAGGATACGTATCTCTATATCCGAGCTGCTTGAATAGTGTTTTCCTTCGTATAAAGGAAGATCTCTTATAATGCAAAGCAGTGTGGTGGCTAGGCAAGCAGCGAGGAATATAAAGAATATTGTCATCGATGAGAGGAATATCGCAAACCACTCAGAGAAGTATTGGCAACCAGTTTTGTTCTTGATTTCACAAAAGTTATCTGAAACAAGAAAACGTATAGCACGATTCTATAGGCAGTATAGTCGAATCGAAATTTGGTAAATATACTCAAGGCATCAGTAGCTGATGCAAGATCCAAGAAAAAATAGAACCTACCTGCAACAGAGTCATACATCAACTTTACGGGAACGTATGGAATGATTCCCACGAAAGTCATTCCTAGACCGAGTGCAACGGCTTTGTCTTTGTTGAGAACACTTCTAATGTTTATGATGATGTTTGGGACTACAGTAGATGCTAGTAGACCATATGATATCACACTATTCGCTTGTACCATTGCCAGTACCAATCTACAATGCTCCTTATCACAAGATCCTTCGGATATGATGGTTCCACAAGAACAATTATTATAGACCTAAAATATGAATACACTGGATCTCCATTCTTCTTTTAATGTAGCAACTCACCTTGATTCCAGCTGTGAAACTTGTACAACCAGCCAAACAAGGCGAGAAATATGTTTTTCCATCCACACATATTGGTTGGAATAATTCATCAGCTGAGCATCCACAATTACTGCTACAATAAGGGATGCTTATAGCGTTTTTATGATGATTTATAGGTCCACGAGTACAGTTTGAAAATACTGTAGCGGAAAAAACAAGGGCTGTAGAGAAGAATACGAAAACATTCCAAGTGACTAGTTGTTTAGCTGTGGGTTTGAATTTGGCGATCACCATTCCTGAGGTTAATACAAAGAGAGCAGCAACTGGTTGCTTTAGGAGAGTTTTGGAAAATTGAATCAGTTCTGGATCACTATAACCAGAAATGTCCTTGATGGAAATGTGATATTTGGCTTGGTTGAAATATCTTTCTAGTAAGTTGAAATTCACCAAGGCTGATTCGAGTGCAACAAATGAGAATATGTTCAGTAGGAGAACTTTATTCTTCAGCAGTCTCGCTACAGTGACGAAAAATCCTAGAAAAATCATGAAAGAATTTGTGTAAACTCCAATCGTAAATACTTTACCATCTATGACTTCCTCATCTTCTTCAAGATCTATGCCAGAAGCGAAGCTGACCAGTGAATTCACAGATTTCATCATAGCTTTTTTTGGAAGAATTTGTGGAAACAAAGAAATTATGCTTCCGATCACAAAAGTCGAAACTGTGATGATGATCCATACTAAAAACGGCATTTTGGTCACAAGAAGAAATACTACATTATCTACTTTACCTGGTGATGCAAATATCATATATATATCGAAAATGTAAGGGACCCATGAACTGTAAACTCCCAGCTGCTTCCCAAGTTCACTAGCTCCAAATGCCATTCCTATGGCGAAACAAAAAAATCCAATTGATTTTTGTTACATCACTTCTATATAATTAAGTATACCCACCAATATAAACAGGACTGTGTTTCGGAAAAATATGGTCGTCCAAGTATGTCATACCAAGAGTTATGAATGCTACATTAGCCATACCGAATAATGTTTGAAACAGTAAGATAATTGCTAAAGTAATCGAATATGTCTTCCAATGGATAGTTTCCACTGCAAAGTCGGCAGATTTGTTTGTATTACATAGTGCTGGGCCTAAAACAAAGAAGTTTATTCATTCCTAATTAAGGCTCACATAGTATAGGGTACTTATACTTGAGACGTTTTTCTCAGCTTAGCTATATATTTCATGGTCAAATTACCTGTAATGGCACTATTAATCTCAACTCCAGTAAATGGATTATAAATTTCGGGAATTGCCAAAGTTGCACACGATATGGAAAGAAATATAGTTAGAGTTCCCATCCAACTTGCTCGATGTATTCGGTTTCCCCAGTAAGCCACATATAATGCAAATATACCGACAGATATCTCGTTCGCGAAAATAAACCAACCTGAAAGAAAAATGAATGATTAGTGTTCAGAAAAAAATGAGAAATGGGAATTCATATGTTCAATTATCCAACTAGGTATAAGTAGATCAGGGTGCACCTCTTAAAATGGAATGAGATATGGAAAATGTTAAATGGAGAAGTTGTGTCAAACGACCCAAACTTTTATTTCGTGAAGTTGTTTCATATACAGGGTTGTTCGTTTTTCCAGAAAGGACATCAACTTTGATTTTTTTTTATGGAACACCCAATATAATTTGCGACATGTCGATAAAGCCTTTTATTCTGGCTTCAAAAGAATATATGAGTTGCATAGTTGGATGAAAGTTGAATATAGTGGGGTTTGAAATAACGTTTATATGTTGTTCAAGCTCCATGGAAATGTCATAGTATTGTTTATTATGAAATTGAAATCGTTCAATCTCAATACAAAAAAATATGACTAGACAGTTTCAATGGAAGATTCGGTATTTTGGTAAACTTTGATAATCAATAACTCAATTATTTATCCAAATATGCAATATATTTTTCCAATCAGAAAAGGTGGCTCTATCGATTTGTCAGAAAATATATAGGGTGTTCCATTGAAAAAATCAAAGTTAATGTTCTTTCCGGAAAACGAATGACCCTGTATACTTCACGAAATAAAAGTTTGGGTCGTTTGACACAACTTTTTAATTCAACATCTTTCATATCTCTGAAGGAAAGTAGTTGTTTTTTGAATAAAACGAGAAAGAATTGATATTTTCCTCACATATAGAGAATGCCAATTCTCAATGTATTTCTTCATATATATATATCCATTATTTTCATGTTAATAGTTTATCTGAGAGTATTCCTTTCTTTTCTAATTAATATATCACTACTTCGGAGTTGGGAACCAACTCCCCAGAAGTCGAAACTTTTGCAGAGTTAGGAAGAGCGGGACCTACAGCTTTGTATACTGAACGAAAAATCGCTTTTACACCTTCTTGAGAAAGTTTCCACTCATTTTCACCATGCGCCAATATAAATGCTTGATTTGAGGAAATTTTCTGATTCGTTGAACGTGACTATGATACCTACCATCTGATTTTTTCCTAGGGAATAGCTTCCCCTCCCAATAACTCCCAGTTATTTCCAAAATATTATCTGAAAAATCTGCTATTCAACCCTATTCAAAACGAAAACAAATCCTAAGAAGGATTTTTGTTCTGATTCCGCTGCCAAATCATACGAAGAATATTCATCGACACAAATACATCAGAACATGATCTCAACAATTTTGGACGAAACAAAACACTCAGTAATTTTACCATCACCTCAACCTGACTTGCTTCACCATAATGAAAATGCCCTCATAATAATGCATTATCATTTTTATTGCATTCTTTATCACTATATGTATTTCCTACTCAAAAAGAGTGAAAACTATGTGGAGTCAATGATGATAATATTTATACGTAGGCTGCGTATAGGTACCTTCTGATAAAATCACTATGATTCATCATAATAATAATATTTATCATTTGTAGCTTCTTGATTAGGTACTTGGTAATTTCGATTTTTAGTGGGTACTTGGGATTTTGAAAACAGATACAGGATCTTCCACGACGAAAGGGACTAATGTGGTCTGAGAGTCATCTAGAAGAGTCTAAATTTCTTCCATGATAAGTGGGTCAACATTGGTAGGCAATGAACATTTTGTCTTCAAAAACATTTTCACAGTAACATTCAGTGAGGAAATGTTCAAGCTTTGATATACACTGAAAAGTTATCTTAAAAAATACATGGAGACTATTGGAGACTAAATAAGGCTTACCCAGATATCCTATACTTTCATGGCAGTTGCCTCTTTCGTTGTGGAACACCCTGAACAATAGAAAAATACCAAAAAATTTTCCTTCTTCCACCTACGGAGACCTAAACCCAAGAACGCACTAAAAGTCAAAATATCAAAAATGCCAGATTCACGATACATCGTTACAATAGTAATTTGTACACCTAGGTAGTAAAGTATACCATTATTACCCCAGGGACCAAGATTATATCACTAAGCTTCAGTCGAGACGTATAAGGTCACGTCAAGAGACCAACTTTCTAGGCCAAATCTTTTTAACATTCTCTGGGTCCAGGATACTGCCACCAAAATGGATATCCCTTGCTGCCACTACTGCCGGGCATTCAGTGAGGATGTGAGTAGAAGTCTCTTCATCCTCTAAGCACCATCTGCATTCAGGATCCTCCCCAATCCCGATCGTGCTGAGATGTTCGTTCAAGTGGCAGTGCCCTGTCAGAAGGCCCACCACCAGTTTCAGCTCCTTCCTGTTCAAAGCCAAGAGGGCATTGGTCTGTCTTCGTGACGGTTTTTCTATATGGAGTTTGGACTGCCCCATTCCAGAAGCCCCTTTCCAACTGTCCTGAAACCTTTCCGTCAGGATTTCCTCCATCCTAAAGTTGCTCCAGGATCGAGTGACCCCCAAGATTGGCTCTGGACCAATCACTGAACCCTTCACCCCTTTCTGGCCAGACCATCGGCCATTTCGTTACCTGGTACCCCTAAGTGCCCAGGAGCCCACGAAAGGCATACTTTGTTCGTTGCTGACAGCCTTTGTAGGCTATCTATGCACTCTGACACCAAGGCGGGAGTCACCCTATACGAGGTGAGCGCCTTGATCGCCGCCTGGCTCTCAGTGCATATAGTGATTTGCTGGCTGTGATAGCCCCTCTCGATATTCTCTCGAACACAGGCAAGTATTGAAAAAACCTGAGAAATCGTGGCATGTTTCCCAAGGGTATAGTAATGATTTGCCCTTGTGGACTGCCCATAGACCCTAGCACCTGCACATTCTTCCATCCTGGAGCCATCTGTATACCAGATGATGCCCTTGGTGGGTATAGTATGCGGTGCCCATTCTGTTCCTAGTCTATCCTAGTAGGAATTTTGACTTGGGGCATATTCCTGAATCGTATGGTCGGTGTTATACTGTCCCCTTCCATAATGAGTGAGGGGTAGTCATCTGTAATTTGCAAAAAAATTTCAGATGACTACCCCTATACTATCATTCCATCAATAGCGAATTGAATAACTTCTCTAGGAATTCTGACGATCAAAGTTATTATACAAGACATGGTAATCTTTTGCTCATTCCAAATCATAGAACATTATTTTATGAAAAATCTTCTCTTCTTAAATCTTATGCTGGTAAACAACTGAACAACAAACTAGCACAATTTGTGAATGACGTACAAAATATTAATTGTTTCAGGAAAAGTCTCAAGAACTTCTTGTTAGAAAATTGTTTTCATAGTATAAATTCAGTTAATCAGTGGTGTAGCCAGGTGGGGCGATCAGTTCTATAAGAACCAGTACAACATGTTCAGACTTAATGAGTAATCATCGTGATATTCAAATTTATTTTTAACTACTTGGTAGAAAAACACACTTTACGCCTTGAAAAGGAGTAAATAGTGGTAGGTTCTATAAATCTATCCATCTTACCTGGAACGGGTACCTCATAGTGCGCCACCCACAGCTGGGACGTACTCCGGAAATAGATGAGAATGACCCCTTGGAGGAAACCCAGCACCGACAAGAGCCCTACGAGAACACTGAACCTTGCGAACCTCTCCAACCCCAAGCATTTCGTGAGGAACGGCAGAACGGTCAACCCGCAGTCGATTTCGTTCATGTAATTCCCTGTCGGGGCCGCAAAGTTAGCGTTATCAGACTCGGTACGCAACAAATTTGTCGGGTGCACCATTCTGGACAAGAACCACTTCACATACTAGCTAAGAGTTGCCCGATGTCACACACCTCTTCGATGTGCCAGAGCTAAACACCTATGACATAGTGTGAGATAAAACACCGTAGCTAGATAGTACGGAGACTGATAAGATAATATGTCAACGTACGTTGCACCAAAAAGTGATTTTATTGGGCGAGCAGCAACCGAAATCAATCATTAAGTACAGTATCGGACTAGCTCTATGACATAAGCATATAAATCTACCTCAGGCAATCCTAACATAGAGACAACAGAAGGAAAACGGTTTGAATCTGACTTATAGTCATTTTTCGACGAACCTAACTAGACAATAATCCAGGTTAACTTCATGATGACGTCACGATATCTGTATTATGACGTCACGGTTCACTTTTGAAGCTTGACAAATGTCAGTTCACCAGCTGTGAGACTGATAAGATAATATGTCAACGTACGTTGCACTAAAAAGTGATTTTATTGGTTGAGCTGCAACCGAAATCAATCATTAAGTACAGTATCGGACTAGCTCTATAACTTCAGCATATAAATCTACCTCAGGCAATCCTAACATAGAGACCACAGAAGGAAAACGGTTTGAATCAGACATAGTCTTTTTTCGTCGAACCTTACCAGACAAACCAGGTTAACTTCATGATGACGTCACGGTAACTGATTATGACGTCACGGTTCACTTTTGAAGCTTTACAGATGTCAGTTTATCAGCTGTTTCTGTTCATCGTTTGGTTTTGGTAGATTACTAATATCACAGTCTAATATATTGAATAAGAAATTCATCATCTCGAACAAAAATATGTCGGTATTATTAGGTATATGGGAATTAGGTAACTTACCTACTTCAAATTCAAGAAAATTGTAACAATTTCCTACGTACATGTTTACAATGAATCAAATAGTTATTGTCATCAATAATATGATGAGATCTCTCACTGAAAAATACTTCGTATGAATCCATAATTATCTCTTTGAGGAGTATAATTATTTTTTTCACCTACAGTGCCATTCTTGCGAATATCTGATGAGAACAGCGCATTCGGGTTAATTAAAACAGAGGTGACATTCACTAGTGGTTCATAAAATGACGAAAATTACCTTGGTAGTAAAGACACATTTTACGCCCCGAAAAGGAGTAGATAATGTTTTATAGCGGTGGAAAAAAATATATTTCTCACCTTGTTGAGAGTGAGTAAGTTCGTCTCTGGAATTCATTCCGCATATAGGAATGGCTACCAGAGGTAGGAAAATTCGCGTTTATGGTAGTGGGAATATTTCATATTTTAGATACTGGCCCCTACACCATTATATGTTAACAGGGACTTTGATTATATATATATATAGATACTGACCAATCAGATTGGTATTTACAGGGTGACAATGCTCATTTACATATACTAACGGTTTTTGATACCTAAATGTTCCTTGAATATTCACAAAGTTCCAAAAACTATTTGGGCGATAAAATATATCTGTCGCACTTTGAGGAGTGCCCCCTTCCTTTCAAGAATCACTTCAAAAGATTCTCGAAATGTTCCCATAGTTTCTTTGTACCCATATAATAATCGGTAGAATTCAAATAGAGATAAGAACCAACAAATATATACCCAATTAATTTGTAAAACACTGCGTATCGTACAATAATTTCATCAGTTGATGCTGGTCCACAAGAACCATTATTTGTTGAATTCAATAAAAATGTTAATATACTGAATGATATGACTGTTGCTGTGGTAAAAAACTCAAAACGAATGGGTTATCGTATCAGAAATAACATTCTCATATCCTTGAAAACAAATAATAGAGTTATAGGAGCAAGCATTGCTGAGACACTCAGTATGTGCTGTTATAATCATGGTCGAGAAATAATAATGAGTGTATTCATTCAAATGCAAAACCAGTTAGAGAGAGAAGGGAGAACAATAATTATTATTCACAGAAGAGAAGGTATATCTGAGGGTGTAGGTAACATATAGTTTTCTGGAATAATCTGTTGACAGAAACCTGAGCCTGAGCCATTAGATAATTGAATCTCATGTAAAATACAAAATGTTCTAATCCTTGTGACTTTCACATCATATAAACCCTATGTGATCATTTCAGTAAACTGAATTCCCTTTTTCCAAATTTAGTTTGTTCGAAAATTGGAATCACAGTGAAACTGATGATCTCTAGATGTATACAAAGAGAACTGAATAAGTATAGAGCAAAAATGGCATGAAGAGATTCATCAAATAAGCTGATTCAACCCTATTTTCATAATCTCTTTTGTTGTTGTTACTTTGTTACGTTGCTGCTGCTGGAGGAAAAGCCAACCATACTTACACTTGAGATTTCACATTGATAACCAAATATACATTATTCAATCCTATTCCTGCTATTGCTTACCTTTGAGGGTTGTAAGTCAATGGGTACCTATAATGCCAACCAATTTTCTATGAGGAAATTAAGGTGAAGAATTGGTTGGTTTTGAACTCGAGGTTCCCTATTCCATCCTAAGGTATGTGTCAATGAGAATATAGCCATTTTTTTCTCCTACATCAAACTGTTATCTGTGAAATAGAATTTATTGGCTTCGATGATTTGAGGTTCTTTTATTCATATTTTTCCTGTTCCTGTTATATTATATATAGCAAAATGATTTCATTCCTTCTTTCATTCAAGGAGAGAGAATTGTTTTGTTTTCTCATCAAAATTAGACAAGCATACATTTTTTGAAGCAATTTAGCCGATATTTAAACCCCCTATTTTTCGGCAAAAATACATTTTTGGAAGAAAATTAATTTTAACTATTTTCATAGCTCAGTTTTCTCAGAAAGCCCTTCAATTTATGATACCTGCCAATTAATCACCTGATACATACGAATATACAGGGTGTATCTGAATAACACAAAATAAATCAAGAATCACCAGTAATGAAAATTGGGGTGGGTGTTTGTTATAACATTTTTTGAAAAGCTTTTCCAGGAAAAGATACACCCTTCCGAAAATAAGAGAAATGGTTTTTCATTTTTATTTCTCCTGTATACTAAGCTGAAGACACAAAACTTGGTCATATCATTTGTCAATGAGACTTCACATTTTCTTAAGTTTTCAAACCTAAAGTAGCTTAGAAGGGGTTGAAATATTCAACATCTAAGATATTTTGTCTTACAACTTTTTTTTGACAAAATATATTCTTTCAAAAATACATGGCAAATGCTTGAGTTTTCGAAAAAACTTTCGTAGATATAAAAGTTTATAAATTGGGCTTTCCAGCCACGATTATTCAAGAGGAACATGTCATTAGAAACATGTTGTAAGAAAAAATATCTCTCTCTATTTCAACCCCTTCTAAGCTTTCTTCAGGTTTGAAGCAATTCCAGAATGTGTAGTTTTATTGACAAATAGTATTCACCAAGTTTCGTGTCTTTAGCTTAATATACAGGGAAAATAAAAAAGAAAAACATATTACTATCAAAAAATGTTAAACCCACCTTCATTTTCATCACAGAATCATGCACCCCTTGAAGTTTTGCGGTGTTATTCAGATACACCCTGTATAAGAAATCACTTTTTCCTGGAAGAAATTTCATGTTTGTATCATAACTGCGCATGAATTCACTAGTGAGACCGGTAACAGGTTAGAAAATATTATTTAGCGAAGGTTTGTGCTACATGGAGAAATATCTTCAACAGGGAAGAACAGGATAGAAAACATGATACTGGTTATCATACGATGAAATAAAGACGAAAATTAGTCTAGAGAGCTACACTGAAGAGTTATTAATTGAATTTCAGCTCAGGCATCAGGCAATTCATGCATCAAAGACTGAAATACTCGATGAGTCTCCACTCGGCTAATGCATTTTTCCAATTAACCAGTGCTGAAGCTGAAAAATTCAGGACTGCAAAAGAACGAGTAGGTAACTCATCAATACGAAATAGCTCCTGAAGATTAAAGAAATACATCAACTGGAGGTAAATAATAAAACTATTGCTAAACAATTTGAAATCTTATGTGAATTGATTGATTGATTGTCTTTATTACCCCAAGAAACATAGTTGTTCATAATAGGGATACATAAACAATATACATAATGTTATACATACATTTATATAATATAAAAAATGCAAATAATCAGTCAATATTAACCTTGTCTTTTGAAAGTAGGCATTCAAATGAGAAATGGAATTATCAAAGTCTCTGAAGCAGATATTTTTTCAAGTTAATTTTGAATCTAGTTGCTTCCTGTATATTCCTCAATTGACTTGGTAATGAGTTGTATAGAACGATTCTTGTATGAAAAATGGATTGTTTGCCGATATTTGACTTATACGTAAAGTATAAGTAAATTTGATTGGCTTGTTCCATGATTATGTAATGAATTAATTTCATTGAGATTAGTGATATCAGATCTAACAAATCTCTAGGTTTGTATAAATTCATGGTTGGTTCTAGAAAATTCAAATTGAAAATACACTTCAATGTTTTATTTTGTAATTTCATTAGTGGATCCAAACGTGGTATCACTAGAAGCATCAGCACTCATTGAAAAATCGTAAGCGTGAATAGTTCGTCGCCATGTTGGAACAATGACGGCATAGGAAAATTCTAACTGAAGAAAAAAGTGTAGAGTATAACGGTAAAAAGGATTATTTCGTTGATTTAAAAGCACAAACATTATTTTGTAATAGCAAAGGAAGTCTATACCAGATTACATCAAACTCAAAGCATTTGAAATGAATGATGGTAGTGAATGATGATAAGGATAATATGGGTATATACAGGGTGATTCAGGTTTTAAGGTACAAACTGAAATGGTAGATATATCTCTTCATATCGATCGAAAAAGTGTGTATAAATATGTGTCTGATTTCGATCAGTAGCGGAGAGTCTAAGTTTAATTATTATTTCTATGTATGGAAATATTTCGCTAACTGAGAACTGGAAAGTGTCAGGACAAATACGAATTTGCGATACAAAAAATCCATTTTATATGTTGAAAACGGAAGCAGATTCGTTCCCGAAACGTCCAAAGCTAAGTAAAAATTTGATATTTTTTCTATATACCTTAATTTTTCTTCTCCAAACTTTTTTCAATACGAATTGTCACCGACAAGCTATAGTGAATTTTTCTTTCAGGATCTCTGATAGGAAAATTTTTTAAACGCAATGACATTTTGGGGCAAATCATCTGATTTGTCCTCACTACACGTATATTGAAATAATATTCAAATTTTCATTTTATAGAAACGAGGAGAGACAATCCCAAAAAATCTAGATATAGAAACCAATATAATTACATTAGTTGACCTTTGCCTAGTCGTAACATCTAATAGGGTTCTTACGTCATCTCTTGAGAGCTAATCAAGTTTATCAAAGTGATCTGTCGGAATCAAATACCGAACGAAAATAATGAACTCAGTGGATGAAATTCGACAGGAGTCGCCGAAATTAAGCGCTTTGATCATTCGACGTGAATGTTTACTTTTTTCTGGATAACCCTAAGTGGAAATGAAATCAACGAAATCCTTTTATCTCTAATTCTATCCCATCATAGGGTGAGTGGAAGGACTCCCTTCCCGAGATAATAAGGGTGCGGTATATTTTAGCCGATATATTACTCCGTGTTATGGGTTCAATACATCTAGTTAATTCAGAAGATGTCGTTAGGAAAAGCTATCTGCTTTCATTCCGGATGAGTGTCATTTTTTGCCGAGAAAATAGATTAGCTGATAAAATGGTTGAAAAATTCCGATCCTCTCGAAATTATTATCTCTTCAAATGAATACAATGTTCATGAAATGAACAACAATGGTAGATTTCGGAAGAAGAACAACTACTTTCCTGGCTAATGCCACGGAGAGCATTGAATAACATCCTTCCAAAATCTAATGCATCGAATCTTATGAACGAATACTGATACAAGTGATTCTTTCCTGAATGCCTATTGATTTCGATTTAGCCAGGCCACGCTAGACACCTACAGACCGGTTTCGATCTCTTTGACTCTCATCAGTGCTGGGCAGTCTCCAGCCAGCAGTCCTAAGACCGCCGACTAAGCGTAGCCTAGCCAGACAGAAGTGAAATTTCCATACGGGAGTGGCTGGTTGCCCGACTCTTTATCCAGGTGAAAATTGAGAACCATCAAGGGAAAATTTTTGTTGTTGTTTATTGGTCATCCGGAACACAAACATTGTTCATCCGAGAATTAAGATGAATCCATGACATACATTTTGTTCATTTGACACAACAATGTATAGCAGCTGGCTTAATCCAAATAACGAAACTTAGTTGGCCAATATAGACTAGTATCAGCTGAATATCAATGAAACAAAAATATACTATAAAGATATTTTTTATTTTAGTTTGATCGTTTCGATATCCTATTGTTGGGAAACTTTTAAATCTACATTTCCGAGGTGACATTGGTTTTGGTTCTACAGAACAATATTCAAAATCAAACTACAGTGTCTCTTGATATTATGGAATATATGTTTAGAATCAATATAATATATCTAGTCATTTTGAATTTAACGAAATATTTATTTCAGCTGGGAGTGGTAGGAAAGTCAATGTCTCTTCTTTTTTCAATGTGTTGAATAAGATGCTGAGTTCATCCAGAAAAATTTCAATTTGCTCTGAAAAAAACAACCTTTTATTCATTTCAAGATTATATCTCTCGCGCATAATGTGCTAAAATTTATTTGTTTGATTGATAATGATTTTGTTCGATTTGGCGAATCATTTGTTTTGTTCAGTAGAACAAAGTTATTCCGGTTAACATAAAGACGAATGATTCATATATTATATCATTCAATTATTGAACATTTACGATATCTCTTTATGTGACAATTCGTTTATCACTGGTGACTGGTGAGTAAGCATTATCAAAAACAGGAAGAAATATCAATAGGTATATAACATCAGGCACCTGCTATTTTATTTATTGAACAATTCATGACGCCAATTTATTGATTCTAAATTCCTAAGTGGATGTATCATCCTTCCTGAGTTGAATCACTTGTTTTTCTTCTAATCAAAATATTTCCACTATTATTTATGTCCTCAGTAAATTATCCCAAATGAGAATGATCAGAAAATTGAATTGATTGCAGGAAGGTTTCCGTTTTTTGTTGTTCAGTAAATATTGGTATGCTTGCATTACTCCAAAACATAATAACAATTAGTAAGTCTAGGTATACCTATAGCAGCTACCTATTTTCCGCCTTTACATTTCCAAAATTGATTTTTTTTTCGAAGAAAAAAACCTTATTTGACAAGGTTATACAGCGTGATTCATGAGGAGACTCACGCATAGCCAAATGGTGAATAGGGTGAATCAAGACGATTTTTTTTTTGACTCCCCATAACGAAGATATACAGTGTATTATGTGAAATTGCCATATTACTTTGATGGCCAATATTTCAGGAAAGATTCATCGTAATTTGCTGAAATTTGGCAGCGACGTTAAACTATCGAAAATATTTAAGATGGCATGTTATGAAAAAGAAACCAGATCCGGGATTTCCGGAAAAATTCAAGCTTCATTGTTATGTCAAGAAAGTTTACTTTCTGATCACTTTTCTCGGAAAATCTCATCAGATTCAGAAAGATCAGACAAAATGCCAGGAGAACTGCTCTTCAATTTGCACGGCACACCTACGATCGGTTCAATGAAACAGTATGAAACAAAATGGTTCGAACGAATTTTTTATTTCGACCTAGCTGATAACTCCTAATTTTCAACTGTGTTCATGTAAATTGTTTTTTTGTAAATTTTTGTTGGATAGAAATTGACAGAAAATGGTAATCGAGGAAACACAAAAATCATATTTTTCTCGAAATTCTAGATAAATAGACTTTGTTTTATGGATTTCAATTGACGTATTAATGAAATCTCAGTACCAACTGATTAAATCACGGCATAGGGATTTTTATGTGCCCATAGATAAAGATTTATCAAATTAGTTATGCCATCACGCGTGAACTGAACTTCATTTGTTCTTGATACACTTCTACAAGTGATATAAGGATGCATTTACTATATTTCTTCAATAATCCTACTGTTCGCCCTTCTGAAGGTTTTACTGATACATACTCATGGGTCTGGAAATTTTTGGAATCAAACATTACAGCATTTGAATTTCCGTCATGTTCAGCATTTGAAATAGGAAGTGCGGCATCTCGAGTGCAAGAATATTTCGATTACCAATTATAGTGATTACCGAGTTACCTATATCAACAAATGCCACGTCACATCATAAAATGAAAAACAGGGACTTCCATACAAATTTATGAAATAGAGTCACGTCTAATTATCATATCTATCTAGATTTTCTATTCGTAACTATAACATTTCAAATTATCAAAAAATCAGGATTACTCTTTTCTGTCAAGTTTTATTCAACATCAGTCAGGTCGAAATTGAAAATTCATTCGAATCGGTCACAGCAAGTTGACGAGCAGTCGTTCCTTTGGCATTTTGTGTGCTCTTTCTGAATCTGTTTAAGCTTTTCGAGAGAACTGATCACAAAGTGAACTTTTTTGACATATCAATGAAACATGAATTTTTCGTAAGTTTACCATAATACCTATGCAATCCTGAATAGTTTATATTAATTATATTATGTAATATAGTCATTACACATATATTATATTAATACGCTCTCATGAGAGTACACTTTTTTTTTCACAGGGTGTATTGAAAATCATTCCACCATGTCTTTGGCATGCTGGCATGAATACACACCTATTTAATAAGCGGTGAATTTATAACACTAACTTATATTGATTATTGTATTAACGCTTATTGAATAAATTTATTATTATTATTATTATTATTATTATTATTATTATTAGTTTCAATAAAGAAACGTAGCTGCTAAATTTTTGCCTATTACGATTGATCGTTTCTGAAATATCGGCCATCAAAGTAATATGGCAATTTCACATAATAACATGTACTTTCGTTTTGGGTGACCAAAAAAATGTTTCATTTATGTACATCAAATTGTCTTGTCTTGTCTCCTCGTGAATCACCCTGTATACTGAAATATCTGAGGATATCTGAATTTCGAAAAAAACGTTGCCTCGTAGACATATTCCATAGATTTTTTTGACAAGAAAAGAAAAGAAATCACTTCCGATCTACAATCTCATTGTCATTTTTGAATTTACAAAGAATCAAATTCGGAGTTTTAGGTCAATAGTGGTATTATTTTCTTTTTACATGAATTTTGAATACCATATATGAATTTGCATGAAGCTTTCTCCAAATTATACATGAAAGAACTTCTTTCGTAACACTATAGATGCTGCTGTACACCAAACATACGCCAATCGATTTAGATTCCCTGTGCAAACTGTCCAAACTTCGGTAAGTTGGACTAACTTCCTGTAGATGGCACTACAATGATGAAATTAAAATTTTGAGCGTTGCCTATATGAAGTTCATTTCATTTTCAAAAGATGGCACGCTGATTAACTATTCGATACTGACTCTATGCAGACCAATTCCAATAGCATCCAGTATATAACTTACTCGTAAGAGGTTATTCAGGGTGTCTAAATAACACCGAAAAAATTCAAGGGGTCTTTCTTCGTGACATTCTAGTAAATAAAATTCAAATCAACATGTGTCCTAACTTGCTCCGTTTTTGAGATACAGGATGTTGAAGTTGGAAGTATTAATTGTTATTATTTATAACCCCCCTGTGGCTTTCATTAAAATTTAAATAAGAAGCTCCATATTACTATTAACAAAACCACAATGTTTTATTGGAATTGATGAAAAGACAATGATCGAGAAATTAATAGAAAAAAGATTTTTCATGGAAATATTAATATCCTGTATTTCGAAATCGAAGCAAGTTAGGACAAATGTTGTATGAATTTTATTTCCTATAACATATCACAAGGAATCACCCCTCGATTTTTTTCGGTGTTATTTGAATACACCCTGTATACTGTGGTTTCTTCACGTCCCGTGCCCTGAGAACGCGTTTACTAATTTCTACTTATATTCTAATAAGACATTATTGACTTATGACGATCGCAATTGGCACTAATAGTTAAATTTACTTCACTATATAGTTCACTCCAATATACTTTCTTAACTGGGCTGAATATGGATTTTTATGAATCCGAAACATATCCCCCTGAATAACTTACATCATTAAAAATTGTGGAGATGACTTAGAGCGTTCCATCTTCCCTTTGAAATATTTCACTCCACTTTGAGCAAACATGGACTTCTAACAGAGATTATATGAACATAAATATACAAATATTTGTGAAATAATTTCAGATTTGTCGTATTTGATCGAAGCATTTCTCTTTTCTGAAACTTTTGTTTCGAAAAAGTTAAGTTCTGGTTCCCACGAAAAGGGATATCCTATGATGTTCAGAGAACATCGCGAGAAACATCAAGGGAAATAAGGTAGGAATTGGTGTTCTTCTTGAATTTCTGGAGGTTATATGCTTCGAGGAACACCTCCCTTGGCAATGTGTTCCAGAGCCTCGCTGTTCGTTGGGTGAACGAGTCTTTGGAAAGAGATGTTCTGCAGGTCTCGAAAGTGACCACGAAGGGGCGCGAAGCCTCAACTCGACGGGTTAATCTCGCGAGGACTGCCAAGGGAGGTAGAATTGTTGATATTTCAGAAGAGCATCGTCCATGAAAATATATATAAAATAGAGTCAGATTGCCAACTTTTCTACGGTGTTCCAGAGACGTGTGAGTTTGTGAGCGAGGCATCACCCACGAGACGAATTGCCCTTTTTTGGACAGAATCCAACAGTTTCAGGGTATGTTTGGGTGCTGCACTCCAAATATGGGAACAGTATTCCAGTACAGGTCGGATCTGTGCCTTATAGATCATAAGCAGCTGACTGGAAGTGAAATAGCTCCTGGCCCGAAACAGAAAACCAAGTTTTTGGGATGCACTTTTCGCAATTGATCTTACGTGATTTTTCCAAGATAGGTTATTGCTGATAGTAATACCAAGCATCGAAAAAGAAAAAAAAATCCCAACCTATTCATTAATCAGAAAAATTCTTTCAAATTCTGAAAATTCCAGCAAATGTTGAAAAAATCCGTGCGATCTTGAAAAACCCTGTATATCTTTCGACAGTTTCATGTAGGTATATTAAAAATCACCAAAAATCTCTCAATCCTTGTTAAATCTTGCAGATATCCTTAGGAATCTGACAAATCTTGAAAATCTTGCTCTGGGAAATCCCAGGAATCTTGATGAATATATTCAGGAATCTCTCGATCTTTGATAAATCGCATAAATCCTTAGAAAATCTCTAGAAATGTGAAGAAATCTTGTATATCTTAGGGATTGCTACAAATATTATCAAAATTGCTTCGAATCTCACAATATCCAATCTGGTGTACACATTTTGTTGAAGTGAGACCACCACGTGATTCAGACACTCCTAGATTTGTTAGTTACAGTGTGTTAATAATGTCTTCATGAGTAGTTGAAGAAAAGGCGGAATTCTTATTTCCAAGGAGAATGGAAAATACGAGGCTTTATGGTATTCAATAACACCAATATGCGATTTTGTCATACTCACTGACTATAAAATGTTGATGGAATGTTTTTCAAACTATATCTTTGCAATCTTATATCATTTCGTATAGTCTGAATGGCTATAGATTTCCCGGGGTGATTCCCTTGGCATATTTTAGGAAGTAGAAGTTCCTATAAAATATATGCCTGTAGTTGCTTCGAAATTGAGATAGAGTCCGTCAACACAATTTTTGGACACATTTTCCTAATAGAAATCATGAAGGATCTGAATCGGAGGATATATTTTCTCAAATGACTAATATCAAGAATCTGCCCTCTGCGATTGTTAACAACCATAAGAATTAATATGAAAAGCTCCTTATTAGCTTGGAACATGAGAAGAGGAATTCAGTTCTCTTCATAAATAAAGTCTGAATATCTCAAAAACCGTAAGATTTTTCCTGAGGTCCAGTTGTGGTTTCTTGATAGCTTTATGATGAACTTGTTTGAAACTGAAAATACTATTTCCAAAAACTCTATCAATTAGAGAACCGTCGTAACAACAATGCAATATACATTACAAAATATGAATAAACTCAGCCACGCCGCACGCATGTTTATGGTTTGAACAAACAATTTTCGGATGATTTTCAATTTTTCAAAACTCAGTTTATTGTACATACATGACCTCATTTTGATCTGTTTTATTTTAAATGATCGAAATGCATCCTATAGATCTCAACCCTCAAACGTACCATTTTATGAATTTAACGGAAACCTCATTGGAAGAATCCTCTGCTTTCGGTACCTCCTCATATTACCCATGTAGATCGTAGATCAGACATTTTCCGAAAAAAAAAAATTTTGTTCCTCACGCCTACCGCTTCTAGGTTCGTCCAATGTGTCGTGCTGTGATTTGTCCCCATGAACATAGTTAATTTTTGGTAAACATATCAAAACCAAGACATATACATACTTATGATGATTATTCGAAACTTCGATGATAATTTTACAACTCACCGACTCTTTCCCGACACGAATAACAAATAATTTTTACTAATTCACTGCCATACCATACCCTCAACTAATTGCGAAGATTTAATATATACCTAATGTTCTGTAACAAAAAGATAAAAAGAAAAGCTTATGATGAAAAAATTGTTTCACCATAAGGGTACTCTTGCAAACACCCGCATTATACTATATAAAAGGTCCACCACAGTACTTTCTCATCACAGTGTCTTCTGAAGTGTTCGAGTGGTATGTGCAGTGCTGGATATTGAAAAATGCCATTCAACACGACAAGTAAGTTTCGAAAAATGTTCACCAAAATAATTATTGTCTTTGGAAAATATTACTTTGTGACCAAAGATACCATCTGATGTGATAAACTACTGGAAAAGGGATTAACCATCACAATATATTTGTTAACTGAGCGTACTTTGTTTTGTAATATCCATGAATGTCTATATTTACCACTATACATGTAATCATTTCGTGAACTGACTTTTCCTACATCATTTTACAATGGTCTTTTGGATGAATAAACTATTCTATCCTATTCTTTTCTATTGAACATCATACTGAATTTGTTTTTGATACGTTTTTTCCAACTTTCAGTGATGGATACTGGTGTACACCGTCAACCTAGGTTCGGTTATGTGCCACTCCTAGGTTTGCTCCTAGCCAATCTCCTCTCCAACACTGCCGTAGCAAAATATGCACCCTTAGGGGCCCTACGCCTAACATACGAACCAGTACCATACGTACAACCAGCCCACCAGTCTCACCACGTTACCGACTACTGGCATGCCGTTAACAATCCTGATGGTCCACCAAGTCCTAGTGTAGGTAGTACAGAAACGACCGAACCTCAAGTCATCCACCACCATCACCACCTACCGCCAACTGGTACTCAACAACAGATCGTCAACATCAATGAAAGGCCTACTGAGATACTCATTGGGGAGACCGAAACCGAAGGTGCTGAACAGGCTGAGACAACTCCTGTTATTTTTGAAGAACCAGCACCAGTACTACTCGATAGCAACCTAGAAAAACCTGGAATGGAACTCATTGCTGATGAGTCTCGGATGATACCAACCGAGCTATTGGCATTGATTTCTAACAACTCAGCTCTTGCTACTAAGAATATAGTCAAACGTGGTACATCGAACAGATACGTGAAGACAAGAAGGAACAACAAGTACGCCAATCAGAAGCGTAGGAGGATCCCAACCACAACACCTGAAGATTACTATGACAGCTACGAAGATGCCTCTGCTACTACCACAACAACTAGGAGATATAAACCCAAGAGGAGGACTTCAAAGCCCAAGCGACCAATCCTCGACTCCTACGAAGACAGCGAGAGCGACAGTTACAGTGACTTGAGCAGCGATGAGGACTACGAGGAATCGTACGAACTCACCACCAGGCCTCAGAAGAAGAGGAGGCGTACCACAACAACCACTACCACTACTACAGAGAGATACAACAGATACAGAAACAAGAACAAGAACAAGAAACACCAGAAGCGCCAGAAGGTCAGCAGCCTTGATGAATACGATGATGTCGAGTACGATACTGAGAGGTACGACCCAACCACCACTGAGATCATTAGAGAAACAGAGAGGCCAGTCCTGAGACAGAGACAACCAATTACGACCACGGAAGCACCCGACCAAGAAACGACCACTGTGATGACTATGCTGACTGCTGGCACCACCGAACCTTCGAACATGACTACCAACCATACGAATACCACAGGATATGGTAACTTTTCTTCTGATCTGATCGTTTTTAGAGGCTTGTTCGTTTGTGCTTACTCTACCTGCTGAACTTGATTTTTATCTATGACTTTTTCTGTTTACATCATGCCATGAAAAGAGACAACTATGGGAGAAAATCAACTTCAGCAAGTTCAGCGATACAAACAAACAGGCCAAAGGTATCCATTGAGAGTGAAGGTTACAACTATTGTTTTTCCAATATAGGCTATGGACCTTCCAATGGAAACGAAGGAATCAGTATCACCTATGGCCCTCCGACTGCGCAGGGTGGATCTCCTGGTTCATACAACCCTCCATCTTCTTCTTATGGCGCTCCGTCATACCATCCACCTAGTTCGTCTTTCGTTCCGAGCCCATCGTTCAACCCACCAAGCAGCTCTTATGGTACACCGAGCAGCTCTTATGGTACCCCAGGTAGTTCACAGGGACCTCCTAGCACTGCTTACGGAACTTCGAGCAGTTCTTATGGAGCACCTAGTCATAGTTCTTACTATCAGGTGCCGTTTTCTGATTGGTACAGCAACGAGGTCACCAGGAACAATATCGTACACAAAGTTCATGATTTGATAGGTTTTGATAAAGTCTTCAATTGATTCGTTAAGTAAAGATCATTGTTTGGACAATTATTGAAGGGTGTATGGATAGAAGAGTGAAAAATATTTTCATACAAATTGCTCTCAGTTGTGAATGTTTGCAAGGAAATTATAATATTTCATTGATGAATATCTCTTCCTGCCATATACCTTTGAATGTTTAAATATCAGAGATTGACATGTAATAGAAATTTGAAAAACACAAACCACTGTATCTGTAATGTATAACAATCGTTAAAAAGTAATCATAATTAGAGCAGGAAATGATTTTCCATTCATTTGTAGTCTAATTACCTAGTAGATTTTTTGTATAGCTATGGTGTGCGGGCGGTTATATAATTTATTGCTTTTTATAGATACCTACGAGAGTTTGTAAATAAATCGATGATAGACAAAACGTTTCACTGTTTTCTTCAATTTTCTAAATAAGAATTGACAGAAAGAATTGCATTTGATGGTTGCCAGCTATTTATTCGTGCCAAGAATAAATATAACAATAATTAATATGAAACATTGAAATATTAAAACCCTGATATTTATTGACAAATTAGAAAGAACATATTTGAACAATTAGAACAAGCGCATTTTCAAAATTTCTACACAAATACACATCCAGGTTCACGGAATTCCATTAATTTCGAAAACATATATTAGCCATATTCATTGCATGACAATGTAAAAAAATATATTACCCTTGCGAATGTACAGGAAATAAGGATGAAGCGATAAGAGATAGCATGAGATTGTGTAGTGAAATACTGAATTCGACCTTCGTATACAAGGTTCATAATGTCACTCTCTATCTATATTTTCCATCTAATATCCAAGCACGAAATGATGTTTGAGCGCCAGAGCAGAATATTGTCAATTGCCAATGCCGCTTTATGCTCTGTTTTACATATTATTTCATTTCACAATTGGTATAGTTATAGCTACCGCCTTTTCGTCGTAGAAGACGATCACACAAACATTACCAACAAATTATTCGTGTTTCGATTATTCACATTGGATTGAGCAAACTCTGATTTTTGATGTTGTTGTTGTTGTGAAATTGTTTTATCCGTCGTTCGGTTTCCCCCTTACGACTTACGAGCAACCCTCAGAAGTCTTCGAGAGTCTTGTACGAGCAAGGAATGACGGGGGCCTTACCTTTTAACGTGTGATCCCAAACACTTTCTTGGGCCCCCTGACTGTCACAATCTGATATATCAAATACCAGTTCAAGATGAATTATTTAATTCTCGTTTTGTTTGAGACAAATTGTCTGCACCTATGTAGTACCAAGATCATAAACTATTGGTATAGCTATAGCTACTGCCTTTTCGTCGTAGAAGACGATCAAACCAACATTACCAACAAATTATTCGTGTTTCGATTCTTCAAATTGGATTGAACGAACTCTGATTTCACTCTCACAACCTGATATATCAAATACCAGTTCAAGATGAATTATTTAATTCTCGTTTTGTTTGAGACAAATTTTCTAGTACTATGTAGTACCAAGATCATATTATTATAGTGTGCCTTCATCTTTGAGCTTATTCTTTCGTAGGTGATAATATATTATTACTCGCATAAAGGGTTGGCGAGAAAACTTGATTCTCCCCTCATTTTTCAGGTTATGCGTGTCTTGTTTAATGAGGGGTTGAAACTGAATTGTTTCCTGAAGTTATAGGATATTTCCTGGCATGTTTTTATCTTTGTATAATGAAAGTACCTACGACTTGGGTATATAATCAAGTGAACTAGTAGAATTGATGGTTTATTATGCCTTCTTCAACCTCGCGTAGACTGACAACTATAATTTGTTGGTTATGATCATTTTTCAAAACTTGGGCAGTTTATTTTAGCATCACTTTGAAAAATAATAGTGAGTAGTTCCCACCAATATCCTATCGAAGATGATTTCCTTGCAAGTCACAGGGTGCTGCGAGCTGCTTACCAAAAATTTAGGACATATCGGGGAATTTGAAATTATTTTCGAAAATATGTAAATTTGATACATTGTGTTCCACTTCAATTGTATAACCATCCCCTAATCTTGGAGTATATATAGACTGAATAATTGATTTTTTCCAAAATACACTAACCAGATGATATACAGTGTGTTACAATTTGGTGCACCCCACACCTGTACCGTATTCCTAGGGTGATTCGATTATTTTTTTCATTTCATAATATACTACATACTCAAAATTATCTACTTTTTCGAGCAAAAACAAATGATCAAACACAATTTCATGGCCTACTGCGATCACAAAAACTCCAGCGAAATTAAAGAAAATGGATAGGTAATATAAGGCATTTTTTCACAAAAATTTTTGGTAATGGCTATCGATTGGGATTTGTCACAATTACTCCTATGCCAATTTTCGAATCAATTCCTCATAAGGAATGTTTTGATTTGAATAATTGTATTTTTCAAGTCACCGTTAGGGCTTCGCGAGACCAAAACCAAGACCAAGACTGATCAGTCTTGGTCTTGGTCTCAAAAAATAAATGTAGTCTTTCTTCGTCTTGGTATTGGTCTTGATTTTCAAGACCAAGACGAGTCTGGCTCAGTCTTGGTCTTGTTCTTGAGAGTCTTGGTCTTGGATCAAAATACGTCTAGAAATTTGAATCATTCCATTCAAATATTCAACAGTTTATATGCATATTATAGGTCTTTCATATTTCTCAGTCTTTAATATTGTCAATTTGTGCGTATAAAGTAAGCGACATAAATTTCTTCTTCTACCATAAGAATATATTTTTAAGAAACCTTCAATAATCATTGAATGAGACCCAAACAGCAAACAGGTCGACGGCCGACAGACCAGAAAAAAGGGTCGGAACTGACAACAACGCATTATCAAAATACGGAAAATTTCAAATTCATACCGAATAACTTTTCTATTAAATTTGTTCATATCTTCAATATAGGAGGAAGTATGGACCACTGTGACCTTACAACATACACCTATTTATTGTAAACTTTAAAACTGGAATACTGAATTTGAAAAATCCGTTTCTGACTTTGAGTGAACAAAAATTAAGAACCTACCATTTAACAAATGGATAACTGAAATAAAATGCCATTACATTTACATCTTGGTCTTGGGAAGATGTTTTAAGTCTTGGTCTTGTATATATCAAGACCAAGACAAGACCAAGACTGCACTCTTGGTCTCGTCACCGTGTATGATAATTCACTAATTTGAATGATACCAGGCATTATGGTAGTCAGGATTAGATCATATTTCTACAGAGTGGGATAAATAACGAATAGAATCACAAGAAATTTAAAATTTTCATCAAGAAATAAAAAGAAGAAGAAAACACTGAATATTACCGATCAAATAATGACACCAGAAGATTTGAAAAAGCAAAAACAGCAACAATTCCTATCAAGTTCGGATTTTTGCATTCTCGATCAAAACTCCTTCATTCTCTATACACTTTTCATACCCCCGCGAGATTAACCCAACGAGTTGAGGCTTCGCACCCCTTCGTGGTCACTTTGGAGACCTGCAGAACATTTCTTTCCAAAGACTCGTTCATCCAACGAACAGCGAAGCTCTGGAACACATTGGAATATCTTGTTACGAAATTTTTGAATCTGTGTTTACTTTTTCTCCATATTAACAAAATATAGGATGCCTCAAGAATTTTTTTTTTCAAATAATCGATGGAGCCCGTCAATCTGTATTCAGAAATATATATATCATTCATGTATATTATTATCGAATGAAATATGAATCATTTCATTTGAAGAAACTTTTTTTCTTTAGCCACCCTGTATTTTGTTGATATAAAGAAACAGTGAACATAGATTCGGGAAAATCGTGAAAAATTAAGCCTCAACTTCAGAAGATTTTATTTTCAAATTCTTATCGTGTGTGTTCAATAGTTATCATTCAATGTTCGTCGTGGCATATAGCCAGGAAAGTAGTTGTTTTCTGTTGAATGTACCGAGAAAGAATTCATATTTTCATCACATAGAGAATGCGAATTGTCAATTTATTTTTCAATCTCTTCATGTACCTTATGTATCTGAGAATATTCCTGTCCAATACTTTCATTATTTTCTTTATGAATTTTATCGATCCAGTCCTGGGACTTCGAGAAATAGAAATCATGTGAAATTGAATTATCAAATGACAGAGGTGGCTTTGAAACAATTTGCCAATCTGATGGTTTCGGCTCTTCTGATACATTCAGTCATTCATCATCAGCACATCAGGGAAAACTAATTTACCTATTTCCCTAATGATTGCTCATCATCAGTAATTATTGGCTGGAGATTGGTGCGATGGTGATTTAGTTTGTTATTTTGGGCAGTCGCAAGAGGAAGTCGAAATAATTATTGTTCTGTCGTTTGCAGCGACGGACTATACGAGTGATTCGGAGTCTATTTTCGGTGGCCCCTTGGTTATTAGATGTTATTATAGGAGCATAAACAGCTGTTGCCCGTTAATCAGTCTTGAACATATTTTATTTTCATCGCGACAAAAAACAAGTAGGTAGGTATCTATTTACGAGGTGTCACCGAATAATGAACTGAATTCATAAAATGATTATCATAAAGTACATCTATCTAATGAGTACCTATACAGAGTGTCCGGTAAACCATATGGTTCATACTCTAGCTGGTGATAAACAAGTTCATAAACTATAAGAAAACTACAACTTATACAGGGTGTTAGTGCCCCTCAGGGGCTCACGACTTGTGAGTACGGGAATGGCAATCCCGAGGTACCCTAGCCGGATACTCATTAATCTTCAACTTGTCTTTCATGGTATCCTCTTCACTCTTCAGTTTCCAATCTTTAAGCTTCATCGGCCTCCCTTGGTCACTTCTCCTCTTTTCCTTCTCCCCTAAAGCCCAACCTCACCCATAGTGCGGGGAGGACAAGCCGCGGCTGCTCGGCAGATTGAGCATTTTGGGAACATCTTTGCTGTCATCACTCAGATGGGACAGTTTTGTGGACATCTGAGTGCGAGGATGGGGCAATTTGTGAACATCTGCTTATGTGGCCGCGGATTGATAACGAGGCTCTGGCAATCCCCTCAGGGGCTCACAACTTGTGAGTACGGGAATGGTGAACCCGAGGTACCCTAGCCGGATATTCACCATACTTCAACTTGTCTTGGGTGATATCCTCTTCTCTCTTTCGTTTTCAATCTTTCTATCGGCCTTTCTTGGCCAACTTCTCTTTTCCTCTTTCCCTCCAAGCCCAACCTCACCATCAAGTGGTGTGGGGAAGGCAGGCCGCGGCCGCTTGACAGATGAAGCATTTTGGGACCATCTTTGCTATCTTCTGCCAGATGTGACAATTTGTGGACAATATGTGTCCTGTATATAGAAGCTAGTAAGTATGACAGTTTGACGTTACCATTATCATTACCAACTTTGAAAAAAGAAATTCAGCGTTTCGATACGCATTTGGGTGTCATAATGATTAAAGACGCAAAATATAAAAAATTGTGTTATTGGGCTATCCATCAGAATGTCGGAGAGAGCTTCATAGCTCTTATCGTCTATCATCCTGATTTCCTCATTTTCAAATTTATTATATTTTCCAACAAAACAAACAAATTTTTAACGCCGAAGATACTCTGCCTCCTCTTAGGTATTTTCAACTTCGGAACTTACTAACCAGATTAAAATGGTAGCGACCTTCTAGAAATAGCATTCGGCTTGTCGTGGATTTTCAGCTGAAATTGCTTCATTATATGCTCATTGCTACGAGCCTCGAGCATAAACATGAAATGCCAATGTTTAGGCCAAAAGTGTATCGCCTAATATACAGCATGATGAAGTTATTAAGGGCCGAATGAGAACTTTAGGAAGGTAATTGTGGATCCGAATCAAGAAAATACCAATTTGGATAAAAAAACTCTAACCTCTGGATCATCTTGGAAACAATTGACAGTCTGCATGTGTTGATTTCTTTTCAATAATTTGTTTCAATTATAGTAGAAAATTATATTCAAACAGTTTTATACGTATACAAGTACGAGAGTAGGTAGTATTTTTGTATAGTTCTAGAAAATTAATCAATTACCTTGCACAAGTCAACACAAATATATTGTAATGACTGTAAATTTCAATCATCACACATGCTCTAATTTAAGAGCTCTCAAAATAAACTCAATACATCATTAACAAGACTATGGTTGACTGGCAATACACCCGGAACCATAATAAATGCACCGTATCGATGAGACATAAAAAAGTTGCATGGTTTATTGCCTCGGAAAAACAGGAATACAGGAATACAGGGTGGCCATTCGAAAACGAAACAGAGGGGTTAATGCCTCACCAAAAGTACAAAACCGACTCAACATATCATTTTAGCAATATTACTAAAAAATATTTTTTTGTTACAATGAGGACAAATATTTTCAGTCGCAGTCATACTTTTTGTTGGCCCTGTATAGACTACTCCTAGAAACTATAATATATTTTCTAAAGATTTGGACACAAACGTCTCCGTCAAGAATAAGAAAGATGATGTGAGCACAATGAACAATTCCTAGGTTATTTTATTTGGTTCCTAAACCATGCTTGATAATTCCTTTTTTTTTTCGAACAGCTGACTCGATCAGTAGACCAAATTATTGTCTTTGTGTGTGTGCGCGTGGAGTAAAAATCTACCCATCTGGGTGCAGTTTATGGTGCAGTTCAAACCGAAGGAAACACCAACCATTGACGTACAGGGATATATTCCCATTGACAAAGGCTATGTTCCGTTTCCAAAGTTGGTTATCCCAATGGTTTACCAAAAATGGCAGAGTGGTAATCAGTTGTTGATAGGTATGTATCGGTTAATTTACGGATCGCAGGTGTGTTGTGCCTTGCCACACGTGATACGTTTTTCATTAATTTTTGTGAGAATGGGAGATTTTTCAGAGAATTATTATTTACTTATTTTATACGTATGTACAGTGGGGCTCAAATTAAAAGTAACGACTTCTGTGAAAATCCCTTTAAAATTTCAGTTTATGCACCCAGACTAATATCTATTCCAACCGCCCGCTGTTTCAATCACTTATTTCTTATGGTGAGTTGTGGTACGAGATAGTCAGATATCTGAATATTTCTAAGATTTGGGGTTAATATTCACATCGCTAGAGTAATATTTTATGCTTCATCTTATGAAGCTGACTCATGGTTATTCATTGTTTGATTCTAGTTGATTCTATGGATTGATAGATATAGTTGAAGTACTTCTTGAATAAAGCGGCATCGGTATAATTAAATTTTTTTTAAATTGAAGTTTGTCGTTAGTATATCCTCCAATTATTTTTCCCATGAAATCATATTTCTTAATCGTTCTTAAGAGTTATTTTTCTCTGAATACCTATTTTTGATATAAGAACTAATAATTCTCATCAGCATGTGCGATATGAAAACGGTATACACATAATTATCATGAAACGCGAATATCTACCTACTTCCAGAAATTTTATTTTTAAAGTATAATACTTGAGCTTCGATAAATCGTGCAGATAAATTTGAAAAACAGGGTTATTGATCGATTTGATAAAGTTCAGTGTCTCCCATGTCCGTTAATCACAAAAATATTACTTTGCTTCAGAACAGTGTTGTGTCATCAATTTGATATCTCAAAGGACATAGGAGATACTGAACCGAACCGAATAAGTAGACAATATTTCATGATGCATGATTCTATACCTAGAAAATAATGACGGATTCTCATTCAAGATCACTCGGAACATACCTGTACTAATTTTCATCATCATAAAATACAGGGTGTCCGAATTTTTTTGTTTATTATTTTTTGGTTGATGAAAAAATTGCCTACCCACCCTTTTTGTTTTCTCAGACACATTGTATATTTGAATGATAATAATCGGGGCTGATATGTTCGAAGTAGTCCTAAATATCCATTTGACATTAGTTCTTCCCAAACATACCACAGTACTACATTTTCTGATCAAGTATACAAAAAATATATCTATTAATCCGATTTTTCGGACACTCTTTGTTTTATGATGATGAAAATCGGTAGAGGGTTACATTGAGTGATCTAGGTTCAGAATCTATCATTAGTTTTAGTGAAAAAATAAAATCCCCAATAGTAATTTACGAAATATGGGTCAATAAAATTGGTCGCAGTTGATGGCCACGATAACAGTCCAAGAATTAAATCACTTTTTTTGTTTGATGGATATTTCAAATACCTATACAAAAAAAAAAGTTTTTCGAAATCTATCAGATAAGATAATACGGATTTTACAGGCGGTGGTAAAGTTCTTAAAGTGGACACACTGTATATATAGCACGTGGTCACAGAACATAACATGCAGTGCACTGTTAAATACCAGAATGTTTGATGTGTATTTTTGACTTTTTTTTCAATATAAATAAATAAATTTATTAAATCCTTCATGATCAAAAAATAATACCTTATAATTATAGCCGAGTAAAATAACTATAGAAGTTTTCCACTTATCGATATTTCTTTGTGCTTATATATTCAACAGTATAAAATGTTATTATGGTTTTGAAATCTATGATCTGCATGCTGATAATAATCACACTGTAGATATCCTTGTTTATGAAATTCATATTTCCACTCGAAAGAGCATTTTATGTGAACCAGTTCTCCTTTGTAAGAAATCAAGAGTTTCAGTGTTTCAGTTTGAAAAAAAAATCATTTTCAAAAATATTCTCAAAAATCGTTATTACTCTGAAACAGTTGAAAATAGTAATGAATTACCTTATATATTTTATGGTTTATATCAGAGTAATATGTAGAATGAATAATGAAAAAAAAAGTGGTGTTCTATTGGAAATAAGGGAATTCTATTTTCTTTCCGTATTCGTAAGTGCGCTATGCCAGATTCATCCTCGGATTTACCCAAAAATTTTCAGAGTTTTATTCAACTCAGCATAATATTGAAAATGAATGGGTTACCTGAATGAACGTGAAATCATAAAATTCAGTACTATATCTTTATTGTTTCATTGCAATTTTATCGATCTTTTTCTCCTGGTTATACAAAGTGTAATTCAATTGATGGTTAGAAATATAGGATGTAGACATTTTGAGAAAAGTTCATATGAACATAATATATGCCCTGAACCTCTTAACTTTAAAGCAATAGGGTGTTGAAATTTTAAGAAAAAAAATGTCTTATAGTAACTTTGATACTGTTCTAGATATTCTCATAAAATTTGACATGCACCTACTAAGCACTGATGGCCAGTTCGTGTCCGTATGGGATGTAAATACTGGAGATTTTTCTAAAAAATAAATGCAATTCTCATTCCTTTTGCAATAATTTGAGTTACATATTTGAAAATGATGAAACCATTTTGGCAAATTCAATCAACGACTTCACTTCAATAAAAATTAGACAAAAACACATCTTACCTACGAACTACACCACATTGTTTCAGTTGGTGCATGTCAAATTTCATGAGAATATCTAGAATAGTATGTCGAAGTTATCATAAGAAAATGCTTATTTTCATAAAAATTCCAACACCCTATATCTCGGAAGTTGAGAGGTTTAGGGCATATGTTCATATCAACTTTTCTTCTCAAAATGAGCTGAGGAACCATGTCCTATATTTTTAGCCATAAATTGAATTACACCCTGTATAGTTTGAAATTAAATCCCTTCATTCCAAGCAGTCCAGATAAATTCCTATTTATTTCATTGTAGTTGCCAAAGAAGAACTCTGTCATTGTTATTTTTCACGTTCGAATAATTATTATTATAACACCTCTAGGTATACCGCTGGGTATACCCTCTAATACCTTTACAGCGCGAACCAGGTCATAAAATGCTAATGAGGGAAACGGTTCGTTCCTAGGCAATGAATAGTACATGTGCATAGACAAAAATATTTCAATTCGACCAAGAGTCGTTACTTTTAATTTGAGCATCCCTGTACATACATCCATATTTCCAAGCAAAAATAAGGAAATTATCCATAACTCGACAACGCCGCAATCGATTTCGATTTTTTTTTCAGCGATAAAAAGGCGAAAGATGTCGGAATGAATTTTTGAATTAAAATATAGGGTGTTTCATTTGAAAAATTCTGATGAATGTCATCTGAATCTTGCAAAATTTTGAATGCAAAATTGAGCACCCTGAAGAACATGTCGCAAAATTACTGGATTGGTATACGTGGGACCTTGCTTTCGCCGCATGCCAAAAATATTTCCAAAATTTGAATAAATGAATATACCATGCCCAATTCAACATGACTCTTCAATAATGGTAAAAATAGATTTATCAATTATAACTTGGCAACTCCGTAACCGATTTAAATTTTTTTTACAGCGATTTAAAGGTGAACCTCGGCGGAATTCATTCCGAATAAACAATACTGGGTGTTCCATTTAAAAAAACTCTTCTTCGAGTTGCCCTGCTTTTATAAAACACCCAGTAATGTTGAAAATATTTTTGAAATGAGCAACTTTAGTAACTAAAAAAGTTTTTCCCCAAAGTTTTTCTCTATAGGTTATGGCTTTCGAGATATCGAAGAATTACGCACTAAATGGACACTATATAGTCGCCCTGACGATGGAAATATACATTTCCGAAAGCTCTGACAAACTGTAACGAGTTCACCTCTACTTTGCTGCAATCCCCACTAGCAAGCTAGTTCATCTCTATTTTTTTTTCTATTCTAAAAACAAGAGAAACAAATCCTTATGCATTCCTGAAACTTGCAATTTTTATTCCATTAAACCAACTTTCTGTCTCTTACCTTCTAAGATAGTTATAGTTATAGCAATTAGTTGTGGGACAACGAAATGTGGGCCACCCTGTATAAAACTATAGATTTTGGCTCCGGAATACAGGAAGAAACAAAAATTATCACGAATGTTGAGAATGACGTTATAATAATCAATTATTAGTGTAAATATAAACAGTCATGGCAAAGTTCTTGAATAAAAAACTAATACATGAAATTGAAATAGAAATTGAAATTCAACAATGAATCCGATAAAACTATTCAAACTATTCAAGCATGTTTTCAGTGAAACCCGAAAGAAAGGCATTGATTCAAAAGTGAAGTTCACCAGGTATTTGTAGCTGTTCAAAGTAATATCAATTATTTATCTTCTTCAAAGAATGTGAAAAAAAATGAGTATCTATAATACCATGATCCTATTAAAACCAATATGGACAGCCCTTTTTTATCTTCAGTACGACACTGACATTAGGCTTCCTATTATAATACATCGGAAAGTTGGCGAGTGCCACAATAAAATAGGCAATACTTCGCACTGAACACCTGGACTAGCAGCACCCTTCTCTACTGACTATGCACCCCTATTATCGCAGAACTTGATTAGTTTGCGCTATACACTTTCATTTGTCCCCCATACTTTATGTAGGACTGCCTGCCTACAGGGCAATACCATGGCAATACCATATAGTGAAACAACGATGAGGAGGAGGTGATGGAGATACAGCCTTATCATTTGTAAATAAGGGATGATTCTTTGGGAGATTTTAAGACGAAAAATTCATACAAACGTTCGAAAATGCATGGTTTAAAAAAAATGTTCTTCGTCAATCTGATTATATCTATAAATAGGTACTATTACGAATATTATTGTCAAATTTCAAGGAACCTGGGCAGATTTCCACACTATTCACGAAAAAAGTGTTCAAAACTTTGCATTTCCGGACGTACAGCCTATGCATATGAAGTTTTCGTCTTCGAAACACACAGTATGACGATTCGCAGAAAGTTCAGAGAATAATCAGCTATTCTTTGCTAGAGAGATATTTTTTAATTTTCAACATCAATGGCATATTATATAAACATTATAGATATGATATAATTGTTTCCTTTCGACACAACAAAGTGTATATCTAGAGTGGAACATTATCACCCAATAAAAAATAATATCTTCAATACCTGGACATGGCATTTCTGAGGTATTATTCAGCTGGCATTCTTGAATAGGTACCTTGTTCACAAATAAGCATATTTATAATTAAATCATAAATATAAACAGATCGAATAACGTCTGTGGTCATAACAGATCATCATAAGTGTGCGCTTTGCGATTGGCTCAAGAATCAAAAAATTATCATTGACATCTCGTTCGTAGGGCACGAATAAAGGTACTACAGTCATATGGCATTCAAATCTTGTTTTTTCTAATGATTCAGGTATCACCGAAGGATTAAGTATTACCATTGACTATGAAAAAATATTGTCAAATCACATTAGACAATGAAGAGGTAATTATCGAGGACCCTGAGTACGGTCCTATATATATCCAATAGTACACATACCCCCAGCGAGATTTTCGAATAGAGTCAGCTGTTGTCAGTTTTCACAGACTTATAAAAACAGAATCGTCTCATTATGAACCATTCCTTATTCCTTGTTTGCGAGTAGCCTGATATTGAAAATGAAATAATGAATAAAAAGTGTATACTTAGCAGAGGAATGAAATCAGATAGACCAATGAAAAATAAGTGTACAACTTCACTGCTTCCAATTTATTATTGTGAAATCACCACCATGCAATGAGTCCTGTGGGCCAGTTCAAAAAGAAAGGAGAAAATTGGAATATTAAAGCCTTCTTCTGTAGACTTTTTTTTCACAAGGTGATGTAGATCTACATCGAAATCGGATTGTTTTTGGCCGTAAAAATCATCCTTATTTCATCCGTCCCTGTATACGGTTTACATAATCCTTATTTTCGTATGAATGATTCAAAATGGGACCCGACCCGTTTAATTACAAAAAGTAAGCGAATTTTGTGAAGTTCATGCACATTTCTTGAGAGGTAGAGATATAATATACCTACTACTCATATTATATGTTTTACTGATCATAAGCATCACAATACTATTCTGCCACATCATTCCCAAATGCTACCTATTCATAATAATTGCTGCACATTTGGGGCAAAGATTAGGTGTCAAGATTCAGAGAATGACAGTAAATGTGGAAGGCATGATGAAAATTGAATGGATCGGTAAACCATAAACCAGTAACAGTGGCGTAACTTCATATTTTGCCCCCCCCCTCTCCAAAATCATTTAGGGCCCCCTCGAGACGAACCTTTCCAGTCAGAAGTCCCTTCATTCCACGAACTATTAGTTATATATTGAATAACCAACAAGCTTCACAATACGCTTTATTTTCTTCCGGTGAATAACACAACCATTTTCTTGGAATAATTTTCCCAGTATGACTTTACTGTGAACAATGAAAATTAGAGAAACTCCTCCTTTGGAAAATTTATATCTGGTTGAGACGGGCCATCACGAACAATAAATTATTTTTATCGTGTTGTTCAATTCTCGGCCACTGAAATTGCCTTTATCACAAGGAAATGATTCTTTGATTAATACATCCAGTAATGAATCATCTGACTCAGTTCCATCTCCGGAAGTTATCGCATTCAAGTCAGGTATGGGCTCCTCGTGGATTCAAGATATAATACTTTTTATATTCACACCATCTGTACTTACAGTTTCGAATGCAGTAGTAGCAGAAGTCTCATTTGCTAAGTAAAAATTTGATATTTTTTCCATACACCTTCATTTCTCTTCTCCAAACTATTTTCAATACAAATTGTCTCTGACAAGCTAGTGAATATTTCTTTTAGGCTCTCTGATAGGAAAATTCTTTGAACGCAGACATTTTGGGGCAATTCATCTGATTTGTCCCTACTATACAGGCGTGTATTGAAATAAAATTCATATTCTTATTTTACAGAAACGAGGAGAGAAAATCCCAAAAAATCTGGAATAATGATTTTTGTTCCATAATGATTGCAGAGTCAACATCCATTCCTGTTTCAATCATCATACTGCTACACCTTGATGGACATTCATCATAATATTCAACTGTATTATCCGAAACAGTAGTAGTATTCGTAAAGAAAGTGATAATCTTGGAAATTTTACACTTCTCATCTTCTAACTTTTGTTTCCTTCTTCTCTTTGAAGCACAACTAGTTTAAATCAAGTTCTCCATTTGAAATGATTGGCTTGTATCGTTGATTTCATCACCCTGGACCTACACTGAAAAAAACATGCCTGCACTATGGAGCACTGCAGAAATGGAAAAATGATTTCATTATTGACAAATATTCATGTTTCAACCAATTTGGCTGAGTCCTTGCTCTGGTTGGTGGACCCAGGCCCCCAGGGCCCCCTCTGAGGAACGGGCCCCACGCAACCGCGGGGTTTCGCGGTATAATAGTTACGCCACTGACCAGTCAATTCAATAATTCCAAAAATATGATTCTCAAACCAAACAATTTTATGAAAGTGAAAGGACCCGAACAATATAATCATAATAAACGAATCGAACAAAAATCGCCATAAAACCAATAATTTCCATTGTCCTCGTATAAATCACACACTCAAAAAATATCATTGGAATTATCAGTTCTCATGTAGGTATAGGTATATCGATGAATTTGCCGCTACGCTGAACATGTAGTTTCCTACAGTCGCTCATCATATTTATCTTCGAAAAAAAAAAGAGCTAGCAGCGGTCCGATTAGATCGCGCTTTTGTTCCGAACAGATACCGGGGGTTAGGCAGGGGTAGGCCCGACCGGCGGCCAATCCGGGGGGCTCATTACGCGCTGAGACCGAGACAAACGGGAAACGGCAAACGGCGTACACACGACATACGACACTGCATTCGCATCGACACCGGTCATATGTGTAGCAGTAGCAGTAGCATCGCGCGTGCATCCATATCTCTTAACCCTTAGCGCTCAACTCGGTCCCTTGTGGGTCTCCAGCCAGCAGCCGAACAGCTGTAGCTCTAGAGAAAATCTAAATTTAGTCCGCGGTGGTTAGTAAAGTCAGTTGGATTCGAGTCTCTGTGATACACGTGCTCAGACTTCTCCGCGTCGGTCGTGGTGTCTTCAGCCTTTGGCGCGACTTTATGTGCAAAACGGTCCTACCGGCGTACCTATGCGTGATCGTCGCAGCACCTTTACCAAAGAGTACATAAACAACATCTTCAACCCGCTCACGAGACCCACGCGACCCACGTCCAGGCCTACAGACACTCACCACGCTCGCGTTGCTGTCGCTGCTGAAGAGCAACGCTTGGCGAACCAAGAGGCGATAGAAGAGCACGCGAAGATAATGTTGATGCCGGCCTCGAGTGAGACGGACTCCTTGGTGGGCAGCCTGGGCAGTCTGCAAGGAGTGCTGAGCTCGGCGGGGTCCCTCAACGGGTCTGGCGTCCAGAATAAGGACACCACGTGGACCAAGCTCTTCGTCGGAGGGCTGCCGTACCACACCAGCGACAAGTCGCTGCGAGACCACTTTGCTGTGTATGGGGACATCGAGGAGGCTGTGGTTATAACTGATAGGCAGACGGGGAAAAGTAGAGGATATGGATTTGTAAGTGGGCTTCAATAACATTCGTGATATTCTGTCACTCGATATGCACCTTGTATCGCTTTGTTGTCTCAAGGTAGCATGTTTTTTTATTGCTATTCATCCTTTTCAATGAGAATGACAATCGCAGATAACTACTTCAAAGGCAGAATATTCGGCTGACTTCCACCTGAATTTCAACTTGTTCGTATTCATGTTGACTCATGATTTATCTGATGAATTGGAAAAATGTATGACTCGTTCGGATAACAAAGTGTTTAATACAACTGTCCCCAAAGAGGTTTCTCACTAGGATTTTATAGATCACTCTTGGTTATTGGAAGAATTTAGATACCTGAATTCAATCTGGATTTATTACGGATTTATTACGATCTCGGGTATGGATGTATCCTATTCAGAAATCTACTGATATTTTTTTATCAAAATCCAACGTTACTGATTGACTCTGATATTAGCTCCGAGTTCAATGTTGGTTTCATATATATCTGTGCCACATGAGCTTCTCCGTATTTGGAAATATTCAAACTGGTTGATTGAAAATCTCGAGAGTTATTTTTGAATAAGTTCCTAATTTTCCTGGCACTGATTAAATAGCCAATTATGAAGCGATTGATTATGTTCTTCCCATCATCTAAATACATAGTTAATCTATTTACCAAAATTTTGCGATATTTTTCAATTTTTCATCAGATATTTCTCAAATGAATGAGCATTCATAAATAATATTGAACCTCAAATGCCGGGAAAGACCGTGAAGTAATTTTTATGAACGTGAGCTTGAAGTTTTATGTAGTTTTTTGTAACTACTTATTTCAATCGTCTACTCTTGAAGATATAATTTTTATCGGAAACAACCGTTGCTTCCATTGTTTACAAACCAATACGTAATAAACATGGTTAGAACAGATGTTACATGATCATATCATCCATCTCGTCATCCATGAAATTCGGAAGGGACCAGGGGATCCCTTTATCATTCACTGTTCACTTCGAAAGGGGCTTGAATAATTATTGCGTTTTGTTGTGAAATATTATATTTTCAATGATATTTGTAGCGGGTATCCTAGAAAGAATATATTATTCGAATATAATGATTATCCGGTGCACCAGATGAAGTTGATCATTATCAACGTACCTATGAGTAATTCAACGTAATACTTAATAACACAATGAAACGAAAATAGAACAGTTCACTCTTCGAATATAGCATCATTTTATACATTTGAATAGTATACATATAGGTAAACATAGGTAAAATGTGAATGTCCCATCGAGTAATAATGACATCATGAAAGATAAGTATTTCTCGTGATATAAGGTTCCTATTTCTGATGAATATCTTTGACTACACGTCCCGCTATACTTCTGCTATGAAGTGGTGAATAGTAAACAACACATCATATTCTGAAACATGTTTCTCCTAATAGTGATCGAAGGAATACACCAAGGTAGGTAGACCTGATGATATTGGTAGAGGAGGGAAAAGTCGTACTCTGTGACGTATGAATTGATGAATATGTGTGGGGAAAGTTATAGAATATAGATTTCCATAACTCCAAAGTGGGATTTTCTGGAATGACAACTACGCGATTCCTGATCGAGGTAGCCTGCCATGCGAATAATCATCAATTCTACTATGCAATCTTGTGATAGGTATACACATTCTTTTCCAATCTAGTTTCTGAAAGTTTTTCATTGGTAGGTATCAATTCGGTATCAATTTTATCGAGCCAGCGATTAAATTGAAATTACCTTTTGTTGGAGTTCGCCATAAATTCGTTCGTTGACATGGGTTTGTACTGTTACCAGACTCTGGATTAAATGGTCAATAATGAATCAAATTATTTTTGGAGGGAAGAGCTATGGTTTGTCATTTCGTCTATTTACACTCCTAATTATTATCGATTGACGGTTGATTGATTCCTTCTACTATTGCAAACTGCTCTGATAACATCATTTTCATAATTTAGACAGTAAATATTTTTGTCGAAGTCCATTTTTCTGAATATTACCTGATGGACAAATGATGCATTGATTTTTTGCTCACACTACTTAGGTATGCCTACACGAAAAAATTCCTCCTCGACTCTTGCTGAAGTTTGGTGTCCAATAAATCAATGAAATTTTGGAACGAATTTACCTCTTAGACCAAAGTGAGGTTACGCCATTGATTTCTTCCACAGTTGGCACCTCCGTTGGCACTGTCTCTATCACACTTCTCGATTTTATAATCGAACGTTCGTTTTATTACTCTCACAAGGTGACACATGGAAATAATTTGGGGAACCTTCCGAAGCCATAGACCATATATACAAAGTGTCAGTCCCCATGTACCGTTCAATACAATGAACCATGGACAGCTGTACGTCTAAATAGCCACCCCTCATTATTCACCATAAAATAACAATGCAAGCTGCTGCTAGCTTTAGAGCAGGGCATATGTTTTATTTTTTAATTTTTAGGTCACTACTAGAGGTTACTTATCACTGCTAAATCAGGGAAGATAAGACAACGTTAGCCTCGACATTAGCTCATTATCAAAGAAAGCGCCTGAAATTATTGGTTGAAATGTCCGATGAAAAAATTAAAAAGTGTATTTACTATAGTTACAAAAATGAAGGTACTACGTATATCGGTTATGATATTGTTATGGAGACTGAAGTATCTTCCAACCGAGTGCCATTAGAAGAACTTAAGTTGATACCAGTTCCCGAGGGGTAAATCTCCTTGGAAGTCTGGTGTACACTCCGTTGGTAGTCTTTGGAGGTCTTTGAAAGTCTTTGGAAATCTTTGGAAGTCTTTGGATATCTTTGGATGTCTTTGGATGTCTTTGGATGTCTTTGGAAGTCTTTGGATGTCTTTGGAAGTCTTGGAAGTCTTTGGGAGTCTTTGGGAGTCTTTGGATATCTTTGGATGTCTTTGGATATCTTTGGATATCTTTGGGAGTCTTTGGGAGTCATTGGAAGTCTTTGGAAGTCTTTGTTCATTGGAAGTCTGGTGGACACATTTTTCCTGGAGATTTACCCCTCGCCAGTTCCGCTTGAACCAGAAATTGAATATCCATGCGAATATGTCAACTTTTTGCTATTAGAGAAGTTGACATGTTCGCGAATGAATGAGTAAATCTTAAATAGTGGAAATTAACTCCTCCAATTCTTGAACATCAATGAAATGTCATTCACTTATTCGTTATTTTCTTCGTCAAACCCTTCTGAAATTTCTTAAATCTGAACCTCGATTTGAACCATAAAGAATCCGAGCTTTCAGAAACAAAAAAAATCACAGGTTTCATATCTCTTGAAACTTCAAAATCAATATTGCATTCATCAGATGTTATTAATTAGTTGCTAAACAAGACTTCTGTCTTATTTGTTCACCAGAATATTTGTGTGAAGAAACCAATGTCAGTGGCCACGTTTATATCATGTCTTGGTGAGCTGACTAATGACTATATTTTAACTAAATACTCTTGGTCAGTGTGGTATAAACTGACACTTGGTAACGTTACCAGCTTGGTTTGGTACCGAAATTTGTTGCGTACCAGACTAAAATAGTATGATGACCAAGAGGGTGTAAACACTTTGGTCTACTTTTGTATAGTCTTGACTTTAGTTGAGTGAAAGTGTCCGTTATTTCTTGAGTCTTCATAACAATATTTCATTCAAGTTCAGCTAATTTCGGATCCTACTGAAAGGTATTATTCATAATTAACGAATTTAAGTGGATTTCCACAACCTAACCACAAAAAAAAATCAAATCAAAACATAGTTGGTAACATTATAGTGCCTTGAATATCTCATCACGCTTATCACCACTGACATTTTCGAAATGTCATCATGTTCAGATTTGAAACGTCAATTCTGAAAATTGAATAGGCGTCACACCAGGGCGTCACCGCGAAAATGTTTCTTGTACGGTAACGTATTGTAAAAAAATCTAAGAATGATGATGGTTAACATTTATTTGACTTGCCCAAAGATGAAACGAAATTTCAAATGTTCGTTGAAGCTTCAAATTTCAATATTCCTTCCATGGAAATACATTCATTGACCTAATATTAATATAACAAGACAATGAGCATTATGTGCATTCGATGTTACGCCAATGTTAGGCTTTCAAATAATAATATGTTTCGAGCACTCGTTCAATGAAGGGGTACAACAGAAAAATGACATTCCATCTCTTATAAAACATATTTGTGTCTCGTGTTTTTTGTTCATCTGTTTAACAAGATGTGTGTCCAGTGTCCACACAGTGTCCACACTCTTAAAAGGGCGTAAAATGAGAAGTCGACTAGATGGTGTAAACATGCGTTAACGTCTGAATTTAGTTAGATCACCTTGGTGATCATATACCAAATATCCATAGGGTATAAACGTGGCCAGTCTATCAGGAAGAGCACTTTTAGATTGAACAATCCTCAAATTATTCCGTTCCCAACATTGTGTTTATCTGTTGTATGGTTTTAAAAACTAACTTGCTCACAATTACAAAACAAGTCTGAGAACTTGCAAATAGAATCAGAATTTACTTTTTGAATGTTAGTGCGATGTTGTAATGTTGGGTAAAATGACACCAGAGGTCAGCTACCATGATTGTGTCACTGATTAACAAAATTTTGTTGTATCAGAGACAAATTGTTTAGATGGGGATTGGGGACTATTAAATTATAAGGCAGAGGTAGTCTGGCAACAATGCTATTTCAGTAATCATCATTATGAACGCATTCGGAAATATTACCTGTACCTTTGTTCATAGCTATTGCTTGTATGTAACAATATTAAATATTTCATGAAAATAGGACAGCAAGATATATGGATAATATTGAGTTAATCTGCTAAGTGCTCATGAAGTGTATGAATTGTTTTTCTTATTGGATGATTATTCGAAATGACAAATTAGCGCTCCTTCGATAAACACTACCAAACGGATGATTCCAAGAGTGTTTCTGAATGATTACCATAAAGCAAATAGGAAAATCTTCCAACGCAGAATGAATGTATTTCCAATCCATATCGGCCATTACTTGATAATGCTATTGTTCTTTTCTGAAGTGATATTTATATTACGTATGTAGGTATATACCGATACCTTCTTTGTTGGCACCTCATACATACTTATGCGTCAGGATGAAATTGTAAACGATATTCCTTATCGCGTTCCCAGTCTATTCATTTGACTATCTTATCAGCAAGGAATACTTTTTTACTTGTCGGCGACATAAAATTGACTTGGGACTACTTTCATACCATTATGTTATGATACTGCAATAACCTAATAGGAAATAACAAAGAAAAGCATTAGGAAATAGAATTTTCAAGATTAAAATATTTTTCAGTGATTTCAGTGAATGATATTTCTTTCTAGCCTCTTGAATAAACAAGATGGAATATAGAAAGAGCAACACAATCTTCAAATAATTCATTTCTGTTTCAGGTGATAATGGGTGACCGAACATCAGCTGAAAGAGCCTGTAAGGACCCCAACCCTATTATAGATGGCCGCAAGGCGAATGTAAACTTAGCAATATTAGGAGCCAAACCAAGAGGAAATGTTCCAACTGGTGAGTTTTGAACTGAAAATCTTTCATTTTTTCATAAATTGAAGAGTTGTCGAAATAATACAGCTTTGTGTTCTGATGCTGATGCCCAAAATAATTCTGCGCCGCTTATATACCGGGTGTTTCAAATTCAGTATCAAGATTTTCTGGGGGGGTTATTTTTCAGAACAAAATAAGACTTCTTTTTCTCCTAAACAACCACATCATTACCGATCTACAGAGCGTTAAAATGTCAAGATGTTTTCGTTTTTTTCCTCATGGCTTTTTTAGTTTTCTAGATATTTAGATCAAATTCGAAACGTTATGTTTTAGGGTTCACATGTATTCACAGTATGCCAAGTGATTGTAAGAATCTACAGGGAGCCACTGTGGTGGATTTTGAAATACGAAATAAGTTCTTCATTCTGCATATGAACTTTCTTGTATTCTTGTCTTTTGTAATGTTTACGCATCTGCGACCGTTGTCGAAAAAAAACTTCTTGAATTTGCTAGATTAATTTAAAATTTTCAACAAAATGGTAAGAACCTATTATCACAATGAAAACAAAAAACGCCATATATTTAGTTTTTGATTTCAATTATTAGTTTCGAAACATTAACTGAAGACTAAAATGGTGCTGGAAAATTCCTGAAATCTTGATAATGAATTTTGAGACACCGTGTAAGTATACTTAAGCGTTTGCGCTATGAATAGTAGGAGAGCTTAGAGCCGATGTCATCAGAAATCAAAAAAGAATACACCACCAGAATACTTGCCGCTACTGTTCCGTTTTTTGCAATTAATACCTATATTGCACCACTCCATTCATCTCGCGTTTCATACGTGGTTGTCAACATGTCATTTTCTCACAAAAAATAATATTATTTAAATGCAATAACGTTCGGTTTCTTAATGAAGTTGAATTTAGTGAAATTTTCCAAAATTTTCAGATTCCCAATTATTATTCCAAATATCGTCAGAAACATACGTACGGATGTGGAAATCTATCTGCAATATATACGCAATCTCAGTGGGCAGTGACAATAAGCATGGCGTCCTATCGAGTGATTTCAATTATTTCAAAATAGATTGCGGGTGTTTTTTGTATTCATATTTATATGGATGTCATTGAAACTTCAGATCTGATGGTATATACATGATTTGATAAGTTTGAAATCATCATTAGTTTAATCAATCAACAATTTTTTGTTCCTGTGAGCCCTTCTTGTGCTTATAGAAATCCTTGAATAAAATTTGGGTAATCACTCATGAAAGTGAGAAATAGTATATTACATAACTAGACTGGACGTTTAGAACGAGCCTCAGAGCGGCGAATACAGAAACGAAACGAACGCAGGAAATGCACTTTCCTACACTATTTTACCTACGAACACGATTGTTTAAATTTATTTATTTGCTGTTAGGAATTATATTCAAGAGATTTTTTTGTGTTCTTGAAATGCATTCATAACAATGCTAGCTATAATGTATACTCTTTGAAATTATTTATTTATTGGATTACTTAATCACGATTCTGGATTGATTTAGATAACACTAAAATAAATACAACTTGGAACATCGATATTTTTTTCAAATATCTTCCTAACGACTGAACCGGCGATCATGAATATTTGCATAATTGAAGTACGTCAACTCATACATCTTTCAGGATAGGGAAGATTTCCCTACCACGAACTTTGCCACGTGTATTTGTATCTGAAAAATGTTCCAAATATCCCGTTCTACGGTACCGTACCTCAGATTCAGTCGCCCGTAAATATGGGGTGTGCCGTTTCAGAACCCAACCGATTTATGGAAATGCAATGTTGTAATTATTCGTGTAATCGAATTAATTTTATGCAAGACATCCGAAAGAGGTAAAAACCTCCCTCTGATGGATCCAGGTGTTCGGAATCGAGTATAGTTCAGCAAGCACGGGGCACGGGCCATACAGACATGGATTCCTAGTCACCCTTCTTCCGGCGAAATGCTCACCCGGACATCCGCACAATCGCACATGCCGCGCAACCATCGAACCGACAACTCGTTTAGTTATCGGAAACTACTTTTCACCCAGGTGAAGAGCTACTAGACCAGTGCTGAAGCCTTTGAACCCGATCGAAATTCGAGAGAAATATCACAAAGATGAGAGCGAGGATGAGAGGGAATAGTATATTACTTAATATGTGTTGTAAGAAGCATATTACGCACGAATGGAAAAGTAATTGCTTTATAACACGCATTACGTACTATACTTTACCTACTACCATATAGTACATCAAAAAAGTTTGGACAAATAGTCTGAATTATAATTCTTGACAGTTATGTCATCAGCTGTTGACGGTGATTACGCGATCACGACTGACGGAATAAACGAAAACTGTGCGTTGTGCTTACTGTACGCAAAGAGCTACTTACTGAGGCTCTATCTCGTGTGTTCTTGCCTACTTTCTATAGTGGCCGTAGATAAAATATCAAAATATCAAAAATCAGATCGCCCGTAATGTATACATTTCCAGCGATCTGAGGTCGGAGTATGGTATGGGATGAGTTTTCAAGGGTATCTCGATTTCCGCCAAAATTAGAAGCCCTATGGAGAAAAATTCGATGGCAAAGTTGTAGGCAATAATAAGATCTCCAACTTTTATATACATATTTTTCCAATGTAACCTCAAAATTAATGTAAAAAATTCGAATAACCAAATTTTTGGTTTTTTATTTGTCTTTCACAACAAAAAATATTTTTTAACGAAATTCAGTGGAAACTCACCTCTTCATGTCCCAATTACACTGTAATTTTTTGATTCAGATTTTTTCACATTATTTTGACTTGATATCGAAAAAGCACCCTAATTTTCAATCGAAAATTCTCGCTTCAAAATATCTGCTTTTTCAAAAAAGTCTATGGGATTCTCTCCATCGTGGAATAATGAATCATGCAGAGATCTACCAATTTTCTTCTAGATAATCGCCATTTATTTTGATAAAATGCTTTTGAAATTGTTTTGTTACGAGGGAAGTGTGAGATGTAAAAATGCATTGACATCAAGATTGGATACCAGTGGGTTGTGGATCGAAAGTATAATAATATTGATTATTGTGATCTATGTTTATTTTAACGAGATGAATCTTGTCATTTTTTGAAGAAAGAGATATAGGAGGGTAAGTTGGTTCCGGGTCAACCTGTAGAGTCATGCATGTGTAGGGTCATCTCGTGGATCCCTGATCCAATTGAAATTCTGAAAAACATTTCTCATCCAGTTAGCTCAGCTAGTTTCACTGACATATAATATCAGCGGTTTTGAAGAATCTTTCTTGTTTCAGGTTTTCCATTTCAAAGTGTGAGGGCAGGTGCTTACCAAACCCTTCTTCCCAGCCAGTATGGGTGAGTACAAAACAGTGGCTAAATTTGTGAAAGTCTCAACAGAAATCTTCTACACCACCAACAATAAAATCGTAATGAATTATTTCATATTTTCTAGCTACTTAAGTGTCTCATGATGCCAGAGTTGGTGATGAGTAAATCCATTGAATTGTATTGACATTTGGATGAGAAAGAGACGACTCGAAGTTATAAAATGTAAACAGTTAGTCCCTTCGATGAGTGTTTGTGAGTGTGCGTGTTACATTTTATTTTTTGATTAGTTATTGAGTTACACTATTTATTAAACAATTAGCAAGCGGTGATTGGCCGTTGGCGAAAGCCCCAGGTCTATATCTAAGGATATTCAACCCTATCAACACTTTCATATCACTAACAGACAGTACAGACACCAAACATGAATCAAAGGCATCGCCAGATTCTCCTCCCCCACCTCATTTCAGGCAAACACTTTGAAGCCAATTATCCATTTCATATCTATGTTTCAGGACGAACTTTGATTTTGATATCTCACATTCCGAGTTCAGACTATTGCTAAACCCTATACTCCGGAAATCTTATCACCTGTCGGTTATTTTCCAGTAGGTATCCATTGACTTGCTCAATAACAAATTCCTCTTAGACTAGGATCAAGACTAGTCTTTGAAACCATTACAGGTCAGTACAGTGTGTCCAGTTTTCGATGCTTTGCGTGATGTCTCAGTTATCTTTGAAGATGAAACCTCGCTGTTTTCGCGGTCCGGTGCCACTTTTTTGTGAAACTAAAGATGGCCCAATCAGATTTTGCATAACTGTTTCCGTTTATGCGATACAGGGCGATTTTGAAAACTTATACTTTTTGAACCCCCTCTATATCTACGAAGTTTCTCTGCGAAAATGTATAATTAAAATCCTATCCCATAGAGAATTTAACGCAGAATCCAGTGGAGCACTCAATTTTTTTTCAGGGTATGGTTTTAGAGATACGACTCTTCATGATTTTTCTCGAAGGAGCACCCTGTATTTTATTAGCTCATTAAATTCCTATTTTATCTCACCCCGAAATGATATATAACGTATTAGTATAATATTCTCAAAAATGCTCCAAAACCACTAAAACATTGAATTTTAATAGTGGGCTATGGATTTTTCATCAAAATTAGTTCCAATTGAAGGAATATTTCTTTTGATTCTTCCATGAAGAGGAAAAAACAATACCAATACTAATTAACTAACAAAACACAAAACTAAGGTTCCTGATAGCAAAAAATAAATAGTGATGAAAAGTTCATGATGTAGAATGAGCACCTTATTAATTATTTACCGAAAACAATTGAATTTCGACATTATTCAGTTACTTATCCATTGAATTGTTCAAATTGATGTCCATTTTCCATAACACACAATTGACACACTTTTTCATACAGTAAGAGGCGCAACAATCTTGAAGTACCTCGTGCAACAACAAAGGTAGTTTTCCAGGAATTACAAAGACATCCTTCAATGATTTTCAATGCATTGAGACGAATTGAGAAAGTGTGTGAGGAAAAGTGGACATCAATTTGAACAATTCAATGAATAAGTTACTGGATAATTTCGAAATTCAATTGTTTTGGTAAATATTTAATCAGGTGCTTATTCTATATTATCAACTTTTTATTACTATTTATTTTTTGCATCAGGTACCTAAGTTTTGTGTTTTGTTAGTTAATTAGTGTTGGTATTGCTTTTGTCCTCTTCATGAAAAAACGAGTGAAAAAATTAAGGGAAATATTCCTCCAATTTGAACTTTATTATATAAAAAAACCATAGCTAACTAATAAAATTAAATGATTTAGTGATTTTGGAGCATTTTTGAAGATTTCATATCCAAACATATATGTCAATTTGGAGGAAAAAACATATTCAGTGAGCTTATAAAATATAGGGTGTTTCATTTGCAAAATCATAAGTTTGAGTTGTATCTCCAAAACCATACATTGATAAAAAAAATGAGCGTATCACTGGATTTTTCGTAAAATTATCTATGGGATGAGATTTTAATTTGACATTTTTGTTGAGAAACTTCGTAGATATAGAAGGGGGCCAAAAAGTATAAATTTTCAAAATCGCCCTGTATCTCATAAACGAAAACAGTTATGCAAAATCTGATTAGGCAATTTTGAGTTTCACAAAAAAGTCGCACAGGATCGCGAAAACCGCAAGATTCTATCTTCAAAGATAACTGAGATATCAGGCAAAAGCACTGAAAACTGGACACACTGTACATAATTATATACCTGAAAATCACGAGTCCAAGAATTTACTATTCAGCAGTATTCTAAATATTCCATTCACCAAAGAGTATATCGGGTGTATATCATTTTCCACAACCTTCCGCTGCCCGTATTGTTGAATAACCTTAGATATCTCATTCATCATTACTGACGGCCAAACTACCGCCATTATTTGCACGAAGTCCGCCAACCGAAGTCTCACTTCAAAAGTAACTCACTTTCTATACGAAAAACACATCTCCCCGCATGAAACACAACGGCAAAGAAAAGGTGATTTCGAAGTAAATAGTAGACTTCATTTTTTCAAAAACTCTAGGTTAGGTTTAGAGGTTTTCAATTCAACTCAGGGCTACACAGGTCGAAGCATGTGGCATTCAAATGTCATGATTCAAATGTTTGAATGATTCCCATTCAGAAAGGAAGATCAATTAGGTATTGACAATAATAAATTATATAATCTTCGGCAACCATTTTGTACAAAAATTAATCATTATAGGTATGACAATGCGTACAAAATAATTTCGAATTGTTCTGTACTCTCACGGAAGATGTGCTTTTCTCAATGGGACTTGAATCCGGTAGATACGGTGGACGGATGGCGGACGAAAAATATTGTTTGCTGTGAGGTTTTATTTTTTTTATTTTTGGGCTGACCATACTTTGATGTTCGTTCATTTTTTCCAGTAACTCACGACTGCAGTGTAACACTAATGCGACACTAACTGAAATGGATGTCGATGTGCTTGGTTTCATTAACCTGGGGTGTGTTACAGTGCAGCCGGTGGTGGAGGTGTAGATGGTAATGGTAACTGATGGATCTATCAAAGTAGTCCCAGAGACTTGTTCAGAGATCCCGACCAATGCATTGTTCACCCATCATGGTTCACCCCAGTGAGGTAGTCTGATCACAAGGCTGAATTAACGAATGCATATTGTATTAATATGAATGAGGAGAAACATAATTCTATTTTTTGTTGTTGAGTTCTGAGCTCCAAACAATTTAGCCCCATATATCCCATTGATCAGAATTACCAGTAGTTTTAATCAATCAGGCTGTAGACCACGAGTTCCGAGCTCCAGAACACATATTCTCCAAACTGGTACATTCTTCTTGGACTGTTGCTCCAATATCACTTCAGTTTAAGCCAGGACTACAGCATTGATACAAGTAATCCGTTAGGCAATAATCATGAATCGAAAGATCAGAGTTTGCCTGATCAAACAGTCAATCAGACTGACATCTATAGAACTGGCTAAACTTCTTGGTGTTCTGCAAGTTTTGGATCGTTTTTATTTCTAAAGAAGAGATGAAATAATTTCCTTTTTTCAGCTCAATTGATTGTGTCTCCATTTTTCATCTTTGACAGGGTGAGTGTTCGTGGGATCTCTCTTAGATGGTCGGACCAGAATGCCAAATTCTAATTGCCAGAGCAAATTCGCTCCTCTATCTCATCTACTCTCAATGTAGCCCCAGACAATTTGACTCTATTCGCTCTCTTGATTTGGGTTACTACTCGGGTTACTAGTAGTTTTCATCAATCAGCCTTCATACCATGGGCTTGAGCTGAGGATATTTATTCTTCAAGCTGTCACATTCTTCTTCAACTTTTGTTTCCAATATGGGTTGAATATGCCAGTGGTGCAAGTTAAACAAAAATTATCAGTAGGGATGGTAGGAATCACCATACAGCAAAAAATAGAAGTTGGCCTCATACACAGTCAAGCTCTTCTCTATCTTTGACATGACTGAGTGTTTGATCCAGGAGTACTACCATTAATATGGACTGGGGTAAGTGGGAGTGAACAATGTATTGGTTATGAACACTAAATTTTTGTATTTGAGAGTTACCATCACTAAATATAGTTGCGAGTGAGCTGTTTGTGTGCTTGACCGACTGCGTGGTTTTTAATACGCGGTTCGCGGTTTTTTAGGTAGCTGATGCGTAGATTTTTTTATGACACACTATAGTTATTTCTCTAATAGCACATTGTCACACTATGAAATCTTCATTACTAACTCGGTGTAAACTACCTGAACTGAAATGTGGGATTGTTTTGCTTAGGGAGATAATAGGAGTGTATTGTACCAGACGTTGAATATTATACCATATATACCGTGATGTATATGAATAAATGGAGAACATTATACAGGGTGACATTTTGAATACTTTCCGCCTTCAATATCTTCCTTCCAGTAAATGATATGGAAAATCGAAAAGACGAGTCAATTTTCTTTTCAAGGGGGACACTTAGAATGGGTTACATCCCTCTTGGTTCAACTCCCTAGGAGAATAGATGTTACCCTTAGCATATATGGTAGGGGGGGTCAAATGGTACATCATTTTGAAGGGCGTACAATTCTCTTGCCAAAGGTATCCTAGTCTATCATTTTCTGTTGAGCGGTTTCCGAAAAATGCCGTGTCAATTAGAAAACTTCCCACCCTAATATCTTCATTTTAGTGAATAATATGAAAAATCGAAAAGATAGGTCAATTTTGTTTTCAAGGGAGATAATTCAAATGCTTATTTTTAGCCCTCTTGGTTCAACCTTCTAGGAGGGGTAGATGTTACTCTTAGAACCTCATATGAACATCATTTTGAAGGGCGTTCAATTCTTTTTCAACAGTACCCTAGTTCATCATTTTTAGATGACCGGTTTCCGGAAAATTCCGTTCTGAACTTACAGAATCTGATTCATTTATCCGAAATACTCGCCGAAATACTAACCTGAAAACCATGCATCTCGGTGCAGGCATCTATAAGTTCAGAACGGCATTTTTCGGAAACTGGTCACCAAAAATTATAAACTAGGGTACTGTTGAAAAGAGCATTGAACGCCCTTCAAAATAATGTGCATCTTGACCCCCCTCTTCATATCAGGTTCTAAGAGAAACACCTACCCCTCCTAGGGGGTTGAACCAAGAGGGCTAAACATATACATTCAAAGTGTCCCCCCTGAAATTGACCTGTCCTCACGATTTTTCATATCATTTACTGGAAGGGAGATATTGAGGATTGGGTTTTTATTCAAAATTTTTTTTGGTACTTACGTATTTTTGTCTGAAAAACACGAATTTGACAATGATAATGTGAACAAACCATTATTTATCGAGATATTTCAAAGAAAAGTTCGAAATTTCGACTCCTTTTTCCCCTTGTGTTAGATGCATTTACAGGTACGTGCTCTTCTCATTTTGTGATTGGACACTTTATATACTCATGATGTACTTCAATGACACATTTTTATTCAGAAAATTCAACAGGAAATATGATTTTTATGGCGAGTTTCTCATATTCAGTGAACAAGCATACCAGATGACGGCCATTTACCAAATTCGAGATGTCAAATGTCAACAGAGTGCTTTTGAGATTACACACGCCATTATTTTAAATGATATTCTTCCTTCTTTTCACTAAATATGGATAAATCACAAGAAAATCATATTTGACTCAATATTAGAAAAAAATGTGTCTTACATTATGAGATATATAAATTGTCCAATGATGAAAAAAGAAGGGTAAATTGATTTAAATTCAATCCAGAAGACGGGCGGAGAAGAAGGTGAAATTTGTAACTTCATAGTGAAATATCTTGATAAATAATGGTTTGTTCACATTTTCATTATGAAATTCGTGTTTTTCAGACAAAAATAAGTAAGTACCAAAAAAAAATTTCGAAAAAAACCCATCGCATGCTAAATGCAGTTTTACCGGGAAGTTTTCTAATATAGACACGGCCTTTTTCGGAAACTGCTCTACAGAAAATGATGGAATAGGGTACCGTGGGAAAGAGAATTAAACGTCCTTCAAAATGATGTGCTATTCGCCCCCCTTTCCATTTGAGATTCTAAGGATAACATTACCCCTCGTACAGGATTGAAACAAGAGGGCTAAAACTAATCAGTTTGATGAGTGTCCCCCTTGAAAATAAAATCGACCTTTTTTCGATTTCATGTTATTTACTGGAAGGGAGATATTGAGGGTGAGAACTATTCGAAATGTCACCCTGTATATAGACCGTATTGCTGATTTCGACCTTTTTGGGTAACGATGCAGTATTGAATCCCCAGCTGTACATAGAAAATAATGTTGAGAGTATCTTGCCATATCATATTATGATGTTATTGTATCATTGATTTTACGGTATTTTTTGAATTCTGCATGTTTTGTTATTTCAATGAGTTTGAATTGGATTTTCCTAATCGCAAATGTTATAGATAATGTTATTGAAGTAATCATTCGGTTATGGCAAGCAATTGGTAGTCAGAGGATAAATGTAAATTATAAGACGATATTTTAGATTTAAAATATGAAATATTAGCCTTCTCACAAATGTTATCTTCCTCATGCACTAACGTTCTTCAATCAGAAACCATACTTCTTAGGTATCGTTTATGATATAAGTAAATGAGACAGTCTTAAAACAAAGATTTTAGACGCAGTTATTTCAAATCTCACTGTCAATAATTGACATCAACTTCACAGAACATTTTCACTGTAAGCGAAAAATGTTCTTGTAATTGAACGGAAGCTTTTTTCTTCATGTATTGATTTTATGACAACTCAATCGTATGTGTCTGACAAATTGAGAAACGTCCAATAATCATATTTTTATCAGTCCATCTCTATGATGAGTCATTCAGGTGAATTGGTAAAAATCGTAATGAGCACGAATTCACTCAATAATAAAGTCGAAATGATTCACAATGGAATATATTATTTACGCTGTTTGTCAAGTTTATGTAATTTTATTTCTATTTGCCCGCCCTATGTGTCCTGTTGGTGAAGATTGTTTGTTTTTTTAATCCGCAAAATTATTTGAGATATTTGGGTTTCCAAAAAGCCATTTATAAACACTAGATGCCCTTAATTTTGGGGCCAAACGACGTCAATCTTGACCGACTGTCGTACACTATGAATTATTTTTGGCCGAAAATAACTCGAAAATTAATTACCCGAGTTTTTGCTTTTCCACGCGTGGTCTCTGCTCTCTTTGACACTTCATTTTAAATTTAGACGCATTTTATCCCTCCTCTTGACAGTCGGCTAAGGATACGTGGCCATATCAAAAATAGATTGTCACCGAAAATAAAAGTCAACTGCTCATCCTGAATGTTCGAAATAGTTAAGTCAGGCGAGAACAAAAATTATTGGGCAACCATTATATACCGTTTTTCCACCACTAACCTGAGATATTACCATTATTCGAGGATCTCCTCTAATGAGAAGTAACACTCTTTAATTGAGAAGGAATATTCTCAGATATAATTATAAACATAAAAAAATTGTATTATATATATATGAAGAAAAACATTGAGAATTCGCATTCTCTATGTGATGAAAATATCAATTCTTTCTCGGTTTATTCAACAGAAAACAACTACTGTCCTGGCTATATGCCACGACGAACATTGAATTATATCTATTGAACACAAACGATAAGGATTTGAAAACAAAATCTTCTGGTGAAGTGCATTCTCCTTCATATTCAGATATGCACATCCATTCTGAATATATATATCCATTTTTTATGTCCATAATTATATCTGAGGATATTCCTTTTCAATACTTTTATCCAATCAAGGGGATCAAACTTGAAAGATGTAAACTTGTTATTTTCATAGACCTTCAACCGCAGATTCGTGATAAGGTTTTTTCAATTCAGAATTTCTTTCTACGTCCTGTATGATGAATATCAAGTCATCATACATCTAAAAACAAACACTTTTAAACCTAGTGCGACAATATGTCTATAAAACGTGTATAATATACTATTTTTTCTATTTTGCATTCATTTTTAATTCTTTATTCTAACAAATTCATCAATAAAAGCATCAAATATTAGAGAGACATGAAGTACAGTTCGTAACAATGAAAGAAAATTCGAATGTTCATTCCCAAATTTGACAGATGGTAGAAAAATTATTCAAATTATTCCAGTGATATAATTTAAAATTGTTGGTCTATCAAGATTCTGAATTTTCTATAAACAAATTTGAGTTGCACCCCTCCTGAACTGAGCGATTTTGCCCAAACGGCTATAAATGATTTGTTACCAAAGAAACTTCGTCCAGCTCATGAAAAAGAATAGCAATTTCCAAGTTTGGTATCAAACTGACGACCTATACCACCACAATATGTGAATTTAAACGCTTCTTGTTGACCTATAGATTCTGCAATGGTAACTGCATAAACAGAATTAACACAATTGAAAACATTCCTATAGAAATGTTGCAGAATATCTTAAAATACCAAATCCTGAGATTTTAACAGGACATTGTTTTCGGCGTTCTAGTGTGTCCCATTTAGCAAATAGAGGTGGTGAAATCCTCAGCAGTTGCTGAAGGTTACATATTAGGCCTGTTCGTTTGTGTTTGATCTACCTGCCAAACTTGATTTTTTTCTATGACTTTCTCTGTTTACAGTATGCCATGAACAGAGACAAATATGGAAACAAAATCAACTTTAGCAAGTTCAGGAACACAAAGGAACATACCTATATATTAAAAGCTTCTGTTAAGGGGAAAATTGAGGTAGGTAGCTCAAATGTTTTCTTCTCTGTCTTCAACTTTTACAACACATTCTGATGCCTTTACCTCAGTCGCATAATTTTGTCTCAACCGTAGCCCAACAAAACTTACCAGCAAATTTGGTAGGTGATAAATGCTCAAGACTCTAGACGCTAGTGTGTCTGACAGTTTGACGTTGACGTTACCATTACCAACTTTGAAAAAATAATTTCAGCGTGTCCTAATAGAAGCTGTTTCGATACGCATTTGGGTGTCATAATGACTTCATTAAAGACGCAAAATAGAAAAAATTATTCACGAAATCTGATAGACTTAACGTGTGAATAAGAACAGAATATAAGTGTTCGTTTTTTTTGTAAAAGGTATAGGTTTGTAAAATAAAGATGTTACGGGAGGGGCGACGGACTTTTGGTCCGCACTGTATAATTCCCAGAGGTAAGTAAATTAGTGTCTCTCATCACATTATGAATATGTAGGTTTATTTTCGACGTCTAAAAGTGTCTGGATGTCCTGTTGTCCCTGGCGTCTTTCTATTTATCTCTTTCTGTATACGGTGCCAAGCAGCTGTTAAGCATTCTTTGCCTTGTCGTCACTGACATTTAGATGGTTTTTGGAACGCCTACGCGCTTCAGTCCTGTGCCAAGATATTCCACGCCGCTGTTTCAAATAATTGTTAGGCTAAAATTCGACAATAACTCGGGAATAAATCAAGTTGATTTATTGTGACTACCAAAGACAGATTCCGATCTCTTCCTGGTTAACATATTCGTTTGTTGGAATACATGGCTGTCAAATTTGACTGATTGGAAGAGCTGAGACAAAACGAAAAGAAAGATATTATAGAGATATGACATTCCACGTCACATATCAAGTCTCACTTGATGGTTCGTTCCTCATACTCAATAACAATAATTCAGAAAGACAAAATGAATCATTCATAAATATGATCAATACGTTTTGTAACATGATTATATGTCATTTTGCAACGTCTCAGTGAGGTTATTTGATATTTTCAATATTTCAAAAACTCCTCTCATCAACAAGAGTAAGCCCTCAAACAAGAACGCAACTGGACCATATTTCCACGTACTTGTGAAATGTCAGGTTGGGATATTTGCAATTAAATTTTCTTTACAGATTTGACATTGCCGAACCATATTCATTCACAAAATAGTCTACGTCTGATTTATAATATTGAATGGGTTACTGAAACACCAAAAACTAATCTCACAAGAGGCTGAAAACCATTGAAAACAACAAAAACGACAAATGACATTTCTATCAATGATTATTGCTCATCTATACTATAAAACTTTGCGGTGCTGTAATGTTCATCTTGAAATATCCCCTATTCTTTATTTTGTCATGCATTCTAATAACTAATATGAGTTCATGTGAGTCTCTGACATCTAGGTTGTTATGAATATTATTATTGTTCCGATTTATACCGAACATATGTTTCATGGGAAAAATCTTCTTGCATTTCGATTTAGCTTGGAAGCGGTTCCACAGAGATCCTTAGAATGTGACGTCTTTTCCTAAGTCAAAATAAGTCTTCCGTCTTTGTTACTCTCTGAGGTTTCTTCAGAGATTTCTATATAGATAGGCGAAAAATTCCTATCCGATATTTTACAATCTTGCTTTACGAAACATATCTATAGGAAGAAAATATATCTCTGAAGTAGGTATTGGAAAAATCATTCTAGGCCATCGATTGTGCGTGTTATCTCAATTTTGGATACGATTGACTCGTTATCTTCATAGATATTATTCATTTCCTATCATCTTTAGGTAAGTACTGTAGATAGAGAAAAGATAAGCGCTACTATGATGGTAATATAATATCAATCCTTGTTATATTCGATTTTTCATCCAAGGAAGTAATAGTTAACATTTATTATTGCTTCAATTTCGTTGTTTGTTGTTTTCTCCGAGAATGTTTTGATAATTATTGTGCGACCATCAGTATCTTGTCCACAAACATTGTCTTGGAGGTTCATCCAGACTGTTTTTGCATGTTGTCTTCGAAAGCTACACTGGGCCAGAGCGTTCACATTCGCCAATAAGAAGGCGGGATCTGGACGGATAACACATTTCTATTGGATAATCTTCGCACAAATCCGGACTAAGTTGTTGGCTAATGACGTTTGCGCGCCTGTTAGCTTTCCCGGATTTCAGGACTCAGGGACACTATTGACCTGTGGGCGCAGCCTGTGTGGAATCTTTTCTTCCAATCTGGCTGTGCCCGCAGATACGGAAGGATCAGCGTTCACACCTTCGCACGGGCGTTCAGTGAGCTGTTCCTCCTTATCCTAAATCATCGGGAAGTTTGAGGTTTTCCGTACAAACGTTAATGAAGCGACAGGGAATCCATCCAGAATTCAATTAAAGCTTATCCACATTGATACCAAAACAATTTCATGTTGTTTGCTCCCATTTGGAATCAGAAGGAATCTTCTCTCATTATAGCTGACGACTAATTTCCAACTCATGAACGTAATAATGAACGATTCAATTGTGTAGATACCTAACAATTATTCATTTACACACTGAGGAAAATTCTTATCGACCATAGTTACAAATCGAATTATCCCAGTAAGAAACTCTTATAGCATAGGGGACAAGCTAGTTATCACCTGTGATTATAAAGTCGACTTTGGCTGATTATTAGAAATCGTACCTTGCTCTCACTAGCGAGTGAATCTGTATAATGGCTATCAGACAATGTTTCTGTAGTAGTTATCTGACTTTGCTACCACTAGTGAGTGGATCTAATAATGGGAGTAGGGCAATGTTATAATCAGAGAACTCTACTTATATTAGGGTTTGTTTTCCAGGATTGTTGCCATAAATTAAGGTAAAATGTTTGCTGAAATCCAATTTCACTTTCCATCATCTCCACCCTATTTGGTATGAATAGCAATTTATAGATTCCTGTGAAGAAAATTTCGGAGCAAAGATCTGTATGGAATTCAATTGATTCACGCTCAAGAAGAACAATCACCAACTTTTTAGAAATATCTGAAGAAGTATAAAGGGGAGCAGCTCAGTATACATTATCCATCACCTGATACCGTCGATTTATTGTCACTAATTCCCATTCTGGACAGCCCCCTGCATACTGGGCGAATATATACACATGCAACTCCCAAATAACAGTTATTTTGAAATTGTTCCTCATTATATTGTGTCTACAACGACAGCTTGAGTTTAATCATTCCATAATTGATATCCGAACGTTTTTTAGTTGGTTTGGAAGCCCCCGTATGAATAGTATGAATAGTCGTATTGGCCCTCGCAGTAAGGGTTATTTTGCTGTCCGAGTAATCTGTAAATTATTGATGACCTGTTTCCATGTGTACTGAATTACCATCGCCTTTTGGGATTTTTATTGACGCCATTAGTTTTGAGAGTCCAGTCGATAATGGTATAGGGAAGTTAGGAAACTAATGCAAACCTCTTTCGCGAAGTCACTGCTCAAATGAAGTGACTTTGAAATAATTATCATTAGGGCAACGGAAAAATGTACGAGAAAGAAATGGTGGAGTAATTAAAATTTTGGTGAATGAACTTATTACGGGTGGTCCGCAATGAATAAGTATAACATAGATTTTTCTGGAACGGTCAAGTTATCAAACAAGAACCTACTAACCTATCTTGCTACTAAAATGATCGATTCATCAGAAATTAACGTACCACCAAAAAATAGCCAAAAGTTGAGGAAACATTTTCGTCTAAAGTACTTGTCCCATTTGGACGTTTTTGAATGACAGGTTATTTCCTTCTGGAAAGTGGTGTGCAATTTGTATTTCCATTAAAACCTCTTTTGATACATAAAGTGTATTGCAATAACTGCGTGTTTTTTTTAATGAAATTTGTGATACCTTGTAGTCTGTAGTGGAATAGTTACACTATCGAGTTGGAATTGAAATCACACTTTAGTCTTACCTTTTTTCAACATTTCTTCTTTGGATTTACTGCATTATCATTCCTATCACTCGAGAAACACCATTTTATAGCGTAACATGATTTTATGGAAAATTAAATATCCAAATTAAATAACGAAAAAACGAAACAGAATGCGAAGTCACAAGTTGAACGAAAGGGTCAGTAGCGAGTATTTCCGCCGCGGACACCAAAATAAAAAAATAAGAAACCCAATGTTATGTTGATCCAGGTCTTCCCAAATTTGAATCATCAGTCTCTATCGTGCGTTTTCCAAAATATTCAAGTTACGCTCCTCTTTTTTTCATGTTCTGGTTCCCACGAAAAGTTATATCCTGTAATGTTCAGAAAACATTGTGAGAACCAAGGGAAATAAGGTAGGAATTGGTGTTGTTCTGCAATTTCTGGAGGTTATATGCCTCGGGGAACACCTCCCTTGGATGATCGAGTCTTTGCAAAGAGATGTTCTGTAGGTCTCCAAAGTGACCACGAAGGGGTGCGAAGCCTCAACTCGAAGGGTTAATCTTGCAGGGACTGCTATCAAGGGAGGAACAATTGTTGATATTTCAAAAGAGCATCGTCCATGAAAATATCTATAAAATAGAGCCAGATAGCCAACTTTTTTACGGTGTTCCAGAGAAGAGAGTGAGTTTGTGATCTTGTCCCAAAAATGTTCCAGAGATTCTCAATGGGATTTGAATCTGGGCTCCAAGCTGGCCATGCCATGCTTGCGATACAGACTTCCTCGAGATAATTTCTCACAACTCGGCCGACGTGAGGCCTTATGGCATTATCTTCCATCAACGAAAATCCTCACACTATATGTGGTTCTAAAATCACCGATATAACCTCCAAAATTTGAAAAAAAATTCCAACACCTACCTCCTCTCCCTATCTTCCCTAGGTATGCACCATGTTCCACGAACATTATACGAATTTCTTTTCGTGCGCTCCAGGAGATTACAAAAAAAGTACCTTTCAGCTGATGTAAGGCTTCCATTTATGATCACGAGTTCCATGCGACCAGTCGAAGAAATGCCTTCCCATCAGCCTGCTACTTTCATGCTTATAAAATTGAATTCAAAAAATCATGTTATGCTATAAAATTCTAGAAATAGGGAAGATAATGGTGTGAATCCAAGAAAGGAATGTTGAAAAAGGGTGAAGCTGAAGCTGCTTTCAATTTCAACTTGGTAACGTAGCTATTACACTCCACAGAAAAAAACATGCCATAATTGCTACATCCGGTATTCGTAAAAAAACAGGTTCCAATGCGAATACAGTTACACTTATGTTAAGAGAAGGAAATGATCTGTCATTCAAAACAGAAAACGTCCAAATCCGGCAAGTAGTTTTGACGAAAATGTTTCCTAAACTTTTGGCTACTTTTTGGGGGTGCGTTAATTTTCATGGAGAAGTGTATATTAGAATGTTTCCAGAAATTTGCTGTTTGAATGTTTGAAATTTATATGCGGCTGTCACATATAATTTGTGTTCATAGCAATATTCAAAGTTGTAACTGTACTTCTTTGGAAATGCTGATTTGCTAGTTTTTCCCCATACAAAATATCTGGAACGTTGAAACCTATCCTCAATTGCAGAAAATCACATATACTCTCAGAAATAAAAACTGATTGTCTGATCTCAAACATATTTATCCAGCAATGTCCTGAATAAAGTTTCGCGTGCGATCGAGAAAACAATTCAATATATTTCTGGTAATGACCGGCTCGACTGACTCACTCTGTATCGACAAAACAATTTACGAAATGAGCATTAGATATGTCCAGGCCATATGAATGGACTTGGGCAGGAAAACGTAAGGGGTTACACTCTAAATCCTTTTATTCCATCTGCATGGCACGTGAAATTGATTTTTTCCGGTGAAAAATTGTAATAACATGAACGTTCTGTGAAGGAAATAATATTATATCGAATATGTAGGTTTGCCGGTTTCCAGTCCACACATCATCATTATGCATGGTATATACTCGTTCCCCAAAGTAATGCAACGCACAAAAAAGTTGGTAATATGGATTGTATTCCACTCAAAACTACTTCTACAGGGTTTTGAGGTACAAACTGAAATGGGTGATAGATCTTTCCATTTCAATTAAAAGAGTTCATATTAACATAACATTAACAGTCTGATCTCGATCAGTAGCGGATCTACAGGGGGTCAAAGTTTAATTATTTTTTTCATTAATTAAAATATCTCGCTCACTTTTGAAGATATTAATTGAAAATTTGGTGTGGCTGATGCCTAATTGGAATTCATCATTTCAAGCACTTTCGAGATTGTAAGGTGAGTATAGGCTTCATTATCCCCCCCCCCCCCAAACCTTGCCTCTAACATTCTCCAGTTAGCAAATAGGGTGGATCGTTCAATTTAGAGTCTTTTTTGCAGCTCAATATTTTTGAGAAACGAACATATCTCGAGATGAATGAGCATATCCGTTCTCTAACATGTTGATTTTGTCTTTATTTATCTCTTAAATTTTATTCTTGGACAGAAGTTGTTAACAATAATGAAATACGCAAAAGAAATAATCACATTCCACAAGAAGATTCTTCCCGACAAATTGAATGCTATTTCATTTCTTTATTTTTTCAAATGATATTGAAAAACATATTGGATGAGGAATATGGATACAACTAGATTGGGACTTAACCAGTCGTTCAACACGAATTTTCCGCGTCGTCGTGGATTGATCGGTGAAAAGCAATCTGACCTTCTATACCCTCTGTATATTGATGAAATAAACCTCTGGTGCGCTCACTCTTCATTTATTTTGTTTCGTCAGACTGCTTCTTGATATAAACAGTTGAATTTCAGACGAAAACGTAGGGTTTACATATTGAATGTTGAAGTGATAGCGTGATTCTTAGAACTGATGATCAACATCAGTTCTACCAACCTCGATGCGGCCAAATAGCGAAATTTATTCCCTATCATCATTGGTCACAATTCGGTCACAATAGTCACATTGATACCTGTAATCTTGGTACGGCACCAGACTAAACTTAGCGGGATTCACCCATGCCATGTTATGTTTATCCAAGTAGGCGAAAATCAAGGAATTGTAAAACAGGAAAGGATTCAAGATTCAAGTGCGTATATACACCAGAGGTTTATTTCACCAATCTTTGTATCCTCGCTACTGATTCAGATTGCATTTTGGTACGTACTATTGCATTGCACGGATATGCTCATTCATCTCGAGAACGGTGCGTTTCTCGAAAAAAATTGAGATGCAGATACAGTATTCAAATTGAACGATCAATCCAATTTGGTATAACTGGAAGATGAAGAGGCTTATAACGGAAAATTTTCGAGGGAATAAAGAAGCCTCTACCCTCAAAAACGCATCACCCTGTGGATTTCATGGATCTTTGAAATGCTTCATGTAATGATCTTCTAGAAATTATTGCTCTCACCAAATTTCAAATTGATAAGATCTTTCAATTATAATAGAAACAAATAATTATACTTTGACCCCCTGTATCTCCGCTACTGATCGGGATCGGACACATATTTATGCACACTTTTTTGATCGAAATGATGAGATCTATCACTCATTTCAGTTTGTACCTCAAAACCTGAATCACCCTGTATAATTTGAATCGCATTTTCATATCTAGAAGTTCTATATAATTATAATTATACCAAGAAATGATCATCGTTGGTATATTATTATAGTTTCAAAATATAATGTTGCTGAGTTATCCTTTTTTTTAATTTATCCTGTCGGGATAGAGTATACGTCAGTAAGTCCTGAAATTTTCCGGAATCTTGGCTCTTCTGTTTTCATATAAATGAATAGAATGGAGGAAATGAATTTGATTCAGTCAACTTGGCATCGCTTAGCTTCGCCTCGTTTAACAAAGTCCATAACCATTCGATGTCTCCTATACTTCCGATGATCATTATGGAATCTATCGAATCTTCGTTATATTTCATAGTCACGAAATTTGTGCATTCCGAGTTCTTACACCCATTACAATTTCAAGCATATTTCATTGTATATACCTACTCTAATTGAAGTTTTTCAAAAACCAAGAATTACAGCAGAATACCTGTTTGTTTTGTTCCAGCTCAAGGTTTATTTTAAAATTTTCGGATTTACTTCAACATTGAATCACCTAAACAAACTAAAATGTTTGATTTGGAAATTTCGCTGCAGAGGCTAATAATAGAATTACATTTGTATGTCATTTTCGACTATTCGCTTCGCCTTATTCTTATTCACAAAATGCAATCTAAACAGGAAGAGTTCTGGAAATAGATTAATATGAAAATTTCCTGATAATAAAACTCGCAAGCACATACACAGTAGGCACCAAAAGTATGAAATAAGTACATTGAATTAATAGTACATACACCACATTGGTTGAATAATCTATGCCCTCACCTACCTATAGATATCATGTCTTCCTGTTTATGTTAAGAATTTCGACATAATTACCTACACTAGAGGTATTATAAAACAACAGGCCTCCCTCCTTTCAACTTATTATAATTCATAAGATACCATTAAAACTTTTGTGATACATTTAGTTGTCATTTCATCATTGTTACTGGAAATTTTCCTGATCCATCAAATATACCAATGATAATTCTAACGAATAATAACTGATTTTTTTCGATTTCCACACTTAAAAATATGTAGATGAAAAGCAAGATGCTTGTTCAGTCAATCTTACACCTAAGAGTTGTTTCAAATAAAGGTTCACTCCGAAGCTTCTGCTTACTAGGGATTTATCATAAAATTGATACGACTGGATAGAAATAAAGTTATATGAGATTTCATGAAATCTATACGCACTGCGAGACACACTGTATATAGACCATTGTTCTGATGCATTTATTCTACATTGTTTCACCACTAACCAAACCGATTTCATAACGTCTAAACATGTCTTTCATCACAGCATTCTCGATCGGGAGAAGATTGAAACTGTTGCAATTACTCAGTTCCGATGATGATCAAAATTTGAATTCCTCAAATCTGAAGATGGACTCTTCATTATTCAGAGGGTCATTATGCAGTTCTAATGCAATAACCCTGCTTCTCATAATTCCATATTCTCTTAGAGATTTATTTCAAAAATGGTGTATAGGAAGAGAAGGTAGGTATTTCAGTTTTTCGAACTTCAAGAAGTTGTCATTTCTTGCAAATACTTCCCTATGCATAGAGTTCCAACGATTTTCGGTCTGTGGAAAACGAGTTTTGATAGACCGTTGTTCAACTGAGTGCGTTCGACTGAAGATGGAATAATAGTGAAGATTTCTGAAGAATATTTTCCATTGAAGAATCAATAGAAGAGTGAAAGGTGAAAGGAACTATATCCCCATGTTGAGAAACTCTTTTTACTGTAGGTATACCGATACTTACAGTGGGTAATGATTCCCCACCTATATATATATACAAATTTATTGGCTGGTAATTCATTGCAATGTGTCAATTTTGGCAACAAGTCGATAAATTATATAAGGCAATAATATTTTGAAATGTAAGTATAACAAATGGTTCAATAATATGGAAATACGCTTCGAATATTTTCCTACATTTGGAAGGCTGTTTGACAACAAGTTCAGCTTCTTTACTCTTCATTATCAAGCAAATAATATTAAGGCAATAATAAAGCATTCAGCTTCATCCATCAGCTATCAATATTAATCCACAAAATACTATACCGGGTGACTCAGGTTATCGGGCCACTCCTTTAACTTCTGCGTTCGTGAACGGATTTTTCTGAAATTTGCTACAGTTATATGAGCAATCATTTCAAATTTACAATTACATTACAATCCAATATGGCGGACTTCCGGTTTTTCTGGAAATGCCAGCAACAGTATTTTTACATATTCACGGACAACAACATTTAATTTTTGTTTTTATTTTACCGCTTGGATAAACAAGATGTTGTCAAGGCACACGTAACAAAGAACCATATATTTTTTTGATAAATTATTTTTTGTCACTTATCGATGATCAGTCACATCACATTTTGATCAAAAATTCATTTTTTTTTAAATGGAACCTCTATGGTCAACTACATGTCTCTCTAGAACATACATTAAGAAAAAAAATGATAAATCATTTTTGTATTTCGGTGCAGTAACAAATTATATACATTCAAAAATCAATAACTATAGTTCATGAAATCAGCTATCATGTAATCTGTCATGTCAGCTGCCAGGTCGTCTGTCGTGTCTGATGTTGTCATATTATGGTGTCAGCTGGCACGTCATATCATTCTGGCATCCTTATTTAACCTCATGGATTTTATCCATTCATTGCGACGTGAATTCCTTGATAATGATTTTTTTTTCACTATCTTGTGGGGCCTGAGAACCCCATTTGCATAGATTAACAACTCTCCCCCCCTTTGCAAAGGAAAAAACAAATTTCATTCACTTATTCATGTAGTAATTAAGTACCATTTTTTCTTTTCCTTCTCCATGTAAGTTATTTCACTTTGAATGTTGTAGAATTTGCACTTTTTGCCGAAGATGAGCCTGTATGAGCTCGAAACATATACGATGCTTTGATTGAGTAATTTGATCACTATTAAAATTGTGGAAAAATATAAAGGTTGATTCATTTGAAAAATCCAAGTTGCTGGCATTTCCAGAAAACCCGGAAGATCGACATCTTGGATTGTAATGTGATCAAATCCGAAATGGTTGCTTATATAATTGTACCAAATTTCAGAATAATCCGTTTACGAATGCAGAAGTTACAGGGGTGGCCCGATAACCTGTGTCACTCGGTATATTCGCATATTTGGTGTCCCTCCAAATTTATCATATAAATAATTTTCAGAAAGAATCTATCAGTAGTATTAGAGTATTTGGGATTTCCGATGGAAAAATTGTAATTTTCAAAGCCCTATATATATATATACATATATTAATATCGATCCGTTTTAGAGATGTTCATAGAGATAATAATCGCGTTCTATCGATTCCTGAAGTATTAATCATCAAAGATTGATCACCCCGTACATAGAGATAACATTTCCAGACAACTGATCTAAATAAATCCTAGTAATTTTACGTTTAAAAATACAGCATTATTCAAAATGCGCAAACAATGTTAAATAGAGCGACAAAAATAGACTTGGCAATATCTGGATACGTACGAAGACGAATTCACTTTGTAATAAACTTGTCTCTTTCGATAACAACCTATTATACCATTTTCCCGAAAACTTACCGTATTGAAAACAACATCAGTTTTTCAAACGGAATGTTATTGCTATGTGCTCCACTTTGAACGGACACAATTCATACTATACTATTTTCAGACTTATAGAAAGGAGATCAACGATTCGCTTGAAATGGCGGACTTTAAAGAAATGGCGGACTATAAAGAAATGGCGAAGGTGAACTATTAAAACTATGATATTTACTAAGTTTTGTTTTAGCATACCAATATGAATTTGATCTAATGATTTCGTAATGTAGGAACTTGAAAAATTCTTCGAGTAGACTATACAGGGTTTTCGAAGTTGACTATATCTAGAGCTATTTATGACTCTGTTCTTATATGTAAGTAGATATACTTATACAGGGTGATTCATGTTTTGAGGTACAAACTGAAATGAGTGATAGATCTCATCATTTAAATCGGAAGAGTGTCTATAAATATGTGTCCGATCTAGATCAGTAGCGGAAATACAGGGGGCCAAAGTTCAATTGCTTTTTCTTATCAATTGAAATATCTCGCTCATTTCAGAAGATATCAATTTGAAATTTGGTATGGTCAATACTTTCTAGATCATAATCAAAAAAACGTATCACCCTGTGAATTAAAAAAAATTTCTACATGCTCAAGATCAGATTGATATATCCAAAAGTGAGCGAGATATTTCAATTAATAGAAAAAAGAATAATTAAACTTTGACCCCCTGTAGATCCGCTACTGGCCGATATCGGACTCAGGTTCATATGAAATTCTTTGATTGAGATGATGAAATTATCAAACTATCAGTATTTTTTACTAGAACCCATTCTCATCGAAAACTGGAAGTTCTAACAGAAACATAACAAACAGTATTTTTCACACGTAAGAAAACATGTTTTTCACCCAAAGTCTAAAACATGCGATGTTCAATTGTTTTCTCATTATTTCATTTCAAATTTCCAAATAATCACAGATCTTGTTTAGATGTATGACAAATTGATATCCATCATACAGGGCGTGGAAAGAAATTCTCATCATAAGATGCAATGCATGTGTGTGATTTTTTATAAATAAATACTCGCATTTTGTCTGATTTAGACATTCTTATCAGACATCCAAACTAAACGTGTATACAAAATTCAGCTCAATCGGTTGGAGATATCTACTTCAAAACTGAGTTTAAAGATTGCAAGAAAGTTAAATAAAAGTTTTTAATAAATTAATTAATAAAAAATAATTCATCAATGCAAAATGCAATCAGCACAAACCTCAAATACAAAATAAAGTACGATACAAAGGTGGCCTAAGAAAACAAGGAGATATTAAATATAAGTTATTGATCCAATTCATTAACAAACCAAACAACACATACCGGACTATCAAAACCTATTGAAACGCGGGGATATTTTTTGATGTGTGCACCGCCAATGTATGGAAACCATAATATTGACAATGATAATAATGATAGGGATGAAAATGCTAGTAAAGGAGCTGCACCGGTTCCAGAATCAAAACGTCACTTTTCCCATGTTAATCTCCATAAGAAAAGTTAAGGTTCATTCTGCAATTTTTGGTTCCTTTCAAGGTCATCCAACGAGCGACGCGAGAGATCCGTTCTAGAGATAACGGCGCGCATTTCGATACATTTTTCAATCAATAATGGCTATATACAGGGTGTATGAGTTGGCTAATAGTTGGGGAAAAAATATATAGAGTGAACCCAAAAGGCGTTATACCTCCCCGACGAGTAGACTACTAGCATATAGGCTACCCGCTAGCTAATGATATATACAGAGCGTTTGAGATGGATAACAGTCAAAAAATATACAGGGCGACCTACCCACTTTTGAGAGATTAGGCAGCTGACGTGTGACAGATGACAAAGATTGATGACACGTGACTAGGTGACCAGCATATAGGCTACCCGCCAGCTAATGATTCAATCTAATATATAGGGTATTTGAGTTGTATATTAGTCGATAAATATATACAGGGTGATCCGCAGTAATACTTTGAGGTATCAGAGGGTTGAAGAGGGGGTGCAGGTACTCTAAGAGAAGGATTTTTCGCGAGCATTCCAATACTGGTTCGTCCATATGCAAAGTCTCAAGGTTTATGAGATATCATTTGAAATGTGTGTAGGGAAACGTTCAGTTAAGTATGTGATGGAAATAATTGATGCTGAGGTCAGATTTCATTAGCCATGAAATATGTCGAACAACTCTTTATCAAAACTCGTTCAATAACATGATATATCCTGGTCTGAGTTAGCAATAGCGATAAGAAATAATAGGGTGTCTCACGGGGTAGCAAACATACGTATGATATAGTATCCGTTCGATATACAGCAATAATAGCAATACAAACTTATATAGGGCACTCGTGGTAAGAAGTTAAAGGTGGACTTAGCAAAAGTGTGACAGATGACGCTAGTTGACGATTCCGATCATTATACAGGGTGTTTGGATAGTAATAAAACTATATATACAGGGAGGCAAGAACTGACAGGCGGACCCTGCGAACATATTAACGTATGACAGATAACTCGCTAGAGTCCGTTGAATATACAGCAATAATAGCAATACAAACTTGTATAGGGCAGATCAATTAAATTCAATTGGATTAAAGGAACTTACTCAGTCCGAAATGGCTCCATTTTCTGAGATACAGGGTGGTGAAGTTGTAGAATGAAAATCGAATTATTCAGACATTCAACAACTAAAGTATGACAGATGACATTTATACTATTCGACAGATGAGATGTATGACACGTAACCTTCCAGCGCTTATCGAAAACAGATATCCAGGTTTAGCACAACTTATGAATTTTATGAAAGCGAAAGAGTTAATTTTTCCCTAGATTCTATGGAAATTACAAGTTACGTCCCATAAGTGACTGCGTAAAACAAAGCAGAGTTTTTCCCCAGATCTACGTACTTTTTCTAGGATATCATCATATACACAGCGATTGGAGAAACCTGATTCGACTGAAAAAACATATACAGGATGAGCAGAATAAGTAGGGTGGATTAAATATTCAAGAAACATACACAGAATGAGTCATAAAACTCGAGTCGAATGAATTATTTGAAAACATATACAGGGAGTAGAAAAAAATCTAAAATTTATTACCACTCATTCAAATAATTATGAAAAACAAACTATAGAACTACGCATGAACCCAATCACGATGTAATTCAATCAAATGGATGATAGATGACATGACAGCATATGACCGGGGCAGATAACAAACGATCGAATAGCAGTTTCTATATACAGAAACATAGTCAGAGTCTTGAAATTCTCCATACTTATAATGATAATATTAGACATCAGGCGAACTCAGCATACCTATACCCAGTAAAAACATCATTTTACCGTCCACTTTGAAATATGTCAAACAACTCTTTAGCAAAACTCGTTTTCCTATAGAAGTATTCAGAGGTATTCAGGCTGAAAAAATCATGTTTGAGTTGAATAGTAAAAAAAAAAATATACAGGACGACCCATAATTCATGGATCAAAAAAAATAATACAGAGTTGAACTGCAATAAAAATATACGATGGCGCTCTTCGCGGTACAACATACAGAGTGCTCCATAATGCACTGAACAAAAAATCAGGTGCTTGAGCTGCAAAAAGGGCATTCCATTCCACTTTACCAACAAAAATTCGATAGATGACAGCTCACGTATGATAAACGACAGCATAATAGGGCGTTGAATAGCAGTTTAGGTGCTAGCCCAGCAAAACATATTAGATTGATAGATGTTATCAGGCTACTCGCTAGATAGCAAAATACGCGGTGTCGCGAAATCTTGCATCAAAGTGCGCTCAATGCAAATCCAAATAATATATAACAATTCCTGAGCCTGACTCAACCCAAAAAACGGGTTAGTGCCGCTAGTGGCTAAGGGAATATTGAAAAAACAGCCTGCGCATCAGAGATACTCTAGCACTATATTAGCAAGGTACTCACATTTATTTCATAGCAAATGATTGGTATCTCAAGTCTGTGGGCCTTTCAGCCAAAACTCGCGATGCGAGATTTCATACACAACTTTTTGATTACTTGTATCTATATAGAAGATCTATATAGGAAAAAATATAAAGCATGAAGCACTTTTACCTTTCTTTTCCATATAGCCTCGATGAGAATCCGAATAATGAATGGGAATAGTGAAAAAACAATTTAAATAAAACAAAAATCGATCAACCCTATTTCCATACACGATTCTTTGAAAAGCGAACACCACTGCACAAATTCATACATAATATTTTTAGAAAAACAGCGCGATAGAGGAATTTTACATACGCGTCGATATTCAAGACTGAAAATAATGTTGAATTACTATTCGGAATACAGAGACTAGAAACTCTGCATTATAGATAAGAGCTTCCTGTTTCATGATTATAGATAACAAAATGTATGATTTCAAGAAAAAAACACAAATTTGTTATCGAACATAAAATATGGGAAAACTCTACTGGCTTTATTTTTTCAATGACGTTTGGGAAAAACACATTTCTGAAGGCTGATTTGAGGCTAAAAAGTGGTTGGATTTATGAAAAAACAGGAAACGACTAACATATAAAAGGATAATTTCGTACAGCAGACTGAAAAAAAGAAGTGTATTAGTGTAGAAGCACCGGTAAGTTGAGCATTTTATATTATTTAGGAAATATCGACTGATCCATAGGCGGCCCTTTTATTTTATAATGTAAGAACTTGGACAGCTTGAGAATAATTTCTGTTTTCACACATCAAAAATAGCGAGTTTCTTTAGTCTCCAGTAGAGTTCCAAGTCACTCAAACTGAAGTGATAGTGAAACCTCTTTTATTATGAACCTTTTTATTAAATTTTGTTATTATGGAGACATTAGGTAATAACGCCCAGCTTCAACAAACTGTATTCACTTCTGTGTAATACAGCTTTCGGTTATATTTTTTTCATGAGTGCTCTTTTTGCTGCACCATTTCCATTGAACTTTACACCTGATGTATACCTATTCATCTATTTTGAGCGGATTTTAGAAGCCATTCATAATGCATAATGTTCTCTAAGATAAGTTTACCTCAGTCAATTCATTGTGGCATATTGAATTTTATGTTTTTCTTCTCACAATGATAACAATGAGATTCTTAAGTACTTATCTGACTTTATATGTATTTTTAGGAGAGCTCATCTCGCTGTACCATTTTCTTCGGACTTTACACCTCTATACCTGTACATCTTTTTCGAGCATAATTTCTACAGATTTGCGGCTAAGAGGTGAGTGACTTAGCTTTTATATATTATTGAACAAGATCTTGAAATTTAGAAATGAAGTTCCTCAACATTTTCTCTCTCGAGACTATTCGATTATCTCTGTACAAAGTGTTTTTTGCTCAGTTTTCGACACATCAATACATAATATTCCCAGGCTACATATTTATATCCAATCAAAATTGTAAAAAATCAAGTACACCACTTCAATACACTTTAAATGTTAGCCCCTATATGTCTATATAGGAACCATTCGATAATTCGATTAAATATTTATATTTATTTCAATGTCACTTCTAACATACATCATCTATTTTAAGCATAAGGAAGATCTGAGATTAAATATACCTGCCTACTCATTCCCGATAATATTTGTAGCCTATTGTATTCGTACATGTTGTATTCAGATACCGTTGTTGTTATTAGCGGCATTATAGTAGCATCCATTTGTACACGCAGTATGAATATTAAGAGCAATTTTATTTGGTTTTGAGAGTTGCGCGAAATTCTCAAAATAACTCCGAAACAACTTCTTCGCTGATGCTCACGACCATATTATAATCATCATTCCTTCCGTTCTGTTCTGTGTAGGCTTTGTTACTTACTCCATGCATTTCAGGAGTAGCACTGTTAATTGAAATGCAACAGTGAATCGTTTGCGAATATTTCCAAATAGCATCAAAATCATTATCATATTATTCGAATCCGCTTCCTGAAAAATCACCTCTTCATAATCAATTAACATAGCCATGAGCGAGAATAATTGACATATTGTACCCTTTTTCTGGAAAGAATAATGAGCATTTTCTAAACATCACAGAGAAACATTAAAAAAACAGCATCAAAATGCGTACGGTATTCAACCGGATTATTAGGAAATCTCCATAATCAATATAAGTATAATAAGTAGGTACTTACCAATTTTGAAGCTTTATAACACAGATATTATTACAACTTCCATGTACCTACCTATATTTATGAATTTGAAGGCGGAACTATAAGGTTAGATATGTTTTTCAATTAATTTCCAAAACCATATGAAGAATAACGATAGTGCAATATCGCGATATACCACTAACAAAGAAACATATTATACAAGGTGTTCCCAGAACAACATTGCACCGGGGTGAACTAGACACCGAAATAGACTGATTGAAATCAAATTACCTCTATACGAAAATGCGCTGTTGAGCCATGAGAGGATGCAATTAAGAATAATTTCATTTAAAGATTTTCCTGAATATTTTTAAATCAAGTACTGCTCTAAAATTTATTGGACAATTTTCTATCTGCGCTTTTCCATACTTGTTGATAATGTTAGGATTACCATGTTTCACAAATTTCTACCTCATTTGTGTTGAGTTATTGATCGCGCACAATGTCCATTTTCGAAATTTCATTAAAGATACTAAAAACAAAAAAATAATAGAAAAAAGTTCAAGCTGCGCTTTCATAAGTACAAGAATCTCCTAAAACATATAGATTTTTCCATTTCCAATATACAGGATGATCTAGGTTTGAGCTAAGATGTTGCAACAATTTCCTGATGAAGTACACTGTAATAATGATGAGAAAAAGTAAATATACTGAGTGGTCTATACGTTCGAGTTAAGATGCTGTAACGTTGATGAAGTACACTGTAATAATGATGAGAAAAAGTAAATATACTGGGTGGTCTATACGTTCGAGTTAAGATGCTGTAACGTTTTTTTCTAATGGATCATCCTATATATTATCCAATTTCCATGGAAAGTTAGATTCATAGGGTTTCCGATGTGCCTAATGTGCTCTCGTTTAAAATTGAGGTAATTACATCATTGCGTATGTCATCTTCAATATCTCAAGCAATTACATTAGTTAAAATCAGTAAGCTGAAGAGTTTTGCTGTAGTCATAGAAAACGCGTAGTATATAACTCACACAGAATGCTCGTATGATTTAACTCATGCAGCATACATGAGAGCTTTCATTCACTCTGCACGATAAAGTCCATCCCGTATCCTTCGGGTTTTGGCCTTTTAGGTCTACAATTTTATTCTACGAATATCACTTTTATTTACAAAATATTTCAGTTTCGCTGTATCAAGCAACATTATAGCAGCCCTGCAGGTTGCCGATTGGTATAATTTGCTAACGATTGACCAACGTACATTTCAGGTAAGTGTCTTTCAAGGAATAACTAATGAAAAACCTAAAATTCAAACTCCCACCCTAACGATGTCTATTAGATGAATCATTCTCGATTTTAACCAGTAATAAAACCTACTGATCAACTTATATCTATATCGCGAAAACTAAAATCAAAGATCATTCCTTGAAGTAATAGCCTGATGAAGAATCACTCTATTGAAATAGAAACATAGTTTTCTCAAGTTTGCCTGCAAATAACTTATTACTTCCAAATGAAGAGAAATCTGTAGCACCAATGTTTCCACGCCATTCTAGACATTTTTCGATTGAGCAGTTGGTACTATTGAAATTATAATAGCGTGCCAATTTAGTGATGTGCGTGACTGTCTTTAACATAGTGTAGGATATTGGACAAGTGTCCGACTACTGACTGATTCACCCTATACATTGAGAGGCTTAATATGAAAAATAGTCTTCATGTGTGCATATTATATTCAAGCATTGTTATGCATTTTATCTGCCACTGAATCCGCCGAATATTTCAAAATCTGATACTCTTACAATAGATGAGCTATAGACAACAATTAACGAGTTGGTATAAAAGACATACACGGGTTCTCTTATCGTCTTTTCACGAAATCAACGAACTACCGAAATCAAACAGCTGTTCAAGTTGGAGCGTTCAAACAGGATGCCGTTATCTTGGTTGTTCTATATTTGGCGTATACAGAAAATCATATTCTTTCAAAGCCTAGAAAGATGATTAAATCAGCTGAGTTATAGACTAAAATTAACGGATAATAAAGGAAATAATCCTATTATTATTGATTCTCTTATCGTTCCATATATGAGATACAAGGAACTATCGAAATCACACAAAAAACAGCTGTTCAAGCTGAAACAAGAGCTGTTTTTAGTCCCACACTAAAAAATATTTCTGCTATACAGGGCGGGTCAGCAAGAAATGTCGCTACCTCGTTTTTCATTTTTGTGACTCTTAGAGTGATTATCATCGTAAAAATGTCAGTCGACCAAAGACAGTCAGCAAGTCAACCAAGTTTATGATTTCATCACACTACCTACCAGTCATTATACAGGGTTTTTAAATATATATTTTTGTATGCCAAGTTGAGTAGTCATTGTGAGTCTACTCGCCTAGCAGGTGTTGAATAAAAAACGGATAATTTTGACATCATTTATTTCTTAGATATTATACCAACATTTTCAAGTTCAGTAAGAATAAAGGCGATCTCGTTGTTGTTCTTATCTGATTCCATTAAATATCTCAGTCTATCCACCAAGATATTCGGATCTGTCCATTCATCTAAAATATTGTACTCTTCATTCCCAATACTGGCTTCAGGCTCCACGCTCGACTTTGGATGTTTAGGCTTGGTCTTATTTTTGAAGAGGGGTCTGATAATTTTATCGAATTTCTCCTTATCAGCTTGTCCTCGTAATCGCCCTAATCGATCTCTATGAATAGAGCTGATTTCCAGTATCTGTTTATACATCTGGTGATCCAGAGGCGTGTAATTTCGAGGGTTTTTGGAAAATAATAATTCCAAAAGACCCAGAGTACTTTTAAAATCGACATTATCTACGCCTATGTATTGGTCCTCAAAGCGTAGATTCTTATGTCCAAGTGTCCATCTGCCGTCAAGATATTTCGGTCCATAAGCATTATCATAATCTGCACAGTGATATTTATCTAATGCTTGCTCTGATGAATGGGGCTCCATGATGTGAATGCTATGGTGTCTGATATACAACTGAAGACTCTTGAATACATCTGAAGACATCTGAATACCTCTGAAGACTTCTGAAGACATCTGAATACATCTGAATACCTCTGAAGGCGCGATCTGAAGACTTCTGAAGACATCTGAAGACATCTGAAGACTTCTGAATACCTCTGAAGGCGTGATCTGAAGACTTCTGAAGACATCCGAATACCTCTGAATACTTCTATAGGTGTGATCTGAAGACTTCTGAATCCATTAACTGCCATCCGCTAATCAGCTAGGTTATTCGAATTGGTGGCGTCCACTCTATGGGCATTCCTCATATGGTGGTATAGGTTAGTTTTATTCAAGAATTTCCCACATTTCTCACACAATAGCTGATGTCTATTATAGGTGAATTTTCTCTTTTTAAAACTTTCCCACGTTCTATTGATGTTGAAAGCAATCCGCTCTCCAGTATTGAGACACTCTGTTATAAAACAATTTCCACAAAGTTCTCGTACCGTTTTCGCTTCTTGATGACAGCGCTCGCAAATATTCGTCATAACTACTCTGCAGTCGAATGTGGAATGATCTACTGGATAGTGAAATAAGTAATAATGATTACAGCGTCGATTATATAATGATCATGATATTAGCTTCGAGCAACATTTTTACTATATTAGATTTCAGATATTTCCGTATACCTATTATTTTCCGTTTTTTTCCCGTTTCGAATTATTATTTCGAACGATTCATGAAACAGATAAGTTAAATAATTAGTCTAGTCGAGTCATTTTTCAAAATATCAAACGATTAAAATATTATAAGGTCACACCTCATCCGTCAATTCGCGTCACTGCATGCAGGTGGCGCTGCGGAGACTGCCTACATTTCGCCGCTGAACGTCTGTCGGAATCCTATAAATACTGTGACCATGTGAAACATAAATTAATCTAACTTGGATGAAATTTCATCGGTAAGTAGTAACTAGTTTACTCAACTAGTGTTTTATATCAATCTAAAATGATGAATAGATGATGAAAACACAAACACATAGTTAATTTGAACGATACAGGAGCCACGTAGAGTAATTAATCATTTTTCCGGTGGATCTGACACTGTTTATTATATTTGTACTATTATATTCCCAACTCTCAACCTTTGTGACCATGTAATATTCGGTTATTGCATTTCACTCTAAAGTGATAGTGACACACTAGCTTGGGTCTCGAGTAGGATGTTCACATTCGAAATTGTTTCTTTCAACTATTTGTGTTCATTCAATATATTTAGAGAGATAAATAGAGTTAGTTTCAATGTGCTTGCATTGACACTGATTGAAAAGATCACATTATGATATACTAAACTATACATTTACTCTAAAGCTCAATGGTCCTCCTGGGAACGGGTGTTCACTCTATTTTTTTTACTGTGTATCTGCACATGCGTTTCAATGTGTATGAGTGCGCATGCGTGGACAAGGATAGATCGGGGATCAAAGGATGATCTGCGCATGCGTCTGAGGAGGGTGAATGCTCAAACTTCAAAATCTTTCGATCTATCGCATTCTATCGCTGACTGCGCTCGAGTGTAGACGTATTTTCATAGTCAATTTGAGTTGTTATTATTTTTCTAGTAGTGGAAGAATGTCGCTGTTTGCTGACTTGGTTAGGCATATAGCCACTCTTCTGGGCTTTCAAACATCTACATATGATGAGAACACCGCAAAAGAAGGGCTTTGGGAATGTCAGAAGGGGATAAGACGTTTGAATAAAGCTTTGAGGAAATCTGAGACCTTTGGGGAGAAGCAACATCTGGAAGCTTGCTTGAGGAATCTGAAATCGTTTCGCAATCAGTTTAGGGCACTTCAGAAGAAGGGGGCTGGGCTTGCATCGAGGAGGGAGACGGCTTATCGTCGTGTTCATTGGAATGATTCAGAATCTGCGTTCCAGTCCCGAATTCGAACTGGAGTAATCACAAACTTGAAGCACAAGGATCCTGCGGCCTTCTTGACTGATTGTAAAGCGTTGTTCAGCCGGCGTATTCAGAACGCGTTGAAAAAAGATGCTGCAATCAAGGTGAATACTGTTTTCTGCGGGGAGTTTGAGCTTGTGAAGGGAGATAGTGTACTTAGAGAGTACAAGTACTTTACTACCTCAAACTCGCCCATCTACAAGGAAACCGATTTGAATGTATGGTTCAATGAAAAGATTACAGCACCAATCTTGACGGAACTGGAGGAATTCCAAGAGCGTGACAGCGGATGGGCTCTGAAGAGTATAATTAATCTGGGGGTGAACATCAACAAGTTTACACCTCAACTTGGATCTTCATACATCGAGTTGCCTCCTCAGATTAAGCACAAAGGAGCTTGCATCAACGTCAAAAACGAAGATGATTTATGCTTTGGGTGGGCTGTGACGTCTGCTTTGTATCCCGCTAACATTAATGTCAATAGAACTTGTTCGTATCCTCATCCGTCTACTGTTCTTAACCTCAAGGGCATTCAGTTTCCGATGACGGTCAAACAGATTCCTCGGTTCGAGAAGCAGAATGGGGTATCGGTCAATGTATATATCCTACAAAAGGCATCGAAAAATTTGCAGACTTTGCCCACATACTTGACAAAGGATAAGAAAGACAGACACGTCAATCTCCTACTTATCCAAGATCAATACTTTGATGAGAAAGATGCTTGCGAAACATCCCCCACCAAGTATCATTATGTGTGGGTGAAGGATCTGTCCAGACTTCTTTCTTCTCAGCTCAGTAAAGAGGGACATAAGAAGTTCTTCTGCGACCGCTGTCTCCATTATTTCCGGTCACAAGATAAGCTTAATAAACATGTCGAGAATTGCGTGAGGATAAATGAGACCGCAATCAGAATGCCTGAGGAGGGGAAAAACATTCTGAAATTTAAAAATCATAAAAACAAGGAGAAGGCCCCATTCATAGTTTATGCTGATTTGGAGTCTGTTTTGGAGAATACTGGAGATCCTAAGAAGCCTCAGCACCACGTTCCAGCTGCCGTCGGATACTTCATGAAATGCTCCTACGACGATTCTCTCTCCTTTTATCGTTCGTACCGAGGGCAGGACTGTATGGCGTGGTTCGCTGATGAGCTCAACCAGTTGGCCGAGGATGTGTCTACGGTATTTTTATGTCCATATAACATCACTATGTCTACTGAGCAGGAAGTTGAGTTTCAAAGAGCTAAACATTGCCATATTTGCGAACAGCCTTTTGGACCTACCGATAAGAAAGTTCGTGATCATAATCACCTGATTCCGGAAAACAACTACAGAGGTCCTGCGCATGAAAGCTGCAACGTTCGATACCAGGACAGCCATGTGGTGCCAGTTGTGTTTCACAATTTGAGTGGTTATGATGCAAATTTTATTATCGAAGATATAGCATCCAAAATGAAGGGCAAAATCGATTTATTACCAATCACTAAAGAGAAATATATATCCTTTACGAAACATGTTGATGAGACATCAATTCAGTTTCGTTTCATTGACTCATTTCGCTTTATGAACTCTTCTCTAGATATGTTGGCATCATATCTGGAGGAATTTCCAAATTTAAAATCACAATTTTCTAATATTTCCAATGATCAGCTCCAGTTGTTAACTAAAAAAGGAGTGATGCCCTATGATTATATCGACTCATTTGAAAGATTCGATGAAACTCAGCTTCCTCCGATAGAGTCATTTTACAGTAAATTGTATGACAAACCATGCCCCCGTAGACACTACCTTCACGCCAAGCTGGTATGGTCGAAATTTGGCTGTAAAGACTTGGGTCAATATGTTGACCTCTACATGAAAACGGACATTATGCTGTTGGCCGATGTTTTCGAGAAGTTTCGATCTAGCTGCCACAATACCTATGGTCTCGATCCTGCACACTATTTTACGCTGCCTGGCTTCACGTGGGATGCTATGTTGAAACATACGAAGCAGGAGTTGGAACTGCTTACCGATGTAGACATGTTTCTATTTGTTGAGCAAGGTATCCGAGGAGGATTGAGCCAAGTTTGTTCTAAACGAAGAGCTCAAGCAAACAACAAGTACATGCCTTCGTATGATCCAGCAAAGCCCGACTCATATCTGATGTATTATGACGTGAACAATCAATATGGGTGGGCTATGTCTCAGGCATTGCCATATGGAGGATTTGAATGGGTCGACACTAATCTTGATGTCACAACCGTTGCTGATGATGCTTCAGAAGGATACATATTGGAGGTTGACCTAGAATATCCTAGACACCTCCATGATTCCCACAAAGATATACCGTTCTGCCCCGAACACATCAACCCGAAAACTATGAAACCTCCGACAAGATCTTCCCAACCCACCAAGCTGATGGCAACGCTGAACCATAAAACACGCTACGTCATCCACTATCGAGCCCTCAAACAAGCGCTGGAGCATGGGTTGGTCCTGACCAAAATTCATCGCGTTCTCAAGTTCCAGCAAGCTACGTGGTTAAGATCATACATAGACCTAAACACTGAACTCCGAAAACAAGCAAAAAATGTGTTTGAGAAGAATTTGTTCAAGCTCATGAACAACGCTGTTTTTGGTAAGACAATGGAAAACGTAAGAAAGAGGGTGAACGTGCGACTATTGACAGAGTGGGCCGGAAGATATGGTGCAGAAGCTTTCATTTCCAAACCCGAATTCAAGAACTGTACTATATTTAACGAGAACTTGGTAGCAGTCGAACTAGGAAAATTGGAAATCTGGCTGAATAAGCCTATCTACGTCGGTCAGGCCATTCTCGATCTCGCCAAGACTACCCTATATGACTTTCACTACGACTATATGGTTCATACATTCCATGATTGCTCCGTTCTGTACACTGATACTGACTCGCTCATCTATGAGATTATTGATCAAGATCCATATGCAGTCATGAAGCGAGATTGCCATACCCACTTCGACACTTCAGACTATCCCAGCGATAATATCCACGACATTCCTCAGGTCAACAAGAAGGTGTTGGGAATGATGTCAGATGAAAACAAGAGTCGAATAATGACGGATTATGTAGGTCTACGATCAAAATTATACTCTATAAAGGTGCTGGTGACTGATGATGATATTGTGAAGAAGAGGGCAAAGTTGCAAGCGGAGGATTATGATGAGGATGAAATCAATGAAATCATAAGAAATATTGGTGTGACGAAGAAAGCTAAAGGAGTGAAATCGTCTGTAGTTGAAACGAATATTATTTTCGAAGATTACGTTGAATGTTTGGAATCTTATAAGCAGAAAACAGTTTCACAAAATTTCATCAGAGCCCAAAAACATGCTGTATTTTCAACAACCCAGCAGAAGATAGCATTGAGCGCGACTGATGATAAACGATACATGATTCCTGGTACTACTGAAACTCTACCCTGGGGCCATCATTCAATTTCATCAGCAATGACGTCAGATGATGAGACAATGGAAATATAAAATTTATATGTACATATTATGTGGAAAATAAATTATTTTAATCGACATCTATAGTATCTTATCAACATCTTCGCAAGTAGTTAAAAGTAGGCCTCGAAAGGGGGAGGTTTCTTCTACTCAAAATAAAGAAACTAACGAGACCGGAACCCAAACCTCATGTCGCACTCAGCATGCTCAGTGCGCTTTCTGTGTGGGTGTTTCCGTGCGAATTTCCATGAAATTCTAGATTTCCATGGGGGATGTGAATGTGCACTTAGGATGTTGGGTACGCTAAGGTGGTCTGGAATTTGGGTTTGTACATTCGATTCGCCCTGTATATACGTTTCATTTGGAATAAATAATACATTCTCTATCGATATAACAGGATGCATGCGATATGCGTTATCGTTTATGTACAAATTCTCTTCTAGTCTTGAAACTACGTAACTACACTTTTTACCTACAGTTGTTGATTGAATCGATCACATCAGTTTGATTTCGCGGCATATATTTTTCCTGAGTGCCAGTATTGCGAAAAATGTGTATGTGGAAATGCTGGATTTCTGCTTCTCAGATTGATCCCAGGTATTTATATAGTCTTACTCGAAATGCATTGTATACGAGATGGTGTTTTTTTGGAATGAGTATTAATTTTCATTACATCAATATGATACACAGCCTAAGGCCCCCATGATATCAGAATTCTTATCATCCACTGAATAAAAGTGAGAGAGAAATCGAGTATACAACAATTTAAATGATTATTGTCATGTTATGATAGTGCCTTTCGCACAGAGGCGTCGCCAGAATTGCTACAGTGCCGAAAAAGGGGTATAACCCTCCAAATTTCATTTTGATATCTAGATTTTATTTGTGTCATTCGATAATTCGATCAAATATTTGCATCTACTTCAATGCCGCCCAGTATATAGGGAAGTTAGATAATGGATATTTGTCTATAAGTCAAGGCCTATTATTTCTCCAACATTCCTATACATTCCTCCGAGAGGTCGAACCTATAGTGACCGTCCATAACCTTCAACGTCCCTAAGCCTTATAAGTTTTAATTGAGCGTTATATTATGCTACATGCTAACTGAGCGCTCCCCTGTATATATTTTTATTGCTATCCAAACACCCTGTATAATGATCGGAATCGTCAACTAGCGTCATCTGTCACACTTTTGCTGAGTCCACCTTTAACTTCTTACCACGAGTGCCCTATATAAGTTTGTATTGCTATTATTGCTGTATATCGAACGGATACTATATCATACGTATGTTTGCTACCCCGTGAGACACCCTATTATTTCTTATCGCTATTGCTAACTCAGACCAGGATATATCATGTTATTGAACGAGTTTTGATAAAGAGTTGTTCGACATATTTCATGGCTAATGAAATCTGACCTCAGCATCAATTATTTCCATCACATACTTAACTGAACGTTTCCCTACACACATTTCAAATGATATCTCATAAACCTTGAGACTTTGCATATGGACGAACCAGTATTGGAATGCTCGCGAAAAATCCTTCTCTTAGAGTACCTGCACCCCCTCTTCAACCCTCTGATACCTCAAAGTATTACTGCGGATCACCCTGTATATATTTATCGACTAATATACAACTCAAATACCCTATATATTAGATTGAATCATTAGCTGGCGGGTAGCCTATATGCTGGTCACCTAGTCACGTGTCATCAATCTTTGTCATCTGTCACACGTCAGCTGCCTAATCTCTCAAAAGTGGGTAGGTCGCCCTGTATATTTTTTGACTGTTATCCATCTCAAACGCTCTGTATATATCATTAGCTAGCGGGTAGCCTATATGCTAGTAGTCTACTCGTCGGGGAGGTATAACGCCTTTTGGGTTCACTCTATATATTTTTTCCCCAACTATTAGCCAACTCATACACCCTGTATATAGCCATTATTGATTGAAAAATGTATCGAAATGCGCGCCGTTATCTCTAGAACGGATCTCTCGCGTCGCTCGTTGGATGACCTTGAAAGGAACCAAAAATTGCAGAATGAACCTTAACTTTTCTTATGGAGATTAACATGGGAAAAGTGACGTTTTGATTCTGGAACCGGTGCAGCTCCTTTACTAATGCTTTTTATGATAGGAGAAAACGACCGCTACTGAAATATTGTGCATACTATTATTATAAGTTACTAGCTATTTCAAAGTGAAACACAGGAGATTAACAAGACCATCAGATATTTACATAGATTAGATGGCATACTTTTTTATTTGTTAGTGTTCATTTCTTGTATACAGAGTGACCCTTCACGTATATTTTGAACCCTCTCGTCCCTCATAATTTCATAAAAATAAAAATCAGAAGATAAATATATTAGGCATTTTCCTTTCAACGGAACACCTCGTATATTGCCCGTACTCGAGTGGGACTTCAACAACACGAGGTTCGATAGGATATACAGACATCTGTACATTAATTCTGAAAGATGACAAAAACTCACAAATAAGAAGAGTTATCTTAAAAAAATACCTCTGAGTATGTTCTGATGCGAGATTCGCATTAATGGCACTAGAATCTAGTAGGTATTTATCAATAACGACTAGCTATAATATGCTGTTATGGTCATGGCTACTAGATTTTAATTGGAATCGAAGAGATGTGCTTTCATATGCGACAATAGGTTCATATTTCAGTTTCACAGAACTATAATAATTGAAATGTATTGCTAGTGGTGAAAAAAATTCAATAAACATCTCGGGATATAATCTTGGTCCCTGGGTAATAATGATATTCTTTTCTACCTAGAACTGAAAAAAGTATTTTGAAAGCGCATCTTTTTCTTTTAAAAATCACATGATGAATGTGCGGGCATGACTGTCGTTCCTGAAAAATATTCTAAAAACAATTCATAGACAATAATTGATCAAAACTATGTGTGAAATTGTCCATATTCAATACAGTGTTCTCCATAAAATTGTCATAGTATGCGAAATACTTTTAATGAGTAATAATTTATTTCGAAATTCGACTTGGGCGTAAAGTTTTGCTTTGAAAAAGATGAAAGATGGCTTACTGGCCAACTTTGCAGTCTGTCTAGCTTAAGGTTAGAAATCTGTTATCTTTACTTGCCCTGATTATTCATTGAGGAAGTCTTGGAGGTTGATAATTGATATGTGATGAGATTACCTTCCTCCAAACAGTTTTCGTATTATATTATTCCTCCTTCATAAAATAAAAAATCAACTTGGTAGTGAAATACCAGTTATAGGGCTAGTGGTGATGGGATCATAATATTATAATATTTATTGTGATAAGACGTCTAGTAGTTACAATGAGATGACGTAAATTTCGATACTGCACATTTACTGAATCAGAAAGGTGAATATTCGATGTACATTTGGCTGGCAATCAAAATAATAAAACTGCTGACTATATTCATAGCACTTTTATTGTGATTCTCGACAATGGAACAGCAGATACATCTTCGTTATTTTCGGAACAATATTACGTCTACTACGCGTCTAGATCATAACAAGTTTGCGAAAAAAATGCCGAAAGCAGTGACATATGGATATGGACATATAATCTAATTGAATTTGCCTGACCTGAGATAATAATAGGTTATTTGCGCAATTGGTAATGGCAATACTTCACGAATAATATCAAGTAGGTATACGGGTGTGGATGATTTAGTGCGGAAAAATTCAGGATGTGATTCCTTGTCGTATTTCAGCAGAACATCATGTGTCCAATAACTTGCTTCGTTTTTGAGATAAGGATGCATGTCGAACTTGGAAGTATCAACCAATAGTTTTATCATCTCCCTGTATAAGCTTTCAAGGAGGCACAATTCAAATTGACTGATAACTGACAAAGTTTCAGGATTATAATTATTGAGGTAATTGAGTAATCTCAATGGGTGTCCTCAAAATTTGGAGTCAAATCGGATCAATAAAAATATGAATCTTAAGAAAACCAGTGGCGTAGCCGTACAATGCTATTCACCATGAATATCGATGAGGTAACCCACTGCTGCGCCACTGGAATTTTTATTTCGAATCTAACCACTTACACCAAAACAGGAATTAAAATCGGTCCAGAAACGTTGAAATCGTCGATGAAATGATTTAAATGCAGATTCCATGATTTATAATTACAACAGTGATACGACGCCGATGTATGCTTGGTTGCCTACACAGCAATCGTTCGTTAATGAACAATTTGATCGTTAATATATTATTGGAGTCATTAACGATCAATTACTTGTAGATTAATCGAACTGGTTAAAACGAAGTTGACGGAAAACTTTTATAATCATCAATATTTTCGATTTGAGTTTTCTTCCTGGTAGGTAATAACTGCAGAGGAAAATTTCGATGACTTGCAGTTCTAAAATAAAACCAACACTTTAATCAGAATTGTTGGCGAAAAAATGGCTCACTGTAATGTTCTGCCAATTCACTTACCCCAACACATATGAGATCCCCTTCCCAAAGGGGTGAGGGACTTAATGGTTTTGGTCTTGAACTTGAACTGGTTAGAGGGGGAATTGGCACCCTTAGGCCGAGGGATGTATTCGGTACATCGACCCAGTTTCAAAATAAGGGGTGTCTGAATGTATCAAACCCTGAGGATCCAGCTAGGGCACTAATGTTCATTGAATCAAATGATATGCTGGCCTCCTCATGTGAATATTCAGAATCTCCGACACTGAAAGCTTCCAATGCATGACAACTTTGAAAACAATGTGAATAGAAAAAATCAGAATAATTGGTTTAGGTACTCTGTGAGAAGATACAACGAAATAAATTATAGTTTTGAAAACCTAAAAAACACGCTTCAATAGAAAGCCAAACTGAAAAAAAAAGTAGCAAATTGAATGATGATAGTATATTATTAGTTTCATAAGACAATATGTTGTCGCACGCTCCAGAAAAACTAGTGCGACAGTATGTCTTGTATAACGTGTGTAATATACTATTTTTTTCCCATTTTGCATTCTTCTGTACTCTTTTATCCAGAAAAATGTCATCAAAGAAAACATCAAAATCAATATTTTGTTCATAAATATAATAACTGTTACTTATGTGAAACATAGGATTGTTTGTTGCGTCCTGTATCTAGCTAGACGCTAGTGTGTCGACAGTTTGACGTTACCATCAGCAACTTTGAAAAAAGACGTTCAGCGTGTCCTAATTGAAGCTGTTTGGATACGCAATTGGGTGTTATAATGGGTTAATTAAAGACAGAAAACAGAAAAAAGTGTGTTGATAAATACACAACATAGAAAATAATGATTACGGAGGTGCTATAATTTTCTATTTCATGTATTTATCAGCACACTTTATTATTTTATTTTCTAATTTATCTTCAGTTTGTCTATTTATAAAAGTGTGTTTTTCCGGTTTTTTAAACTACAATCAATTTTCTATATTTTAGTTCGGCTAACTGCAAAAGCGAGTTTTTAGTTTTTTTTCTATATGTTTTGTAACTACCACCCTGCAGTGAGAGTAGATAATTTGTGCGCCTGTTGCCTTACTTGGATGTCGTAACCGTTCATCATGCTCCCTTCCCCGAAAATTCATTTCATACGACTAATACGAGTACTTGGTGTAAGACACTACCGTCTCTCTGGATGTGAACTATGTTTGTATTATACGAGTACATTGGTGTAAGGCACTGCCTTGTTTCTCTATCAGGAAATTGCTCATCCTGAAGATCTTGATCAGGATAATGGAATAAAACTATACAATTATGCTACTGTAATTGTCATCGGTCTTGTATAGAGTGTGCGAAGTTTCAATGTTTCGACGTTTTGAAGTGGATCAAGATCTCCCATCTCTTTGAATGTAACTATTCATTCCAGTACAGTACTGCCGTTATTCGAAGGAATAGGCACGTTCATATTTCATTCGAGGAAAAACAATCGCTCATTCCGAAGATTCTGATCAGGATAATGAAACAAAACTATTAAATTATTATGGCATTGTCGTCGGTCCTTGATAAGTGTACAAAGTTTGAAATAAATTCGATATCATTCATTACATATAAACATACGAACAAACATAAATACATACATACAAACATACATATACCAACCTTATAAAATCGTGTGCTGATAATAATAAGAACTGATCGGTGAGCTAACACTGGAATACCCTAATTATGAGACATTCTATAAAGGATGTTCCTTCAAAACATGCTATTATTCAAGGACGCGATTCTTGGACCCATTTCAAGAATACTTATGACCGTATGTCCAGAAGTCAGCTTGTCATACATCATTCTTCTATCATCAAATTCGGAGAGCCTTCTCATAGTTTCCGATGAGTCATGTCATTTGCTACCTGTATTATTCGAAGCCACGGGGTTGTATGTTTCTTGGACAGTGAAAAATAGGTGCATGTTAGTTCATTCGGAGGATAGTGTCCTTTTTCAATCGCCAGGCATACCAATACTCCTGGGATTTTGTATACTGCATCGTTTCCAAAATGTTTCAATTCTACAGCTCTTGTCCATTTCTGCAGGCCATGAGGATAAATATTGCGCTCAAAAGCCGACAAGAAGTGCTCTGGAATCTTTGAAATTGGGCAATTTAGTGCATCAGAGGTGTTTTTGGTATTTCTCCTGGTGTTGCTTGCTGTGTTCCGACCCCCCGCTACCACTCAATTCCTAACGCTATCCAATATTTTCCAGGGTACCGCCCGGGTACGTCTACCAGTCGCCGTACCTGACGGCAACAGCGCCGGGCAGCCTGGTTCCGCTGCAAGCGACGCAGCTGACGCACGCAGCCGCAGTAGCAGCGGCAACGTCGCAGTTCTACGAGTACCAGAACGCAGCCGCAGTGGCAGCTGCTGCTGCGGCGCCTTACACGGGGCAGTACGCCAATGGGTTCGATGCCTACACGCCCTATACAGGGGCAGCAGGTAAATAATGAAGTGTGAATGAATGAATGCATGTTTATTATTCAGGAATAATTACAATATTCACAAGTATTGTCATTCAATAAACGTTATAACTACCCACAGAACAACTTAGATATACGTGGTATGACACAGAGTTATTATAAAAGAGAGTACAAATAATACAATGATATAACAAGAATTGTAAACTAAATTCAAAATTAAAATGCGAAGCTCAAAAACTAGCTATTTAGAAATACTAAAAGGTTATAGACAGAAATATCGAAATTATTACCTATTTTATTCTGTGGTGCCTCTTTGATAGCGAAATGTATTGCACAAATCTTTGAAACAATTTTAAAACATTTAATTATCTCAGTAGGCTGCAAACATCTATTATGAAAACAAATACTGCACACATAAGAACGTAGAAACATACTTGGATGCTGATATTTTCAGATAGATAAGTGTAGGTACTTTTGATATTTAGACATGAACAAATGTAATTTTCAAATACATGAGCAGGGGTCGGTCATGGCACTGCAATAGAAACGCCCATGATTGTTGTCTCGTGTATACAAAATACGAAAATACCACATGTCACCAAATGAGAACAGAACCAAATTGAAAAGCATTTTCGATAAATTACCTATACTCTTTATTTGGGAATGCAAGAGTTTTTTGATGAAAAATACTATCCCTGGACTATGATATTCAATGCATAACTCCTGTACTGGATCAAGCATTTTTCCAATTTGATAAACTGAAAATTTTCTAGAGATATTGAAGCATTTGGGAACGGACAGTCCTAATTCATAAAATGAACATTTGCAAAATACCGAAGTGATAACAGAATAATTGTTGTATAAAGCATCTGCTCATTATAGTTAATTTTTGTCCGAGGTATGAAGGAGCGAAGATACACGCAAGTTTATACAGGGTATCCAGTAGACTGAGTAGACCATGGATCATACTCTAGCTGGTGATAAATAAGTTCCTTTTCTCGATAAAATTATTGAATAGTAGTACCAATCGCAGAAGGCAGATTTTCGATTATTAGAATTTTATGTAGACCGTAAATGATTCGAAACTCTGCGATCTACAATAATTGTTACAACTACTATTCGGTATCGAAAATGAGAATCAACAATGAAATACTCCTTATTTGCTTGGACATGAAAAAAGTCTCTGGGATAGAAATTATTTCTTTTTATATAATTGTTCCAATATTTCGAGAACCGTGAGGATTTCAAGTCGTGGGTTCTGATATAGGTTATGAACTTGTTTATCACCAGCTAGAGTATGATCCATGGTTCACCGGACACCCTATACATATTGTTCTCAAAGTTCCAACTCATATCTGTGGTTGAATTTTGGTACACCATTAGTATAGTAGACATACGGTACTTCAGCAGACCTGTTGAATATGGACAGGACTTATCAATTAAAATTTGGAACGTTCTCAATATACCACTCAAAATAGCTATTACATACGAACTATTATTCCACGTCAGTTAGCGAGTGTAGTATATAAAAACATTGATTTATTGACATTATCAACTGCCTACTGGTTTTCCAGAGCTCATTATTTTCCACAAAAATGTTTCCCCTCAAATTAAAATTTTAACAATACACGAAGTTGCGTGATAATTGGCATTATCAAGAGTTTATTATGACAACTCTTCGATACTCGTATGCATTGCACACTATATAATGTCACATTGGTTTACCTACCACAATATATGCATATAGGAAGGTAAGTAGGTGAATACCTACATTTGTGCAATACCAACATGAAAAATAATTTCACTTTCTGATACCAACTATTGGTTCATGATTGCTCAACTAATTTCCACCTTCAAAGATGATTGTCAAAAAGACTTGATTAGATCGCTAAGCCAAAGCGGCAAACGTTAATTAGCTTCCCAGCAAACACGAAATATATATTTTTGGATGTATGGATGACTAATTGATCATACAGGACGTGGAAAGAAATTCTGAATTGAGAAAACCTAATCACGAATCTGCGATTGAAGGTCTATAAAAATAACAATTTTCTATCGCTCAAGTTTGAACCCCTTGATTGGGTTTATTCAACAGAAAACAACTACTTTCCTGGTCAGGCCTTGGGGCAAATCATCTGATTTGTCCTTACTACAACAGGTCTATTGAAATAATACTTTTTTCTACCAATAAACGAGGAGAATCCCAAAAAATCTGGTAAAATGAATGTGCTAACTCCTCGATTAACCTTCAGACAGTATTAAATAGAGTTGTTGTTATTATTATTCATTGCATAAATGACAGAGTGTATATATACAGGGTGTCCGGATGCGCATGCGATTATGCGCAAATCACATATAACGTGGGTCCGAAAATGCATAGTTTTCAACATACTGTCTCTTAAACTAGTTGCTAGATACCTGTCGTGGTTGAAGTGTTTATGAATTGTTTACTTAAAAATTTATTATTATGGTGTATTGATGAACGTGGTAATCGGGTCACGGAGTTGTTTAACCAACGGCATCCTGACAAATATGCCTCTGAAAAAATTGTTCGCGAATTGGTGAAAACATTTCGCGAAACAGATTCAGTTCATAACAAAAAGAGAGAGGTTGAAAATCCACTACTAAATGAACCTACGGAGATAGCAGTATTGCAAGTTGCAGTTGATAGTACGCTAAGTACAAGACAATTGGCCATTGCGACGGGTGTGTCTCGTACAAGTGTCTAACGTGTATTGAAAAAATACAAATTCAATCCTTCCAAAATTCGCTTAGTGCACGAACTGAATGAAGACGACTTTGATCGTCGCTTGCAATTTTACGAAATTATGAGTGAGCGAGCATTACACAATGGTAATTTTTCATTCAATGTGTGTTTTTCTGACGAGTGTTCCTTCTTCCTCAATGGTTCAGTGAATGGGCTGACACCAATTCAAGGATCTTCCACGAGACACACACGCAACACCCCCAGAAGTTGAATGTGTGGGCTGGTATTTTTGAAAATCCCATTGTAGGACCTTTTTTCCTTCCTGGAAATTTAACAGGCAATATGTACTTGGATTTACTAGAGAATGCCATCGACCCAGCTCTAACAAATATCATTGAGAACGATTCCGCATACCATGACCAGGAACTGATTTTTCAACAAGACGGAGCTCTTCATCATTATTCCCAAAATGTGCGCAATTATTTACATGACACATTTCCAGGACGATGGATAGGACGACGGGGCCCAATAAAATGGCCATCTCGGTCACCCGACTTGAGTCCTTTAGATTTTTTTGTGGGGACACATCAAAAACCTTGTTTACAAAACACCACCAGACACATTAGAACAGTTGCGACAAAGAATCATTATCGTATGTCGCGAAGTGACACCCCAAATGCAAACGCACAGTAATTCGAACATTTACTTGACTAATAAATGAGTTCTGAAGTACAATTGAACCGATTTTTGTATTTTTCGTCCCACATGATGGTTGGAGTTTCAACGCTCCATATTTTCTGAAAGAGTAGATCGATTTGGAAAATCTAAGCAGCACTGTATAGGGAATGACAAGCCTCTTTTAAAGAGGTGTATCGCTTGACCACCCTTCCCATTTGAAAAAAATGTTGGGGTGACACCCCTACTTGAAGGTTTTACTATGCTTGTTACGTCAAATTGTGTCCCCCTGACAAACAAACTTGACCTGTTTTCGGATTGTATCGAAACGTTCTTTCCCAGCCTGTAATGCCGCGCGGTACGTTTTCGATGGGCCACATTGTATATTTTTACTTTCAAATAAAACGGTACCTATACCTACAGGGTGAGTCATGACTAACCAGCCATAGCCTAATGGCGGATAGCGGAGGTCAAGGTGAGTTGATATATATGTAAAAAAATATGTTTTGCTTATTCTTTACAGAAATACAGGGCATTATTTGCATTCGGGGCAAAACTTCAATGAACGATATTTCAGGAACGTCTCGATGTTATCGGCTGAAATTCACTAGCAACTTACCTCTACTGACACTCCACAAGATGACGTACTATGAATAGAAAATTCCAGATCCGGACTTGGAAAACTCATTTTCTCTTTTGATGTCAAAATTTTGACCTTCTGGATCGGATTTTTCGGAAACCTTCATCAGAATCAGAAAGATCAGGAAAAATACTACAAGTATGGCTTCTCAATTCGTACGGCACACCTCGATCGTTTTGGTAAAAAAATATCAAACAAAATACCTACTGATGAATTTTTCCTCGATTTCTTCCGGGCATATCACTCTCTAAATTCGACTGAAAGTAATTAAATCAAATTTTTTTCTAGAATGATTCAACAGCAGACTTGAAAAAAGGTATAATTCAATAAAAAATTCAGGACCGGACTTGATTTTGGATAATAACAATTATAATTTCCGAAAAAGGTTTGTCTGGATCTTAATATTAATCAAGATTCTCGAAATGTCCTCCCCCAATTTCTATACATTTTCTGCATCTTTTCAGGAAATCTCTTATGGCTTTTCCAATAATTTGCCTATTATATCTGATTATATCTGCAGCTGTAACTATCCTCTCCCAATTTTCAATTGAAATCTAACTTCTACTTGTGATAATGTGAAAACATTGTATTCAATAAGAACAATTGTTGCTTTGGTAGCAGATTTTTTTTCGAATCAGATATACGTGCCAACTTATACTACATGGAGGGATTTCCATTTGAAGTAATACTGACTATGATCTCATTTCTTGTGAACTCTCCCAATCAGAAAATCAAATTGTGATTTTAATAGTTCATCGATTCCGAATACACATGAAAAGATGGCTGTGATATAGTAGTGTATGTCATTGACTCGATTTTTGACGGTTGTTGAAACTGTCAAATGACATCTAGTTCATTGTTGATAATTTCAAATACATACTGTTACTAATTTTATAATTTCATATTCCATTTCATATCTTCAAAATGCCACTGCATTTCACTAACGTTGAATATACAGATATTATTTTTGTATACGGTTTTTGTGATGGCAATTCAAGAGCTGCACGACTGACAGGGGACTTATATCTGAATTTTCTTCAGAACGTTCTGCCCAACTTGTTGGCGGCGCAAAATGTGAATGAAAGAGTTCTTTACTTTCAACAGGATGGAGCACCTCCACATTTCTCAATACAAGTGAGAGAATACCTGGACACCCATTTTCCTAACCGCTGGATAGGTCGTGGCGACCCTCATTCTTGGCCTCCTAGGTCCCCTGATCTCACAGTTTTGGACTATTTTCGTTGGGGGCATATGAAACAATTGGTCTGTCTATCAGACTGAAGTCAACACCAGAGACGAACTGAGGGAGAGGATAGTTATAGCTGCAGATATCAGAAATAATGAGCAAATTATTGGGAAAACCATAAGAGATCTTCCGAAGAGATGCAGAAAATTTTTAGAAATTGGAGGAGGACATTTCGAGAATCTTGAATGATATTAAGATTCTGACAAATCTTTTTCGGAAATTATGATTGTTATTTTCCAAAATCAAGTCCGGTCCTGATTTTTTTATTGAATTATACCTTTTCTCAAGTGTGTTGTTGAATCTTTCCAGGGAAAAATTTGATTCAATTACTTTTAGTCGAATGTAGAGAGTGATATGCCCGGACGAAATCGAAGAAAAATTCATCGGTATTTTGTTTGATATTTTTTTACCAAAACGATCGAGGTGTGCCGTACGAACTGAATAGCCATACTTGTAGTATTTTTCCTGATCTTTCCGATTCTGATATAAGTTTTCGAAAAATCCGATCCAGAAGGTCAAAATTTTGACATCTAAAGAGAAAATGAGTTTTCCAAGTCCGGATCTGGAATTTTTTATTCATAGTACGTCATCTTGTGGAGTGTCATTAGAGGTAAGTTGCTAGTGAATTTCAGCCGATAACATCGAGACGTTCCTGAAATATCGTTCATTGGAGTTTTGCCTTGAATTCAAATAATGCCCTGTATCTCTGTAAAGAATAGGCAAAAAATATTTTATTATATATATATCAACATTATCAACTCACCTTGACCTCCTCTATCCGCCATTGGGCTATGGCTGGTTAGTCATGACTCACCCTGTATAACGTGACCTATCACTAACAGTTCTGGAATAACGCTATAATAAGCCTATTTTATTTTCAGGTGCTGCAAGTTACATGCCTTACACATATGCGACTCTTCCTCAAACTCCAGGTTTGCCCGCAGGAACTGCAGGAGCTTTCCCTGGTATTCCCTATCAGACAGCTGCTCAAGCTCAAACATTGCAGGAAGCCAGATTGCAGTAAATGCGGTCTAAGTGTATGTAAACATGTTCCATGTTCCATTGTGACATAAGTGATTATTTATCATGATATTGAGACAAACTGAAAATTTAAAAAAAAAGCGACATGAAACTATTCTAGAATGTTTCAAAATTTCAGTTTTGTTGTAGTGTCCTTCATGAGTAGAACTCAGAAGCGCAGTATCCGATATTTCTAATGAATAATGAATATATTTAGTGAATTCACGAATATTTTAGGAACCCATTTTTGTTATTACCGAAAATAAGATATTCAATTAAGGACAATATGCACTAATTCACAATAAATTGTAAAACTATAGCAAGTACTCCATTTGTTTCAAAAATGCATTTGCCATTGAATCTATTCACATTTGAAAACGATAAATATAATTATATGGTAGAGAAATTGTGATGTATTGCTATTGTCCTTTCGGAGATAATTCATTATTGAAGTGAAGTAAATTCAGTGAGTTACCACTAGTAATGAATTAATTAATGCTCAATAAAATAACAGACTTCAAAATTGCTCCTACTTTTGCAGGAAGTTTTTGTTGAAAACTGCAAGAGAAAGTGCAATAATGAAAAATCTATGAAGATATTCAAGTAGACTAATAATTTGTTTCAAACTATATAGTTCTAGTCTTGGCATGATAGTACTTAAATAATATATTTATATTAGTATGTAAGATAAACCAAAAATAAATATACTAGATCATTAGATGAATGCAGTACATAGCAATGGTATAGTCAAATGAATATAATCTTGGCATGTACGTCATAACCAGTAAACCTTTGGCGATCGAGTTTCTTAACGTGAATGGAGGAAAATGAAGTACTCACTCTAATATAGATGGTTGTGAAATACAAGCCAAGATATTCAACGCTATACATTGAACATACATATATGTATGATAATATGTATATATAGAGTGAGTTTCTCAAACTACTTATTATATATATAAGGTACCGATATTCACTGAATTATCTGAAAATCTTTCCTTTCAAAACAGGAATAAAAACGTAAACTTTCCTCACCTGTATCATGGAAAAAAAAATGGTGAGCCCTAGGGTAAACTCCATATTGTCCGATTGAGTCTTATTAATAATTTGTAACATAAAAGTGTGTAATTTTACACAAAAATTATAGGTTTCAATCAATGATATAGAATCCGTAAAAAATAGGGTACTTACCTTTACTTACCTATGTACTTATTAGATGTAGTTAAATTATTATTTATATACATAAGTCATACACCTAGATACTATACTCTTCAGCACACTTATATATTGGTACCTACACTTGTATAAACTTATAGCTGAATGTAGAAAGGAGTGGAGTTATATCTTTTGGAATACTATAGTTTTTTTACCAATACTTTCCTTTGAGAAAATCGTGACCAGTATCCCATTATATTTTCCATCAGTGATGTAATGGGTATAATACAGCTAGAACCTATACCAAATAGATGTACAAAATCTAATGTAGGTACCTACTTTATTGACGACCAGCACTTATATCATAAGCATATACGATTGTATGTATGCGAAATTATTTATCTTTGTCCAGGTTTGACAATCTTTAAACGCAATAGCTAACGAAACTGAATGAAACTGGTATGTACTGAAATGTACTTACATAACAACTATACCTTCAGGTAGAAGCTTATTGATGGATTATTCCAAATTCTAATAAGTGTGCCTTTGCATATCAACAATAATGTCTTTCGTCTCTATACAGTATCACCTAGTGCTGGGACTGATGGTGACATGTTTATCCAAATTCCAGAGTCAATTGGAGCGCCTCGAGCTGCACGTGTATTTACTTCAAAAGGAACTTCAACCCAGTGAACACAAACATCCCTGGGATGTTACATTCATATCTCGCTAGGTAACAATGCGAAAAATAAGACATCATTGGTCATTGGTATTGCCAGAGGAGTCTTCATATTACAAAACATTCGCAATATTCTGCTCCCTAACAACCAAGAAACTCACTGCATGGGGTAATTGTGCAGTTATCAATTCACATTCTTGGCCACTTATGTAACAAACCAAATTAATCAATTTCCATGTTGAATGGGGAGTCGCTTAATACATTAATGCGAGTTTTATTTGGCATCGTAATGTGAATCATAAAGTGACCGAAAGGATCCGGAATAGCGGTCAAATGTGATTTCAGCCGGACTCTCAATTCGAGTCACGGGCGTGTCATGAATGTGATGCCCCCTAATATCTCGCTGGGATCATTCTGTGTTAACTGGGGGCCCCCGGACGGGCCTAGAATACTAGGTATCCACTATGTTACTTTTGTAAAATAGAACAATGAAGTTTAAATCATCGTTAGGTACTTATACTCATGTATATCGAATTATATATCCACCTTTTGAGAGGAACAACAACCTAACCTAACTTAACAATAAAAGTTACAGAGTGGTACCAATACAGCTCATGTGTCGCCAGTCATTCGATTTGGATATTTTTTGGTACTCTCACATCTATAGTCAAGTCAGAATAATTTAGGCTTCAAGGGTGAATAATTGTGATAGATTGATAGATAATTCAGAAATATGCGAGGAGGTGCATACACCAGAAGATCTAGTCAGTAAAAGTTTTTAGTGTTGTATGTTCCGTCCATATCGTTCAGTGCCTCGAATTTCAATGGAAAATTGATTCAACCAAATTCATCATGAATTGCATCGTGTATAGCAATAACTAGAAGTACAATACTTTAATCTCATTAGGGAATAAGCTACTGAGATCATATATGTGAATGGATCATTTTATATTCCTTATGCTAGGTTTATAGATTCAATTAAATTAACAATTAGGAATCAACAACTCACAATCAACAATTAATAATCATGAGGGTGTATGTCGAAATGATGTTAAAAAATGATTTTGGTTTTCACAATTCATGAATCCATAAAAGATAATCCAATAAAATATCACCAAACCACACTTGAACGAAAACAAATCCTATCTTTATATGTTCTGTTTCCATAATTTCCTAATTCTTAGTTGTTAAGTTGAAAGTTGGCCAAGTTTGTAATTCTTAATTCTTAATTTAAATGGAAGGAGTAAATTTATAAACCCTCATAGATGTTTCGTTGTATTCAACGTTTCAAGTTCATTTGTTAGTTTAATTCTTAGTTTAGTTGAATCTATAAACCCAACATTACCTACCTTGGTAACTTTCGAAAATGTATCTATATTAATAATGAATACCAAATGTGTAGGAAGATTCAAATGATTTCTCGAAAATAGCATCGCACCTATTATTTGGTTAACATTTCTGATAATGCCTCTGGATTTCTTATGAAAATATCTGAATATTTGTTCCAATCTACCAACATCAATTAGGAAATCAATCCATGATTTTTTGAGTCTAGTTTAAATGAAAATGTATCTATTTGTAAACCATAATGATTGTTATGACAAATGTTTTGTCTCCTTTGAAATATTGTTCTAGAAATCCTAATTTATATAATGTAGAAAATGATTGTTATATTCAATTTGAAATTATTTTCTACTAAGAATGAGATATACTTCAACCAGTTGAATAAATATTTGTAAAACAAATGGGTCGTCTTATTTTTCCCTCAAAAGAGGGCTAATTTTAAGAAAGAATAAATCTCCAAATCATCTCCATGACATTTAATAGGGAAGCATTGTAATGTTACATAAGGGGACATGTTTCAGGTACCTATATAATGATGAGCCCATAGCCCATCATCAGCCAAAAGTGGTACCTATATCTATATTACGTCCTACAATATAGGATATTATGTGTTGTATAAATTTTGTCTGTTATCTGTCGCGTTGACATCTTGTCACCCACACTATAGAGCTAAACCTCTTTCTGCACTCGGACGTACCTATGTATGGATTTTTTCGAAACTTGATAATTTGTTTTTTCACCTGATGAAAACCTCTTGAGGTTATATCAGAGGGTACAGCTAGGCCCCTCTTAGAATAAAAAAAACTTGATTTCCCTTTTTAGTGTATTCAATGAATTTAAAATTCTACAACTTTTGAGAATTGTTTTTTCATCCTCATGTAAAAAAAATCATACAACACATATTCCTGTTACTAGTTTGTATACTCTTGCGTAGGACATTATAGACCCCTTTTGGCTAATGATGGACTTATCGGTCCGAAACATGTATCTCCTTATATAACATAACAATGTTCACCCGTTCACCTATTAAATGTCGTGGAGATGATTTTGAGATTTATTCTTTCTTCAAACACAACCACTACACTATGAGCAGTATGGACGTCTTTCTTCACGATAATCTTTGTTCACGCGTTACTCATCAGTAAATGGAACCTATGATACATAAACAACGTAGTTTATCTATGCTATGATAATAATAATACCGTTCCATACTACGGGCGCCATCTAAGATATGTGAACAAAGTTTCCCACGATTTAACAGATCAAACTACATGTGACATCTACTGGATAGTACATAAACTATAATATCACCTCGGCTGAAGGTCGCCAATGTCGGCAATTCAACTACGACACCACTGATTGTAGCGAAGTGATTGTAGATTTTGATTAAAGCGACTAGCGACACGGTTTCCTTTTTGCTTTGAGACTTCCGCATGCGCATAAAGTTGACCGTGAATTGAATTTTAATTTTGAATTTGTACATGCGGGACTTATTAATCTATGGTAACAAGTACGGTACGAATCAAAACTACGATAGCCCAATGAACTCAATGTGAACTGAGCTACGTGTTTAGATCCAAGGTTCAAATCCCTACTCAACCTACCCTTTTTTATGTTTCATTTTCCTTCTTCTCAGAAAAATGTACTGTGGAGGCATTTACTGTTGAGGTCGATAGTGATTCGCTATTTCCATGTTTTTTTTTTAGGTTCGCAAAGTGGAATCCGTGTCGCTAGCCGCCTGCGCTGTGATGTGATATGTGATCTCATGATCTGTGATATCAAAAATGAATGATGGCGGAGGGGTCAAATTTTCAAAAATCTTACGAAATGTGGCCTTGGGAATGAATGAGCATTAAAATTGAAAACAATAAAGATAACCCTTCATTCTGCATTGATATGGCTTTACGATCAAGCAGAAACTTTTCTAAGAAAATATTGTTTCCAAGTTTTGAACAGAATTCAAGAGTGAGGTTATTTGCATACATTCATGTCACTCATCAATTGAAAACTCTCCTATATTCCAGCAAAACTCAAATATTCGCATTGTAGAAGTGGGCCCTAGAGATGGATTACAAAATGAGCCTGTCAATGTCCCAAGTGATATTAAAATACAATTCATCAATAAGCTATCTGAAACAGGCCTAAAAACTATTGAAGTAACTAGGTATACATGGGTTGATATTGGTAAAATATGTAATATACCTACTACCTCTTTTTAGTTTTGTAAGTGCAAAATGGGTACCACAAATGGGAGACAATACCAAAGTTTATTCAGGAATCACAAAAAAAGATTACATATCCTATCCAGTCCTAGTGCCAAATGTAAAGGGAATGGAAGAAGCAGTATGTTGAATACCTATTGAATTTAAGTAGGTACATGTTTGACCCATTAAATTTCAAATGATTTTCCAGCTCAAAGTTGGAGTGAAAGAAGTTGCAGTATTTGCATCAGCCTCTGAAGGTTTCTCAAGAAAAAATACAAATTGCTCCACTCAAGAAGGCATTAATCGAATCATTGAACTAATGAAGATAGCTAAAGATCATAATATCAAGATACGGGGCTATATATCTTGTGTAGTAGGCTGTCCCTATGATGGAATAATCAATACAGCATCTGTTGCTGGAGTGGCTGAGGCACTACTATCTAATGGATGCTATGAAGTATCTCTTGGAGACACCATAGGAGTAGGAACAAGAAAAACCATAGAAAACCTGTTGAAAGACCTGTTGAAAATCACAACAGCTGACAAGCTAGCAATGCATTGCCATGATACATATGGACAAGCATTGGTCAACATTTGCACAGCCTTGGAACATGGAATCACTGTAGTTGACTCCTCAGTATCTGGTCTAGGTGGATGTCCTTATGCTAGAGGGGCCACAGGAAATGTTGCTACTGAAGATCTTGTGTATATGTTGCATGGTATGGGAATGGAAACTGGCGTGGATTTGAAGAAACTCATTGAGACTGGAAGGTTTATAAGTGACTTTTTGAAGAAGGATTCTGCTTCAAGAGTGAACAAGACATTATATTCTAAATACTTTAATTGATCTTTGTTGATTGGTTTTGTACATATATTATTCCTAAAGTTTCATTATTTATTTTATTTTCATTAAATCCCATAGGAGGGTTCAATTATCTTACCTTCAGATTTGGGTATGCAGCACAAAGCACATCAGCATCACATGGGAAGACAGAATAACTTCCATAAAACAAGCCACACACAGAAAACAGGAGTTCAACTAATATTGATAATTATTCTCAAACATCCAATCTGTCAGGTATAATCATTTTAAGAATTGTTAATGGTTATTTATAAAAATAATATTTAGCAACATATATATGAATTTGGACATGTCTCTTTGAATTTTGCCGGTAACAAATAAACGAGATAGAAAATCAGTGATGCCAACAAAGTTGTTTTTGCTCTTGTTTTGTAGTTTTGTCTGTTATTTCATAAAAGATAAAGGGGAATATGAATGGATTTTCAAATATTTTCATGTTGTCAGTCCAATTTATGATAGAGGGCTCTACTGATCGGGATTTTTCAAATAACATTATTTCTAAAATATCAATATTTATGTTCTTGGAATTACCGTACCTTCAATAGATACAAGTTCCAATACAAGTCATACTGCATATTATCACAAACATGATGATAATTAATATACTGTGATATTATTTCCATCACGATTTGCGCGGTTAAATCATTTGAGAAACAAAAAAAAGCTGTTGGAAGCGTTCTTTAAGATTTCGGAAAACGGAAATCAGTTTCCCTGTATGATCTAGGGTGAACCACCAGAGGCGCTAGTGGGATTAAGATCAAGTAAACTTTAGATGTTTTCTGTATTCACAGTTATTCTTCCAATTTTGCATGTTGTGTCAGCAGAATCAATTATTCATAAGTGGCGTTCACAACCAAACTTTTTACGTTTTGCTTTTTACGTTTCGCATTCTGATTGGTGAAGTGAATAATGGAATGGACATGACGCAAAAAGCTGAATATTTTCAGCTTTTTGCGTTGCAAGATGCCATCATGTGTAAAAATGGCATGATGTAGGAAAATGTAAAATTAGACAAATACTCAATACTCAACCTTTTTCCACACCATACCTCATTGATAGTCTCACCCAATATTTTCCGTTTTAGGATTTATTTTTCTCTTTAGGGAGCAATTTACGTCTCTGCCAGTACTCATGAATTTTAATCGTTATTTAATTAGTATTATATTGTTGTGATTATTTCACTTCATTTCATGATGAAGCACAAGTGACAAAACCGAGGCAACTGAGAAAAGCCGTAAAAACTCATGTTGACGTTTTTTTGTTGAGAATGACATTTGCTTCAGTATAATTCACGTTTCATTCCAGATTTCGCTTCACCAATCAGAATACGGAACGTAAAAAGCAAAACGTAAAAAGTTTGGTTGTGAACGCCGCTTTTTATTCGGTATCTTGCAGCTGTGGAGTGTGGACGCTCTAGCTCCACGGAACCGAGAAACATTCCGTCACTTTTCAGATTCAGGTTGGTCTTTCAGCAGTTTCAGCATCATTTCATTTCAGCACAGTTTTCAAAGTCAATAATCAATCGTTTGTGTTGCTGAACCTGCTGAAGTTGACTTTGTTCCCATAGTTGTCTCTGTTCATGGCATTATATGTAAACAGATAAAGTTAGGAAAAATCAAGTTTAGGAGGAATGACAAACACAAATGACCAGGCTTAAGAATTGGTTTCGCCCAACGGAACGCTTTGACCAAGGCGGTAAGTTCGAGTCAGTGATTGTTCAAAAATAAAGCAAGAATTGATCAAATGTTTTCGATAACAAATCAAAGAAATGTTGGATTATCCCTTGAAGACTATATTAGGAAAGAGTATTTGTTATTACTTATGCACAAAGAACAAAATATCTGATGGATGATACTTTCGCACACAACATGGACATCATACAAAGCGCTAAACGGATGTTTGATGTTTGGGCGAAACTCAGGCAAAAAAACTCGCTTCTCCTCCAACTCCCTCTCACCCACTGAACTATACAGTGCTCTCACCCCACAGAAAGGGCCATCCAACTTTCTATGAAAAACTGATTATTATAAGAAATTTCAACATGCTGTTTAGCGGTAGCGCCAGCGATAACGAAGCATTCACGGACCTATGTTCATATATTGGCCATTTTCTTTCGAGTATATATGTCCTGATGGCGTTTAGAAAATGAAAACTGATTCCACCTTTATATCCATCTTTGGCACATTCCATTCCGAAATTTTCGTTTTTGGAGCGCACGTGCCTTGGGTTTGGTACATTTTTGTTGAATCTGGTACACTTCACGAATGATGAATGATTTTGGTACAAAATAGTTTCATGTTGTGGCAACACTGAGGGTTAAGCGAGAAGCTGAAGCTGAAGCTGACTGAAGCAAAAAGCAACGGTAAAGTTGAAAAACTAGAGCAAACGGGGGTTGTGTCAATTGTGTCTGTATCCCTTACCCAATTCCCAGTCCTAGGATAAATTCCCTAAAAAATGATATATGTTGAAGTTGGACATAAAGATGGCTGAAGGAATAGCTGTAGGGTGGAATCAAACACCCCAGGCCCCATGGTTTGTTTTGGCCCTTTAAAAATGGCAGCTATTGCAAAGATAATTCAGATTCACTGAAATATCAGTTTTAAAACGTTCACAGAGGATGTATTTGCCTTTAATGGACAGGTGTTAGTGTTCTATTTAGAATTAAAGGTAAAATATTATGGAAGTTGTGTAGACATATTATCATTATATTGAAATTTGATCCAGTTTCAAATATGAGGATTAATACTACAAGGATGACAACGCCAATTGAAGAGAAGATAGACCAGAAACTCAAAGTGAGAACTGGAATGGTCACAGTTAGTGATGGTAAAACTAGGCCCATTCCTGTGCAAATACATTTGTCAATGGAAGTGTTGAGATTGCAGAAGGAGGAGCTTTTACCTCCTGAGACCAAACCACAGAATGCAAAGGTACCTTCATGTTACATTATATACTCATTTAGTCATTTATTAAGTAATTACTGAAATAGCTATTTTCTGACTATCCTGATATATCATGTATATAATATGTCACCTGAGATTCTCAAGTCAAAAAATAAGCTGAAAGATGTTCACCCAGAACAACCCAGAATGGGTAGGTAGGTAGATACATATAGACCACAATATCACAATTGAAAATGGGGGAAATCATCCATTTTCAAGATGATATTCCAATAGGCAATTATAGAAACATAAAATATTCATCATATAGTAGAGTTGCAGTACCATGAATTCAATTATTCATTTTCTCAGGTCATATGAGATTTTGACAAGATTTTCATCTGATTACAGGAGAGAATGGTCCAGGTTAGAAGACAAAAAGTTGGTGGATTAGGACTTAGCATTAAAGGGGGAGCTGAACACAAACTACCCATATTGATTTCCAGAATTTACAAGAATCAAGCAGCTGATCAGACAGGTGAACTATTCGTAGGGGATGCTGTTATTAAAGGTATGCCTAATTTGTTCATTTGAGATGATTAATTGATTAATCAATCTGAAATCACTTGTGTCAAATTTGTATATTCATCAACTTTTGTCTGTCTTGACAATCACTAATTAGTCTAGGAAATTGTGAAGTATATTATTCTTCTCCAAGGACATAGTGGATTTATTGAGTACAGAGGCCATATAAGGTTCAAGCATGTTTATTTTGAATATGGTCTTTTCATGGAAGTTTGAATCTCTGATCAGCTGCAGCTGCCAAGATGTCATCATTTCTGAGAGATCACACTTCACATAAATCATTAATTTTACTTTGTTTTGGAGACAGAAGTTTTATCCTTCATGGCACTAGGATTGAAAAATTTGCTGGTGGAAATGATTTAATTTTCAAATTATAGTAAGCTTCAGTGAGAGGGACACCTAAATTTTCATATTTTAGTAATAATTGCATTTTACTGCCTGGTTTACTTGAATTCCCAAATTAATTTTTTAAGTTAATGGAGAGTATATAACAGCTTGTCCTCATGATGATGCTGTGAATATATTACGTAATGCTGGAGACTTAGTTGTCTTGACTGTGAAACACTATAAGGCTGCCACACCTTTTTTACAAAAAGGTTAGTGTTTATTTTTTTATAGAGTGTAGAAATTGTAAATATGAGTTTACAGATGATAAAGACTCCCAACAAACTGACATCAATGATGAAAAAGGTGCTTCAGATGAGAGTTTGCTGTTGACAACAAACAGTACTAGTAGTAGACCAAGTTCAATTTGCTCTGAACTAGAACCAGAGCTAATGCAAACTCACTGGGTTGATATCATAACAGTACCCTTGATGATGGCATATGTTACTAGGTATATATTTGGAACTGATAAATTGAGACCAAATGCCTTTGAAGTCAGGGGCCTGAATGGGATTAGTACTGGTATCATTCACTGTGATGATTCTGCTATACTTTCACAGTGGCTGAAATTCATTACTGATAATATCATTGGATTAACCAATCTACAAGTGAGTAATCTTTGCAAGCCACACTGTTGAGATGAAAGGCCATGATTATTTTATCTTTTAGATGAAACTGTACAATAGGAACTTCAGTGTTTCTGATCGAATAGAGTACATGGGTTGGGTTAATGAAGGGGTACTCAATAATAATCACCCTTGGCAAAACTACAAACCCAGGTTTTTTGCTCTGAAGGGCACTGATTTAATGTTGTTTGATTCACCACCTGTAAGTTATATCACTGTTGAATTACTGAATTGGTTGTAGCTGCTTTAAAAACAAATTTTTGTATTGAAATAGTGCAGTATTTTGGTGATATGCATTGAAAGTAATTTTGCAAGGATTTATCCCTTTTATAAAATAAATTGCATTATTTTCTGCTCATTATTGTATTATCAGACACTGCACTGTTCCAAACCCATTATTTTTCCAGGTTGATGGTTGTATTTATTAGCATTCATTCATAATTCTAGGAACATATTTTATGGGTGTTTCAGTCTAATATTTATGAATTTGAAAAAAAAAAGATTATTCAACAACATATAGTGACTAACTATGAAATTCTATGAGAATAATTATTATGACCTATTGGAAAATCACCATCATATGCACAATTAAAAACACTCTCATAACACCTCTAAGATAACTGAGTACTTGTCCTTATCTTACTGTATTTTGATTAGTTCAAAAACATTCAAGCAATTATGTGAATATTCAAACTGGTATTTGTTGCTTAAAATAGAATCTTAATGTTATAGTGTCCAAGAAGTCATCTTCAAATTTTCCTGAGACAAGTTATCATAGGAAAATTTATGGATCTTTTCACATACTTCTCCTTAGTTTACGGCCAAAATTCAGGTTTGAGTAGTACAATTGACTTGTACTGGGAGTTTGAACAATATGTAGAACATCTGAATAAAGTTTCTAGTTAATTATATGTAAATGGTCATACTGATTCAAATAAAATAAATTATGGTCATTGGACTACTATCGTCGTCCATTTTCCACTTCTTTAAAATTCGCAAACCTTCCAACATTAGATTTTTGAAACCATCAGATGCTCATTTTTGTACTTTTTTACCAGAAACCTACAGTACTCTTTCTTGTTGGATATATCTTTCAATTTTTCATAGCAATGCGAATTTATGACTCACTAACTTACTAGTTACTTATACTAGTATTTTTTGTGACGTCCTTGTAATAATTACAATTATTGTTGAGGTGATGAACAGTTTGAAGTATTTATTGCCTACTTTCCTATTTTTGTATGGAGGTACTTTGTACTTTGATCAGTTGAATCGTTTTTCTGGAAAAGGTTCAATTGATTGGTAGGACTTGCATTTTTCAATTATTTGCTAAGATGTTTGAGATTAATAAAAATGATAGGGCTAATGATGGCTAGTCCCTGTTAACTATCGAGAAGTTATCAACTGAAAAGTCCATTTCCTTATTGACCTTCAAGGACGAATATATTCAAGAGGGACCGACGGAAACAAATTGTTTTTTTAATTCAGTATTGTTTCTGGCATTGCCTACTCAATACTGTGTACTGGTCTTATACTCGCGGATACAGTGATGATTAATTTCGTCAATGTACTTAAATTGTATTATATTCACTTCTAGTTGAATGTGACTGATTGGAGCAAATGTGCTCTCATGTTCAAAGTGTATCAGACAATGTTTCGGGTTGTTAAAGAATCCGAAAACGTCGATGAACGGCAGCACTGTTTTCTTGTACAAACTTCTGGTCAAGATTCCAGATATTTTTCTGTAGAAACAAGACAAGAACTATTGAGAATAGAAAACGCTTGGCACTGTTCTGTTTGTACAGCAGTCATGAAATTAGGGGTAGATATATCAAAATGAATATGAGCTGAAAAACAGTTTGAATAAATTTATCTTTCCTTTCAGAATAAAACTTTCACTGTCAGTAGCAATGGGAAAACTGCTGGACTGACTTTGGACTGGAATTTGGGATTTTCTTTACATGAAGGTGATTCCAAAACACCAGTTTGGCAGTACAAATTCTCACAGCTCAGAGGATCATCTGATGATGGAAAGTCCAAGTTGAAATTGCATTTTCAAGATATTGAATCAAAAGCCATCGAAACAAAGGTAAGCTAACCATATTTGAGTAATGTAGGTAATATTATGAATCTTTTTATTTTTCAGGAACTAGAATGTTCAATTCTACAAAGTCTGTTATTTTGTATGCATGCATTTTTAACAGCAAAGGTAGCATCTGTAGATCCAGGATTTTTGTGTTCTATGATTCCATAAAAAAATGTACTGATATTCCCCATGCTTATTCATCTAATTTCAGTGAGATCATTCACCATTTTTTATTGTATATGAAAAAATAGGTATTAGAGATGAGGTGTTCAGAACAAAGTAGTGAACAAGACATACACAACTTCCACTACCCACTCCTTCTATAATAATAATAATAATAATCTAATTTGATTTCTTCCATTAGTGATGTGTGTTTTTGTCTGAAATACACAGTAGAAAACACAAAAATATGATAATGCAATGAAATGATAGCTGTCACGTCATTATTTTATTTCGCTAAAATTGGCAGTTTCAAGGCTCATTTTCATGAGCTAATTTTCTGAATCAGCTGACGGTTAACCTTAGTGCTCACAAACATCTCTCACTTATTGCGGTTAATAATGAAGTGATTATTGTCCGTAGGGAAGGAATTCATGTAATTGTGTCCTTATACATTTGTCATTATTTAGATGTAAGAACAGAAACACTAAATTCAACTAAACACAAAACGATGATTTCGTTTATTAATTCTGTATTTCTAGAAAATACTTAATTATTTAACATTAAAAAACATCAGAATTATCAATCTCGAGTAGAAGTCCCTAATGTGTCAAGTGGAGTGAATAAGATTCAGGAACATATAGAGGCTAAGTTACCTCCACAACTTTTCAATGATCTATAGGTGTTATATTATGATCACAATTCAATAAACACGAACACAAATGACGTGGACAAGGGTTACACTTACTCTTAATTCGGCCGCCTGCCGAACACTGTATGAGCCAGTCTTCACACATGTCTGTCATAGGCTCTGATCTAAGCATATTCCACTGAGCAGTAGCGCATCTAGTTGCTAGTCGCTTTCAATAGGTAATAATTATCTGAACATCATCAGCAGTATGATAGGATTTCATCATAGAAATGTGATGTTATCTTATCATACTGATGGACTGTACCAGGGGTCCCAGATCTTTTCATAAAGCAAATATCTCAGTTATGCTGATTGGAAAAAAAATTAGACTTTTGTTAAACCCAAATGACATTGAAGCCATTATGTCAAACTCAACTTCTGTCAAACTGGCCCTGAAAATTCACCCCAACTTCATTTTTTCAAGTTACACCCTATACATTTTTTTGTTGCTATGTGAAGTGTAATCATTTCTAACGATGTATCAGACTTGATAATTCAACTGACATCCAATTGACAGAATACTATTTGGAGTGAACGTTAAATGTATTGTCTTACTTGGATTGCGTATCCTCGTGGTTGAAGCGTCAATATTCTATCCACATTGGATTGCCGATAGGTGGGTTCGATTCCCACCACGACCGCCGAAATTTGGCTGATAGCCTAAGAAAGTGTTTGGGATCACACGTTGAAAGGCCTCGTCATTCCTTCCTCGCACTCTTGAAGACTTCTGAGGGTTGCTCGTAAGGGGGCAACCGAATGATGGATATGAACAATTTGAGATTTACCTACAAATTGACTAAAAGGCGCTTGCACGAACAACTGCTAAAAAAAATGACTGAAAGACGCGCGCATAAACAACTGTAAAAAAAACATGAGAGAAATGATCTACACCTGATACTGTTTCACTTCGAATTTTGTAATTTTGGAAGTGATAAGTATGTCAAAATATCAAGTGTGTTATTACATCTTTGAAGTTAGAATTGATTGCACTTCACTAATCAACAAAAAAATGTATAGGGTGTAACTTGAGAAGAAAAGTTGGGGTGGTTTTTCAGGGATAGTTTGACAAAATTTTCCAAGCAGCATAACTGAGATATTGGCTGTATGGAAATATCTGTGACACCAGTCCGAAATGGTATACAGGGTGCCCCTAAAAGGTCTTCACAGAATCTTACCAAATATTCCTCAGTATAAATTAATTCCATGCAAGCAAACTCACCTCAGTACAAGGTTGCTTACTTTGGGCGCTAGACGCGCTCAGAAACCATTTTCGAATTGTTTTTGCTTCATAACTATGAAACGGCCCATTATATTTTACTCAAATTTTGATATGAAGTATTCCCAACAACATATAATCTCCAAAAGTTCAAAAAAACTCCAATACCTACCTCCTGTCCCTAGCCTCCCTAGGAACGCACGATGTTCTTTGAACATTATAGGGATTCCCTTTCGTGCGCTTCAAGTATAAAAAAATATGTTGTATCTTCATTGGGCAATAAAATCCTTATCATGGTTCTGATGAATATCATTACATCGGCGAAGCGCTTGATTTCTTCAGTAAATTCAGACCTTTGACACCCTGTATATAGCTTATTAAAAAGTTGTGGAGATAACTACGACTGTCTTTGTCCCTAAATCAGGATTATTGTCCATTATCACGGTTTCCAATTAATTCATGATATGTATACACCAACCATAAAATCAATATGTAGACTTAACTAATTTTTATCCAATTCAGGTCAGTGCTGCTTATTGTGCCTAAGTTGGTAATGTACTTAGGTTCTTGATATACGTAAACAAAAATGAAACCATATATTAAACTTGTAAGATCTTACCCGATATGTAGAATTTGTTTTTCCCTTAAGAAGAACAAAATCAGACAACTTCCACTAATGTTAAAATGTGTTTTAAGTGTTTTGTATGAGATACAAAATTAGTTATTTTAGCTTAAAACTTCAAAGTGCAATGAAGTAGTATGAATGTAGCTATTTAGCTGAATGATGATGCTGTTTTCCTTCAGAAATTTGTAGGAAAACAGCAGTTATCAAATACATTGGTTTCTTTCACGTAAAAAGAACTGTGAATATCTCGCATCTTTCAAAAATGTTTTCATTGTTCATGTATGAAAGAATGAAATTTCATTGTTACAGTTCTTTTTCTATGTTCCTTCATTTCCTAATAGGTTAAGGAACTGTGCGAGTTTTGCTATTGAAGTTATCCTTATTGGGCAAGAGAACTCTGTTCTTGAAAAATAACTGCAGTAGCAAAGTGCAGATTGAGGCTCACAGCTAGAACCATGTAAGAAATGGAAGGAATATATGTATGCTGAAATTGTCAGCTCAACAATTTTAGATACTTTGTTGATCTAGTGACATTTACAATTCAATAAACTACATATATTCCTCGTCAAACGCGATGTTCAATATAGAATCCTGATTGACTGGTTTGACCTGAATAATCGTGTATTTCTCATTCACCTTGGCTGTGAGTTGATGTGTCCCATTGAAAACAAAAAACCCTGAATAAAACCAAGTTTTTGGGTGGGGAATCAAAATACTTTCGAAACATCGAATTTCTCAAATACAAATTGAACAATATTTAGTCATTACTCAAAAGTTTTGTATCTCCAAAAAGCGAAAATGCTCCAATCCAAACATCTTCAAGGGTTTGTTGTCGAATCATTTCCCCAATGAAAATGGCATTCCATGATATTTTGTATATACCTATCTTGTCCTCATGAGTTAAACAGGGTGGTTCGTTTCAAATGGAACATCCTAACATGCATTTGTGCATTATATATTTCATCCACCATATCATATCATTAGTAGGTAAATAAAATTGTAAACAAATACTCATTGTCAATCGTGAATATGTTCAATTATGGAAAGGATCTCGAGCAATAAGTTACTGTACTTATTGTATTGATTTGATAATTTTTACTAGTTTTTGAACCAAAGTTTAATAAGTGATCTTAATATATGCATTGTTAATAATTGTTGGGATATCATGACATCAAAACGGCTATGAATACGAAACCGTTTTTTTTTTTCACTCTTTAGCCCACCTATAAATGAATAGGACGAAACTGATTTGCGTTCACAGCCGTCGTGACACAATCTAAAAAAAATTTGGTCAATTAAAATTTGGCTTTTTTTCAAAAAACAAATGAACAATTCCAGGTAGTTTCAGAAGTCAAATGAATATACAGTGTCTCACATCTCACCTATCATCTGTAATCGTTGGTGAGATTCTACCATTTTCAGGGGCAAAAGAATTATCCATGATACAATACACTCAGTGATTACAGGCAAAGTAGATTGAAAATCTCTTGGGAAGACATAAAATTCACTAGACACAATTATTTCTGAAAACTGCACCTTTTCCCCCTTCTGATGAAAGCACCCCCGTTATTATTGAGTTAGGTATAATATTTCTTCTGGCATTATTCAGAATCCTGCCTCAAAAATTACGATGTCCCGATGAATCCTAAGAGATTTTCAACGTTCCTTGCCTCCTTATATAATTATTCGAAATGTCGGAAATGGCTGCAATAAAGAGCAGTGAATATCACTGAAAATGAGTGTAGTTTTGGTACCTCCCCCTCTTTTGCGAATTTTATAATACTTTTTACTCGTATACCTCAATAAACATGAAATATGCGAGGTTCTTTCTGCCATGAGAAGTGATTCACTTAAAATTTGGTGCAAATTATTATCATGTGGGAATGCCAAATTCATTTTTTGATTTTGTATCACCATCGATGAAATGGTATAACTTTTTCAATGAACACATTTCCACTATTTCACTTTGAAAAAAAGCTAACTTTTATGCAATCAATTATAATTATGTGATTTAAAATTGAATATATTTAACGTTGATTAGTTGTAATAGAGTTCAGATGATTCTTACTGTTATTCAACTAGCTTTCGATTAAATGAAAGATAGTTTAGTGCAGTTTCAAGCGGTTGTGATCATGATCCTAAATTTCTCTAACATGTATAGTATCGTGGGGTGATTATTGGGATTCTGTGAATTTTCCGGAGGAAGCATATTGGAACATTCATGCCACTCCTGTATCATCCCGATTTTACAGCCTATACAAATAATTGAACTGATTATTCTAGTTTATTTAATATACCATGTATTAGTACTTCTCATGTTTATTTAATGTATCTGAGATTGAAGACCAAATAGTATGTTCAGCTATATAAAAAGTATAGTTATTACTCGTTGACAATATGAATAAATTTATTTAGTAACTTGAAAATCCGTTCTTTATGTTTCGTTTGGGTCAGTCCAAATTTCCATGGGGATTTTTTTTTACATTTGGAAACTAAAACATTAGATCGACTTAGTTTATTATGATTCAGGATTAGGAAATAAACAAATTTGTAAATATACACTAAAGTGCAATATATAGAAATGATCGAAAATTAAGAGAAACAAATTTCAGCTATAAAATCATTTCACGTTTTGAAATTAAAAATATAACAAATATAATCCTTAGCACAACATAACACAGTCAAATAGTAGTATTACAAATGTGTAACTTAAATGAGGCCGATATTTTAAGTACAAGCTATTCTCTCTCAAACAAAAAGGTCATGATTTCTACCAACTTACCAACATATTCAAGTCCAAGTGCAACATATTTCAAACCTAACAGAAGTTCAACTGATCCTGGGGATAACAATATAATTGACAAATCCTACCAAGAATAGCTCAATGGAAATATTTACAGCCTACCTAGTTTTTAAAATCGATGTAACAGTTAATACATATTTATTCTTTTCTTTGATATTGAATTACCCTTTTTATTATGTAAATCACAAAATAACAATATAGTGCAAATTTACATGTAATCATATACAATAATTCAAATTTTCAATTGTAAATCATACATGACGTATCTTCCAGATATAAATACTGAAAAATTAACTATTATCTCATCAAAATATGTTAAATAAATAATGTATTATATGGATAAATTACTAATATCTTGGTGCGTTTTGGTTCTGATTCTGACTCATCTGAGACTGAACAGCAGAAGCAGCAATGTTACTTGCTGCACTTCTGACATGCTGATTGCGGAAGAACTCTGTCGTGAATTCTTGCTGAGCCTTAGCCATACTTGCACCAGTACTTCTGTACATACGATGGATCTTGAAAACGAATAATTTCTTATGGCATATTCTAATTGAAATTGGTAATGAAATGAAAATTGTGCATAAGCATTTCATTTAGACGATTTTGTAAGGCGGATGCGCTCGTTTTCTGAACCAAATTCTGATTGGGTATCGTGAATATGAAAAGTAAATGGCTACTTCCGACGCCATGACCTATGATTGATTGATATTCTGTTAGAGCCCGTATCCTGATAATATTTTAAATTTTTTTCTCGAATATTAATGCAGTAGTAGGCCTAACTCATGATTTATAGATACCATAACGCATCTCTCAACGTTACGCAATCAGTACCGTTAAGACGATGAAATAAAGTTGGCATTTCAGATATTCCTGAATTTGGCACTCACCAATCTTGTCATATTAACGTGTGTTATTATTTTTGTTCGGACTAACAAGTATAATTTTTGGAATTAGCATTGTTTCAAAGCACGAGGATCAATCTGTTCAAGGTATTCCAATTCTACCAATGGGTGATAAGTTGATAATCTGGATCATGAATATTTCAAATATTTGCTACTACTACAGCTGGAGTTCTGTTATGTGTGGCAGCAATAGGAGCTTTCGCAAATCGGAAGGAGCTTTCGCAAATTGGAAATATCGTCAGTTCAAGGTACCTATTGAAAATCTTAAGGTTTCTAAAGCTATATACCTTCATGTCCATGAGAACAATACCTAACCCCAACAATTTTTGCAAATATACTCATATCTGATCCAGCTTCAATACCTACCTCACATCAAAAAGCAACGAATAGGGATCTTACATTATCTCCCCAGAAGAACAGTTAATATCAATTACTTCATCATCAATGAATGAATCGAAGTTACTAGATATATTTACGAACCATATCAGTGCAATCTCCTCAATTGATGGCATTAATTGTTATTTTTGTAATACCTGTTTGACTTAATGAAATGGAATAATATTCACCATGAGGCTTCACAATCAATATCATTAATCAATTCCTAATGTTAATCAAACAATGAACCCAACCTCCCTTGATCAGTGATTTGCGGAACGATATTCTATAAACAGTACTGGAAAAATACTTGCGTTCGTTACGTTATTCAATCTATAAATCAGTGGTTAGTTTTCGTGTAAAAAGACCCAATTGATCGTAAAATAGGTTTTTATGTTCTTCAATTCCAGAAAATATTAGGCAAAATCGGACAATTCATTCAAATTTTGGATGGTGTCGCGCTTTTAAATTACCACAACGTATATACAAGGTGTTTCCAAAATTAAAGCGATAATTAAAACAAATGAATGTAGAAACAAGTATTCTGGAATATTAGAAAATATTTGAAGTTTGACTGGATATTTTAAAAATCATTGATTAGATGTTGACAGCCGGGCTCCAGCGTTTGATTTCGGCGAAATCAGAAGCACCGGAAGTTTCAATGACTTCTGCAATGTTGCTAGACGTTCAATATCAGTTGGTGAGAGCGCAAATTTATTTGTGAATCTCCAGAAAACTGTCTTGTTGTTTATTTCATCTTAATGTCTCATAGGATACCCCATTGTATTTACCACTCCAATTATGGAAAGAAGCTTGTACAGCTGTATTCAGAAAAAAAGCATACAAGTATATTACATAGAGAAATTGACGTCATTCTATTTGCGTAAAATGGGCTATCGGGAATGATTGTTTACCAAATGTTGACAGTTAAGCTGTCATAGGTTCTCAAAAACAGAAAGCATTGGCTAAGCCAGTTTTATACAACTAGAACTAGGATTCCGTAACCTCTTTTTTAACACTCTTACGCTTTTTTATTGAATACGACTGTATATAGCGTGTCCAAACTATATAATGGGACTAGATAATAGTTCCTAAACCATTTGAAATTGTCGAACTTTAGAGTGTCAATTTTCGAGGTGACATACTACAATTTACCTTTGAAATCAAAAATAAATCTGCTGCAGCTGCACAACCAAATCCTATAGCAATAAATAAGGCGACAACTCCACAAATAATACTCCATGCAGTATCTTTAAAAGAGGACAGGGCCTTGATAACACCACTGGAAAAAAAACGTGTATCAGATTTCTCACCATATAGGTATCACCAGGAAAGACTTACATTGTTCCAGAACCAGGAATCCCTATGGTTTGTATTGTTGTGATAACAAATTGGAAAAAAAATATAAAAAAGAACACCATGAAGTTGAAAGACGAATCAGAGCGGAATGCTTTGTAAGCGGGCCTAAACCAGCAGAGGTACCCGAATGGAGTGAAAAGAAGTACATAGAGAATACCAAGTCCAATAATTTCAAAGTCTCTCAGCATTATTCCCCCTATTACATTGGCTATCATCACCAGACCATGATCTGAAACAGATAATTATGAACAATAATTGATCATTTCCTAAGGAGTTCACCATGACTATTGAAACAATCTGGGAAAATGTAATGATTGGGTTTTACTTAGTAAAATTTCGGTCTGACCCCACTAGTTATTTTCTAGATCATATCAACCATCCGCCATATTGAATTCCAAAGATAAATCGAAAAAATGGTAAAATTTAATAATTACTTACAAATCCATAAGTAGTATAGATGGCGAACAATTTTTTGAAATTCTAGAGGTATATCCACTTGTATGTCTTGATAGAAGCAGGGCTGGAAACAGCACTGTTCTGGCAGAGGTGGCCAATTATTCCTTCTCACATTGTATGTTGAATTTCTCATTTCTTCTTCTCTACGAGCCAACTCTTGCTCCTTCCTTTCCAACTCTTCCTGCCTTCTCTGCAAACATTATTATATGGTCTACTCCAAATTTCAGGAGAAAAAAAAATTACTTACTTGTAATTCGGCAGTATCGAGAGTAGGTTTAGGGACACTTTGGGTTTGTTGGCCACTTCTGGTGTATGCTGGAGGTTCCTCTGTTGGCTGCATTATGGCAGGACCAGAATTTGGTTGATTGTATGTCTTGTAAAAAATTATACAGGGTTAGGAAAACATATGGAAACATTAATATCTCATGAAAGAAAAAAAAGACCAGGCATATCTTGCAGTGTTGCCTTGTAAACATCTTTTGGTTGATATTATCCTCTGATTTATAGGGTGTTCGATTAAAGTCGCCCACCAACCGGTTCTTGGTTGTCCTACAATTTTTTTTGGCATAATCTCAAAAGATGCAGTACAATTTCCGAATATACATGGTGATTTAGTTTTCAGGATCAGACTATAGTGGAACTACTTCTAACTCAACTAATGAGGAAACCGTAACATTCTAGAAAATTGATTTTGAGATAAAAAGCAATAAAATCAGTATTATTTAGCAAATCTTAATTCAAGAAGTGAAGTTTGAGGGTTATTCCAATATTCCAGTATGGAAAATGTTGACATGCAATTTTTCATAAAAACCTCCAAAATGCAATTATGGACACAGTTTGAGAATATTAAAAAAGATTTAAGTAGGTAATATAAAACAGAATCAACCCTGAAATTGAAAAAACCTTTATACTCTTCTCAGTGTTCTTTTTGTTAGAGTGAAGAATTATATACCGGGTGTTTCACTGGGAAAGGTATACTTCAATTGTGGAAATGCGGTCACTGAGGTGATTTAAAAAACCCCATGGGTCTTCGACATCTTATAACCATGATATGAGATGTTTTAATAAATTCACCCAAATCTTCATTGTCTCATAACTTCCCAACCAACCTGTATCTTTTTTGAAAATTGGTACACTTACTCAATCTATCCTGTCAAATTGAATGAGGCATCAAGAAAAGATAGTATCCAGGTCCGGTTTCACATAAAATTGACAAATTCATTCTGCCCGAAACAACACCCTATACATTTGAATTACTAATATATTTCGCCATATCTGAAAAGAGCTCCAAAATGTCTATTCAACGATGTACTTTTTAATCGTGCACAGACGACTCGAAATATTATTTTTGCTCATTTTTGAAGCTAGCGAAAAAAATGATTACAACTAAATTGGAAATAGGCAATAAAGAACACAAATTTCAAAATAACAATAACATATACAGTGTGTCCCAGCTAAAACTTGTCACCCCCAAATCTCCCATATCGTTAAAAAAATTGAATATTGCTGGGAGAGGTCGATTTCACTTTGGCGACGGACACATTTTTCTGCAATTGTCATATTCCAAAGTTGAAATCTTGAAGCGTAACGGGCATCAACTCTCGATTTTCAAATGGACCACCCTGTATTTTATTGCATTTTTAGATTCTCCCTGAAGAGCTGCATTCATCAATGCATCACACTTTGTGTCTAGCGGGAATGATTACAGTTCAAAATCGAGATTTTTCAACTTTACGTTTTTTTTTGTGTGGAAACTTCATTATCGGTCAGCTTTCATGTCCCTATCTTAACTTTTGATTCATTATCTACTGATATTTAATTTGAATCATGCAAACTGGATTGTTTGGTCGATTTTGTTGTTCTGACATGATTGTGTTAGGGTCAGTGTGTTTGATGTGTTTATTTTCCAGTTAGTATGATTAAGTCATATAAAATGCCACAGATCTAGTCAAATTTAGAATGAAAATAAATGACAAACATATGGGTTTTTAAAATTATTTCCACCTGTACAATACACACCTGGAGTTTGGTGTGTTCCTCTCGACTCACCCTGTATATTTTTGAATTTTTGTGATTTATATCTTGTAAATGAGAATGACTTGGCAATAAATCAGAAAACTGTGTCAATTAACAAAACTTGTTCAAAATTACTGTTTCTCATACAAAAGACATGCTGAAGTTGGTGCATGAGTACAACAAACCTACTGAATTGAATAAATAATGGAGTACCCAGGAGTACCTATGAATATAGAACAAATTTACAGACAAAGAAAATGTTTTTATTGTTCTTCATTTTGTTGAATGGCCAGGGTGACATACGCCTAACCCCCACACAATTCTGCTATGGGTGGTGGTGCCAATGACCCCTTTTACCCATGTGTTTACAAGGTCCAATGGCTATAATATTGATGTATTTGCTTTTTTGTTTGGCTGTTTGGGGGGACTATTCTTGAATCATTTGTAAGCAATTTATATAGCAATTGAATACAAAAAAAAAAGTAGGAGTGTGTGGTGTAGGTATATGCCTAAGTGAAATAGTAGATTATTCTCAGGAGAAAAAACTCTGTCTGGCCTGTTACTTGTTGTAATCATCTTGATGTTAATATCCATAAGTAGAATAATTAATACTTACCTACACAAAAAATAAAAACACTTCAGATTGAAGGCAATGTCACTCTGACCTTTCAATCTAAATATTGAAGGTATGACTAATTCTGGAGAATTTGGTAATATCTACCTACCGGTTTTTGACTTGGTGCCTGATTATCAAAGGGATTATAATCATCAACTCTGAGTTGGGCATTGCTATTTCTAGCTACTTGTTGAACAGATGGGTCCTAAAAATAATAAATACCAAAGTCAGCTAGTTTGTTGTGTATCTAATGTTGATACGTCATATAATATTATAGACAAGCAAATATTCCTTTATAATGAGAAAAATGAACATACAGAATAGAAAAATATTGAAGGAAAACAAGTAGGTACTTACAGCAAAAGGGTTATCAATAGTAGGCTCCCCAAAGGGATTATCATCAAATCCTGACATTTTCTATTTATTTTTCTACTACTCGCAGGCAAAATGGATTGTTTGATATTATTATCTTATCTATTTCATTATCTGTCCAAGACGTCTTGCTGACAGGACACCATTTCCAATATTTCCTTTTCAGCTGATGATTGTTGGCACCCCTGTTGCCAACATGTCCATTACCATTGTACCAACTTATAAAATTCAAAACACGAAAGTATAGTTCACTTGGTGTTTTCGAGGTGTCAGCAGTGTACTCGACTGTATTGTATCTGTACAGTCTAGAGTGACCTGATGTCCAGGTATTTCATTTATTATTAATAAATGATGCCAAATAGTTAAACAATATATGATTTCAATCCACCTCAACATAAGATGATATGTTAAATAGGAAACAACATCGCCAGCCTTGCCGCTTGGCCATAGGCTTCCGGATTAAATGCATAGAGGGTGCTGTTAGGTACAAATTATTACACAAATTATTGAGTTACATTACTGTATAACTTTTCTTCTGTAAATTATTATATCATCATATAACATAATATATGTATATAGCTACAACATAAAACAAAAGAGCCAATAGTTCAGTGCTCCTCTGGATTCAAATGCAAGCGTTTTGTTTGTTTCCGTTCATAGCTTACGGCCAAAATGCAGTCACTGTAGGCCAGGACTCTCCATCCTGCTTACGGCGTATTAGTGAACCAACCTTTCGATACTGTTACACTTGAAGTAAGATGGAAGCACAGGTCCATTATGTTTTCAGGTTTTGTCACTTTGATGCTTTGTCAGTGTATAACTCGGACATTGGCAAGTCTATATTATTGAAGTTACATATGTGTTTATCGTTTGAGGTGGGAAAGTTGGAATGGTATAATGTAGAGGGAAACATTCAAAAGTCAAACTCTTATACCCTTGAAAGCTTGAAAGTAACAACTGATAACCGTAGATGTCGCTTGGAAGTAAACAAATCCCGAGAAAACTTGTGACAGCTGTCAGACCAACAGTGCGCGCCATGTGAAAACATTTTAGAGCTTATTTATCTTCGAATTTATAGACTACGGAATTGCATTTGTATCATAAATTGATCAATCGGTATACAAACTATTTTCGTACGCGGAACCTACAATGACTGGTGCCATTTAATATACAGTGTTTACAGTTTAAATTAGTTTAATTAAATGCCGTTTTGAAAATGTCTGAGCGCAGATTCAAAATATCAAAACCGGAGGATAATAACCATTACAAATACAGTGCTTGTTTGAATGATGAGATAGTTACAGAAAAATTACTTCCATCCAAGAACAATGGGCTTGATCGCACTCGAGGTTCAGGTGAGAATAATATTTTCAATAATAGGTTATTATACTCACTTATATACCTATATACAAAGGTAGCTTACAATTTAGGTACGATTTAGAGCGCTTAGACCTATAAATATATATTTTATCTATCTTTCAATCTTCCACCTACTAAACATGAAGGAAATATGTCCCTACCCGGTAAATCATCATTCCATGTTTATTGTACACGACTCGGTACACGATATTTCAATGTTATTATAGAACCTACTTTTATAGGTGAGCAGGTATATCTTTCCCTGTTGAATTTTTGGATATATATACCTATGTAGGTATAGCGTATGTACTTCGGTATACCTATATGTGCCTTAAATACACCCAAATTGAGTGTCCACCCTAACCATTGATGGCAACTTTGTTATTATTGTACATACAGCATTTCGTTTTAATTAGCAAACTGGCAGTGTTTTTAACGCTATTTTATGAGATGTATGAATGAAACAAGCATCGCGCGTTCTCGCGAGTTATGCACGTAAACATGAAAATTTCTGTCTGTTATAGGATACCTTTTTCTATCAGAACATCGAGTTTTAGATAAAAATCTGATCCGGAATTTTCCTATGAAGAATTCTCGTTTGTTAATTCAAACAATGGACCTCTGTTTCATTGAAAAATTGTAGGTCTCGTTGTAGGTATTTCATAATTCTGAAGTACCTACAGTGTGTTACTACAATTCGGTCCACTCCACCCCACTGTATTTTAGTATTCCTAGGGCGATTTGAAATAGTTCTCTCTCATAATAAACTACTCAAAATAATCTAGTTTGTAGAGCAGAAAAAAATTATCAAACACAATTTCTTGGCCTACTGCGATCACAAAAACTTCAGCAAAATTAAAGAAAACGGATTAATAATTTTTTACAAGAATTTCGATAATGACAATCGATTCGGAATAGTTGAAAATACTCCTATTTCAATTTTAAAATAATATCTCATGAGCGGTGTTTTTATCAACGTTACAATCTTACGGATAATTGAATTTTTCAAGTCACCGTGTATAATAATTCTTATTTGATTGCAATTATTCAAGAATTGTAACGTTGATAAAAACACCCCGTATGAGATATTGTTTTGAAAATTGACATGAGAGTATATTTTGTGGCCAGTCCGAATCGATCGTCATTATCGAAATTTTTGTAAAAAAATGCCTAAAGTGTTTTCTTTAGTTTTGCTGGAGTTTCTATGATCGCAGTAGGCTGAGAAATTGTGATTAATAATTCTTTTTTGCTCGAAAAAGTAGATAATTTTGAGTAGTAAATTATGAGAAAAAAATATTGAATCGTCCTTGGAATACGAAAGTTCAGGGTTGGGGTGGAGCAAATTATAACACACAGTATATTAACAAATAAACTTATGTTCACTTTCGCGAACCGCTTTCCCCTCAGAGCTGTAATTTTTTCAAAAATTATTGAAAATCACGATATTCAATGACATAACAGCGCGGACGTCATATACCGCGATCAATCCATTGCAATTATATATTATACGGTAGGACTTATATACAAGGTGTAATTTAATTGATATATATATAGGATATGGTTCCTCAGCACATTTTATTAAGAAGAACAGTTCATATGAACAATGAACATATATTCCCTAAACCTCTCAACTTCCGAACTATGGGGTGTGAACATTTTATTTTCTCTTTGTTGGTTACAGCAATTTTCACAATGTTTTTGATCTCTTGGAGCGCATGAAAGTAAATTCCTATAATGTTCGTGGAGGATTGTGCATACCTAGAGGAAGGATAACTCGGAGGATAACAAAGAGAGGAGGTAGGCGTTGGATTTTTTATTAACTTTTGGAGGTTTCAAGTTCTTGGGAATACTGCCATTGGCAAAGAATTCCAAATCTTCGCCGTTCTATAGACGAACGAGTTTTGGTAGAGTGTCGTTCGACATTTTTCAAGATTAACGACGAACATGGGCGCCCGCAGGAAATTTTCTCGAGGGGGCCTGAATCAAATTCTCTAGACCTTTAGACTCGCCTTTAGACAATACTGGAAAATGCGCAGCAGGCAACTTTTTTGTTGTTGTTCAGAGTCAAATGCCTTCCACCAGGTTGAGATATAAAGTGTTCATGTAACAGAAATGAGTCTACAACAATATATAGAGTTTCTGTGATAGATCGGACATGATTATCCAATGAGAGAGTATTGCTGACGGTAATACCGAGCATAGATATAGTGGTCTTGGTGAGAATGGTGGTACCAGACATTGTTATATCAGTCATACTGAGATCTGCCTTTCTAGAGAAAATACAGGCTTGAGTTCTGGTGGAATTGAATTCAACTAGGTTGTTGCTTCCCCAGGCTGTGATTCCCTCAAGATCTTCATTGACAGCGTTGGCCTGTCTTCGTCCTAAATTCTTAGTTTCCTGGGAAGATATGAGAATTCTAGAAGTGAACGCAGTAGAGAGAAGTACTATCGTCTGACAATGCTGTGGATATAAGGCAACTGGTTGCTCCAAATAGATCGTTGATATAGAGTAGGAACAATGTTGGTGCCAAAATTGATCCTTGTGGAACGTCAGAACTGATGGCGATGGTATCAGACGATACTCCGTCTTCCACCACATGGAGCGATCTGCCTGAAAGAAAACTCGATGAAAGATGGCACAGCTGAGGTGGTAAGCCTTATTGTGGAGCAGTCCTTGGCGAGGTCATTATGTAGAAATATTTTCATTTTGTCGAGCAATTAAACACTAATAGTGCTTATCGCTATGTTAGGTTATCGAGAGCTAGCGTTTTTGAGAGGTGATTATTTTGATTATTGAAAACATATTTGTGGTGAGAATAAAGATAGATATAGGTACCTATATATGACGTAAATTCGACTAGTGTGTAAAACTCCATTTTGTATTTTACAATGAAAACAATGTTACCGTTACTGATAAGTAACTAATAACTGCGTACAGTTATATTATGGACCACACCCACTTGTATATTTTTGTATGAAAGAGAGGCTATATATTTAGCTGTGGTAATAATATTTTTTATTATATGCCAAGGTGTATAATACATTTTTTTCACCACTAACAATATAATTCCGTGAAACTGAAATTTAGACCTATTGTCACTATGAAAGCACTTATTTTCAATTCTAATTGAAATCTAGTATCCATCACCATGACAGCATATGTCGTTATTGATAATCCCGCATCAGAACAGTGGATTCAGGTTAATATTATAACAGAGGTGGTTATGTGTTTATTGACTAGTGGTTCATAAAATGACGAAAACTACCTTGGTAGTAAAACACACTTTTCGCCTCGAAAAGGAGTAAATATAATGATATGTACCTATATTCAATGATTTATCACTGGATGTTATCATATTCCTACTCCTACCCCACCAAAATAAAACTGTAGGTACCCATACTTATATACCTATACCAATTTGTGTTGTGGCTGAGTAGATACACAGTAATCTGAGTATCAGAAACAGTAAAATACACGATTCTATATCTGAGTACACAATCAACTGATGACCCAAATCATGAGAAGATGCTAAATTCATTGTAGGTAACCAATCCATTCCATTTTGTATACCAGACCAGAGTATCTGAAGGTCTACTTATATGTATATGTTAGATCCGATCGACGACCTTTTCCTGTTGATATTGCATATAATGATATATTTGCATGCGCAATTCGATTAAAAGTAGTATCTATGCATTATCGTAACAATCTATATACAGGGTGTTATTTAAGTACGTGGCCAAACTTGAAGGGGTGATTCTTTGAGTGATTCTTAGACGAAAAGTTCATATAAACATAGGTCCGGTAATGCTTCGTTTCCAAGATACAGGGTGTCAAAATTTTTAAAAGAAATCGGTTTTTTCGTAAATATCTTAATAACCCTTCGACCGATTTCATTGAAATTTGGCAGTGTTATTCAAGGTCGTAATGGGCTAATTTAACCCTAACTATGTCAAAATTATCATGTCCAGTGGCGTCCCGGAAGGCACTGTAACCAATATTTTTGACACAAAAAATGTGCGCCACTGATTTTTTTGCAATTTTTGTATTTGTTCCACATTGAGCAACTAAAATTACAACTTTTTTATATTCAGAATTGTTTTCGTATCTTGCTTTGTTTTTGAGAAAAAACATAAAAATCACTTCATTGCACATCCCTGTGACAACACAATAAAACATTTCAACTACTAAACCATCAAAAACTGGGGTCTTACTAATATTTTTGATATAGTTAGGGTTAAATTAGCCCTTTACGACCTTGAATAACACTGCCAAATTTCAATAAAATCGGTTGAAGGGTTATTAAGATATTTACGAAAAAAACGATTTCTTTTGAAAATTTTGACACCCTGTATCTTGAAAACGAAGCAATACCGGACCTATGTTTATATGAACTTTTCGTCTTAGAATCACCCAAAGAATCACCCCTTCAAGTTTGGCCACGTACTTAAATAACACCCTGTATAGTACGAGAACCCTCGCGAGAACCTTTATATATATATCTACTATTATATTTTTTTGACATTTCATTTTCAGTTCTCTAAACCCAACAAATGTGTACACCCTCTCATAAGAGGTATAATGAGTTTTTGGACCTATGTACTTAATTCATCCAAGATTGATACATATGGTAGATATATGAACACACCTTATGTTATGCCCATCATATTATGCCAATTTCAAAATAACAACATAATCGTGATTATATGAACTTTCATCCTTGAAACGACCTGTATCGCCAATACAAATATTTTGATAGGTATCTTTGGGAAAAATATGAGTTGCCTTTTTCATTTTCATCTGATAGGTAGGTACTAATCTTTTCAAATAACACGTCATTCCACCCATAGGCGCTACCTGAGTTTTTCTTTCAAACGTTTCTCAATTCATACAACACATGATGTCCCTTTTGTGTCCATCAGTCTGGCGACGGGATGTCCATGGACATCCAATTGACATCAATTGTGTGAATGTAGGTACAACAGACTTAATACTTCCATGGTATAATCCTCGGGATAATCATTATAATAAGACAATGAAAATCGTCTTTAAAAAATATTCCAAACTTTCCAAATTTTCTCCAAGAAAGCAGAAAGTCAGTTTCCGAAATTTATACTTCAATACCACTAACCAAACCGATTCTTTACGCCTCGACACGCGTTTCGCTAACTATGTAAGCATTTTCAGGAGAAGATTAAAACTAAATGTTTTATCCTAGTGTGCTACGTATATACTAGGCTCGATACTAGGTATATGTCCACCAAACCGTAAAAGACACTAACGCCAAGTTAATGTTAGTCATGGTTGAGTTCACATTAACTTGGTCTTATATCACTAAACTATACAGAGGGCTGAATGGGATAGGTCCATTATCCTTGTTCTTAACTCTATTACTATTCTTAAATATGCATACATCTAATCATTAATTTTTAATTTTTTTAAGGAGGGTTGTTAGCACACAATCAAAACATCAAAACCCCATTTTCAACTGTCAATTCATCACTTCTGCAGCGGTTCTCTATAGGAATTCAATATTATATCATAGAGAACAAAGTTTGAGTTGATTGATCAATTTATTCGACAAATTGTCTGACCATGTCTGACTATTATTGTCATCTACAAAATAAACCATGTGATTATAAATCACAGTAAAAATAATTAACTATACTACACTACTCCCCACTGTTGTATTTGCTTTCGATGAATTCTTCGATGATTAGAATCAAGTTTGATTTCTTAGGGACAGGCATAGCTTCTGCCCCCTTTCAATCAGCGCCCCTGTCTGCATCATAAACATTTCCATATTGCCACACAACAACTAGACTATGGTTATGGTTGCTAAATATAAAATGCTTTATCGATCCAATGATAATGTAACATTCGTCATGAAACCTTTTTGCGCATTTTTGTTAATTATTCAAGGATTATCTATGCGAAATCTACAGGGTATAAGCATCTGGTATTTTCAACAGGCCGATATGTTCGATTAATTCAATCTATCAGTAGGTAGGTATAGGTAATTTTGAGGAATAAGTAAGTGTAATCATTTCGGGATAAAGTCGGAAATATAAAATGATCATCCCATGATTCATTACACTTTTACGCCTATCGAGGAGTACTGCCTAAAATGACATTTTCTGGGTAAAATTACATACGTGCCCTATTTTGAATTTGTACAAAATTAGTAACGTTAGTGTCAGTATTCCTCGCAGTATTCCTGTTGGTAGAACACTTTTCATACCTTATATGGCCTTATGGCGCATCTCTGATGTCCATGGTTTCACAGTTGTGAACTTTTTTTAGAATTGTAAGTATCCAGTATCTATATCAATTCAGATTATATTTAATCAAAATATTGTGAACACGCGTTGATCATTTGAAGCTGCGTTGGTCTCTGATGTTAGGATGATTATCATTATTCATCTTCTGGATGGATTCGAACATCATAATCCTACATTCAATTGGAACTATGTTATGATTTCGGCATTTGATGCATTCGTGATAAAAAAAGACATACAAGTCATCAAGGTGAAATGACATAGTATTTCAGACCGATTTGAAGTTGACATCACTAACGACGATGACGATGCAGATGCCCTTTATTGTAAATCATTACTCTCGAAATCCAGAAGTTCAAAAAATATGGATGAAATGCCTGAAATGTGAACACTGGCCCACTGTGAGTGTGCCGATATTCCAGCGGGACGTACAATCTTCATTTGTGAAGTTTGCCGTTAATCTTTTCGTTTTGTTTAATTCTTTAGATATTAGCCCTATTTTCTGTTTAAATAAATGATTAATCTAACACTTAATCCTGTTTTTTGCTTGTTACCTACAATTATGTCATTTTACCCAAATATAAGCCCAAAATGACATAGGTAGTACTAACTTTTTCATTTGGTCATAAGTTTGGAAAACAGTCAATATGAATAACATTTTTGAAATAGACATGCATGCTTCTTGACATGATATTTAAACAATGGTGTAAAAATAGTTACCTATAACAAATTTCTCTACTCTCTATGAGCCAAAGTGAATACAGGGGATGTCATTTTAGCCTGAACTCCCCTATGAAACTATAATCGTATCTTTTACATCCAGTATGGCTAGGATATAGAATAGTTATCTTACTTACATTTGCAATAAGAGCGCTAACCACAAAAATAAATCTGATAAAAATGTTTTTCATTAATATTCTGTCGCAAACACTCGCAAATCGTTTTCTCCTCGATTCCCGTACACCATTCAATTGTGACATGTTCTCTGTTGAAGCTTGGACTCTGTATAAATTTCTTTCTTTTTTCGTAGGTGTATGTACAGTCAGATGCCAAGAACAAGTAGCAGTTGGATGGTGTTAGCACCGAACATAAACGGTGTTAGCGCTCTAATTGCAGAAGTGACTATAGAGGTTCTATCACCGCCCATGTGCTACATGTTCATTGCATCTGACTGTAACCTACCTGATGGGTACGAGAAATGAAGAAAATTGTACTGCATATGGTAAATATTGTATTCTCGTCATTCTAATGATCGAGACTTGAAAAATTCTCAACCCGCTATTGAATGTGGAAGTATGTACAGACCAACTTCGAATTTAATTCATGGATTATCTTTAGGTTCACTTGTTTTCAAGATATAAGGATGGAAGAAGGTTCAGGGCCCAATATTCTACCCTGGGAAATAGTTTTTATCGGTTTAAAAAATGAGGTTGTGTCGCTGTTCTTCAGAATTTGTGACTTGTTCCTTGGTCCACACTGCACACTTTGGAACGGTTTGGGATGTCCCTGTTTTTCCTCTTCTGTCAAAGTTGTACTGTAGGTTACTATACATAATATAGTCAAGTACCTATAGGTTCACACACTAGATCCAAGGTATGGACGTCAACATTGTTCGACTTGTTCTTGAATATCTCTACAGTTTCATTTTCATACCTATCATATAGAAGTTTATTTTCGAACTTTGTTGTTATTGCAAATCTTGTTGTTATCATAATTAATCTCTAGCTCTGTTGGCTGTTTTCTGCCATACGTAATCCAATATCCCATTTATCTTTTATCTTATTAATCGTTCATATTATTCTGAACATCTGTAAAACCATGACTATAAACTAATCCTCCTTATCTGTGTTAGTGCCATAAAAATGTATTTCGTAACTTCAGTGAGTTACTGAAAAGGATTAGCGGTATATATATCCATTCGGCATTTATGATGATAATCCTCATCGGTTGTACATGGTTGTACTGAATGAACGACATGATTCGATGTACATTCGCCAATGCCAAAGTCTACTTACTTACCTAATTATTATTGATTAGAACTATACCTACTACAGCATTCAATATTTGGAATCACTTCGGTCGTAATTTAGAAAATTAATATTTCATTATTGATAACCGATAAAACCAATAGTTCTGTTGTGAAGTTGTTCATGAAGCCTGGAATTTCTGATTTATTTCGAATACATCAGATTCAGTGAAATATGTGGAACAACCTATATATACAGGGTGGCCCACGAGGTTTTGGCCAGTCGATATCTCGGAAACTATTTGAACTATAATTTTAAAATTTGGTGGTTTCAAACAGTGGAATGTGGTGTTAATTTTTGATATAAGAGGGCTTTATTGCAACATCGCATTTCCGATCACGTGACATCAACTTCAAAATTTCAAATGGAACACCTTGTATATTATTGCATTTCCGTGAAGTCCTTTCTAATACAAATTCTACGATACCATAATTGTCAGCGGTTTTTCGGCACTACAGTTAAGATACTCCTGTTGTTCTTTAATAAATTTTCCATTTTCCATTTATTTGACAGCTCATATTGTCACCGTTTCACATGAAAACCCTGACAATGATGGTATCGTAGTATTTGCATTAGAAAGGTCTTCACAAAAATGCAATAATATACAGGGTGTTCCATTTAAAATTTTGAAGTTGATATCACGTGATTGGAAATGCGATGTTGCAATAAAACCCTCTTATACCAAAAATGGTCACCGCATTCCATTGTTCAAAACCACAAAAATTCAAAATTGTAGTTCAAATATAGTTTTCGAGATATCGACTGGCCAAAACCTCGTGGGCCACCCTGTATATATACATATAGATATGATTGCAACGGTTCAACGGTTTATTCTCAGGTTTATGAATTTTTCGAAATAAAATTTGGTAGGTACCTATCCATAACTCTAAGTGGCATAGTTAAATCATTCTTGGTATCCTTCGAGGTATCCTTGGATTATTTTCACGAGGGGATACCCAATTTCAAGACAATAAATTGTTGCGAAGATTGGCTAGAGTTTTCATACTCTTTACTAAATCTGTATCGAGGTCTGTATGTCTCATCCAAACTAAGCGGCATTTGACCACCACAATTTCATACATAACTATGTCATCGTTCACCAATATTCTAATGTAATAATACTACATCTACCCCCTTGTCTACTCCCTTGTGCTATGCTGTATAGCAGCAATCTACGTGTATTATGTTAGGTACCTACCCACTCTATCTGTTAGTGGTTTTGAAAATCATATTATTGAACTCTGATGATAATACTGGCATATCAGGTTTGCCCTACAGTCTAAAGAAGCCATACTTTTTTCTTATGTAGACGAATGCAATACAATTAGAATTCGATCGAGCTATTTACGGAATTGAGGTCACGGACACAAGGAAGGTGGGAGAGATAATATATCGAAAAGTACATATTATAATACTATCGGGGGAGGATGATATTATATAGGTACGATAATAATTATCATTGGCATGCATTTTCAATAAATGCGCGAGATTGATATCTTCCCTCCCACCAAATATGACTAAACTTAGTTATACGTACTTAGTTTACTTAGTTTACTTCATATTCTTCATCTTAGAACTCGTCTTAGAATTAAGAATACAATAACTATATAGTCAGTACATGATATTGAGATTATTCCAATGAGATAATGAGAAGATTTTCCCACCATTCCCATAGAAGTCACATGTCATCTGCCTGTTCTCAACAGGAGTAATTGATGATTGTACATATCAATATTATTTTCGTTCTCACCATGCGATTGGTATTTCCGGGTATTTTTATCTATTTATTTATTTTCAATATTTATTTATATAATTCACTAACTTGCAGATGTTCGTGATGCATTGATGAAAACATGGCTGACGCAAACAGATTTAATGAAAGAATATTGCGAGGCCATTGAGTTTTGCCACGTTAGATTTCTGAAGCAGATGTGGCAGATGAAAATGCAAAATTAAATCAAGTGAAATGAAAATTTGTATCGAAATGGCACGAAATACAAAATGCAATTTGGAAAATTCAATATCATCGTTTATTGTGAAAAGGGTCAGATTATTATCAAGATTTCTCAATTGGCACCACTGATGAAGATAACAGAGTAGGCTGGATCGTTACCATCCAGATCTCGATGGTAACGGCTGGATTCGTTCTCGTTTGAATTTACCTGTCTGGGTTCAATAACAATATGTATAGTTCCCAAAGTCGAGGTCCCCTGTTCTCTTAGACATCATGTACATTCGGGATCATTTGACGCAACTCCGATAAGATTGAGGTGCATGATGCAGTTATAGCTATGCCCGGTTATGAGCTCTTCAATTACTTATTCAGATCCCTTGGGCGAGTGGACTGATAATTAATTATTGGCAATCAATTACTCCACTGTGTCAATAGGAACCTCAATTAATTTTTTTAACACTTCTCACGCATTTTATGTAAATAATGAGTCGATGCGTTGTTCGAAATTGTTGAATTTCGAGCTCATTTCAAACGAATCTTCATGGCCGCCACTTGGCGATACGTCGAATGAATGGTGACGTCAGTTTTTATGTTCGTTATTGTCAGAAAATCTTCCATTTCCACTCATGAAGCAAGGTTGTCAAGTTACCAGTTATAATCAAGTTATCAAAAAGATGTTAGATTTCTGTCGTTGAATATATAAAACATAATAGGAGGAACCCATGATATAGTTCATTCTTGACTTTTTCGAGCAACCAGCATGTCCAAATATTTCTTATTCTCAATAACAAAATATCATGTAAATGTTACTAAGACTTGGCAACATTGCACTGATGAAAATACCCGATTGGTGACAAAAGAATGATGCTTTTAGATTCTTTTCTCTCCTGACAAAGACAATCTCTTCCTTTCAAATACATTGCTCTCATCTGCAGATTATTGCTGTTTTTGTAATAAGGTTTTGAATCTTTTGGCTGTAAACGCTTTCGAGAAAACATCATCGACCTTGTCTCTAGTCCTGCTTGGTTTGCATCTACCTCAAGATCACAAGACTTTGATACAAGATCTGAAATCGTTCGGTTGAGACCGTTGATGAGATCGAGTCCACCCGAGGTTAACCGAAAACATACCGACTCCGTTTGAGTCATGCGCAATGCATGGGTCGACCCCATCTTCCGATCATCCTTCTTCTTCTGCATCGTGCCGAGTACCGTCCCGTTGCCAATGCATGTTAGCGGCCATATCTGTCGTGTTGCGTTGTGCCAGATGCTGTGGATCATTAGCGATTCAATGGAGTTTGAAAAACTTCTAGATGCGTGGCGTTTGAGCCATATGATGCAAACATTTCAAGGTAAGTACCCACCTATACTTATTTCAGTAGATAGGTATTTCATCATCATATAAAATGTTTCATGTGTTATTTTATAAAATAAATGAGTTTTTTATCAATGGTTGTTTTTTTCAATAGTTCCACAATTCTTCGCCCATGGATAAATAAGAAGCTAAAACAAGTTGATGGGATATTTCAATTTTCAAGTATATTTCTACCAATGCAAAACGTTTTTTCGTCAGAACATCAGAACTAAATCTAATATCAACAAACCAATAATGGGGTTTTGTAAAGGATTCATAATAACATGATCATTCAAAATTTTTATAGAAATCAATTGAAATTCTAATTATTATTTCAACATTTTACAGGAGTATTCTCTCAAGAAATCTCCAGAGAATTTGCATCAAGATCATATACATTTTGTTCCAAGACCATAAGATATTGGATCAAACATTTGCTGTATTTACAGCGAAGCCCTATATTTCAATACAATAATACCATATCTTTCATCTTAAATCTCATAACTTTGAAATGATATCTTAATGATTTTGACCAAAAATCATTGTTCATTATGATAAGTTCAGGGTATTTTGCTATAAACTCATATATCATTGAGCTAAAGAAATCATGGCAATTACCTCAACATTCCCCATAAGTTGGGAAAACTACGATTTCAAGCTAAAAGCATTAGTTATTAGGGCAAAACCAAAGTTTCTTGCCTCGAATTTATATAATTTCATGCTAAAGAAACTTAGGCGCTTGCCTCGAAGTTTTTGGAATATTGGGTCGAAATGTCCATGCATTCCGCCCTATTCAAATGCTTGGCGCCCTTGAGGTAAAGTCAAATTCCTTTAATCCAAGGAATCCTTTTTATCAGTGTGTACTGAATGCTGAGAACTGATAAGACCACGCCCACAAGTCGTGCGCAGTGTTGTCACGTTCATCGATTCAAATGTCCTCTAGTGTGAATAAATATACCTACCTGCTTATTATTCACACAAAGTTTTTTACTGAAGGTGAATTTCTACCGTGGCATTATTCATAATTTTAGCACCTAAAAATCGACCGGAAATTTCTTGAAAAATATGAAATTGAAAAGTATTTGAATGATCATTCTATTCAAGAAATAAAAAAAATTATTCCACTCGCCTATTGGGGTCAGTATCTTCTCTAGAGCTTTCTGGCCGCCCTTTTTGAAGTATTTCAGTGCAGGGGCGAGTCTATGTGATATTTGAGGAGGGAGGGAAGCGTAGAAAGTAATAGGTCCTCAAAGGTGGTATGTCTTTTGTAGAAAGTTTTAAGGAAAAAAATCACGTATGTTTCTCCTCCAAGTGTGAAATTTCAGAAAGGAAAATTTGATTCGAATTTATCGATGAATTTCATAATTTCTCAAACAACTTGGGACCTATCCCAATCAGCACAAGTACGTCTTATGGACGTTTTAAAAACGTCCACTCTGGACATTCAGGACGTTTTGGGGACGTCCATTTCCGGACGAAGGACGTCTTATGGACGTTTTGAGGACGTCCATTGTTAATAATCAGGATGTTTTGGGGACGTCCAGTTTAGGTCCAGACTAGGACCTTTTTGGGATGAAAAATGGACGTATTGAGGACATTCAGACAATATTGATTATTGATTTTCTGACCCATCTGAAGAGTGAAATACTTGAATATTAGTTAACATTTATTCGCAAACAATAATATGAACAGAGATTCAGGTAGTTGTTTCAATTTCACTCTTCCATATCGTATATCAGCAGCTGCACCACTAAAAACGTCGCGTGATTCATCCAGGTACGCAGGCGCGATGATGTCTTTTTCTGATTGGCAGCCTTCTGTTGTCTTCTTCACTGGATCTGTAAATAATAATAATATTCAATAACATCTTCTGTGAATACCATAAACCATAAACACACACCCACTTTCAACGTGTAGTAGTCAGTATAGCGGAATACTTCATTATTTTCATTTCATTGAGAACTTATTCCATACATAAACTGATTCTTAGGTAGGTACCTATATAACCTCTATGAACCTTGCACGAATTATATGTTTTAACTATATACAAAAATATGAACTTTGGTAGATGATGGAAATAGGATTAGGTAGAGCTTTGCATGAGATCAAATTATTTAGAAAGGTATCTAATGTTTTCAACTACAGATTTGATGTTCTTACTCAAGCATCTTCATGCGAATGAAAATAAAACGATAGCGTCGATAGCCATACTTGCCTTCAAATAAACATCTCGATGGAACTCGAGATCGGAGTTCACCAGTTGATAGATGATATCCGCAAAGATTTCACTTATTCACTGCTTTTACAGTCTAATAACCCGAAAAGTTCAGAATGTCCTTGGACCTGAATCACAGTTTAATCGGCACTCGGCAGTGGTCAACTGACGGACGCCATCTTCCTACATTTCGTTTCACAGTTTCACACGTAACACGCACAGTGTTGCCGGATGAAAATTTTTCGGAGCACTAGATGGGTGGGGAAAAAACAGTAGATCATCAAAACTGAACAGAAGATTTTGATAATCATTAAAATTGCTATCATAAATGAAAAAACATAGTCACCTATATAACAAACGGAAAAAAAAATCATGTTCGGTCTCTATACCTATCAAAAATCGAACGAAGAATATCAAAAAATAATGAAATAAAAAATAAAATTTGTGAAAACCGCAACCAGATTGGAAATAGAAGCTAATTTTCACTAATCAGACTGAATATGATAGTTGCAGTATATTTTTATCATACATCTTCTTACTGTGATGTCCCATTGATTTTTCATTGTTGCATATCGGGTAGTTACGTCATATCAAAACTTGACCAATCAGACCACTGCCTTGAATAGTTGAACAGTAGAACGGAGACAAAAACAGTAGATCTACTGCTAAAATAGTGAGTCTGGCAACGCTGAGCACGCATACGTTCTACGGTTGCTTTACATATTCAGTGATTCAATCAAATCTTATTGTAAAAGCGCGGCTTGTATGAATACTTCAGTGTGGGTTTAAGAATGGTCAAACTGTATAGGTATTATGTGATTGAAGGAATATGATTCAACATAACTATATAAGTTAGTACAAATCAGTTAAAATCATAAATATTTCAAATTCATAATATTAATAATAAAATGAAATTCAATATATTGATACAGCTGATATATAATATATTTTTTGACATTATTCATGTCCATATTCAATTCAATAATTTTAATTTCAAAATTTATATATACCTACCTACTTATATCAATTTGAACTGATATACCGTGAGAGTCTGTGAATTGGACGTTTTAAAGACGTCTTTTTCTGGACGTCCGGAGTATGTCCAATAATGGACGTCTTAAAAACGTCCATAAAAGGTCCTGGACGTTCAGACCAAAAATGGACCTAAAATGGACGTCTTCGGGACGTCCCGTGCTATCTGGGTATATGGTATTAAGTGCCGGCGTTCTGTTATACCATACACTAGCATGGACTTCAACTGTATTGAATAAATTCCATGATCACTTACGAATCTTCAAATCTCAATAAGAACAATGATGCAGTAATTTCCAGTCATTGTTTTGTCGACTGTCCTGGTATTTAAATTGTGTTATTTATCAATCGTAAATTAATTGAAGTTGTGATGTGTGTTAATTCTGTATAGACTAACAACAACTGAATTGATCTATTTGATAGATATCTATATACATCTCCATGACAGTGATTTAAACATGGTAAAATACAAGGTGGTACAAAATAAAATATCCAGATTGAATAATAGTTTCAAAAACTAAAAAACATAGTCAAACTAAAAAAAGTTGAAAGTAAGATAATGAAAACTTGTGGAAAAATACAAAACATAAAATACGTATTACGGAGGTGCTAATATCTTCTTCTGAAAACTAGAAAATAAAATAAAGAAGGCGTGTGGATAAATACAAAACATAGCAAATACTGATTACGGAATGGCGAATCCCAAGGGGCAAAACCAAAAATTTCAGTGTATGTATCTATATCGAGTGACTGATGATGAAGATGCTGAAGATATGAAAACATATTTGGAAGAAAGAACCGAAAAATAAAAAATTCCTTGTCAAATATACCCTCGATAATCAAATAGTATCAATTTGAAGTCTCAGAGTGCTACTAACATGAATAGTGGCACTCACGTTTCTATAGCTTTGTGCAACGCTCCGAATTCAAAATAATGCCCGTATGTCATTTTACCCAAGTATGTCATTTTAGGCAGAACTCCCCCTACCTACCATCAGGATTCTGACATCAGATTAATACGTCATGACCCTATAATCTTCTGCGCGACTTTCTTCCATTTCAACTAACATCATAGATTTAGCGACAAATATGGTTTATAGAACACCTATATCTATGTGTACTATGGATAGCAGTGTTGTCTAATTTCAAGAAACCTCTCAGTAACCATTTCAATGATCCAGATTTAACTGCATCGACCCAGTTTTGAGCGATGAATGCATAATATGAACCTATTAACACGAATCGATATTCTATTATTTTCACGGATTGGCTGTCACCTATGTATACAGGGTGACATAGAAAAAAGTCCATTGCATAGTCCCACACAATAGAGGATACTAAAATAAGAAAAAAAGTTGAACATGGGCCCGCAAGGCCTTCGGTTAAAAGATACGGGGTGTTGAATTTTGCTACACACTATCGATGGTTTTCGATAGTGAGAACTATCGGATATATCGATAGTTGCAATCGATGGTCAGGCAACACTAGTATTAGTACTCCATAATAAGTTGACGTGGTAGCGTTTTCTTTTTCTAAATTTATTAGGTTTTCATCGAATTTGTGAGGTACACTGTTGATGTACACTGTACAGGGTCATTCCGTTTATTTAAACAGCTTCTACAGGGTTTATCATTGAAGATAGAGAAAAACTTTGAATGCAAAAGTTGTAGGGTTTGTTCTGAACCTCTAGAAAATTATACCAGATGAAACAAATGATATAAGAAATGGGTACCAACTCCGTTATTTGCAATGGAACACCCTATATATTTTTCGAAAAAATTCAAGATCTTTTCTTCCTGATTCGAGATATTCGAGGTTGAACATTTTAGATTCACTTTTAATTTGATTTCACCAAATCGCAATTGCCATGAAGAAAAAACAACACATACGCAAGCTGTCATCAATAAAACGTTCTGTCATATGTTCATTGCATAGAATTTCGTAAATAATATGGGTTTCATTGAAGATGAAAAATTCGTTTATTCTACAAAAATAATAATAATGCAGTGGAAGCTCGAATGGAGTATCAACTCATTCATCCTGGAATACCAGTTCCTTCCAGTAGTACGTTTTATTTCACTGCGAGGAGTATGAGAGAACGAAAAAATATCCAAAGAAAAAAACACATACTGTCATTGCTGATGAAGATGGAGAATTGGAAATATTGCTTTATTTCCAAGGTATAGAACAAACATTGAATTACTTATGAAGTAAATATTTGTGTTCATGAAAAATATAATTATTTTTAGAAAATTCCACTTATTCCACTACGGATGCATCTAATCATATTGGCAAAAGTACTAACAAAATTTTAACTATCCTACATAAACACGGATATCACCCATTTAAAATTATGCCAGTGCAAAAGCTTACAGACAATCATAAAATTGCAAGCTGAGAAAAGACGAGGATAATGATTTTTTTAAGAAGGTTTTATGGACTGACGAGGCATCGTTTACCACCGCCGGTGTTTATAATCGAAAAAACACCCATATCTGGTCAACTCATAATCCACATGGATACGAAGAGATTCAGCACAATGGTCGCAAATCCCTCAATGTCTGATGTGGTATTTTGAAAAGCCAAGTGATTGGACCAATTTTCTTTGAGGGTTCTTTAGCAGGAGATTGCTTTTTGCAGTTTTTAAACAATGAAATTGACGATCTGTTAAAAAACCTCCCACTCAGACAGTATAATGAATTGATCTGGCATCAGGATGGCGCTCCACCTCATCAAGTTATGCCCGTACGGCATCACTTGAATGATCGTTATCAAACGTGGATCGGAAAATTTGGAACAGTGGAATGGCCGCCGAACAGTCCAGATTTAACACCTTTAGATAACTTCCTGCTATTTGAAGAATGAAGTGTATAAGGAAAGAAGTAGAAATTTTGCTGATTTGAGTGGAAGAATTTTGGAATGCATTAACATATTGAACAATCATCACTCGAACTTCATTTGCAATTCGATAAATAAATTGGATAAAGACTACAGAAAATGTATACAAAACAACGATGGTCACATCCAACATCTGTGAAATTGCATCTCCTCCAGTTTTAAAAGTGCGTTTTTTTATGTCATGGCAGATGCGATTTGGTAAAATCTAAAATGTTCAACCTCGATTATCTCGAAAACGGTAGCACCAAATATCGATGACCAATATATTTTTGGAATCAGGAAGAAAAGATCTTGAATTATTTCGAAAAATATACAGGGTGATCCATAGAAAATAAAGAAGTTGGTATCCATTTCTTATATCGGCGATATTCATTTGTTTCATCTGGTATAATTTTCTGGAGGTTCAGAACAAACCCGACAACTTTTGTATTCGAAGTTTTCCTCTACCTTCAATGATGAACCCTGTAGGAGCTGTTTAAATATACGGAATGACCCTGTACACTGAAAACCTTAAGAGGGGACGATGTCTTGCTGTTTCGTTCATCGACGAATCCTGGATGCCTTGTTTATTTTCACCTGAACGCAATTCAGATTTCAAGGTAGTGAAACAATATCCTAAAGGGCGAGGGGACAGGCCATTTCGTGAATTTTCCGGTGATATAGTCCTATTGATTAGCATTAGGGTGTGGATAAAAAGTGCGTGTTTCAAGTTATTGGCTTCAATGACAGTCTTGTTCTGCGATATAAATAGCCTGACACTTAACAATATTGTTGTGCTGTTTGGATTGAGGTCGTTAACTCAACAGCGCCATCAGTTCTGGAAGTTCGAAAGTGGCATTTATATCAGACACAGAAGTAAAGTGTTGAACTACAGAGGGTTCCTGGATAACTCCAGAAAGTTTTGGGATCCTTCAATATACTAACTGAAAAATTCACCTTTTCCCATGATATACAAAAAAATGGGGAAAATCCCCCGAATCTGGATGATATACAAGAGATAATAATAGGTACTTCTTAATGTAACATCATGTTTCGAAATATAACACCTTCTGAGATATTGGTCTAACTAACTTTTTAGTATATATAAACGATTCGTTTTCAGATCATGAACCAATAGCCCTTTTCACACAGAAAAGATATATTTGTTTATTGTTCATCAGATGCTTCAACAAACATCAAACATTGCCATAATAGTATATTATTCAACGAGCGGTAATGTAAGGTCATAACTCACTCAGATGAAGTTTGCAGCACGAACCACAGGCGAGTGCTGTAATTCATCAAGTGAGTTATGACCATTACCGCAAGTTGAATACCATACTTTATCTACGACTATTACAATAAATACTAAGTTACAAGTACAGAGATAGAACTTCATCGACAAATCTTAATATACTTAATAAAAATTTTAGATGTAATCACTCATTTTGTTTATTGAAAAAATTAACTGTGAAGTATGAACAACCAGTAAACTGAATATGTGGAACTGAATTATGGAAGTTTATTGTTTCTTTTTGTGTTTGTTGCATATATGTTGTTGATGTACTAACTGATTGAGCTGTTATAGAACTGTATATTTTATTTGCAGTATCTGTCTTATTCTTTTCGGAATCATCAACGTACCCCTCAGCCACAGTAGTTGATAGCCAACCGCCATGGCGTTTCAGTGCTGTACGGCATCTACTAATAAAGTTGCCGACGAGCGGCGAAAACAATGCCCCGTATATAAATTACAGTCTGGTAATTTCAGAAATGTGGCAATGTCTTTCCCCATTGCTTCAAATTTATCAATGCCAATTCTTTGTGAGTGATATTTTCCATATGGAAATTTAAATGATAATCCTTCTTCACTATCTGAATTCATCAAAAAAATCACAATAATTGTATCAACTTAATTTGAAAACGTCAAAATTATTCAATTGACATCACTATCCTCAATAACAATAATGGACTGTTCTCTTTCGGCCAACTGGCTTATACAGAAGTACTGATAGCCCAGTCACCTTAGGAAAAATAGCGGGAATCGGAGCCAAAGTTTTGAAAATTGGTGTACGTGTTCCTTTTAGCATTACATCTTACCAAAAAAAAGTCACCACCCGTACCTGTAGAGCTTGCGCCGCCATCTTGGAAAATAGGTGCAATATTTCAGTTTTTCACGTATATCTCGGTAACTGTCAACTTTATCGCGATAAAGGTGATGAAGTAAAAGGAAGCTAACAAAATTTCTCGTAAAAAAGTATCTCTCAATTATTTTCGAAATATCCACGGTTTTGGACTTATGTCGCCACAACCATTTGGCAAAATATGATATTCTACTGCAAACCGACTGGACAAACTATAATTCAGTTAGATACGCTTCTGGTGACTTGCAGAAAAGCATATATAGCTAAAATCGTTCAATGCAAGTCCAGACAGGCTGAAATCATAATTACGTTTTATCCTATCAGTATTCGCTTTTTTTATGTTCTGGTTTCCCCGAGAAAGGATATCCTGTAATGTTCAGAGAACATCGTGAAGACCAAGAGAAATATGGTAGGGATTGGTGATTGGTGTTCTTCTTAAATTTCTGGAAAATAAAGAATGTCATCTTCGTCATTTGAGAATGCATGCATCGGGTCGGGTTCGTCCGTATTCATTACTTATGAGGGATGAAACGGGAAAAAACGATGCCGTGCATCCTTCCTTGCAATTGCAAGAAATTATCTGGAGCAAAGAATCTGGAGCAGCAGATAGAGTAGTTGACACAGGTACCAGACCAACAGCACTCCTCTTCCACCCCCAAAGCTCAGGACATTTTTGATTACCCAACCACTTTTGTATCTGGTGATTGGCTCTGAAGGAGTGCTGCCTCAAAGCTGCTTCCGTCGGTGGCAGAGAAGCCAGATCTACTTTCTTTTTGGTAGCAGATTTAGCGAACATATTGTACCGGTGCTTGTTCAATGATGTTTCCGTTGTATGGGCACCATACAGAGCTAGAACGAATCGTTCACCTGCTGCAGAAACTTCTTCACTGGTCGCTTCCGGGTTGTTGAAAGTCTTCGCAACTTCTCGTAATGACGGCTGGTCCTTCATGAGTTTGAAGCATTTCGGAAGCATTGCGACTTTCCTTTTCTGAAGAAACATGATGTGGTATCACAACATCCAAAGGCATGTTAGAAAAAGATAGTGCTCTGTAATTTAGTACTGGTTTGTAGTTCGCGGGAACAGTACCTTTTTGCCTTTACATTGCCTCTTTTTAGTTTGACAAAATAAGAGTTGCGTTCTGCTGGAGCCAAAGCTATGGGTAGAATAAGTAGATCTACATCTTCTCCAACAACGGTGACTTGGGTAGAGGAAGACATTTCAATAGATGTCTGTATTATTAGCGAATCCGCATTGTCCACTGCTTGCTTTGTGCCTCGAACCCTTCGTTTTTTGTATCTGTGTGAAGTTCAGCTATTTTTGCATGAATGGTGAAAGCAATAATTTTATTCCAATATTCATTCAAGATATCTCAGAATTATTTCGAGCTACTTTAGGTTACAGGTCGGCTCACTTGAGAAAACCTGGATATGTGGCAACACTGGTATTCTGTAATGGCCGATCGCTGTTGCGAGGATCCTCGAATGTGGGGCCGACTCTCTGACATTTACTTGTAGATGGAACATATAATGTATATCAGAATAATTGTGAGTAAGTTTCTCAAATATCGCATATTGTTTCACGATTTACTGATGAACCATGCACTACACGAATATTTATGTAGGGGCCTTTTTTCTTCTAAATTCAATCACCTTCATTTTACCTAAGCATATTGATCTCGATAAAGTCAACAGATATTGAGATATAACCGAATAACTGAAAAAGTGCACACATTTTTCAAGATGGCGGAGTTAGCTCTACAGGTACAGCTGGTGACTTTTTTTTGGTTGAAAGTCATGCCAAAGTGAACATGTACACCAATTTTCAAATTTTTGGGTTCGATTCCCGCTATTCGTCAAATTTGATACTAAGGTGATTGGACTATGAGCCATCTTGATTTTCGGTTCGTAAATAATTCCAAGAGCCTTTCCCGATGTAAGTATTATAGTGAGTTATAGTAGCGAGAGTTATTATAACTCACGCTGTTTGTTTACAGATACTATTAATTGTTCGAAGGCAGTTGAATCATTGATATATAATTTAATAGGAGTAGATAAAGATGTTTTCTTCAGTTTTATCATAACTTGATTATTATCGCCAGAAGAAAATAAAATTGAAATTCTGGAAATTCAGTTTGTTGGACATAACTAAAAAACGAATCGTCATATCATAGATTTTCCAAAATCATTTTGTTGGTCAATCACTCACATCACTCTTCTCCCGTTTAACCAAATCTGTATCTCTTGTTGTTTCCGAGATGCCCACACTGGCCCTCCTTATCTTGGTAGGCACAGTGTTATACTTTTGTACTCGCACTTGCCATTTTGATAACTTTATGCCGTTCAACTATGATGATATAATTCATTCAATATAACTTCCTAACGATCGATTATAGAAGGGCCAAAGTCTCATTTGAATGGAGAAAACTCATCAAACTAATCCCCCATAATCAGATCCAGTGAATTGCCTGCCATACGTTTTCATAAACACGGACCCTCTCATGAAGGCGGTTGCAGTCCAGCCTATATGAGTATTTTCTGGTTTTCCTCATCCGGAAAGCCTAAAAATGCCGGATCCGGGGAATTGAATGGGTTTGCTGAAAATCCTTTGTCCTATCTGACGATCTGACCCAACCGGACCCTCCCAAATGTCGATGGTTTCAAATTATCATCAAATCAGTGGATATTTGGATTTCTCTGTTGAGGACTTTATTTGGCGCATGTTAGCTCAATGGAACTGTCATGAAAAAGTTGAATGTTCAACAGCTGCTGCCAAATATTGGGTGTAAGCCTATACAATATCTCATATCTTGTGTATGAGAATAAGCCATTATTTCAGTAAAAAAAAATATTTCCTGATGACGACGTATACCGCCGTCATCAATCCAATACAACTTATGTATAACGTGACTTATGTATTGAATTCTTATTTATATTTTGAATGTGGATACATTTTTGTTAGCTGTCGATAGATATCGTCTTCGATAGCTAGCCTTTTTGAGAGGTGATTATTCAAATTATTGAAAAAATATTTAGATATTCGTGGGATTTTGAATTAGGGATGACTGTTTCAATCAAACTGAAAGAGATATGTGTCGTCAATAGGCGAGTGGAGTTCACATGACTCTAACATCTTTTTGATAACTCGATTAGAATTGGTGACTTTGCTTCGTGAGAGGGAATAAAGGAGTTTCTGACCAATAACGAAACAGCATAAAGAATGATGTCAACATTTATTCGACGTATCGCCAAATGGCCGCCATGACGGTACGATTGAAATGAGCTCTGAAATTCAACGATTTCGACCCATTATTTACATTAAAAAAGCGTGAGAAGTGTTGCAAAAATTAATTTAGGTCCCCAACGACACAGTGAAGTAACTGAATGCCAATAATTCATTATCAGTCCACTCTGGTCCAGTGGCCCATTCCACTAGTGTGTACGATCACATTGTGAGTCAACATTCATCCATACCTGCAAGGGTGTTGCTAATCTTCTGTAGAATTTGATATTGAACTTGATTAGAATATCGGTAAACAGAAATTAGCACACAAACTATCCCAAGAGAGAGTTGATTAGTTCAACAGCCTGCTAGTTCTCGGTTTATCTGGTAATGATTCGGAAACATGTGAAAATACACCATCTGTAATTGTTGCACAGTAGTTCGGTGCATTGCTGAGTGCTTTCGATATTCAATTACTGGTACAGTACACTCCTGTCAACTATAACGACTATCAACAATGAAACGCTGCTGTCGGGTCTACGGTATATTCTATATTGAAAAAAAACTGAACAGGAGATTAAAGTTATTGAGTTCATTTGGCCCTGGCGAAAATTAAACAAACTTCTGCATCTTCAGCAGATATCAGATTTCATATACGAACTATCGCTATACTGATCTCATTGAAATGAAAGTTACAGAGTGCTCCTAGACCTAAATTAATAATCATCAATATGTAGAATAATATAGTAATATGAACAATAGTATCAAACACGTGTGCTATACCGGGTGACACAGGAGACATGTAGCAGCCTGTAGTTTTTCTAATTGAAGAGATAACATTTTATGGTAGCGCACTTTCAGAACTTGAGGAAAATTTTTTTCAACCACTTGTTTGAACGGAAGTGACCCCAACTTTTTTTTTACATGTCACCCTGTACATTTCTTCAGTCTATCTTTTTCGCCTTGAAATTCTCTATCCAACCGTGTATCACAAAGTGGCATTTATTTCTTAATTCGCTGTTGAATTGCTTTTTATTCAAAAAGAATAAGTTGGCTGTGACATGAATTCGATGATATATCGACACTTGGCTAAAAGGTCTAAAAGCTCTTGTTTAATAATCGGATGAACATTTTGGTTTTCATCTAATAACTCCTCAATTAAAATTACAGTATCTTCTGAAGGTATACTTGGAAAAGTTTTTACGTTCACTATTATTAGGTGTCGTTGAACGATAACCAACCCTCAATTTATATTTTTCACAAACTTCAAGAAATGTTGACATTTCGTGTCATCGTGTTCCAAATTCACTACGTCCGAGTTTGATATTTCCATAATATTTTCACCAGCGACAGGAGAACTAAATTATTCAAATTCATACATTTTCGTCTTTTCATAATGTTCTTTCTTCCTGTTTCCATTGCATTTTTGCCGATGGCCACCTATTTTTAACTTTGACTTTGTCATGATAACCATATATCTAGACGGGGAGGTGGACCGTTTTCCATGGTTGAAGTTGGAGTACAATTCATTACTCCTGTTATACTTAGGCATTAGACTAGCCTTGGCACACTTGTAACTTTCATGAGTGTTTGTCTTCGCTTGATCTTAAGATCATAGATGGGCTCCTTGCATTAAATTGAAATTGAAATCCTTTTGATTGATTTTCACTTCAAGTGTGGTTTACAAATATTACGTAATGGATATAAATAAATTTTTCGTGCAATTGGAAACGGTGCGTTATATTTTCAACTTTCATTGGTGAATTCATGAAGGACAGTAAGTCCTAACTCAAGAAAGTTCTGTGATAATAGTTTATTTACTTACTTTTGGTACATAAAATAAAACGAATGTTTGGATTTTCAAATAATCCTCACACAGCGCAGCATTTGTCAGTACATGATGAAAGCACAATCCACTCACTCAACTACCTAATATAATATCAATTCCTGCTTAATGAACTACTAATGTTCTTGTTAATTGTCATTCATAAGAATTCATATTTCTATTTTTAATTTCAACAAAATCATGGATATGCCGAAAACGTGACACTCGTGACAGATATGTCGAATCACGATCAAGATGTTTCCGCACGGATTATTATTACTACTACTATTATTAAATTCGTGCATCATCAACGGGACTCTTCGTGTCCCGAAAGAGGGAAAACACATCCTTGAAAGTCTAGTTCAACTTCATAATAAGAATTTTGAAAGTTTCCAAGAAATTGTCCATCGTTCACGCCATCTATCTTCGGATATTAGAACCCCCACGTTCCGCACTCGCATTCAATTGTTCATATCGAGAGTTAGTCTGATGAAACAATTGAAGAGTAGGCACACCAGAGAAATTATAAACATCTCATCCTTCATATTGCTTGCGAAATGTAGGTGAATACATTAAAACGTTGACGTGTCTCCCGAATTTATTCCAGTTGAAGTCTCCACCCTGTATATTGGTTTACCCTGTGAATTCGTGAATCTGGGCCAAACTAACTTGAAATTTAAATGAGACCTGCTGAAAAAACACTTTGTTGCCATATTACAGGAAAATTATAGCTACTCGTGGGTGTTTAAAAACAACTCCACATATTTTGTTTTTGTCTGCATTTCAGAAGCGGATGTATAGATATAATACACATTATTAATTAGAAACCAACATATAACAAAAATATTTGTTCCATTATCATGATTATCATCATATTATGGATTTACGCCCAAGTCTTAATGGCGACGATAATTCTTACCATATATGGATATACATATTCCAACTGACTTCATTTTTACCAAGTACCGATGTATCGTTGTGGATATACTTATCCAACAACTTTTTTTTCAAATTAGTGCAGATTATGTGCGAATAAGTAGATGTCGATATACAGTGCTTCTCTTTTATGTCCCCCCCATTTAATTCTTTGAACGGGTCAACTGAAAAAATTGAAACTTGGGATGATGAAATTGATACTATATTTTGGAGTAAAATTGATAGATGGAAATTTCAAGATGGCGACTGGGCGCCATCTGGGACAATAAAATTTAATGGAAAGGGGGCCAGTCCCCTCGCCAGATTTGACACCTTCAGACTTTCTTTTAGAGGGCTATTTGAAGCCAAATGTGTAGGAAACCGCACCTGCTTTAATATTGGATATACGATAGAGGATGATGAATAATTCTAGAAATATCGACGTAACTGTGATCGAAAGTGTTCGGCATGAAATATAGGCTGTTCTTATGTCAAGAAGTTCAAGGTTATCATTTAGAGCATCTTCTGAACTGAACTCATATAGCTCCTCTCCTCAAATTATGAAGTAAACGTCGATGTATTCAGGCAATTATTAAGTATTCCGCCATTTTGTAGTAGGTGAAGATATTAACTTTATAGTCCAGGGTTGTGAAGTATTTCTTAGGAGTTTCAATGGGATGTATCCTCGGATGTATCACAAGACCCCCTTTGCATTTAATTGTTTTCCCCGATGGTGCCCAGTGGCCATCTTGAAATTTTCATCTGTCAATCTTACTCTAAAATATACTATTCATGCATAAATTTTATCATCTTCGGTTTCAACTTTTTTAGTAGACCCGTTCAAAGAATTTATTGGGGGGAGACATATCGAAAAGCACTGTATATATAAGTTTAACCACACGATTATTCAATATCAGATGTCGTTTCTTGGCATGAATTGCGTGTTTCCTATAAATTCACGTTCTTCTCATTTGTATTTCGACCTAACGTCCCGCATGATGAATTCGGAATTTCTTAGTTTCTTCTAAATACCTAGCGAACGAGTCGAACTTCTAGTTACCAGTGTGTCGCTATAACATTCGAAAAATAGTACAAAATCCATCGGATCGTCCACCGTTTAGACAGATTGCGATTAGGGGTCGGTGGGGTTATCAAACTTTTGATTACGCGTGTTTTTTCCGGTTGCATGGTTCAGGATAAACTTACTTGTTTCATCGTTGTTCAAATGAACGGTGTCAGAGTGAGGATTGTGACTAGATACATAGAAGGTATATTCAGTTCAGAACATTGAATTGTCTCATTTCTATAAAATTTACACAAAATTCAACACATAAAACATATACATGTGAGGGGCTTATGTAGCCTCTGGTAGCTGTATAGGGTTAGGATAACATCTCAATATATTTTTGAGACTGGTCACTGGCCACATGCATCACGTCACATTAAGGTAAACGTTAATTGGGAATAGTGAACAATCATTCTCGGATCATAATTTCTGGATAATATTTAAAACATAGATTCAAGGGTCATTAGCCATCCTTTGTTGACTTTTCATGTTTATTGGAGATGGAAAATGAGCTTCCGAAATGTCAAAACATCATCCCTTTATTGATAAAATATTGAATTTCAATCATTATTCGCTCCAGTTATGGAAAAATAATCATCAGAATTCGAACATGAAATGTGTGAAATCTACATAATTCAACTCCGTGACTCTAATGCTAATTTTAACGATCGACCATATTTTAACAGCCACCGTGTGATGTTTTCGGAAACAGGCGATACTTTTTCAGCATTTTCGCCATTGATTTTCAAAGTGGTATAAAAAATTGACTTGATATAATGATCAACTGGTCATGAAGGTACATATCAAAAAATGTATGACTATAATGAATTTGAAGGAGACGATGTCATACAAGGAGTTCAAGGAAAGGAATTCTTAGACGGATATACGGAGCACGGAACATTGAAATATTCAGAAAATTTGACTATTCCTGGAATCTCTCGTTTTATCTAACGATTCAAAATATTTTCAGCGAGGCATCGTTGCCGCATATAAGGACCATCATCTTTGGTATAATTCGAATGAGAAAACTTGTATATTATTGTTTTTTGCATCCCTTCTGCCCCCACTGCCACCCCATCAACAATTTCAAATGGAATTGTACGTTGTGCATGTGGCACCTCATTGGAGAGACTTTTCAATTACCTAAGTGCCTGTGTTTTTATTTTTGAAATCGAACGATGAGTATGCGAAATATCGAAGGGAACGTTTGAGAATATCGTCCCTTAAAACTTGTTCAGAAAATCTCCGGGACACGTGAACAGTGACTGTTACAAGGTGGATAATTTGACGAAAAAATTATTTGGCTCGTTGCATCAACTTTGTACCAATGCCCACCCCCAATAGGTTTGTTGGGGTCGTTGGTCATTGATGGAAATTACAATACGCTCGTATCTTCAAAACTGTTGCATTTTTTGTTTTTGAAATCAAGAGACCTGTTTTGGAGAGATGGGGAAAATTAGAAAAAACACCAATTTTTGTGGGCATTTCTCACGAGTCCAAGATTTTTTTTTATGTTCTGGTTCCCTCGGAAAGGGATATCCTGTAATGTTCAGAGAACATCGTGAGAACCAAGGGAAATAAGGTAGGAATTGGTGTTCTTCTTAAATTTCTGGAAGTTATATGCCTCGGGGAATGTGTTCCAGAGCCTCGCTGTTCGTTGGATGAACGAGTCTTTGGAAAGAGATGTTCTGCAGATCTCCAAAGTGACGACGAAGGGGTACGAAGCCTCAACTTGACGGGTTAATCTCGCGGGGACTGCCAAGGGAGGAACAATTGTTGATGTTTCAGAAGAGCATGGTCCATGAAAATATCTATTGAATAGAGCCAGATCGCCAACTTTTCTGAGTGAGTGAGTTTGTGAGCGAGGCATCACCCACGAGACGAATTTCCCTTTTTTCTACAGAATCCAACAGTTTCAGGGTAGGTTTGGGTGCTGCACTCCAAATATGGGAACAGTATTCCAGGACAGGTCGGATCTGTGCATTATAGATCATTAGCAGCTGACTGGAAGTGAAATAGCTCCTGGCCCGAAACTGAAAACCAAGATGTCTTCAAAGGTTTGCTTACTCCTGACAAGCTTATGTTGGGCACAGTGAGATCGGTTTTTCTAGAGAAAAGGCTTGCTTGTGTTTTGTTTGCATTGGAATCTACCAAGTTATTGGATCCCCATTGGAGAATTGTTGCCAAGTCCATATTTATGCTGTCAACATTTCTTCCTCGTTCGTTTCTCATTTGCCTGCCTGGTATTGGAGCCCTGGAAGAGAAGGCGGTATGGAGGGTACTACCATCCGCGAAGCTGTGTACTGGACATGAAGTTGCTTCCAACAAATCTTTGATATGGAGTAGAAATAGTGTTGATGCTAGAATTGATCCTTGCGGAACACCAGCATTTATGATAAGAGAGCCCACCCCAAAAAACTTGGGGTGGGCATTGGGTGCCAAGTTGATGCAACGTGTTGAATATTTTTTACGTTGAACTATTCAACTAGCAGTAAATCTCAAAGTGTCTGGCGATTTTCTGAACAACTTTTTAGGGACGATATTTTCAAAGGTTTCCTTCGATATTCCACAAAATCATCGTTCGATTAGGAAAATGAAAACTCAGGCGTTTAGAGAATTGAAACGTATTTCTAATGAGGTGCCAGACAACCTACAATGTCATCTGAAATTTTTGATGGGGTGCCAATGGAGGCAAAGGGAATGAAACGAGCAAGGTGATTTTTTAGTGAGAACATGTCACTCTCAATTCCGAGATATTGCAGGTGGGAAGTTTTGAAATGAACACCCGGTATACGCTTCCCAAACAGTGAACTTTATAGACACATTATACAGGGTGTTTATGTTCTAAAATTACTAAAATGCAAATTTCGTCGAAACCATGAGAGCAATCGTGTCTTATCAAGAGTACCTTTTTTAAAGTAAATGAGTTGCGCAAGCTAAATTTCATACTCAAACTCCTTTTCTTCCATTGGCGTAGAATTTTTAGAATAGAATAGAATAGAATTTATTCATCACTGAAATTTTACATACACCTACAGAATAGTATATAAATGTAAAACTTATTGGACTAGTCAAAAACAGAAACAAAACATTTAGAAGTATACAATTAAAAGCATAAAATACATATAATGGGAGTCATATACTCTTAAATCTAGCATCTAAAAACTTCGGAATGAAATAACTATAGAAATAGATTATTCATCATAAATTTGTAAAAGTGTTTAAAGGTGCAATTCGACCTATTTTGGTCTAGGGAATATGTGGTATGTTTTTGTAAAGACCTTTTACAGACACCCTGTATATTATCCAAAAAACTTTGTCCATACATCTTTTTCACTAATTTTAAATCATACTGTTGCTCCATAAAAATCAATTCTGATAACTGAGATTCAGAATGAGCAGTCGTAAGTTCCTTCGTATAGGGAGGGAGTTTAATCATGATAGTGATTTTAGGCACAAACACGCAACTATTAACGGTGTTTAATGTGCAATAGTAACTGTCATTCTCGCTTCATGATTGTTACCATGCAATTCATTCAATAATACGCTTCAGCAATATACATAATTATTCCATTCATCATGCAATAGGTACTTGCTAAATGAGAATTCGTCCAACAAACCTTTATTGATAGAATCGAGTGATGAATTGAACAGCCAATTGCAGTTGGAGTTAGATGAAACTGGACCCCCAAATAAAACAGTCCTGAAAAGGTTTCAAATGAGATGTATACACAACTATAGAAACGTGTATCATCATCAAGTATTAGATACTGATTCTTCATTAGTTTTCTTGATTTTTCTTGAGGAGCATCAGTAGAGTACTTATTTCTATCTTCAAACCTACTATACAGGGTATTTCATGGCGAACCAAGCAACAGATGAATCTGAAAATTCGATGGTAAGTTGCCGTTTCTACTTGATATTATAGTAGCAACTTTGATATTTCAGATTAACACCCTGTATTTCATTGCATTTTTAGATTCTCCCTGGAAAGTTGATTTCATCAATGTATCACACTTGGGGTCTAGCAGTAATGATTACAGAGATATAGTGTGTTCAAAATCGAGATTTTTCAATATGATTTTTTTCTGTCGAAACTATCCATTATCGGTCAAAACGGCTTCCATTCAATTGGAACAGATAGAGGGTGATCACAATTTTCAATATTGAACTACCCTGGATTTGTTCCAATTAAATGTCATCAGATTGTTAATGAAAAGTTGAGATAGGAACATGTTACCCGTTTTGACTAATAATGAATAGTTTCGACACAAAAACCTCGATTTTGAACACCCTATAGCTCTGTAATCATTCCCGCTAGACCCCAAGTATAATGCATTGATGAAATTAGAATTTCAGGGAGAATATAAAAATGCAATGAAATACAGGGTGTTCAATTTGAAATATCAACGTTGCTGATACCTACTTTCTAGTAGAAGCGGCAACGCCGCATCGTTTAAAATATTTTAGACGTGCATGTCAATTTATTCATAACATCAAATTTCCAGATTCATCTGTTGCTTGATATGCCAGAAACGTCTAAAAAGCGCTCTTCGTGGAAAACCCTGTATAGCCCAAGCCCAATTCAACATAATGACCAGTATCTTCATGCATGACCAAATGAACTATATTCCTATACTCAAATCAACTCGTCGTGATTTTCCCTATCCACAATTTGCCTATGTGGCACTCCTTATGAATCACCCAGTATAACTAACTATCTATCAAATATTTCTAGAAAACAAAAATACAAACGGAGGACCGCGGTAAAAATCGATCAGGGTCAGGTTAGGTTAGGTTAGGTTAGGTTAGGTTATAATTCGTTATACATTTTCAGAATTTAAATTTTGGCAACACCTCGTATATTTCATCTGACTTTTCTCCGAAACTATCTATGATCTTGTTTGTGGGTTATTCTATCAGTAAAAACTACCGATAAAGCTATGAGATGCCTCTATTATCGACCATATGGACCGTGATCCTTTTTGGCAGCGGCCCTCAAAATACTGGACTTTTTTATCTCTTGGAGCGCACGAAAGGAAATTCCTATGATGTTCGAAGAACATCGTGCGTACCTAGATAGGATAGGGAGATGAGTGAGTTGTTGGATTTTTTTTTAACTTTTGGAGGTTGAAAGTTCTTGGAAATACTCATTCCATTGGCATCGAAGAATTCCGAAGCTTTTTCGTTCTATAGACGAACGAGTTTTGGTAATATGTTGTTCGACATATTTCAAGGTTGACTACAAAAGAATGTGCTGACTGGGCCTGTCGAATTCGTCTAAGTGGTATTGCTAGTGATGGAATGATAGCACCAGATTTCTGAGGAACATTTCTTGTGGAAGTATATACAGGGTGTTTTATTGGGAAAGGTTAATATTAAAATTGAGGTGATTTAAAAAAACCCATGGTTAATGGGTCTTCGACATCTTATAACCAAGATACGGGATGTTTAATCAATTTTGACCATATCTTTATTGTCTCATAACATTCCAACCAACCTGTATATTCTTATGGGAATTGGTACACCTACTCAATCTATATCCTGTCGAATCGCATGAGGCATCAGCAAAACATAGAATCCAGGTTCGGCTTCACATGAAATTTTTCAAATCCTTTCTGCCCGGAAACAACACCCTATGCATTTGAGTTTTTCATTTTTTTTTGCCATATCTTAAAGGAGCACCAAAATGTCAATTCAACGATGTACTTTTTATTCGTGCACATACGATTTTTATTATTCATATTATGAGCTCAGTAAATTGAAAATAGACAATACAGAACAGAAAACAGAACAGAATACAGAATAAAGGAAACATTCATTCTAGTTCACTTACACTATACATACTCACTCTCATAAAACGCACCACAACACTACAATAATTAGGTTCAATTGTTCAAAATGACCTCAATTCTGTTGGATACACATTCTTCCCCTCATAGAAATGTGGTTTACAGTTTTTCTAATGATTATTCTCAATTTCTCGAGTAGTGTAGTAAATTCGAGACCCTATCGTGTCGTTTTTTTTTTCTGACGTAGAACCAGGTCAGACATGGTAGGTTTTGTTGACCATATCACTAGGTATATGAAATCGTATTTTACGACATTTTTCTGTGGTCTGGAACTTTTTAACTGAGAAAAAACTGAAAAAAATGCACTTTAAATAAAATGTACTTTTTTTTGTTTCCACCGTCATATCTTTGAAATCAATGAAGATATCGAAGTGTTTTTTTCACTAGGTTGAACTAAACACAATAGCGCTTCTAACAATATCGATGGATTTTACAAAATTTTCTTCTTTCATTTTTCAAAAATCAAGAGAGCATGGAATTCAGAATTTATGCATTACAATTTGCACCAATCGATAAACTTTTTTATTTTTGGAAATTTTTGTATACATATAGCGAAACAAATGAAGCCCATATATAATAGAAGTTTTTGAGCTGATTATTTTTTCCCCATTTTGTATAGTTTAGCAACAATGATTTTTTTATTGCTCGCTCAATATCGGCACGCGCCACCGGAAGACGAGGGTGGATTAGTTTGATGTAAACGGCATTCAGCGTAACATCTACATGCGCCGATATTTATAAGAAGTTCTCTGAGAAAATGGGATGTATTATTTGTGGAAATATTGTGCGGGATGATGACAAATCTGTGGTACAAAGATCTAGAATACAAGGATTGTTGTCACTAATAGCTAGTGCTGAGAGGAGACAAGACAATCGGTCAAAAGAAATTCTGTCGCAAAAAAAAAGATTTTTCAATAGTGACCTAAAAATAAAGTTTCACTCAGACTGCCAAAAATCGCACACAAGCTTTCAAAATATTAATAGTATTTTGCGAAATGACAGTGAGGCCGGACCCTCAAATTATTCTGGACCTCGGTTTGAATCACAAACATTTGATATCAGAAAAATGTGCCTTATCTGCAGCAGTACTGGAACAAAAAAGAAGGAAAGTTTGATATCTGTTGAATATTTTTTGTATCGTGTTAATTTTAGATGAGTCTCGAGGTTCATTTGCAAATAAATAATTTCTGATGATCTGAGGCATCTTATGCATTTGAAAAAAAAAATAATCTGGTTGGGACATGGCTTGACTGTCGACTCCTGGGACAGAAATAAGTTCATTTTAGCCAACTTACCTATATCCAAAATCGTTTCGTTGAATTGGTACAGGGCGTTAAAGTGCTCACCTTAGGTACTGAATATAGTTATCGCTAAATTTGTAAAACGAGAGTTCTTGTAAGTAAGTAATAAATTTATTTCCTCAAAAACAAAAGTGTAAGGAAAGGGAAAGGAAAGTCTGTACCATTTTGATGAATTTGTTGGAATTTGGAATTATTTACATTATGTGTAAACTTGGTGGAATTCATTCAGGTTATAAAAAACATGTTGGAGGAGGAGAGATTTCAATTTGTGCTTAACTTTTTTGATATTATCACAGTGTGTGATTGAGTTAGGAAGGCATCTGAATATTTAAGTGCCTGTATAGAAAACATTATTTCGGTTTATATTCATGTTGAAATTTGGTAAAATGTAAAGCCCGCGAGGACCAGCAACATATCAGTTTGTTTACAATAAGAATACATTGTAGCTATGATCCATAAACAGTCCGACTAACAAGATTAATTTTCGAAAATACGCGAGTTTCAACTTTTAACGATTTAGAGAGGACTTTTTTGACAGCTGTAATTAATGCTGGGCGCAGATGTCGAGCACTTCGAACAGTGGTAGTTTTTGACACCTACAATGAAAATTCTGTGAAAGCTATAAGCACGTTATTGGTAGCCGAAAATTACAAAAATATCGACACTTTTTGAAATCTTATAAAATTAAACAGTCAGTTCTTATTTTTCCAAACAGAATACAAAACGCTGCAAAGTAATTGAACGAAAATTAAATATTGATGACAGCTAGGGGATTTGAAATGTCAGAAAAAGTAGTTCCAATGCATAAACATCATTCGGAAATTGTTAAGGCTCTATTTTTTAACAAACATGAAGAGGCAGATACAAGTATTATTTTGCATGCTATACATGAAACTGAATTCAGCAGATTTTACTCATCCACTTTTTTTGTTGAAAGAAAGTAATTTATTTATGCATCTTGGACACGGTACTAGCAAACGATTTATCTCAATTGAAAAAGTAGTGCAAAGTTCAGGACCTACAATGTGTTCTTGTTTGTTGGCACTTCATTGTTCTACTGGTTGCGACACAACTAGTAATTTTTTCAAAATAGGAAAAAAATCGACGTTTGACGTTCTTAAAAAAACCGTCTGCAGAGCTTCCCCCAAGTGGAGGTGCCTTTTACCAGCACTTCTCAAGGTGAACGTGAAAATTATATTCATTATTACATTATGAACATACTTATATTTATATTGAAATAAGATGACAATATTTCAGTTGACTATTAAAATTTTAGGTGTATGTTTCAACTCAGAATATGGTTCAGCAGCAACATAGCAACTTAGCAACATCACTTATAAATACAGATGGTTCAGGATGGAATTTGAATAACAACGTTTGGATTTCAATATTTTCGAATGATAAAACAATTCCTGGTTCTGTTCGGCAATCATAAAGTATCTTTTGTTCGGATAAAAATTGTGATAGTCGAAAATGTGGTTGTTTCAAAGAATGCCTAAAATGTTGTGAAGATTGTAAATGTTGTTTTTGTAATAATGTCCGAAGATTCTGAGGAAGATATAGGAGAAATTGACGAACTCGAATACTTTTGATGTACCTAATCTATTGAAATAATTAAAAAAATAAAAGTTGTTTTATGCATACGTTTTTAGTTCCGGTCAAAAATGATTAAATAATCATTCTGGAGGAAAAGGAAAGAATTCAGTTTGAAACATTGATTGATGTATCATTTGGATAGTTCAATATTTTGGAATATAAACAATAAAAGGTATTATCCCATCAGAAGTCCGACCATAACGTACGTACGGATCTGCTACCTATGTGACAGACATAAACTGGGTAATAAGAGAGCCGGGCGCGCCCGAGCGCAATTTTAGCCCGTTTTGTTAAAATCGCTGACTGTATACATACATACATACATGAAAAATTATCATTCCAAAAACTTTTTTCATACATTCCCCCCATTTTGTTCGCATAATGTATACACAAATTTCCAATAATAAACTTTTTTATCGATTGCTATAATTTACATCTACAAAAATATCGATGTCAAGTTTGTTATCATTTCAACAGATCGAATAAAAATATATCAAAATCACAAAGTAGGTGGTTAGAACCGCTATTGAATCTTCTTTAATTTGAAAAAAAAAACAGCCCAAAACCACAATTACTTTGAGAGATATAACGGTGGAGACGTAAAAAAACATGTTTTACATATTAATCCATTTTTTCGAGTTTTTTGAAATTAAAAAGTTCACGACCACTAAAAAATGTCGTAAAAAGTGATTTCATGTACACGACCACCTAATTGAAGAAATGGACCAGGTTTTACCTGGTTCTACGCCAGTTTTTTTTATCTCAGAAACTAAGCGACTTTGCTCTCGAAATTCGCTCGTCTAGAGAGACGTTTTCACTTTGGGAGGTCGAAACAACGCTTAGATCGTTTTGCCCAAAAAAATGCACTTAGGTTGTTTTGCTTCTCACTCCTCCAAATCACATATTTCCTATAACGCCTATACTATATAGGGAATGTGTCTGCACATATTGTTTCGTCCAAATAATTGATTCATAGATTTCATTTAGCATGCATAAAGGAGATAATTTGTACACTAACCACCTGTGTATGTTAATTTCGTGGTGAACGTATTTTTTTGGGAAATAATCGTTGTGGCGTGAATCACAATGTACAAAATTGGATTTTGGCTGTAAGCTGCGCATCCCTTAATCACAGTTACGAATCGCATGTAATTAGTCATTTCATTTTCATTGGACTGGCAATTTGCACGCTTTATAGATTTGCAAAACTGGAACACCCGCTGATGCCCGTTGGTAATTTCAGTTGTATGAAGAATATACGCATGCAAAATTGTGAAAATATAAACATGTGAATATCGTCAGTCCCATTATCCAAATTGCCGCTTCTTGGTGGAAATCGTTGGAAATTTTCCGTCAGGATTTCTTTCAGAGGGGTGCATCTGCATCTACACAAAATAACTATTCACTAGTAAAACATCAAGTATGTATACAGTGTCTTTCAGAAAGTTGGCATCATGTATGGGAAAAACTTTTGATAATATTTCATTTCGGAATTCGACTTTGGGCGTTGATTATTGCCTCGGAAAATTGTAAAATAATCTACTCGGCCGGGGTCACGTGACTTTCGGTATATGTCTATCCTTTTAGATTTCGATATTTTTATAATTTCTCCAAAATTTCTGTAATGATAGGCTTGTAATTTCGTCAAAAATGTTCCATACCAGTAGCTTCATCATACTAATAATCGAAAAAAAAATATGATTTTCTATAGAATAAGATGATTCCGCTTGAAATTTCTGTTATGTTTGATACAAAATTGATGTATCTATCGTCTAGCATTTGGGAGCGAAATTTATCCTCATGTATTTTATCTGTACTATATGAAATTATCATCAAATTATATTATATATATATTGTCCCAATATATGTGTGCTACCTGGGAGCGAAATGTACTTGTTCTTCGAGCAAGTCGTATTCCGAAATGATGTCATATTTCTGAAAGACGCTGGACCGTTACTGGACATAGCATACATGTATATTATGTCAATTAACAAATTTGTATACATGGTGGGCCACCAGTAACGCCTCGGTCTCTAGAAGGCTAACCACTTATCTTCTTGGAATTCTTCCTCTCTAGGAAGTTGCATGTCAACATAGGCTACCATTTAAAATTATTTCGAAACATACAGGGTGTCTCCAAAAATCACAAAACACTGAAGTTGAACTTTTTTCAATCGAACACCCTATATATTATTTCATTTTGAGATTCTCCTTGGTGATCTGATTTCAACAATCCATCATACTTGGGGTCTAGCAGTTATAATTACTGAGATATATATAGGGTGTGAGAAATCGAGATTTTCCAAGTTCAAGAATTTTTTGTGTCTAAACCATTCATAATTGGTCAAAACGACTCACATGTCCCTATCTCAACTTTTGATCAACTATCTACTGACATTTAATTGAAACAAATACAGGGTGGTGCAGAATTCAGAATCTTGATCTCCCGGTATATGTCCCAATTAAATATCAGTAGATAGTTAATCAAAAGTTGAGATAGGGACATGTAAGCCGTTTTGACCAATTATGAATAGTTTCGACACAAAAAATTCTTGAACTTGGAAAATCTCGATTTTTCACACCCTATATTTCAGTAATTATAACTGCTAGACCCCAAGTATGATGGGTCGTTGAAATCAGCTCATCAGGGAGAATCTCAAAATGAAATAATATATAGGGTGTTCGATAGAAAAAAGTTCAACTTCAGTGTTTTATGGACACCCTGTATGTTTCGAAATAATTTTAAATGGTAGCCTATGTTGACATGCAACTTCCTAGAGAGGAAGAATTCCAAGAAGATAAGTGCCTTCTAGAGACCGAGGCGTTACTGGTGGCCCACCCTGTATAGTAACCTAGAACTTTCAAGTTTCCATTCGAACACTAACTCATTAATCTTACAATTTTCTATGGGTTTCTCTTCCCGCCAGGCGGGTGCAATTTGCATCCCCTTGCATCTTGCTGCCGGCGCTCATGTGAATCAATGGCAGAAAATATTTATCGCGCATTCGCCAAATTCTCAATTCCTATTTCTAGCCATATGACTTCATCTGGAAAATACTTTTGAGCACACAATTACAGAGAGTACTCCTACGATTATTTCCGAATGAATATGGATAATCTCAAACACCCCTGGGGTTCACAAAATATTACAAATCTTGTTACCGTGAAAATAGTCTTACTTTGACTAAATTGTTGGTTCGAAGAATCTTATCTCTTAGTATAGCCCATACATGGTGTTGATATACTTTACGATTCGAAAATATTGTTTTTACCGGTTTTTACTTCTTAGTAATACAGTAGACTGAAATTGAAGAAGGAAAAACTCGAAATCGTCTCCACACTGAAATTACCCTCGCATGAACTCGAATTTACAGTGTCAATCGGAACAACATATTTTTCGAAAATTCTTACATATTTATGTAAAAACACCCCTACGAGATAACCATTTGAAATTCCAGATGTGGGTATGTGGGACAAGTACCTACAATAATCGACTGTAGTTTCAAAAATTTCGTTTGAAAATCAAAATTCTCACCTGTATCGTAGGCCAACAAATTTTGTTTTAAGAAACGGTTTTTCTCGATCAGGAATAACTTCTGGAGCAATGCAGGGTTCAACCTAAATAATGATGTCATTAATTTCCGGGAATGATTCCTTGTAACTTGCTTCGTTTCAAGGTTAGGTTAGGTGTTGTGCGACACCACTGGAAACAAAATTCAAAATGGAATTTCATGCCTAGAAGAATCGTATAACAAATGAAACACACGAAGTTCAATCAAAATCTGCGAAAAGAATTTTGAGGAATACATGAAAAACCAATTTTTCCTTAAATTTTTGACACCCCATTATTTGCAAGTTAGGACACACGTTTATATGAAATTTTCTTCATAACATATGACAAGAAATCACCACTTGAATTTAATTAATGACAGCATTTGAGGTACACCCTGTATTGTTGCGTTGCTGAAACACAACAGGAATATGGTATGTATGTGGTGTATGCAATTGAAAAACATATTGCAGGTTCAGAAGTTACTACTCATTCAACTATAGAGGGTGGATATGAACATTTTTACTAACTTACTTTGAGGGTATATCGATGTTTTCATACAAAATTGTTCAAACTTGTGATTTTTTCAACAGTCACATGCATGGAACTTCTTTAAGTGTAATGAGATTGCAAATAATAATTTCAGTGAAGTCACAATGCATGGGTTACCTTACCTTATTAAAATTTATGGTGAATATCATTGTACACCACTGATTTCTCCAAGTTTTATATACAATAAAAATTCAGTTTGACGCAAAATTTTAATGTACCGGTGCTCTCAACACATAATCAGATTACTCAATCACTTCAATAAGCATTATTCTGAAATTCCGAGACTTTTTCAGCAGTCAACAACCATACAAAATGATGCCACCATCAAAGCTTTGGGAGATCCTAAAATCTTGTTGATATGTCAAAAATAAATCAAGTTGAGGAATATGCGTTTATATGAGATATGACAAGGAATCACCCGTTGGCATTTATTCATCCACATCCTGTATATAGCCAGTAAATAATGTTCAGTGCTAGAAAGTTGCACAATACTTTTCGCGATAACATTTTTTACTGCTCTTTCATACACGGACCGACGGTGTTTCTATTATATAAGAACCCTAGGACGATGGTTGTATACAATGGACTCGATACGGATCCAGGAATACGTGCATTCATCTGTCTTTTTATTGTATGGATATGTTTACTGAGGCGTTCTTGAGTCCTGATTTCAGCTTATTCTTTTCTAAACTCCTTGACCTTTTATCGATCGAATTTGCGGAAATAAGCAGGAATAGGATAGAATCGCATTAGGTGGTTGCCGTCAGACTTTCAAATACCAGGAAAACCATGAATAAACTAGATCTCCGTTCTGCCATTCGTGAGAGATCAGAGATCAGAGATCTTTCATAATCTCTTTATATGGCTCATTACAATGTATGATAGGAGTTATCTGTACTGATGCTTGATATGTAATTATGAAGGGTAGATATATGATAATCGCAACTCACATGCCCTCAGAGAGAAACTAGATTTAATCAATGTTGTTTCATAAAACTGAGGGAATAACCATAGAATATCTCAAATACTGTCTGTAGGTTAATCGAGGAGGTGGAACATTCATTATTCCAGATTTTTTTGGGATTTTCTCTCCTTGTGTGTACGTGTATAGTTAGGACAAATCAGATGATTTGCCCCAAAATTTCACTGCGTTTGGATAATTTTCCTATCAGAGAACCTAAAAGAAATATTCACTAGCTTGTCAGTGACAATATGTATTGAAAAAGGTCAGAAGGGAAATAAAGGTAATATTTAAAATATATAAATTTTCTACTTTTCCTTGAACGTTTCGGGAACGAATCTGCTCCCGTTTTCAACATAAAAAATGGATTTTCTGTATGGTAAATTCGTATTCGTCCTGGCACTTTTCAGTTCTCAGTGACAATTGGTGACGTTGGCAATCAAATGAGTAACAGGATGTTTTCAATAACTTATCATGAATTTACCATTTTCATTTTCAGATTTCAGTAGGGAATACCATGTTCTATCTATATCAACTGAACAGGAAGCAATGATATTGTCTCCGTTCAGAAGAATGCAAGCAGATTCCTTAATTTTTCTCTTCTGGTTGTTATCTTCTTTTCCAATGATTTTATTATTATTCCACTCTGCCATATATTGTCCATCTTCAGTAAATATATGTTCAGCTAGTTTGGATTTGTCGATGTGCCTTTTCTTTATATTGTATTTATGTTCAAAGATAAATGAAAATTTGAGATTTTTCCTATATTTCTTCATTTCTCTTCTCCAAACCTTTTTCAATAGAAATTGTCACTGACAAGCTAGTGAATTTTTTGTTTTAGGCTCTCTGATAGGGAAATTCTTTAAACGCAGTGACATTTTGGGGTAAATCATCTGATTTGTCCTAACTACACGTATATTGAAATAGTATTCATATCTTTATTTTATAGAGACGAGAGAAAATCCAAAAAAAAATCTGGAATAATAGGATATGTCGCTGGAACTGAAAGACCTATCATTTCGCAATTTATATTCATTACATATATATACAGTGATTTTCTTCAATGTTCCCCCCTCCATTTTATTTTTTGAACGGGTCAACTGAAAAAATTGAATCTTGGGATAATGTAATTCATGCACGAATCCCATATTTTGAAGTAAAATTGACAGATGAGCATTTCAAGATGGCGACTGGGCCATCTGGGAAGAAAAAATTCAATGGGACGGAAGGTCTTGTGACACACCTTTTTGAAGCTCCTGAAGAGTGCTTCACAACCCTAGAATATAAAATCAATATCTTCACCTATTACAAAATAGCGGAACTTTCAATAGTTGCCTGAATACAAACATATCAATGTGGATATTGTATTCCAACAAGATGGAGCACCACCACATTACTCCAGACGAGTTAGAAACATTTGGATAATACTTTCTCTGGTCGTTGGATTGGCCTCGAGGTCTCACTGAATGGCCAGCCCGCTCGCCAGATTTGAAACCTTCAGACGTTTTCTATGGGTCAATTCAAAAATGTGTAAGAAAGTGCATACACTCTCCGGATATTTCTGCTTGATTGGAAACTTCCTATGTTCAAAGGATAAATATATTATGTCATAGGCGTTGAACGCTCTTGTGAATATTGACGAGACGCGTAGAGAACTTGAAGATCTTCAAGCTCCATCAAACAGATATGCATCTTTTGTTCAAACATCGATGTCATCCATGAGAGTAGTTTCTTTTATTGAGAAGTATGATGATGCCGTCTAGGACACTGATCATCATAGAGTTGTCTTGGAGAGTGATTGGCATTTATCAGCATCATGATAGTTAACAACGCGACAAATAAACTGGAGCTTGTTCTGCAATAACAAATATTATGCAAATCACATAGTATACTGGATGTGCATTCAAAACATGCATTGAACTTTTGACACTAGATTCGCAAAGGTTCACAATGGAGGTCAGACACAAATGACCAGGATAAATAAATGGGAATTATCGCTTAGACATAAAATCGCGGTCGCGAAATAATATGTGTGTGCGTAATGTTTTTCCAGACTGAAATTGCGAAGGACTTGACTGAAACAGATACAACACTTCTATTATCAGAGATAGGTAAGATGTTATGTACGTGTAAAAAGATCAGGAGCATGTTACTGACGTCATGATAAGAAGAAAAGTTCGTATAAACATATCTCTGCAAAATATTCGTTTCTGAGATACAGAGTGTCAAAGTATACTTACACCTATTTCCATTGTCTCAGTATCTCTTGTATGTTTATTGTTGTTTTACGTATTGAAAATTTCAACCCAATCGGTCCAGCCGTTTAGTAGTTGACGTACCGACAGCAACGCAACCTACCGTCCAATTGTATTTTTAAATCATCCAGGAATCCATCGAAATATCCATATAATATTTCAACCCAATCGGTTCAGTCGTTCAGAAGTTATGTGAAAATTGTGATGTATATTGATTATAATAACTAGGGATATATATATTTATTTGTTTCACTGGGTTTACTACTTGGTTTTTTGTATCGACACTATCAATGTTCTTTCGGATAAAAAACCATACACGGAAAAGGAGATGTATAGTTGCCGAGGGACGGCCAGTTGTTAGTTAGCTTTGCAGAGAGTAATACGAGTATAAATAAATAGACATCGTGCAAATTCACGAGTTTCATTTCGTTTGTAACACCCCCTAAAGTTAGGGACGAATATGTTACAAGTTGGCGACGAGGAAATTGTGTCTGTAGTGCAAATTCATCATTAGTTGGTGCCTAATACGAGGGATAATAAGCTATTAGTGAAATCACCTTATTTTCAACATGGCTACCATGCAGTACACCGGTCATGTCCAAGAGTTTTGTCCGTTTTCTTCGGACTGGGCAATTTATAAAAAACGGTTAGGAAACTACTTCACGGCAAATGAAATTGTAGCCGATGAACGTAAACGTGCAATATTACTTAGTCTTCTGAATGAAGAAGCGTACAAACTTTTACATAACATGTGTATTCCTGATGAACCGGAAAGTATATCGTATACGAACATCATTAAATTGATGGATGATCATTTTCGACCGGTAGTGTCAGTGTTCGCTAATCGTGAAAAGTTTTTCGATTCGCGAAAATCACCCAACGAGTCCGCTAAAGAGTGGGCGGCACGACTACAAAGTTTAGTGGCGGTATGTGATTTTTCTGGAAAAGAAGAAATCGATCGAGCGTTAGTGGATCGTTTTGTATGTGGATACGATAAGGGGCCAGTGAAAGATCGTCTTTTTGAAGAGAAACCTAGCGTGAATTTCTCCAAAGTGGTCGAAATTGCTGCTTCAAAATCTGCGATTCACCAGTCACATGGCGCAGCAGCAGTTAAGCGAGAGCCAGAAACCTACTATACGAACTCGAGGAGAGCCTTGCAGGCTCGGCCCCAAGTACAACCTATTGGGTCAAGTAATCAAGTCAGCAGGAGTTCGTCATCTTCGTTTACGGCAAGTACTATGTCGCAATCACAAAGTAAGTGCGCATGTTGTGGTCGTAGAAACCACACAGTTGACAAGTGTTCTTTTCGTGAGTGCTGTTGCCACATTTGTAATCGTAAAGGACATCTTGCACCGGTGTGTCCAAATAAAAACCAAAACCAATCTAACAGAAATAATTTTTTGGAGTCTGAGGACTTCTCTCTTTTTAATATCCGTTGCAATACAGATCCAGTCTGGATAGATTTGTTTATCGAGAATAATTTATTCACATTCAATTTGGACACCGGTGCCAGTTATAGTGTTGTATCGGAGAATTTTTATAAAAATAATTTTCCTAGTAAAACATTGGTTTCAACAGACAAAATGTTCAATTTATACAATGGTGATAAAATTGCACCATTAGGCTATTTTTCTGTTGAAGTCAAATTTAAAAATATGGTAAAACCTTTGAATTTTTACGTGATTAAGGAAGGCGGTCCTCCCCTTTTGGGATGCGATTTTTTCAATTCTTTCGAATTGAGTATTCATAACATAAATCATTCAAACTTACCCAAAGATTTAAACTTTTTATTGAAGAAATATACCTCATTATTTTCGCCAGGTCTAGGGACTTTCAATAAGGGTACTATGTCAATAAAATTAAAATCAAACATTGATATTTCTCCCCGATTCTTTAGAGCACGTTCTCTGCCCTTTGCTATGAGAGAAAGGGTGGAAAAGGAATTGGAAAGGTTATGCAGTCTAGGAGTGATTGAGTCTGTGGAATATTCAGAATGGGGAACGCCGATTGTTCCCGTTTTAAAAAAAGACTGCTCCGTCCGTATTTGCGGGGATTTCAAAGTGACTGTGAACCCTTTCATCGAAATAGACCCGTTTCCACTACCGAAAATCGAAGATTTGTTCGTGCAATTGCAACGAGGGAGGCATTTTTCGAAGCTGGATCTATCCAATGCATATCAACAAATATGTCTCGATGATGAGTCAAAAAAATTAATGGTTATTTCTACACATAAAGGTTTATTTAGGTATAATCGTGCACCTTTCGGAATTGCCAGCATCCCCGCGAAATTCCAAAAAATTTTGGAAACATTACTTCAGGGCTTAAATGGTGTAGTTTGCTTTCTTGATGACATTTTAATTACGGGTAAAGATCGCGAGGAACATTTGAAACGTCTAGAATCAGTCCTGGATATTTTACAGGGTGCAGGGTTGAAATTATCCCTAGAGAAATGTAGTTTTTTTCAATCGAAAATTACATATTTAGGGCATGACATTGATGCAGAAGGCCTGCATACTTCAGAGTCGAAGATATCTGCAATGTTGAATGCTCCAGTACCTACAAATGTAAATTCACTTAAATCGTTTTTAGGGCTCATAAATTATTATGGGAAGTTTGTACCAAACCTTTCAACAATTTTAAATCCGTTATATAATCTTTTGAAAGATAAAGTGAAGTGGGAATGGTCGTCAGATTGCGAAGCCGCTTTCCGAAATATAAAAAAAATTTTAGTGTCAGCTCCAATTTTAGTTCACTATAATCCTGAATTGCCCTTACGGTTGACAACGGACGCTAGTGATTATGGGGTGGGAGCATTAATTTCCCATATTATGCCGGATAAAACTGAAAAAGTAATCTCTTATGCATCGAGGACGCTCACAGACACTGAACGAAAATATTGCACATTAGAAAAGGAAGCTTTAGGGGTAATTTTTGGATTGTGCAAATTCCATAATTATTTATTCCTGAATAAATTTACCCTGGTGATTGATAACAAACCACTTTCCTATATTTTTAATCCGCGCAAAAACATCCCGATGTATTCCGCAAATCGTTTAAAACGATGGGCTCTGATACTTTCAAGTTATAATTATGAAGTGGAATTGGTTAAATCAGAAAAAAACTGGGCAGATAGCCTATCACGTTTGCCAGCTCCTCGGGAAGGAAATTCGCGGGAGGATGTAGAATTAAATTTTATTAACTATTTCAGTAGGAATGAACATATTCCAGTAGATTTTAATAATATAAAAGTGGCAACATCGCAAGATAAAATTTTATCCGCGGTTTTGAAGTTTGTAAATACTGGGTGGCACGAAAACAATTCGTGGCATAAAAATCCGAACTTTCAAAGTTTTTACCGTATACGAAACGAATTGAGTATCGAGTCTAATTGTTTAATGTGGAACAATAGAATTATAATTCCAAATAGTTTGCGAGAAACAATTTTACGAAGTTTACATTCAACACATATGGGCGTGGTCAAAATGAAAAGCTTGGCAAGGTCATATTTCTGGTGGCCAGGAATCGGTAAAGACATTGAACAAATGTGTAATACTTGTCAAAATTGTTTGATTCATAAAAAAACACCAGATAAATCAATTCTGAATACGTGGCCTTGGCCTGACCAACCTTGGCATAGGCTACACATAGACTTTATGGGCCCATTTTTGAATAAATATTTTCTAATCATTTTGGATGCACACAGTAAGTGGATCGAAGTTTTTCCAATGACGTCAATAACCTCAAAGCTAACCATTGATGTTTTGAGATCTTGTTTCGCGCGATTTGGATTACCCAACAAAATTGTTACTGACAATGGCGCATCTTTTTGCTCGGCGGAATTTGAAGAATTCTTAAATAAAAATAAAATTATGCACATAACTAGCCCACCTTACAAGCCTTCCTCAAATGGCGCGGCAGAGAACGCTGTGAAAACAGTCAAATATGCACTGAAAAATGCCTTCGGCAAAAATCCTAATATAGTTAATTTAAATTTGTTTTTGAATAATTTCTTATTCGATTATCGGTCGACAAAACATTGTACCACAAATGAAAGTCCGGCCAAATTGTTACTGGGGCGTGAACTTCGTACACGTTTCAATGTCCTGTTGCCCGACTCTGAGCTCGACAAGAATCTGAAAGATCGAATCTCAAAAGTTCAGGAAAAGCAAAAACTGTATCACGGTGGAAAACGCAATATTTTGTTTGACCCGGGTGAAAGTGTAACGGTGCGAGATTATAGGCAAGTGAACGCAAAAGAATGGATAAAAGGGATAATATATAAAAAAATAGGAAAATCCACTTATATTGTAAACATTCCTGAACTTAACGTTACATGGAAACGTCATTTAAATCAAATGAAAAAGTTTCATTTTGTTGATTCGGGGATTTTGGAACACACAAACGTATCAAATACACAGCTGAAAACAACACTTGAAGATTCAAATGACGTCACCACAGAAGTATTCATAACTGAAAATGATTCGAGCAGAAATACTGCTTTGAGTAATAATGTGAACTCAGATGGAAACATAGGAATTACATCTAACGAAAATACTTACAGGCCGAGAAGAAATGTTAAACCTCCAAATAGATTGACTTATGATTAGCATTTTATATTATAAAATTAGTTTAAATAAATATATACATTTTTTTTTAGGGGGGAGATGTGATGTATATTGATTATAATAACTAGGGATATATATATTTATTTGTTTCACTGGGTTTACTACTTGGTTTTTTGTATCGACACTATCAATGTTCTTTCGGATAAAAAACCATACACGGAAAAGGAGATGTATAGTTGCCGAGGGACGGCCAGTTGTTAGTTAGCTTTGCAGAGAGTAATACGAGTATAAATAAATAGACATCGTGCAAATTCACGAGTTTCATTTCGTTTGTAACACCCCCTAAAGTTAGGGACGAATATGTTACAGAAGGATAATTCTTACTAACCGTCGTCCTATTACCCGTTTTCCCGAAGAAATGAAGCATTTTACCGCTGTAAAAAGTAGCCTATGTAGCCTATGTTCATCACGAATGATGTCGGCTTCCAATGAAGAGAGAAGTTTTCAAATCGGTCTAGTAGTTTTGGAGCCTATTCAATCAATCAAAGATTTCCTTTTTATATGCTGGTCAATTTTTTTCTTCATCACAACATGATAGGAAAGAAAATATAGATTCCATTAAGCGACAGCGGCGATTTCTTTAATTTAACGTGTTTTACTCGTTATTGCATACGAAATGATTTCCAAAATAATCATTCAGTCACATTCAATAATCATCTAATACGCAAATAGTGAAAACTTCACCCTGTTCAAAACTCCTCTAGACCAGTATAACTCAACAGTTTTATAGAACACCCCATTATATCGTTGAAATCAAATTGTAAAAACTGGATTATTGCTATAGGTCATTCGCAACCAAACCTGGATTAGGTGAATCTGCATTTATATTGAAATTCTTCTGCCAGACCTTTTAGGCTCATGTATGTATAATGGGGGGATGATTCAACTATAAGGAGCTCATTTATTCTTTTGTCTTATCTTCGAAAACTGTCTTTTCAATGCCGGCGTCGACCATCATCTCCAAAAGATAGATGATTATGAATATCGATCTGTCATACCCTTTATATCTCAGCCTTATTATAATAATTATTTCCACCACAGTATCACATAATCAACAGGTTAGAGATTTTACTCGTTCAATCATCTCTGCGATTTTATTGTGTTCCGATTGTTATCCGATGTAGTATATTTATCGAGTGATTAGGTATATACTTGTTATCCTCATCATGGTGTTTACAATGTATGAAATTTCACTTGAATAAGTTGATTAGCCGCTCTATTGATTTCTTGATCGAATGGGATATCAGCTACTATTCACCATTTGACATGATTTCATTGAACTATGAATATCATCAGGATTTTTTTTATCGCTTGGGGCTATACAAGAATTGCATTCTAGCAAATAATAATTGCAGAAATATCAGTGCCACTGTAAACTTTTTGAATTGAACTACTACATACTAGAGTCATTAGAACGATTACTGGGATCTTATTTTTGTTATCACTGGCGCATTTTTTCTAGAGTAAAAGTGTTGTAGAAATCTCTTGCATTTGCTTCAAATAATTTTCGTTCATTTAATATCAAACATTTAAACAAACAGTCGTTGAATCAGGATTCAAGAGATAGTTTAGCTGGTTTTCAATATCATCCTAGGTACGGATTATCAACTAATGGCATGGAAGACTGTTTTCATTAGGTTATAACTAAATACCATTGGCTGCGAAGTGAATTATTTTATTTCAGAAAGATGTTCGTCGAATCCCGCATATTCAGCGCCAATGACGTTGTACATGAACCATTATAATTAACCATTATATCGAGAAGACCATGACAAATTTCACAATCCCATTTACATTGAGTTGCATAAAAATGCGGTCGCAAAACATGCGAAATTATACATTCTTTAGCAAGAATATTTCTTCATTTCATAAAAGTAGCGTTATGCAATAATCTAGATCTGTACAAGATTTCATTGCCACTAAATACCATTAAAATTTGTGTCAAAGTTGCAAGTCTCTATAAATAACTTATTTTATTGAACGAGTCTTCCTTTCATTTACTCTCGCGATAATGATGAGCAATAAGTTACATCAAAATGGGAGTTTCCAGTTTAACTTGCTCCTATAAATCTTCTCATTACCAAGATATTAAATTATGTCGCGCTGTTTATATCTTGGCTCTAGAGCTTTATTAATGATACCATTCCATTAACATCCACCCGGGAGTTGAACCAATATTATCAAAGCTACCTCACGTTCTAAATTATAACCACGATGCATATACACTCACATCTGGTACTCATCCTAACGGAATTATACCATCAAAGAAGCAAACATTGTTCTACTTCTTCCATCACGTTCCATCATCAATTCAAAATAAAACGCTGAGATACATGTACAGGTCGTCCGGTAAATCATGGATCATATTCTAGCTGGTAATAAAGAAGTTCATAAGCTATTAGAAAACCACAAGCTATAATAAGAATCGTTTCACGGTTTCAGGGTCTGCAAAAAAAATTCGAACTTTTCATAATAGAAGAATGAATGAGGATCCGAATCGGAGGTATTTTTCTTTAGACTGACGAGAATGACCAACAGCGCACCCAAGATTGAACTTCGGGGTGGTGGGGGGGTTAATAATAATGTATCCATTAAATTTTTTTTTGCCTTGGAGCTCCTATAATGTTCGTGGAAGATCGTGCGTAGCAAGGGAGGATAGGGAAAGGAGAAATAGGTGATTTTTTTTTCGGACTTCTGGAGGTGATCTTGGGAATACTTGATAAAGAATTTCAAAGCTTAGCCAAAATACATTTACCTATTATAGTACACACAAAATTCGCTGAATCAACATGTGAAATTCATTAGAGAAATAAAATGTCTAGCTTGAATTTGAACTACTCTAATAAGGACAATATATTCTCGGGGTTAGTTCGACATTGCCTCTTCCATTATTTTATGTCACATTTCGTTATCGATGGAAATCAGTATGTCGGATAGTAATCGATGGAATCTTCAAAATGAGCAACACACCTCGTCCCTTCTCAAAATCCGGAGTTTGTGCTTCCCCCTGGTAGGAAGTTGAATTTACGGGAATGAAGAAAGCAGACAAGCTCCATGAATCAGGAATCGACGGGTCCGAGCGTTTTTCCTGGTTTTCATTTCATTCATAAAGCCCTAAAATCGATTTAGAAGTCTATATCGGAATGCCTATAGTTACAAATAATTATCAGTACCATGACGTTTTTGGAATTTGTTGAGATGGTGCAACTCATATATCATTGGTATTCCGCTGATTTCTGGTATGAAGAAAATAACCATATCACTCATACCATTTCTTCCTAAATTGAATGAGTTCAAATTAACATGTATTCGGGGTGATTCAAAATTCGATTTGAATATTTTAAAGACACATTGTTGGGATCAAGATAAGACTTTTTCTCAAAATTCACCCCCTCCAGGCTACATCAACTTTAAGTTAGTCAAAAAAAAGTTTAAATCTGAAATTGTGACTGAAATAACGAACCAAATCTTCTGAAAATCGGCATGCTCCTGTTTTTTTTTAGACACTTCATTCCCTTCTTGCTCCACAAAAGATATAAACCCAGTTTTGCATACGGAGGTGATCGTATGTCATCAGAACGCATTTAAAACCTCTATTTCAGAGCCGGGCAGTACTGGAATACTTGCACTTGATCCGTTTTTATGACACATTTTTATAAAAAAAGTCTCATACGTTCATACGACCTTAAAATATCAACATCGAATTTTGAATCACCCTGTATGATACATGATACCTTCTAGAAAGTCACTTATGATATTCAGGCTATCACATCCATTTTGTGGAACAATGATTGTGCCCTCGTTCATGTGTGGATAATTGCATAGGAATGCTAATAAATAGCCTGACTACACATAATTGGAAAGCATTATTTTTTAAATCATCCATCACTCGATGCACGTCCAAATTAATTGATATTCAATATTCAATTCGACAAATCTGGTGTATTTGGGATTTCTTGCTGGGGGATTTAACATTTTAATTGGATCGAATTGGATGTTCGCTCCTAATTATTCAAAGGTCACTTTGTGATCGATTCATGTTAATGAATCTGCACCATGCAAAACTCTATATCTAAATTTAGCACTTCCTGCCACGATTCAGCAAATCCTTGGAAATACAGCATTCGGATAACGATCAAGGATTGTTTCAGCTCGTTTGCAAGACCACAAGAACAGGAAGGTACTGGACCACAATTTGATGTGTGATTTTCTCATGTATGCAATCCTATACATGATTTCTGTATATCCAGGTTTCACAGAACCTTTTCCATTTTTCAATACCGGAAAAACCAGGAAAATATATTCAATATGAAATTTATGGATTCCATTTGATGTCAAATATACGGAGGAAATTAAAAGTTCAGAGCAGATGATGAAAAAATATGTGCATGTGTATGAAATATGATAAATGAAGAACTCAAACAATACTATTTTACTGGTTCTCAGTCTGAAAGAATATTCAATAAATAATTGCAATATTGAAAGTATTCATGTGCCTCATGAAGATCTTTTCATCCAGAGTATTTTTTTCGATATAATATAATTTATCGTGTTACATATGATATATTTTTTCATGCATTCCTCTACTGAACGTTTTTGGAACTCATTTAATCTTCTTTTACACATTAGCGCTTTCTGCCACAGAAAATAAACTGACTAACATTTCTCTCTTTTGCCCTTAAAATTCAGCACAAATTGTAGCTCGCAATTCCCTACAATTACTTCATGTGACAGTGCAATCGGGATTAAATTCTGGGCCAGTTATTTGTGACTTCTTGATTTATCGACAAAGATCGAAACAGCTACCTGAATCATTAATTTTTCTATAGACAGTTTTGTTGGGGCTGATTATTCGCTATATTTCGACTCGCATATGGCTAATGAATATTGATCTTATTTAATTATTTGTGGACATGAAAACTATTTCATTATATATATATTTGAAATATATAGACACAATACTCGAGGAAGATTGTAACCTTTTGACAGTATATAATGCGATAAAGATGAAGTCTCTCTCCTATCAGACGTGAGTACCGAGAAGATATCTACAGTCAAAATACAAATTTTTTTCACCTCTTGGAGCGCAGGAAAAGAAGGGAGGATAGGGAGAGGATGTATAGGTGTTGGAATTTTTTCTGAACTGTTGAAGGATATAAGTTCTTGGGTATACTTCCATTGGCAAAGATTTACAAAGCTTCACCGTCCTATAGACGAACGAGTTTTGGTAGAGTGATGCTCGACATTTTACAAGGTTAACGACGAAGGTATGTGTTGACTGGGCCTGTCGAGTTCGTCTGACTGGTATTGCTAGTGATTAATTATAGCATTTTATTTCTGGGGAACACTTCCCGTGAAAGTATCTATAGAAAAGTGGAAGGTCGCCGACTTTTTTGCGGTGTTTTGATAGAGTCAAAGAGTTGGTGAGTGAGGCATCACCCACCAGGCGAGTTGTTCTTCTCTATGAGCATCAGCGTATGTTTGGGTGCTGAACCCCAATTCATGAGAACAGTATTCTAAAACTGACCCTATATGTGCTTTGTAGATCATGAGAAGCTGTTGAGGTGTAAAGTAGATTTTCGCACGAAACAAGAATCCGAGTTTCTGTGAAGCAGCTTTTGTGATGGATCGGACATGATTTTCCCATGAGAGAGTATAGATATAGTGGTCATGGTGGGAATGATGGTTCCAGACATTGTTATATCAGGCATACTGAGTTCCACCTTTATAGAGAAAATACAGGCTTGAATTATGGTGGCGTTGAAATCAACTAGGTTGTTGGTTCCCCAGGCTGTTATTTCCGCAAGATCTTCATTGACAGCATTGGACTGCCTTCATCGTAAGTTCTTAGTTTCCTGGGAATTCTACAAAAGAACGTTGTATGGAGAGTCCAATCGTCTGCAAAGCTGTGGATAGGGCAAGTGGTTGCTCCCAATATGGATCGTTGATATGTAGGAACAATGTTGGTGTCAAGATTAATCTTTGTGGAATGCCGGAATCGATGGCAATGGTATCAGACTATACTCCGTTCACCACCACATGGAGCAATCAACCTGAAAGAAAACTTGATGAAAGATGGCATAGCTGAGGTGGTAAGCCGTATGATGGTAGTTTGTGGAGCATTCCTTGGTATCAAACACGGTCGAATGACTTCGATATATCTCACGCTACATCTAGAGATTCCCTAAGCATGCCTTTTCTCTAGAAAAGCCGATCTCACTGTGCCCAACATAAGCTTGTCAGGAGTAACCACACCATTGAAGACATCCATTTCGATGCTTGGAATTACTATCAGCAATGAACTTTCTTGGGAAAATGACGTGAGATCAATTGCTAAAAGTGCATCCCAAAAACTTGGTTTTTTGTTTCGAGCCAGGAACTATTTCACTCTCAGTCAGGTGCTTATGATCTATAAGGGACATATCCGACCTGTCCTGGAATACTGTTCCCATATTTGGAGTGCAGCACCCAAATATACCCTGAAACTGTTGGACTCTGTCCAAAAAAGGGCATTTCGTCTCGTGGGTGATGCCTCGCTCACAAACTCACTCACTTCTCTGGAACACCGTAAGAAAGTTGGTGAACTGGATCTATTTTATAGATATTTTCATGGACGATGCTCTTCTGAAATACCAACAATTGTTTCTCCCTTGGCAGTCCCCGCGAGATCAACCCGTCGAGTTGAGGCTTCGCACCCCTCATGGTCACTTTGGAGACCTGCAGAACATCTCTTTCCAAAGACTCGTTCATCCAACGGACAGCGGGGCTCTGGAACACACTGCCAAGGGAGGTGTTCTTCGAGGCAAAGAACCTCCAGAAATGCAAGAAGAACTCCAATTCCTACCTTATTTCCCTTGGTTCTCACGATGTTCTCTGAACATTACAGGATATCCCTTCTCGTAGGAACCAGAATATTAAAAAAACAATAAAATGGGTGACGTAGGCAAGTAAATCTCCAGTTGATCTGCGGTGGCTAAAGCCATATTGTCTATCAATAATGATTCCTAAGGTTTCCAGGTATTGGATGAGCTCAATGTTGATGGATTTCTTCATCACTTTGGAGATGACTGATAACAGGGCAATTGGCCTATAGTTTTTGGGCATGCTCTCGTTTTCTATTTTGAGCATTGGTTGGACTCTAGCTATTTTCCAGTAAGGTGGAAAAATGCCCGACTAGTGGGAATTGAATTCATATCTTGGAAAAAAAGATTGAATAGCTGTTATAAATAATATATTATCGGAAATTATCGTTGCCTCACGACTGTTGGTAGAAATGTTCTCAGCAATGATTTGAATTTCAATGAGGAATAGTCGGATGAATTCGAATATTAAGATTAGTTTTCATAATAATGGCTTTCAATGGTTTAATGAGATTTTCATCAATACGAGCCAAAAAACAAACCAATATTTCATTGTAAAACTCACGCACAGGTAGGTATACCCTATTTCATGTAATCACCATGTAATCATTTGAAATCTCATGGAATCATCTTGTAACCACCATGGAATCATATAAATTTTCATGAAATCATCATGTAATCATCATGTAATCACCATGAAATTATATAAAATCTCATGAAATCACCACGTAATCAACATGAAATCTATGAAACCATCATGAAATCCCATGAAATCACTCTTGAAATCTTATGTAATCATCATGAAATCAATGGGAGAGGTTCACCATCAGTGGTTACCTCTCGTACATGCACTTTTTTCCACTAATTTATTCCTACCCTGTATAGGCACCAAATGTAATATCTATGTGACTGAACAGAATCAGTGGCGGAATATCAGATAGACTCATTCGTTTGTCACTAATTATCTTCGGAAGCGGTGATGAACAGAACAGAATTGTAATTAAGAAAATCAGAGCTGCAAAATCACGATGTGTCTCTTATTAACTGAGACAATAGGAATTGTTCGTTAAGGGGAACTTCACATATTGTTCACTGTACAGGATGGCTGGAATTCGTGCCTCATAATTGAGATATCGTAAATCGTAAGAGAAATACTGGCACAATGAAATAAACTAACCTTGGCTCGCCTAACATAAAAGTGAGGCAAGTTCATCAAAACTTTCAAGCCGTAGGTGAGAAGTTTTGGTACAATGTCTTGAGCGAAATTGAAGCAGCAAGCTATGTCAATCGACGGATATTTCCATAGGAAAAATAGTATGACGAGTTGTATTCGTATGACTATTCCATGATTCCATGATTGAGATAATAAACGAGCGCCTCGCGAGAGCTGCACACACTCCATCCATCATTTCGACTTCCAACATAAATGACGTTTTGAATTTCAAATATTTTATCGCTGAAAAAGGAGATTGGTTGGTCACGTCACGTATGGGTCAATTCGGCTTCTGTATTGGTAAAGCGACAGTCCGATGAAATTTTGTAAACAAAGAATATCGCTGTAATACAGAAGAAACCGTGAAAATGGTCGATTCTGATTGGTTTTCGAGAACAAGAGTGAAATAGTCAAAGATAAAAGTTATCAGATGTTTATCAGATCAATTAATTTAGGAATACATTGTGGGTGTGTGTGAAGTAATTCTTCAAATACTTATACAAACAATATCACTCATGGGCACTTGATATAGGGGGTCCTTAGACTATTATACAGGGTATTTCTAATGTTTCAACACAGTTTTTATACATTCCGCCATTTTTCCTTTGACAACAGCTAAACTATAAGTCGTCTTATAATCAACTCTATTTTCATGAGTCAGATAATGCCACGCAGTAAAAATTATCGCTAGAGAAATTGAGAAATTCTATAATTTTTTCTACCTGAATTTATAGCGATAATTATACATTTGCTGATCTCTTCAGTATAAGAGTTTAAAAAACCAGCTCCAAGTTTTAACCGAAAATAGATTAAAGCAATATTCGAGCACTGAATAGGAAGAACAAGTCTGCAAATCCGAGGTGAAGTCGTTTATCAAAAGATCAACCCTTTATTGTTCGAAAGGAAGTGGAATTAAATTGGATTGAATTTTTGAGCGCATTTTATCAACATGCTATATCTAGTGCATGATTCATTGTTCTATATATCTCTTTCTCACGGAAGCTTTAATTGGATATAAATTAGTGATATTAAATTATACTGCGATAAAATAGTTATAATTTATATAGGGTATCGCTTGAATATTTCACAGTATCTAATACTCACTCAATTTGTAATGAAAATATCATTTATGGAAATGTGTCATGCAATCGCTTCATTTTCGTGATGAGGTGTATCGACAGTGCGTGTTCACCCTAAGGTCTCACTACCCCTGTAAAATCGTTATTATCTGACCGATTTCGAAGAACTTTTTTTCGTTGGATAGGTATTTAAAATGTCTATTCAACAAGAGAGTGATTTTATTCTTGGAGTGTTATCGATGCCAACTGCGACCAACTTTATTGACCCATATTTCAGAAAGTACTATAAAGGATTTTTTTTCACGAAAAATAATTATGGATTCTTGATCATGATCACTTGAAAATTACCTGTACCAATATTTCTCATAATTAAACGACTTATCATTATTCTTATATATGTCATTGTCCATTTGATTTATTTGTCAATATCAATATTACTGTTAATTAGGATCGTATTATTATCATTATCACTATTATTTGTGTAATACTTATTTTGTGTGCTTCTTTGTTGACTTGTCCTATAACTCTTGTAAGTTCCAAAGGATTAATAAATTGATTGATTGATTGATATAGGTGATCAGCAAGTGTAATACTGTAGTTTTTCTGAAAAACAGTAATGATACATTATTATTGAGGATGACTTCAAACCTCGCTTCAAACATAGGTATCTGTAGCAATCTTCAGCATTCGAATATACAATATGTCTGAGAAAAAACAATGAAAAGTGGGTATAAGTAGCCAATATTTTTTATACAAACGTCAAAAGATATATAGTTCTAAAGAGAGAATATGCTTAGCTTGATATTAAAAATGGTGTTGAACTGGCTTATAAGGCATTAATTATTGTTGAACTTCACAATTGTGAAACACCCTTTATATCATTTTATAGCATCATGTTGAAAAAACGTTGAATTTTCGAAGAATCGTTATTCAAACTCATTCATATAACAAAATTGTCGTAACCACATTGACAACGTTGAAAAATCTTCGAATTTCTCACCCACTCAACGTTGAATAAACGTTAAATCAACGTACCTACATGTACCTATTGGGTGAGCAGTTGTCAGGAATAGTAAGTGGTATAGTGTAATTCCTCCAAGAAATATACTTCATATATTATCTCCTGAAAGAGAAGACTATATATAGAGTTAGAAACAAGTTCATAAATAATATCTCGGTTCCAAGTTTACTCCGGAAACTCTGAGGAACTTGAAATTTCACTTTGGCAGCGTTTTATTTTGAAGTAGATATACGAATGTTTAAATAGAGGATGCTGCTTCAGAATATCGATAAATAAAATATTTCCTTCAATCTTTGATCCTAGCAGATTTTACGGAGTTCCGGATTCGCAATATCTCTGCTGCTTTGCTGAATTGCAGATGGCCACCATCACTTTCCAGGAGAGCCGTTCAAAATTTTCACCACTTACTTCAACAGCTTTTTCATCTCTGTACGATTCAATCGATTTTTTTCTGTCTCTGCTTTGGATTATATAGTATACAAGCAAATCAGAACCAAGGAGAATATTCAAGTTCAAGGAGTTTATCTCACTGAGGCAGTGAGTTGAATTCTGGAAAAAGGTCATATCTATGTTTGGTTATGTCATTTGCGAGCTCATATTTCATATCTATGAGAATCATATAGTCGTCGTTTCACATCAGGGTATGAATCATCCATTTTTGTGATTGATTGATCTTACAATTTTAAAATAATGAACCTTCTGCACTAATCATAGGTGATGGATTCACGTCAAGATTAAACTCAAAATTATCGAAATGATTGGTTTTACTGAAACTTTGAGGATAAAAAAATAATAAAAGCAAGTTCGCAATCCAGTTAAGAACGACTGAAGGTGAGTTTATAGAGCAATTAAAATAACATGATGAATAAGATAAGATTATTTAAGGATTAAGGAATAAAATCCATCGTTTGTACAGATAACTAAAATAAAATAATGAGTAGGGATTTTACCAATCCCATCACGGCATTGATGACAATGACGTTTCATGTTTCATGTTCTATGGAAATTCTGTGACAGAATTCATTTGGATCATGCGTCATCTCTCATTTTATTCTTATTCTTAACTTATTTCCTGTATGAATGGTTCCATAGAAATGCCCATGTTAAACTTTCTTATTTTATTTCATTTTCATTCCTTATTTTGTTTTATTCGCTGTATAAACTGGGTGTTCGAATTATTGTGCTTTTTGCCCGTCATCAGATTCAGCGCTGGACCCAGTCACCGAAGAGGTGATGAAATCGTCAGTGGCGGGTTCTCGAAAGCTAACACGGTCTTCCTGACTCAAGGGCATCCTCTCACCAATTCGAATGACATGACTGTGGAGAGAAAAACGAATAATTGAATCACTCCTTTATGATACAAACGATTATCCAACAGCTTTGTACAAAAAGTACGTCAGTCAAATTATCTCTTTTATTTTAGCTACTTACTAAAAGTTCTAACTATCACTACCAGCTCCGTACTGCAAGTACTAACTGTTGATATCTTCTAGCTACTAGGTGCCTACTCAAAGTACTAAATGTTACTCTATATGTCCTAATTACCAGCTCTGTACCGAAATTACTAACTGTTGTATGTCCTTAGCCACCAGCTCCGTACCGAAAGTACCAACTGTTGCTTTGAATCTCCTAGCTACGAGCTCCGTACCGAAAGTACTAACTGTTGCTTTAATGATCAGTATCTACCGGTTCCGTACTGAGAGTAGGTACTAGCCGTTGTAAACCAAACACATTTAATATAAAATCAGTGATATTCCGGTTGCGTACTGAATGTACTAGCCGTTATTTCAATTGTCTTTCTTTTTTCATGTGCCAACAATACCGACTTACCTACACGAAAACAAATTGCAAGTGATTACCTTATTTCCATCTAATCTTCTCAAGGCATACCTTTCGGCCAGTAGACAGTGAGCTATCTCAAGAGGTTCCTGAAATTCAAGCTTCTATTTCTCACCTGAAGCGACCTGACTATTGTCCACTGCTACTTGCTTGTCCAATCCAAATTGACATCAACAACGCTTGGAGTACGCAAGCTCGTCATACAAGGAGTATACAATAGATCATTAACCATGTTTGCACCGTTTGCAATAACCTCCATTTTGATGCCGGGCCTTTGTTACACATCAATTTCACCGCCGGGAATAGTTCCATCTGGTACTATTATCAGATCGATTTCCAATTCCATCATAGCCGGTGTCACCATGACTGTACTATATTTTCCAATAGGATGTGTAATATTGTTTCCCATTCCTGTTTACAGTTGGAAATCAGCTGACTGGTTTTCTAAATTTAACATTTTAGCGACTTTATCATGAAGAATTCATACGTCAGCAGCTGCATCGACTAAATACGGAACTAAAAAATGTTTTTATCGTGTTTTATTGTCACATTGGGAGACGACCTGATGACGCTAGATCGCTTCGTCACTTTGTTTTGCGGTAGCATTTTTCTTCTCTATGGCCTATTTGGTTAAAATAATTAGAAACACCAATTTTATCCTTCACATCTGTCAGTGAAACATTTTGTTTCACTCCGGGAGCGTCTTGTCCTGAATTAAAAGTACTGCGGATCCATTGTTTACAATCGGATTGTTTGTGTCCATATTGATTGCACTCTCGACACTCCCTAGAGAAACTCGACGATGACATTGACCCACGTGGACGATAAGGAGGAGAGTTATACGGTTATAATGTCGTTCTCGTGGACGTTCTCGGAATTCAAGATAATTGTTTGATGCCACCCATCTTTCCGTGACATTCCGGGCATCACACACTGCCAGTAATTTCAGCAAGTCCGTTTCACATGACATGGCTTGAAGACAGATTCTGTTCTTGACCTCAGAATTCTGTACATCATATTCCAAAAGGCTGAGAAATAGAAAATTAGAATAGGAACATCTGATTGCAGCTGATTTCCCGTTTCCATATTCCACCAATGAAGCACAGTCGGAACTTCTGATCGCCAACCATGCTCGAATTCAAGTTACTGGAGTTTCCTGTTCTGGGAAAACGACTTCAAAATCGCGACCAAATAATGATCAGTTTTCGCATGTTCATGAAATCTCGCCGCTCTATCTCGTAAGGCGTTACCGACTTTCAAAACATTTGAAGTGCCCGGTAAGCCAATTTTCGGCTAAGTATCGTCGGGATCAAAAGTTGACAGTTTGATCTGCGCAGAACCTGCGAAGTTGATAACCTGACTAAGCGCAAACTGCTTGGAAATGGGCGAGGTGGTTTCTGCTTGACTCTGTTGGGTAGCCATTGTTGTCAAAACCTGAATCATCTTATTTTGAAGCTGTATGTTATTCTTCTGCTGCTGTTTCTACATTTTCATTATGTTACTGTTCATATTGTTCTCACTGGCAACTCGATCTGGTTCGTTGTCACTATCACTGTATGCACTAACGAGGCTCTGTGCGTTTACGTCCGACATTTTTTCCACACAAAAAGATAATTTCTCGTCAAGATTTTGTCCTTCATCCTTCGATTTTGGGCTCAAATGAGGTATCCCACTTCTGATGATAAATCCTCACGTCAAAATTAAACTCAAAATTATAAAAATGATTGGTTTCACTGAAACTTTGGATATACCAAAATAATAAGAAGCAAAAAGAACATAGGTATAGATGACATCATTTTTGGCCATAATAATTGGACTTATTCATGGAACTTAACATCATATAAACAGGGACAAAAATGAACGCTTGCTAAGTTACTCGCTAACTTGCATCAATATTTGGAGGCTGACAAAACTGGTACTGGTCAAATTGGATTGTAACATCGACAGGATACCTAATTTCAGTAATAACTTTCCAGAAATGTATGTATACCTTGGTACTAAAGTGACTCAATCCCTTAATTACCGGAAAGCTCGTGAACCTTTATTATAACGGTATGTTTGTAGTGCTATAAATGTATATAGTGCTGAATCAAAGGATGTTAAGCACCATTTCCATATTTTTTAAAGTATAAAAATAATTAAAAAACTAAACTTGGCGCTGTAACCTTGACATTTTCTTATGATGTTGTTTAGCCATTTTAGAATGAAAAAAATTCACAAGCTGTTTTGATGAGCAGAAGTGGGTGCCAGGCGGAGTGGGGAAATATGATTGGCTGGCCAAAATTAAAGTTTGCTGACCGGATATTTCCGATTCACATTCGATAATAATATTATTTGAATGAATACATTATTGCTACTAGTAAAATAATGTCGATTCATCCCTCAGAAGGGTAGTTTACTCTATAGCTGTTATTCAAAACTCCTTTCAGACCAAGCACATATGGATATTAAGTCGCCACCATGGGAGTAATTTCGATTCACCCCTGAAGAGGGGTAATTTATTCCTGTTGTTTTAAAAAATCCATGCTGACTGAGCATTTCTGTTTCGGATTTTCGCTTCAAATTACCAATTTGAACATCTCATATGGATGTTCAGCTACCACCAAGAGGGGCTAATCATTTCGATCCACCCCATAAGAGGAGAAATTTATTCCTGTTGTCAAAAAATTCCTTGCTGACCGAATTTTCGGTTCAAGTTACATATCTTAACATCTTATATTGATATTTAGATGGCAAAACAGCAACCTGATGGGGTGGATCGAAATTACTCTATTGATGGCAACTATATTTTTTGGGTATTGGAATTTTTTTTGAACTTCTGGAGATTATATGTTGTTGGGAATACTTCCTCAGGCAATGAATTCCAGAGTCTAGCCGTTCTATGGATGAAGGAGTTTTGATAAAGTGCTGTTTGACATCTTGTACAATTTTGAATTTTTGGAGGAACTGATCTGCAGGGTAGGAGGTTGACCGTTGGTTAAACCATGTTAGGTGAAGAAATAGATTTTCAAACATAAATATTGATCTATCCATGGCTGTTCCAAGATATATTTTTTTATTTGAGGTAGGTACGGATTTTATCCCATCATAGGTCTCCACACTGTATATTTCTGTACACCTACATTAATAAAGGAAACTCCAAAATAAATAATATTATGTTATTCCCATCTTCACAGTCACTGGGTTTTCCAATTTCATGCCTGCTTGAATTCACCTCAACTTTTCAAATTGAAGTTCAGAAGAAATGGATGTAACCATTGCCCGTGTGCTGAAATCGATATACTGGATATCGGAGTCTGAATTATCAGGTTTATTCTATTTAGTTACGGAACTGGTATCTAGCTTGTTCAGCCCAGTTTCAATATTTGAGCATAATGAATACGAAGCTGAATGTCTATATCCCATGTCATACACTAATCAGAGATTCTATTTTCATTTCATGAAAAGTTATTCAGATCGTATCTCTAGATTTATATGTTTGTTATTGCTCACGAATGATAGACCTATGCAACAGGCAGTTTTTGTGGTATTGACGGCATTGTGCATTAACCAAAGAGGCGATTGCCGATTGATCAGAATATTTGGCATGCTTGAGGCCAAGGATTTGGTATAATTAATTAAATGTTGATGTTCTCCTTTTTGGACAATTTATATTCTGTAATGAATGCTAAATAAATACTCCGTCCTGTGTATATTCCATGTTTGACAACCATCCACTGCACCAGAGCCACATAGTTATTCAAATTAAGTGTCCGCAGCCATTTGGTATTATCAAGATACAAAATCGTTTGAATTACCAACCTATCAATATTTTCGACCATAGAAGAAGATACAAATTCCTTCTGGATGTAACATCACAAACAAAAGCTTCAACAAAAAAAATTAATAAAAGACAGGAGTTTTCATGTGGAAAATTGTATTTTAGTCTGAATTCGAAAGCGAGAACACTAATTTTAAACGTTATTCCATCCTGAAGAACGTTAGGAATACTCTCAGTTTGCTGGACACTGAATTTGTATAGCCCTATATAACGATTCAACCCACTTCGAGTTCCTTAGCATTCGCAACCCAACCGTCATTCCTCTTGTCTAGTTTATAGGTAGATCTTCATTGAGCGGAGAGAATAGCCCTGAAATGTTGGTATACTCTATATATCACGATCACCCTTGACACGTAGAGGGTCAACAAATTGTTAAGCAAACCTACTAGACCGAGATTAGGTAAACAATGCTTCCGTAGAGTTGAGAGTGGACTATTATAGCTCCCACAAGATGTGCTGTTCTCTAAAATGGAAAACCGCGAACATTGTATGAGAATCTAATGGAGGGCTAGTTCTCAAGATCCTTGATTTGAATTGAGAATATCATGAAATTCTTTTTGGTGGACAGCTTGTCTATAGAGAACGGTTGCCTCAACTTCTATACGTGATCTACCTACTTACAATCATAAACAACTCAGGAAAACCAATCAAGAATAACAAATATACCTACCTTTTTTTTTAAGAGGAAAGGAAATCTTGCATGAGACCCCGATCTTTTCAATGCGGGAGTCTTACCGACTAAAACCTCTCCTCAATCTGCTCTCCCAATTGGAACCTCTGACGCATTATTTCAATGGGAGAGCTGTCACACGTGTCATCTATTTATTTATATCTTCATCTTCCTGTTCTTTGGTTTCAATAATTTGTCTGATGACTCTGTATGCTGTTTTCCATGTTTCTTCACCCGAAATCAAAGAATGCATCATGGTTCTCGCATCGAATTGTCCCCCATTTCCACCTGGTATTCCTGGCGACTCATTTCCCATCTGTCACAGGAAAAGACCGTGTGATCGGCATCATCTTCTTTGCCGCAGTAAGGGCATTCATCTGACTCTGCTCTCAAACGGTTGTATAGATATTTCTGGAAGCAACCATGACCTGATAATGCTAGGGTCAGGCAATAATCGACTTCCCCATAGGTTCTATCAACCTACCTCTCTATGTTGGGTATGAGTCTATATGTCTATCTTCCATATTCACCATTGTCCCATTTCTATTGCCTTTATTGTACTGGTCTCTCCTTTCTTCAATCAGGAGAACAATGGGTGGTACATCGGCTATCACCCCTGCTGCATTTATCGATATCGTCCTATATGGCACATATTCTTATGCACATTTCAATAGTTTGGATACCAATTTCTTGTTATTCGTTACTGTTTGCCAGGCTGGCTACGCTCGATAGAAATCTCCTCTTAGATGCTCTGGGTTCTCTAAGATTCGGCATGATCCTGGAGGAAGCTCCGACTGTCTTTTCCACAATTTGGGCACTTCGTCAACATGCTCTGCAAAAGTTTCAATTGGTGGCCAATTTTGGTTGAAAATTATCATGCGGATGTCGGTTTGTCAATTTTTGTCAAGTACTGACTTCATTCAATAACTCTGAAATTCAAACGTATTCGCAATGAAATGGGCTTTAAAATAATGTATTGAAAGTTTGGTATTTCTATTTGAAGTTTCAAGGAGCTAAGGATCAGAGGGATGAACACAACGAGTAAATACTTCGCGCATTGCATGTAAACCGAGCTATATGAGATTTTTGTATTAACACCTTTATGGTCCTCAATCGAGCAAACATTTAAGATATCAGTTATTTTTAAATGTTCAACAATAATTAGGGCTTTTTCAGCTCGCTAGTTCAACAGTATTCTTTATATTGAGATAAGCATACTTTAGAATCATATTTTTTTACGTTTGTAGATGTAGGAAAAATGTTGTTTGTTGTTTGCCTCATTGAAAAAAACAGTTATCGATCACCAAAGTAGCACTTCGCGCACTAGATTCAAAAAGAACTATTTTATTTTCCTCATAATACATAATTGTATTATGAGGAAATTGATGGTAATCAAATCGAATCAAATCAAATGAGCTTTATTGTCCAAGATGAAATCTTATTGACAAAGCAGAGTACAAATTTGTATATAAAGATTGGGGATACATTGTTACAATACAACCTGAAGTAAGTATTTATAAACGTCAATAAAGATAGATATAAAATAAGTCACAAGAATATATTATAAACATTACCAAAATCAAAATAATAAATAAATAAATAGCTAGATCAAAAACATGAAGATTTGTAAATTATCACAATAATATTCATTCATGTTGAAATATGCTTGTTGTGTCGTTGACACTGATGAAACAACCAAGAGTCGTTGGATTTTTACGATCGCAGAGAAATGAATAAATCTAAAAAAACTGCCGAGTGAACTCTGCTTTTTAATTTACGTACTGAAACATTCATTGCACGTTTTCATTCCTCCGTATACCTATAAAATGGAGATTAATATGGATATATGGAACACATAAATGCCTATACTAGACAGATAATTAATTATTGTTTTTGATTTGAGTTATAAATTTGGGAGATGATTTGAACATTTGAACTGCCCAAACTGGAAATCTATATTGATCACCCTCGCCGCTACTAACCATCCAAGTTGATAACGATTTTCAATATTTACTGAATAGGGAATTTCCGTGATATAATTTTATTGGAAGTTGTCTTCCTGACCCTGCTCGGAATTCAACCTGTTCAAACAAAAATGTAATCAATAAGAGCACAGTGCCATATCAGATATACGACATGAGAAGGGCAACCTCAGGAAGGAAGCCAATAACTTTCTAGTGGTGTCGAGATCATTGTCATTACAAGAATCAATTTGTCTCACGAACTCACTTGGGAGAAATTCCTATTGTAGCAAGACATTTTATACTGATGGTCTTTCCATGTATTGATGACATGTGATACAATTATTCATTATTTAAAATCATGAGGAATACTCTTTCCCAATAGAGTCGGTTCTTTCGAAAACGCTACTAATGCTTTATAATCAACCCCAAAATATGAAAAATAGACAAGTTCTTGACCGCTCCACGTGTACACTTCATAAGGAAAAGCGTTTTTCTTTTTGTGGAAAATTTTCCGCGATATTATGCTGTAGCCTGCCGCTGTACGGAAGTTCAAACAAACTGAAGCGGTAATAATTGATGGCATGCAATCAGCAGCGGCCGAAAGGGCTCAAAAGGGTTAGGAAAAACTGAAGCAAATTGAAGGAGACTTCCGTGTTTTCAAATTGCATGCCTTTGAATGGCACTGAGCCTTCGAATCACTCCAGCCTGTTGTGTATTTGGCCAGCAAACTACCGACCCATATGCTATCATGGGCCTAATGACACTGGCATCGAGCCATGGTCATTTTTGGATGTAGTCCCCAATTTTTTCAGCACATTCGTCTGCACAGATTGAAGGCTACTGTACTTCTTTGAAAAATTTTTGGTAGGTGTTGATTCCATGTTAACATATGGTCAAAGATGATTCCCTATAAGTATTTTGCCTCTAGGGCAAACGGAATTTCTACCCCGTTGAGTACTGGTGACCTTAATCCATCCAGTACTCTCTTTTACGTGAAATTCAATATAGTGGTTTAATGAGGGTTCACTGTGAGTTCCTCCTTTTTACACCACTTGTCAATTATGTTTAGAGCGGTTTGAGTGAGCTCCGAGACCTTACTTGCGAATCTAATTTTTGCAATAACCGCCAGATCGTCGGCGTATACAGGGTGATTGAGGTTCTAGAGCAAAAACTGAAATGGGAAGTAGATCTCATCATTTTTATCAGAAAAGTTCGTATATACAATAGTTCGATCTCGCTCAGTAGCGGAGATACAGGGGGTCAAAGTTTAATTATTTTTTTCTATTAATTGAAATATCTCGCTTACTTTTCAAAATATCATTTCAAAATTTGGTGTGGTCGATACTATTTTTGAGCCATTTTAAGATTTTTAAAATCTACAGGGTGATAAGTTTTTAGGGGTAGAGGCTTCTTTATTCCCCCCAAACTTTTTCGTAGTACGCCTCTGGCATCTTCTTGTGATCAAATTGTGTGGATCGTTCAATTTAGAGGCTTTTTTTACTTTCAATTTTTCTCGAGAAACAAACTGATTTTGAGATAATTGAGATACGTTCTAAAACATGTTAATTTTGCCTATGTTTCGCTTAAATTTTATTCACCTGAAAAAAAACCTTGACTTCCTAACCTCCATATTCCCGTTACTGATCCAGATTGGACTAGTGATTGCAATTTCAGTGAGTACATTTCATTGCATTTTCAAAGAATTTTGTCAAATTATAACATTTAAGCGAAACATAGGCAACATTAGAATGTTTCGGGACGTATATGCTTATTCATCTAAAACAGTTCGTTTCTAGAAAAAAATTGAGGAGCAAAATAACCCTCTAAATTGAACGATCCACACAATTTGGTTACTGAAAGATGCCAGAGGCGTACTACGAAAAAGTTTGGGAGGGATAAAGAAGCCCCTACCCAAAAAAACGTATCACCCTGTAGATTTTGAGAATCTCCAAATAGCTGGAAATGATGATCTTCTAGGAAGTATCGACCACACCAAATTTCAAAATGAAATCTCAAGAAGTAAGCGAAATATTTCAATTAAAAGAACAAAATTATTGAACTTTGACCCCCTGTAGCTCCTCTACTGAACGAGATCGTTCTAATGTTAATATGAACTTATTCGATTGAAATGATTCTATCTCCCGTTACAGTTTGTGCCTCAAAACCTGAATCACCCTGTATATCTAATGGCATGTAGATTGGAATCACGGAAAACCTGTATTGAATTTTCAGAGAGTTTCCTCGAAATGTTCATACGTTGGTCAGACGAGGGGCGCATGGCTATTTCTCCAGAATTTTCATGACTAAAACTTCTTTACATCGGCATGCAATTTCAAAACAGAAGTCCCCTTCAATTTTCTTCAGTTTTTCGTAACCTTTTCGGCTGCTGCGGATTGCATGCCATCAATTATTAGTGCTTCAGTTTGTTTGAACTTCCGTATATTGAAACAACAGGCAGTAAAATATCGCGGAAAAACACGAAAATTCATCACAAAAAAAAAGCGCTTTTCCTTATGAAGTCCACACGTGCATCGGTCAGCAACTCGTCTATTTTTCATATTTTTGAGTTAATTATAAAGTCTTGAAAAGGTATGCAGTGTAAAATGGGAGAACCTGTCACCTGTCACCATCTCCTGGTCTATATATCTTGATGCTCATTGTGATATGTTAATGGTGATGCCCCGTTAAATAGAAATGTTACCTTCCTGCTATGGAGCCAATAAGAAAAAGGTGATCGTCTTAAATTCAAATCCAACTTCCATTATCCCTAGTAACTGCATTCCAGAAGATTAGGTCGGCAGAATATTGAATATTCATCAGCTTTTCATCCCTTCTCAATCTCAATCTTTTGTGAAATAACCAATTTCATCAATTCCTTCTTTATTATTTCTCAGGTAAGTGGTATTTTCCTTGAAGGTAGGTACAAATTGAATGTCTACATAGTCGGGAATCAGTAAATCCTTATAATTCAATTTATCACCTCTAACACTGAAGTAAATAGGAATAGATTTGTGACTTTATGAAATACAGGGTGTTAACAAATGAGTGTCGCAACGAAAAACTGTAGATTCCCCATAAAAAAAATGTTTCCGTTTAGAAATGTTCTTCCCAGCTTCCGATTTCAAGATACAGGGCGTCAAAAAAATCATTGATTGTTTTACCAAACTTTATTGAACACATTTCACAGCACTTGATAAACTCAACAATTTGAAAACCAGCACTCAACAACCTGACATTTAATTGAAGATTTTATTCGACAGTCCTGAAGTGATATTTCCAGTGGTAACTCAGATTCTTTGGACGAGCTTCAGAGATACCAGGATTTGGTGAGTTTTCATTCATAAAAAGCAATTTTTCTCGAAAACTGTTCACTTTTGAGCATTGGAGAAAGAGGACCTTCTTTGTGTGAAAGATATTCGCGCTTCAGAATGTGCTTTGGAAATGACAATTTCTCCAGTGGTATCAAAGTTGGGGCGTTCATCTCTCCGCCTTTGACATGTTCAAGGAAATTATTAGGAGCCTCAAAAGTAGTAGTTATTAATGATGAAGTGTGTACAAAGGTTCAGCTCCGTAGCGCAAATGTTAAAAATTTTTTTTGACGCCCTGTATATCTTGAAAACGGAAGCCTGGAGAAAATTTTCGAAAAATAAAGCAAGTCTATTTTTTCATGACAAATCTACAGTTTGTTCTTCCTTGCAACACTCATTTTTTAACGCCCTGAATATGATGTATGTATATGGCTGATTTAACAAGGTAGTTGATGCTGTACCAACGATATTCAATGTTTAAATATTCATAACTGAAATCGTTTTTTGAAGTAACAAAATATTCATTCGTGAATATAATCACACAATTATCATCATTTTGTTGATTCAACAAACAGTTTTCCTGTGTGAAGATGAAATCTGTGAAGCATTTTACGTTGAAATATTCCGCAGTGGCGAATCAAATTCGGGGCGAAATTAATTTCAGCTTGTCATTAAAGTTCCAGATCTGTGCACACAGTTGCATATGGAACTGTAGCAATTAACAGATGATAACTTCCGGGCAGAGGAAAAAACGGTATATATACGCGCGATTCAGAACACATTTTTGGTACTAGGAGGACTCGTGAAACATCCCAGGACAAGTCATTTCCATGTCAATCAGTAATTCTCTTTTTTTGTAGTTATGAGTATTTCTGAAATTTGAAACATCACTAGAGGGCACTTTCTGACATTTAAGGATTTTTTCCATCTTTCGGTTTTCCTGGAAATGACATCAACTATTGATTTTCAAATGGAACACTTATTTATTTTTCCATAGTCGGTTATTATAACGAATTCAACGATACCGGGTTTGATTGGGGTTTTTCAAAGGATTACGAAAATATTCGCGTTCGAAGCTTCCATTTGCTCAATGAGTGTGGCAGAGAAAGAAATTTCGATATTCGCCGATCGTTTGATTCGTTATATCGTTATAATAATCCTCAACAGATCATGGAATGAAATTAAGGGTGTCTCATTGGAAAATCCAAAGTTGATGTCATTTAGAAAAAAACGGAAAGATGGAAAAAATTCCCAAAATATACCATGATTGTGTGTTACCCTGTATAGGTGTTTCGAAACATTAACATTCAAAATTTATCACCCAAGCTGTCATTTTTCAACATGGATCCAAATATGGGGTTTATGTCTGAAAAAAATAAATGTATACCAACTTGCTTCAACAAAGTTTCATAAGTGAAATATATATATAGAGTGTTCCATAATTTAGGTGCATTTTGGCAGGAAATTCGTCGACTCAAGATAAAAGATAAAAAAAGTGAACATGATGAGTGTAAAAGTGGTTCTTGGAAGCTATAGCCTCTTCCCTGTTTTTGTAGATACTATTTCATCGTTATTTCCGAAACGGTACATGAGATAATATGATGAAATTTTGTATTATAACCCTAATTTTGATGCCGATTTCAAAAATGTCAACGAAATTCGAAAATTCATTTGGAGAATGTATCTAACAGCTTAGTGGACTTTTAGCCCTCACTTTTTTTGTTTGACTTCGAAAAACTACTAAGTTCAAGACTAATATCAAATCGGAGATTAATTAACATGCGTCATCTGAAAAAAATATCATGTCGAAAATAAAATTTTCAAGGTGATATTGTGAAGACTCGATCTGTTCTTATGCAATTATTTGCTTGGATTCATTCTAATGCTGATTCCATTACATGAATCTGAAGCGTATCGAAATAACATGCAAAATATGGAAAAATATAATGTCGAAAAATAAAAAAAATAGGATTGTTATTTTGATGACTCAAACTGTTTTCATGCAATTATTTTTTGTTTTTATCTAATGCTGATTCAATTACTTGAATCAGAAGCGTGTAAAAATAGGTCTCAAAGATTATGTATGTATGATTTATGTCATGTATATAAATTCCATGGTCAAATCGATTTTACGCCAAAACTTCGAATACATGGTATCTTGTCATAATCAAAGAAGTGTACCTTTTTTATGTAAGAATCCTATGATTCTCTATTTCTGTTATGTTATTGTGAAAATTACCATGCACTTACAAAAAAGTGGCGGTTTAATACACTCCTGAAGGAAAATTTCAAATTTCATTAATATTTATGAATTCGGCACGAAAAACAAAGTAATTTCGTCATTTCATCTCAAACCGTGTCAGAAAACCCATCTTCTCCGATTGTTCTATTTTCCAAATAACTAGACATCAATGGTAGAATATGTTTTTTCAGCCTGCTATGAATACTTGAGCGAATAAATACCTATGAATGTTTGTAAAATTCCAATTCCACGATATTTTTCTATCAATTCTGGCTTCAAGTAGCGAGAATAACTGAAATTATCGTTTGTGAAGTTTTTTACATTTGAAATTATCTCGTCATTCGTACGAAACAGTGTGAAGCATAATTGGAAATTAATATTCTTTGACCCTAATGAATACTTCCTCTATAGGGTTTCTTGTTCGCCAATTATTTGATAACCTGTGAACAGGCACCCCTTTTTTAAGAACCTGTTCAAATAATATAATGTTTCATGTAACCTTCTCATTACTTCTTCATACATAATATCATCTATATACTTGAACATGTTCATTTCCATGATTCAAATTGAGGCTGCTGACCTATGAATATCTGAAACATGTACCTACTTCTCTTGATGTCCCATATCCATAGTCCCATTCTGTACCATACGAGGAGATTCGCGTGCCACTGTACATTCAATGTACATAATATGAATACCTTGCCATACAAAAAATGAATATTTTAATTAGTCAACTAAGTTGTAAGTATGTACATTTTGCGTACCTAGAGAGGATAGGGAGAAAAGGTAGCTGTTGGAACTCTTTTTGAACTTTTGGGGGTTATATATAGGTTCATAGGAATACTTATTCTGGCACAGAATTCCATATCTTTGCCGTTCTATAGACGAACGAGTTTTGGTGAAGTGTTGTTCGACATATTCCATGGTTGACAGCGAAAGGATGTGCTGACTGGTCGAGTTCACTTATCCAAGTATTTGTTAGTGTGGCATCACCCACCAGGCGGATGGCTCTTCTCTGGATGGAATCTATGAAACCATTAGCGTATGTTTGGGTGCTGAACCCCATAATTATGTGAGAACATAGTATTCTAATACTGGCCGTTTCTCTGATCCATTTGCCTGGAATTGTATACACTTAGTCTACTAATCGAAGTCATCTTTCTGAAATACAAAATGTAACCAAATTCCAGGCCCGTACTTGGAGATTTCTAATCTAAGGTCTCTTAGAAAAACAACCTTTTTACATTGGAATCATCGATCGCCGCTGATTATTCCTGAAACTACATGGATAAATGAACAAAATAAAGTAACTTCTTTGGCACATTAGAAAAACCCTCAAAACAAAATAAAGCTTTGCGGGAAACATAGCGCATTTATTTTATCCTAAATTGAAATAAAAATGAATGAAATAAAATCTCACAATTCATTTTCAGAATGCATTCCACCAGCCTCCTTGCATTTTTGTGTTCGCTTAAATACATTTCCAATAGAATTTCGATTCATTTCAATCTTCAAAACGGTTGAACAACTGTTTTCTGTTTCCAATGGGATTACTGTACATATTTTGTTCAAATGTCCCCACAAAATATAATCGAAAGGGTTGAAATCCGTGGATCAAGCTGGCCAACTTCTTCAAATGGCATCCATCTACTGTTTTTTTTGACACCATATTCAACTTATAGAGGAGTATGAGAAGAAAAATTTAACAAAATTTCCCTTGAAATCAAGCGGTGGCCTTAATTTAGATAACACATTTTGATATTTCATCCTCGTGACTTAGTGGAATAACATGGAAAATACGTAATGTTTTCTCCAGGAATCGATATCCAATCCAAACCATCGCCACTCCATGTCATCATATTTCTTTAATTTTGTCAACAAAAACAAGTGAGTCATAAATTTATATAACGACGAAATATTGGTTTAGTCCATTTATCAGTTTTACTTAGATATCTTTCACGTAATCTCCTGTTGATACCTGGTTATGAAAGTATGAATTCATGATTCCATGATCGCTTATGCATAAGCTGAAATAACTTATAATATATGAGGCTTTCTTTCCACAATCAATTTCGAAATGCGTTTTCTTTCAAATTGGGGCAGGCTTTCATTATTCATCATTGAAATCAAAATGAGATAGCACTGCCGAAGTTTAACAATATTGGGTGAAACAGTCTCACGACATCTAAAAACGGTTTTATGAAAAAAGAATAACTCAAAATTTTTGTCCCTGTATAAAATAGTATTATATGATTATAACTATTATACAGGGTGGGGCATGCCATATTATGCGAGATCACCATGGTGAGTAAACCTATAACTCAAGTTATTTGATATTTCGAATATCTTCTTCCTATATATTATACAGGGTGTCCCATTAGTCATGGATCGAAAGAAGTGGGGTGGGGGAGTCATTTCCAATCAAACTCACCGTATATGTGGTCATCCAATTGTTGATGGTTCAAAAGTTATTCATGTTTTTCATTTCTCTAAAAAAAATGTATAACAATAAAACTAGGCCACACTTGTGATTTTTTCTTCCACAAATTTTATACACATGGATGACCTTTTCTCAGAAGTATGATTTTATGATATGTGTTACTCATCAATTACCTGAGAAAAATTTTGTTTTTCTCTAGTTTTGTCAGTGAATGCAATATTTGAGTTGATTTTTAAATGCCGCTGGCAGATTTAAAAGCTACACCAACAAAGATAACCAATTATGAGAAAAAGTTGCCCATTTGATACAGATTGATTTTTTTCAAATGGGTCGCGTTTTTAAAAAAAAATGCAATACTTTTTGAACCTTCAGTAAACCACACATTAGATCCATTACTTATGGGAAAACCTGTGTATGAAATACTTTTTTTTTTTTTTTTCGCCGAGGTGGTTGAAATCTTTTATAGACATCATATGGGTCCAATCCCCCATATGATAGTGTGGGAGTCCCCTCCATGGTATACCCACTAAACACTCCACCCCGTTGTAGGCTCCGACGACACTTAGGCCTAGTGGCCCATTGTATCTCACCTACATGCCGTTATCAATTTTACCACATACGACTCATGGTGCCTATTAAGGGCCACTTCAATATGAAATACCCTTTTCGTTCAGGTTCCTGAAGATTGCTCTTCCGATCCCTGTTCTCGTCTACGAAGAAGGCCAAAAGTTTTCCTTCTCCTACGAGTGACGGGGGAAGGGGTTGGTCCAGCCCTGTGGTGCCCCCTGCACAGGGCTAAGGCTGCTTACTCTGGGATGTCGCCCTGTTTCTCAGAGGCCCCGTTAGCGACACCATTCCTCGGTGCCATCCATCCATCGCCACGGGTTCCCACAGCTTGGATTAGGTTGCCAGAGCCTCGTTGACCAGTCCTCGACCACCTAGACAAACATCAGCAAATCGCCCCATCCCTGCCACAGATGTCCACAAATTGTCCCATCTGGCAGAAGATAGCAAAGATGGTCCCAAAATGCTTCATCTGTCAAGCGGCCGCGGCCTGCCTTCCTCACACCACTTGATGGTGAGGTTGGGCTTGGAGGGGAAGAGGAAAATAGAAGTTGGCCAAGAAAGGCCGATAGAAAGATTGAAAACGGAGAAGAGAAGAGGATATCACCCAAGACACGTTGAAGTATGGTGAATATCCGGCTAGGGTACCTCGGGTTCACCACACCCGTACTCACAAGTTGTGAGCCCCTGAGGGGATTGCCAGAGCCTCGTTATCAATCCGCGGCCACATAAGCAGATGTTCACAAATTGCCCCATCCTCGCACTCAGATGTCCACAGAACTGTCCCATCTGAGTGATGATAGCAAAGATGTTCCCAAAATGCTCAATCTGCCGAGCAGCCGCGGCTTGTCCTCCCCGCACTATGGTGAGGTTGGGCTTTAGGGGAGAAGGAAAAGAGGAGAAGTGACCAAGGGAGGCCGATGGAGAAAAAGATTGGAAACTGAAGAGTGAAGAGGATACCATCAAAGACAAGTTGAAGATTAATGAGTATCCGGCTAGGGTACCTCGGGATTGTCATTCCCGTACTCACAAGTCGTGAGCCCCTGAGGGGGTATGAAATACTTGGTTGAATATAATTCAATATAGTTTTCACAGGGTGTTTCCAAAATTGAAGCAATAAATGGAAAGAGTAATAGAAAATGGAAAGGCGAAATGAAATTAAAGAATACATTTCTGCCACAATCAAATTATTTTGTGAGATACTGAACTCCAAAGTTTGCCTAAAACTTTTATGAATCATTTATCAGAGGTTAATGACAGAACCCAGCCGTTTGCTTTCGGTATGGTGAGAAGCACCGAAGATACCAATGACATTCGTCGTTGTCGGTCGTTCAAAACATTCTTTCCGAATTATGGCGGAAAAACTTAAAATGAGAACAAGGGTGAGTGGTCGTTTTTTTATAGAGCGAATATCAACGGGCAGCCAATTTGGGACACACTGTACAGTGAAATGGACATTTGCAATGGGTGACAGAGAAAAGCAACGTCTTCATAGTATATCGACGTCAATCTACGCTTCTATAGTGTGAAGCGGTGAATGCATAATGTTATTTATTGTGTAGATGTGGAACCGTCGGACTATTTGCCATGTGACGAAAGAATTTGTACTAAATAAAATAACATACAAACAAACAAATTACTATACACGTGAATTATCAAAAGGTAATAAAAATAAAATTGGAGAAACAAAAGGTGTTAATTATGTACTTAAACAATACAGCTTGACGTACTGATTCGCCACTGTGCAATGGATGAATGAAGCATTAGTTGAAATTTGAAATTGGCAGTGATGGGCCCAAGGAAATGATCGATTTTATGTCATTCAAATTGAAATTTTGAATTCTATGATGAATTGACTAATGCAGAGTCTTTTCTGCGTCGACGAACTTTAAGAATGATATCAATAATGTAGATTATTGAATACTTATTTATTAACGTTCCTATTTTTCAAAATATCTCTCATGTATACACCTACTGTACAGAGTGAACATGGCAGGTTGAATTCTAGATATTAAAAAATGTGATACTGGAAATTTCCGTACGCAACATATCATTGATTGGACATTTGGATAACTGGTTATTTATTATCGTTGTTAGTTGATATTGAATGATAGTGTCAGTCTCATTATTTCAAAACTTGAACTACCATGAAAGAAGATCTTCGTTTGTTAATACCTATAAAGATAATAACATCATAATGTGGATTTTGTCAATTTCCATACAACATGGGTATAAAACATAGGGTATAAACAACAGATGATTCGATAGTATTTGACCGCGTTGGGCCCTGAAAACTTCTCCACAAACTCCTATCGCAATGGCTCACCATCACCTCACCAATTTGCCATTTTCTTGATGATAGCCACAAAAATATGATGTTGGTCAACACTTGATTCAACAAACCGATTATGCATGAAGTGAGCAATATGTTCTTTCAATCTTGTGCATATGATTCGACGTGATTGTCTTATATACAGGGTGATTCGAAAGTTAGCGGCATCCTTATGGGGCAGTTATCCTTGCATGAAAATAGGGCAAGAAGTTCCTATTAATATGGGTCCGAAATTTCTATACGTTCCTTTGAATAGGACACCGTAAAGATGATTTTTTCTCTACAACTTCGAAACCCTTCATAATTAAATTTTGAAAATTGATGAACGGTATAAATATTTCATGGTTAATAAGATTCTGAATTGAAAATTTCAAAATTTCATTCGGGGCCGTCACATGCGGGGGAGGGTAATGGTAAACACTCATTTTTTTTATTTCTTAGGTTAATGGGATTTTTTCAGAAAATTATAAAATCCTAGATATTTTACGTGAAATACAAACTCATAGTTTAATTCAATAAAGCGTGCCGTTTACGAGAAAATCGACTTTGAAAAATTCCTGATGTGGGGTATGTTTATTGATTACCATAAAAAACAACCCTTTTTACCTAACATATTATTTAACCTTTTCGAATGTAGAATCTTATTTACCAAATTATAACGTACACCAATTTCCAAAATTGAATATTAAAGGGTCATGAAGTTATAGAAAATGAATAATTTTCAACCTATATATCCTATACAAAGGAGTGTAGCTCCCTTAGAAAGCATTCTCGCATCCATATTGATAGGAACTTCTTGCCTTATTTTTTGCAAGGATTACCCCCCCGAAAGAATGCTGCTCACTTTTGAGTCACCCTATATATATATAATTTTTTTGGTAACGCAGACCTAGAAATTGGTTATGACCACAAATAAATATGTCTTTTTTTCTCCGAAAAACAAAACCATTCATTGATAATTTTCTTCTGCCTCGTTATGTCGTCTATCAATTATTGCATATTCCAGCTATCCATCAACTTCTCTTCATTCTCCTTTTCGAAACCCACGTGCTGTCCAAGCGATTTAGTAATCGGAAGCACTCATCCATCTAATACCTGTCATACTGGCTGCTCGAAGTATTATCTAAATTAAACCCTCTATAATATATAAGCTTTCCACCTTAACACCCCTAAACCAACTAGATTTGTTCAGATTCGGCGGTTAACAGAATATATATCGCATAAAATCAAGCATTTGATTCCGTACTATAGGAACTACGTGATCTTATTGCAAGAATACGTGATCTTGGGAAGAGTTCAAGCCTCACAGCGTAAAATACAAATGAGAAAACAATTTATTATTTCAGCGAGGATGATATGATATTATGAACGTGGATACTTGTAAGAAAATTATTCAACACAAGCTCTGGTTAATATCAACCTGATATAATGTCTGGTTGACGATATGAAATAGGATACTCTCCGATATAAACTGTCCTTATTCAACCTTAGAATTAGGAAAGTCAAGAAGAAGTTGCCAGAGAAATGAGTCATTCTCTGTCACCATACGCTAACAAAGACTCAGTGCGACCTTTGAACAATTAATGGAAGGAAAATGCTACATGGTTATCTTTTTACTAGCGAATACCACATGATCGGCTAAGAAAAGTTGGCTGACGAGTATGCGCAGTGCGTATACCGTACTGGCGCGTTCTTGGATAATTTATAACATACCATTTATCGTCAATGTTACTGCAATATTCCGTATGACAAGAAACGAAACAACGGACATACAAACAAACTCCTCAAGATCAATGATAAAGTAGCAAAACACTAGCGAACATATAAATCTAAAAAGACTCCAAAGCAGAGATCAGACATGCAGTGCTGACGTTGATACATACAGCGCATGTGCTTCAACCAATTTTATTGCTCGCTTGTTGGTCGTGAAAGTTCTTGGCGCATCCTCATGTATTATCCGTCCATTTGTTGATAGGCCAAGGCAAAGAATGCGTGGTATGAATGGAATATATACTACAGAACATAAAAAAAACAAGATTCTTGTCAAATACGCAAAAACAATAGTCAATTGACTTATCTCTGGTACTGGTGAAAAACAGCTATTCATCTTTCCTTTTTAGGCGAACTTGAAATGTGTCAATGGTTCATCAAAAGTCAATCGACTTATCTCTGGCACTGGTGGAAAACAGCAATTCATCTTTCTTTCGTTGGCGAATTTGAAATGTGTCAATGGTTTATCAAAAGTTCAGTGGGAAAACTGGATAAGGCAGACTTTCCAAAGAATGAAACTTACAATTTAATCGACTGGGTTTGAAGTTTAATTCAGCTTAGCACAATATGGAATTTAATTCATCAATACAATGAATTGGGCCACAGCTGAATACTTATTTATTATTTGACTCCACGGAATACAATCTTATACACTGACAAGTTTCGAATGGATATTTTCACCCTCTGTTCACACGCCTGGTTTTAAATGATTATTTTGTCAACCTGATCGAATCGTGATATTTTTTCTTCAGCTCATGGGAATCATTCCAAGAAGAAAATTGTTGATATAGTTATGAAAGATTTCGCAGTAACTATCAAGAATACAAGAATTGAAGATGAAGCAAGTCAGTGGTACATTATTTGTTGATACACTCCGCTTTTTATCTGTGTACTAAAATTACTGGGATTTGTAGCTGCTTTCAAGACTTGAAAGGAAATTGGGAGATTGAGAATGGCACGAGTCGAGTTAGAGAGACTGAATCGATCAAATAGCAATAAAACGTTGGCACTTAAGGAATAGGATATCCAGAACTGATTCCTCAAGATTAGGAAAAAATCGGGATCAGATCAGTCCTTTCTTAAAGTATTTTCAAACAATATGACTTCATGACAAAATGCAAAAGCAATGAATAATGAAATGGTGAATGAAAACAGTGGTTTATATAGGTAGCTATAGCTTACCGACTTTTGAACCAATCGCAGACTTACTCCTCATTCCTGATTCATTTACATCGTCTCAGGAATTCATTCATTAGAGAATATTCAAACTCTAGAAACAATTAGAAAACCTTAGATGCACTTTTTTGACGAACTCTAGCGGTGGCTCGAATTCTTCAGTGCAATGAAGCGATCGCTCTTGATTTATGAGCAAAATGACTCTTGATTGCACAATAATTGATCGATAGTAAATCGTAGTAGACCTTGTTGATAGTCGCAACAGTTTACTCTCCTCGTTAGACCCATTGACCTAGGCACTTTGCTAACTGTTCCTAATTCTTGAGCAAACTTCCAAATGAATAGATCAAGCATCGAACAATAGCTATTTAATCGCTGCCATTTTTCACCAATTAATTACTAGTCCGCGTCCCTTCTCGCTAGACAGCAGCATCCGCAAGTGTTTAATCCTCGAGGATCAGCGTGGGGGTCAATTTTCGTAGAACGGTCCTGAACAGGGTCCAGGGATCCGGCGGCTGTGTAGGGTGGATGCTGCGCTCGGGATCTCGTCTCAGTCACTGAGAGGCGGCAACGGCAATCGGGCGTTTTTCGCGGCAGCCGGCGGCGGTCCACGATTCCTCCTCATCGTCGAACTTTGGATGCTGAAGTGACACGGTGGAGATGCCCTCTCCCGACTGCAAGCTCCCGACGTCTCCCAATGTCAAGCCCATGGCCGATGGGCATTGCTCTCCCAATAAAACAGGTATTGTCACGGTTTCCAATCGGGTTTTCTGAATTTCCTCTGGCGCCTTTGGGGGTTTGTCCGTAGATATACTGACATTTTCGTGGAGCTGGCGGGTTGGAGTTGAAGCGTGCTCTATTTCATGGCAAACTTTCCGCGCTCATGATCTCTGTGATTTTACGAGCGCATATTTGATGATATTTGGAGGAAGTGGGTGTATGGTTCTTGTATCGTTTGATTCGGAAAAATTCTTCCATAGATCACATTTTACAGACAGTTTTCCTTTCCTTGAATCACCAAATGATCTTGCATTGCAAGTTGAGGGGTACACTACTACAGTTTTGGAAATATGATATACGGTATTATTCGTTTTGTGTTTGATGCGTATCTTCCATACCTACCTTGAGAAGCGACTGAGCAGAACGGTTTAAATCCATGATATATGATTTCGAGTGAAAGATGAGAAACTGGTTGAATCAGATATGATCAACTATAGATATTTATTGGGTTACGAATCGAAATGTATACCAATCTTGGAAAGTTTGGATGGTAATATTCTCCGAACTCAGCAGTACTTATATATGCATCAATTCTACTTTTTTTTATTGGATTTATGCCAGTTTGTTCAACCAAAGTGTCGATTTATAGCATTCTGCTCTATATCAATTGATTTATTTCGTTCTGCTTGATCAGTTTTTGTATTTAATGCATTCTGCTCAGACAAAAGAAATAAATCAAGGTGCCTATTGATAAAAATCATACAGCACATCACATCAAACAACTCTTTAGTGATGAAAATATTGTATTCAAACATATTATAATCTCAGATCTTCTTCCAGCAATCGCATTGTTATTTTTTTCCGTCTTCTTCATCTGAATCATGTCCAACATGGATTTATGCCAGTTTGTTCAATCACTCATTGGATTCAACGCATTTCGCTTGAATCTGATCCATTCCTGATATGTCAAATTTCTATGGATCTAAAGCGTTTTGCTCGAGGTGAACATTATGGATTGTGCATTGACCAAAATGTATTACTTCAGTAATATTCACTTGGAAAATGTTAAAAATGCACTAAATTTGGCTCAGTTGCTCTTCAGTTAATGTTTTTTGATGTGAAAAAGGTATGGGAAGCAAAAGCTGATGAATTAAATATATTATCATTTGGGCTTTCTGCAAATGTATTCGATTGTAACAAACTTATCGGAGAGGTATTTGAATTTACAGGAAGAGCGAAGATATTTTCTGAACTTTTTCCCGAAATCTTCTGATGGGAACCATGAAGTTTTCTCCTGGAGGCATGTTTTAATATCAGCCTGAAAAAATTAGATATTGTTGCGTTCTGATATACTAATCATGCATGTAGGCTATATTCGGTATTTCTGATATCTCATGTCTAGTTTTGAAGATTGTATCCGGTCGCAATTTATCATCAGTTCATGAAAATGCCAAGCGTATATAGCTGTGGATTTTCCGTATTCCCTCATGTTCGTCATCATCACTATGCGTTCCAGTAATGAAAAGATATCATTATAATATGTATATTCCAACTATGTACACTCACTTTTTTATACTACCTATTTCAATTTCGTAACAATCGGTTCTGAGTTCGCAATCTCCGCTCGCAACTATTATGAATTCGAAATGAGCCGAATCTTAGGGGTGACAAAAATCTGACTTCTTGTTTCCATAGTTTCCATATTTTTGAGTATCTCAATAAGGATTTCAAAAAAAATGTTGAAAATACATGTTAATAATATAGTAGCTTCTTCAAGTGATATAGGTATAGGTACTCGTATAATAAATTTAGGTCAATTCATTTGACGGTTTTTTCTCTTGAAGAAACTGTTATGTTAGCGAAACATGGTGTGATTTAGAAATCCTTGTGGAAATGTCATCGTTTTAGAAGTGAAATTTCCACATTTTCAATAGATTTCCATCAGGTAAAAAAGTATCATAATTTTCTGAAGAATTGCTTTTGCAAGTGAACATTCTGCGACAAATATTTAATAATGATTATGGACCCATAATCGATTGAAAAAACTGTTTTCTGGTGGTTGAGGTCATTGATTTTTGTTGAGAGAACAGTACAACAGGTAGACAATGAGACGGAGAATGTGAAACTGTTTGGCTCAGAGCCATTATTCCTCATATCAAAGCCACTTTGCTGGGTTGATTGAATACAAACTTCAACCTACATTACTATCATGCTGAAACATGAGATTCGGCCAGATGACGGAAGACAAACAATAATAATTCCATATATGGATGAGATTGTGAGCCAACATAGCAGAGTTTGGAGTGCCAAATATAGTATTCAGGGTTCAGCTAATCTATATTACTCCTCTTAAAATCATGTCCAGTAGAAAATAGAATGACTAACCAGCCAAAGCGACAGTTGAATGCTTGCAGATGGAAAACACAAAGGAAAATATAAAGTTCAATCCGAGGATATCAGAAATTATGAACGTTTTAGGTCAAACAAAAATGTGGGGGTTTCACCAACAATGCGATATCCCCATAAATCTGCTAGATGTGGCAACCTTATACGAGCAATCGCAGAGAGGTGCCGTACGAAATTTCCCGCTAAGAGCGAGTGCCGTTTTGGCGCGCCGTTCGTGCGACACACACTTGCGGCGGCACCAGCCAGTAGCAGCGGTGCCGTATCGATTCGCCGCCGCCCTACCATTGGGGCACAATGCTCCAGCTAACCTACATTCCTACAACGAGCCCGGCCTTGCCCCGATCCTACACTCACACAACCTCTACTTCCCTATCGATCTTAAGCCCTTTCGATGCTTGAGATGCTCTCTCAGTCTCACGACCTGGGGAAGGACTTGGGAGTCGTGTGCGCACACCTTGCATCTCGCATCTGATCTATCGCCACGTGATTTCGAAACTTACTTTTGCGTTTGCGGTAGCGTAATAAATCAGCGTGCATAACCTATACTAAATGAGCGTCGTTGACTCTATTTAACGCGACAGGGGCAGTCATGATTGAAAGTCGGTCCCAGTTGACAATTTAGGATCGTTCTCGGGATCGTTGGGATATACGGAGAGTCGAAGGCATATGTATGGAAGTTCGAGTTCGATTATTAACCGATTGTGGATTGTAGGTGTATAGGTTGGGAGACCCCTCGATCACTGCGACCTAGAAGATCTATTGTGAATACCCTTATCTAATTTTAGTCCTCGGACCCTAGACTTCTAATGAAGCATAGACATTTCTGACGGGTCTAGGCGATTCAGCGTTTTTTTTTTACGTTCTGGTTCCCACGAAAAGGGATATCCTGTAATGTTCAGAGAACATCGTGAGAACCAGAGGAAATACGGAAGGAATTGGTGTTCTTCTTAAATTTCTGGAGGTTATATGCCTTGGGGATTACCTCCCTTGTCAATGTGTTCCAGAGTCTCGCTGTTTGTTGGATAAACGAGTCTTTGGGAAGAGATGTTCTGCAGGTCTCCAAAGTGACCACGAAGGGATGCGAAGCCTCAACTCGACGGGTTAATCTAGCGGGGACTGCCAAGGGAGGAACAATTGTTGATATTTCAGAAGAGCACCGTCCATGAAAATATCTATAAAATAGAGCCAGATCGCCAACTTTTCCACGGTGTTCCAGAGAAGTGAGTGAGTTTGTGAGCGAGGCATCACCCACGAGACGAATTGTCCTTTTTTTAGGAGAATCCAACAGATTCATGGTATGTTTTGGTGCTGCACTCCAAATATGGGAACAGTATTCCAGGACAGGTCGGATCTGTGCCTAATAGATCATAACCAGCTGACTGGAAGTGAAATAGCTCCTGGCACGAAGCAGAACACCAAGTTTCTGGGATGCACTTTTTGGCGGACTAATATATGCGTTCCACGGTTTCGGTCGGGTTATTGCAGAAGCGGCAAGTTTCAGTCTCTGCTAGACCCATTTTTTGAGGCGATACCAACCTCAGAGGGCAGATAACCGTCAGCTCTGGTTTGCGGAGGCTGAGTAGCTCTATTGCTCGGTTTTGCGAATGGTTGATGAACCTTTTTGCTTGTCGTTGACCCGGAGTTGCTCTTCAGTAGGAGAACTTTACGGTCTCTTTCCACTTCCGGTGTGACATTTGCTCGTCCCACAGAAAGGCAAAGGACCAAAGAATTCCGACTCTGTACCTTTTTCTGACATGCCATCAGCTGCCTCCCTTTGATTCCTTCACGCCCTGGATCTCACATAAGTTACGGAAAAAAATATATGGTTAGTATAGGCACAACCAGATATCTTGTAACATCAACAATTTTTTATTGTTACTATAGCCTGAATATCATTAAGATTTCTATTTGATATGGTATCAGCAACGATATGTATCTGGTTGTGCCTTTATTAACCAGAATATTGTCACGTTGACATATTTTTTTTACCGTATATGACTTTGTTGTTCAATTCCAGTTGCATTAGTATTTCAAAGCGGTCCCATATAATCTTCGAGGTAAAAACAAATTATTTTAGGACTTTTAGTGGGGCTTGGCTGTCTTATATAAATGTTGGCACTTATCATACCGTTGCTCAGGCATCTTTGGGTGCATAGGTTGATGGCATGCATTTCAGCTTGGAAGATAGTAGGGGAGTGACCTAAGGCTTCTAATATCTTACATCCAGGTCCATAAACACCAGTGCCTTCCTCTTCTTTCATTTTCGAATCATCAGTGTACGAGTGTATCATATAAGGGACCATCTGTCCAGTCGAGGTTCAGCAGAACCATACGTAAGGCATTCTTTTTATAACCACTTCAAATGCACGATCGAAACGGAGCCTGGCTGGCGAGATTCACTATACTTATCCTTATACTTACCAAATCTACTGCTGCTGAAGTATTCCAGTCTGGGTCAGATACGTCATACCATTTTAAGTTAATACAGGTTAGAGCAAAATCAACCGTTATATTTTTTCCACATTCAGGCCAATGGTCAGGTTAGGTTAGGTGGAAGCTAAAACTGCTAATAGATTGAAAATGTCTACAACACACATGATCATATTTCGTGTCAGACCAGTCCTCCCGTTTGATTGCATGAATTCGATCTTCTCGCATTCTTTTAGAAATTTCACGAGTATTTCTATTAGCTCCAATTGCAGAAGGAATTCCGATGAGAAATCAGAGGAATTACCAAATGAAAACTATATGTAAGTGACTATACTAGGTACTTACTTTTAAATCATAATGTACAAACTGGATTCCTCAGTCTCTCGCTGCATTTTTTGTGCATTGTACAACAGCAGAATGTGATGGCATTCGCGAATTTATGAAAAGCCGAAAAACATGATTGGTATGCCAAAATAATTGTGAAAAACTATCTCAATTATTTGTAAACAAATAAGAAAAGTGAGGTTGTGTTTCAATGTTTTACCTCCAGGGTCGGTCATCTGACAGTTCTTACACGCAACCCATAAGGAGATCGATGAGAGAGATAATACTGCTTGACATGCTCTGTCAGTCTCATGATTTGGAAATGTCAGAAATGTTCGCGCTCCTTGCATGTCGCATCTGATTTATCGCCACCTCATTTCAAGACTTACTTTTCCGGTAAAGTAAAGAAATAGCGTGCATAACCCATACTAAATGAGCGTCGTCGAGTCTATTCAATGTGGCAGTTCACAATTTAGCATCGTTGAAATGTACGGAAAGCCATGGCAAATGTATGGAAGTTTGAGTTAGATAATTTCTAAACAAAAAACTATACTTTATCCTTATGCCTTCCACACCAAATGCTTCTCTGATGTAGTTGAGTGAAGGTATATGGTCCAGGTCAGATACGTCAATCATACTGAGGCCCATTTCTAAATCAACATCATTCGACATATTATCTCTGCCACATTACTATCAAGGGACATCATCTCATCTATGAGAAAGGGCTGAAATAATTGAAAGTTAATTTCACTTGACAATTTGAAGGCGAATTGTTCTTATCCATCATTCGGTTGCCCCCTTACGAGCAACCCTCAGAAGTCTTCAAGAGACTTACCTTTTTACGTGTGATCTCCAAACACTTTCTTAAGCCATCATAAAAACGTCTGCGGTCGTGGTGGGAATTGAACCCACCTACCTATGTATCTATACTCCGATCTCCATGTTTATTGACCTTATGCCTTCCACATTAACTGCTGCAATGTATTTCAGTGAAGTCAGATACGTCATACTGACGTCAGCATCAATCAATATCAACCTCTCATATTCCTATACATCAACATTAACGGCACAATTATATATTATATACCAATATCGAACAGTTCCTGGGGTGCAAAGTGAACGGAAATAATACCTACTTCCTGATATTGATTACCAGTACTAAACTTCTACACAGTTTATACTGTGTGTCTCAGAGTTTTTTTTTTTTGTTCTGGTTCCCAAGAAAAGGGATATCGTGTAATGTTCAGAGAACATCGTGGGAACCAAGAGAAATAAGGTAGGAATTGGTGTTCTTCTTAAATTTCTGGAGGTTATATGCCTCGGGGGATACCTTCCTTGGCAATATGTTCCAGAGCCTCGCTGTTCGTTGGATGAACGAGTCTTTGGAAAGAGATGTTCTGCAGGTCTCCAAAGTGACCACGAAGGGGTGCAAAGCCTCAACTCGACAGGTTAATCTCGCGGAGACTGCCAAGAGAGGAACAATTGTTGATATTTCAGGAGAGCATCGTCCAGAGAAGTGAGTGAATTTGTGAGCGAGCCATCACCCACGAGACGAATCGTCCATTTTTGGACAGAATCCAACAATTTCAGGGTATGTTTGGGTGCTGCACTCCAAATATGGGAACAGTGTTCCAGGACAGGTTGGATCTGTGCATTATATATTATATAGTTTCTGTGTCAATTCAAAATATTTTTGTGATGTCATTTGCTATAATGTGAGTAAATAAATATACTGAATTTTCTAATTAGCTATGTCCCACATTATCAACTTTCGAGCTGGTGAATTTAGAGCGAATCGGGAAGCTTAATCCAAACGCAAAATAACGCCAACCTTTTTTTATTATCTCAATCAATGTTTAACCGACCTGAACCAAGCCAATTTCCTCTAAACTATTTCTCCGCTGACAATTTATGAATATGTTTTTGATGATTTTCGATAGAAAATATTCAGTTTCAAGGAAAAACCCTAACATACACATTCGCCAAATCATGCAATATTTACTATTTAATACGCATTCGGCAAATTTTACAATACTCACTTTTCAATTCATGGCGAATGCGTATCTATGTATCGATCGACGTGAACGTGCCGTAGCGCTAGCACGATAAAAAAATTCTGATCGAATTTGGTCACTAACTCTGCATTCATTCCAAAATCCGGGCACTTTTATTTTACTCTACTTCTCATCTTCACAACTACCATTATTTAAAGCATTTTTTGTTAGAAAGGGGGTTTCCTAGAAGTTTTTCAAAACATATCAGAAAAACACTTATATATACAGAGTGTCCCATCCCAAGTCATGTATCAGAAGAAGTGAAGTGGTAAGGCGGGTCATTTGAAATCAACCTAACCGTATATGTGATTCTCCAATTGTTGATGGTTCAAAAGTTATTCAATTATTCTGAAAACGCGACCCATTAAAGAAAATGATGAAAGAAAGGCTGTTTTGAATAATTTCATATGTTATATCATTTTCTGAAAGTCGGTTATTTTCGTGGGGTAGTTCTCAAATCAGCCAGTGGCATTAAAAAATCAACTGAATGATTTTATTCAACAAAACTAGAGGAAACAACATTTTTCTCTATTTATTCGAAGCACCACAAGTCAAAAAAATTATTCTTTGGGAAGGTGCATCCTTGCGGATAGAATTTGTGAAAGGAGAAAACGATTTTTTCGTAAACAAACTACATGATTTTAGGGAGAAATGGAAAATATCGAATAACTTTTGAACCGCATCAACAATTGGATGACCACATCATATATGGTTAGTTTGATTGGAAATGACCCCCCCACGAACCTGCTCTTTTTTATCCATGACTCATGGGACACCCAGTATATATCACAAATTAGTTACATACTTTTACTTCATTTCGAATTTGAGTGTCTGACGTTTTATTTCGAAATTTTATTTGTCGATCCCAAATAATATATTATGTTTATTCATTAATTCAATTATCGTTAGAAAACTAACAGGTGTACACCTACTTACCAATTTTTTCAATCTGAACTCATCCAACTTTCTCATAATGAACAGAGCAAATAATGAGCTGAAAAGTGATGATTTTGATATTTTTATATTGTATGTTGTAACTAGTTGAATCATTGAAGCGTTAGAGAATACAGAAATTAATTGGAATATATTCGACACAATATCCTTCCGGAACTTGGCTAATTCGATATCGATGAAACACAATGTATCTCATACATATATATACAGGGTGTGCCGCATTTCATGAATACACCCTGATAGCTCAGTCATGAATGATACGATTTTCTTAAAATTTTTGAGGTGATTGTATGTTAGAACAATGAAGTATTTTGCATAGTGAACATTTCTATTTAATATTGGTGTGCGATGGTGAGGGGTACAAAAAAAGCCTTCATTTGGGAAAAGGATATGGGGATTCCTTTTCGTGCGAACAAAAAAAAAAGATATAGATATATAAGGTATAGTGTCCCCTTACTAGGATATTTATTTGACCTATGAAACCAAGAACATTTCAACTTCAGCAATAAAATGATATTCACGAATCTTTTTATTTGGAAAATGATGAATCTGTTGTATATTCTTTTAACACGAAAAAAATATCAATCGCCTAGTACGCAGATAGAGAATACGCAAGTAATAGTGGATCATGTGCATTTACGGTCATCTTTAAGGTGATTCAGAACAAACTCTATAGTAATATCATTAATGTATGACCGTTTCATGTACAGTATATATGGAGCATTTGCCTGGTGCCCAGACTCTTTAGATCAGGCTGCACAAACCTCCGCCTGGTCTTACAATATAAACGTCTTCATTCCTCTGAAATAGAGAGATATGACAGTTTGTTTTGGAAGACCACAGGCATAGCTGGTACCAATATAAAAGGAACTACGACACATATTCTCAGCAATCAATGTACGTAAATCAATCAGACTAAAGTATGTACACGTTCTTACAAAATATAGTTATAGTGCCACCCTGTTGAGAGAAAGATAGAATAACCTCTTTCAACCCTAAAACCTCAAGTAATGGCTCCGAATATTGTGGTAGAATGCACCGAGAAAAAAGCTCCCTTACCATTAGCGAAATTCTAATGAAGGCAAGTAAGAGCCACCCTCGAAGGTAATTTCTGGAGAATATTCTTACTCAGAGATACAATAAGGAGTTAGAAATACGTATTGGCTTTTATGAATAATATATCTTGGAAAGGTGAAGCTATTTCTGTTATTCATATTTTGGTACTCATCACATCGGTTAAACCAACACCACACTTCAAATCTTGTATCCCAGACCAATTTCTTTGCGTTTTTGTTCGAATCAGCATATTTTTCTTGTCCGCATGAGTAAGTAGAGGATTTGCCTGTGCCTAAGAATTAAGCAATTTGTAAAATAATGAAATGTGTGATGAATTGGCGTACTTTGTACACTTTGAACCTCCATTCCTCAGAAGCTCTGAAGTAAAATGGTCTTGAACAATGTATTGCAGTTACAGCATCTTAGTACCTCTAATTTATTCAATTTGAGAACTAAAAATTCAAATCAGGTTTATCATTCACTATGAAATTTCCTTCGTTTATGCTGGTAAGGATCACCCATCTGAGAGATGAATAAATCATAAGTTTTTTATGGCTTTATGACTTTTGAAGACCGAAAATCAGCATAGCAAGAAGACGTCGAGGTTATGTTATCTTTTTTCTGGCACGATTTCTTGCATTCACTACATTCAAAGCAGCCTCACAGAAGCTGAGATTTGTATGAACTACTCAGTACTTCATTCTACAGCATCTCTGAAATTAGTTCATAGCTAAATGCTTCACTCGAACCATTTTCGAAATTTGTTGGCTTCATCAAGATGAATATTTGAAGAATCTATGGAATTCTAGAACTAATATTTGCCTAGTCCACTTTCAATGTTGAGAGGCTATAAGATGTTTTCACGAACTCGTCGTCACAGTTTTAGATAAATAAAAAAATCAAGAAATAAGGATTATATCTCTGGAAAGTTTTCTCAAGAGATTCACAACTAAACATTGCCCAAAAGTTGACCAGAACGTCATGAGGCAAAATCTAAGAACAAAACTCCCACCTACTAGTGAATATGCTATAGGTCTACTGACCATTCAGAAGTATTCACTTGATTTTTCTCACATTATAGGCCATTTAGAAATGGCATCTGACTCACTTCAATTCTATAAAAAATGGTGCAACAAACTTTGGTATGCGTGAGGTTTCGCCCGGAGTTGGTCAAGAAAATATTATGTTGTTAGCAAATGCAATGAAATAGAACTATGAGAAGAAAAAGGTGTATAATTGCAGGAGAAATCATTGTTTGTCGAAGTGTTTGTAGTTGCTGGTAATACTGGTTCAGAACCACAATCTCAAACACAAGTTTCTTCTACATTTTTGATTCACGGTTGGGATATATCGTTAGTAATTATACTATCAGTACGACCAAGGGACCAAGACTTATTGTCACTATGAAAGCACTTCTTTTCAATTCAAATTACAATCTTGTAGCCATGACCATATGAAAAGTCGTTATTAATGACTAGTGGTTGGTAGGTTTTATAGCTAGTGGTGGAAAAATCTGTGCATTACCTGAAAACAACGTACCTCTTTTCTTTATCGATCAGGTGTCATATTTAAAGTACCTACTGGTTCTAAGTCATTCATTTGCAGTACGGGGATTGTCAGTCACAGTGAATATATCGATCATTCAGTGGACTTGTCTATATACATACTACATACCATACCATACCCATGCATATTTCCTCTATTGTGCTGAACAGATAAATCATCAACCGCACGTATAATCAATAATTATTGTTCTCATACACACGAAATCATTCCAATTGAGGGCTCTATTTCAATAATAAGTCCTTTCTTTTTGGTGATTCTTCAAAAATAATGTTGATGTACAGTACTTGGAATTAGTCCATATACAGGGTGTCCCGAAATTACATATAAATATTTCAACCACAGATTTTAGGAACAAAGATAGTGAAAAATAGTCATTTGAAGGAGAGTTGATGTTTTTTTGTGAATATTTTCGAAACCATCTGTGATAAAAGAACCAAACTCCGTACATGTATCTGACTTTTCATCCCTAATTTGAAAATATTAAGAATTTTCCGATATTTTGATCAGGGGTGTGGGATAGAGGTGGGGCTAGATGCACTTTTTCTCCCAACTTCTTTATATGCAATTTTTGGCAGTTCGACCAGAAAATATACAAATATCATCATTTTTACTCGGATTTTCACACTCAAAAATTGTACTTTTGTTCAGTTCCGATAGCACTCACCCTATTCGAGATAAATCAATCCCAAATTTCTGCTAAGTAATAAAAATTTTACTTTTCCGTAATAGAGTACAGTCATCTTCAGAGATCATGTCGCATATGGACGGTGTCAGCTCCCTTGATCACCGCTGCAATAAGAGCGTTCATACCGTCCGACCGCGACATGTTCGCTGAAGACGAATGTTTTTTTTTATCGCTTAGAGCGCACGAAAGGGAATCCCTATAATGTTCGTGTACCTACCATATTATTTTTTGCATCTCCCATATTTCAAATCGTACATCGGAATGATGTTGAGAGAAGTGGTATTTTCCATCAAACTATAATTTTTGGAAAATTGGGTACCCTATTAAGGAACAAGCCTTATTTTTATTAGGTAGCAGAATTTTAAAGTCGATTTATCTCTGAAATCGTGAATGCTATCAAAACTGAACAAGTAAAAATGTTCAGATTTCCAAATTTCCTGATGGTCAAACTACCGAATATTGCATATACAGAAAAATTGGGAGAAAAAATGCCCCAGCCCCTCCTATTTCCCACCCCTGATATAAATTTCGAAAGATTCTTGGCATAAACAGTTAGGTACATGTAGAAAATTTGCTTATTTTATCACAAAAGGTTTGAAAAATATTCACATAATACCATCATCTCGGACTCTTCTTTAGATAGTTCACCTCAGAGGGCCATTTCTGGACCCATGTTTATATGAACTTTTCTCACTATTTTTCACACAATTTATATAATTCATACAGTATATGTATATGCAGTAATGGACATTTATACTTTGAATTGTCGATTTTCTAAAGATATGATACAGGGATAAATACAATGGTTTTATTTCCTTGTCCTAGATACGATCCTGAAACGCTGGTGAAGTTGTGAAAAATGCCACAAAGTGTTACACACTTTATGTTCTGGCGATTAAAAGATAGAATTGCTGTGTTCAGTTTTTTATTGGTCGCAACTGTTGCAACAAAGTTAATGTTCATTTTCCCCATTACTGTGGCAACACACTTCTCATCATATCATTTCGAGGGATATTTCTTCTATATTGAATATTTTCTTTTCTATGACAATACATTCCTTCTGCGGAGCTATGCATAATCACATGCTTGGTGATGAAAAATCGATACAGCGATTAACCGAAAATATAGATTCAATTATCGATCTCTTTGTATCAGTGATGTACGTGTATCTCAATTATTGAGAATATCCTCATGTCAGTACCTCTGCTTGAAACTCTTGACTGTCATAAATGATATTAAAATGTGCACTATCTAGCCCATACTGAGTGTAGACTAAGTTTCGTTGTTGATGATCATTGTTACAAACTTCTATACACAACTCAATGAGATCTCATTGATGTATCTATCTATGAAACACTAGTTGTCTTCAAAAGAATCGGAAACTGAGAAAATTTGAGGTGAAGTCAAGTCAACTGATTTTGAGAAGAAATTTGGATACAAATACGATTCGGATCATCCATGTATGGATTGAGTATAGGCTTGTGTTAGACTGTTGTTGCAAAAAAAGAAACTATTAATATTTACTCGAAATATCATCCCTGTATATGTTATACACTAATTGTCATGTTTCCTATTTTGCTTGTTTGACTTTCAATGTTGGTGCTGTGTATCTAGTTCAGTCATCAGTGCATGCAACGGACTCGTGGATATCATTGATGCATTTGAATTGCATTGTCAGAGCTTCCTGAAATGAAATCATAATTGAATGGTTTGGAATTGGAAAGAAGCAAAATTTCGAACTCGGGTTCAATCCATATCGGTTAAACGCAGTGAACTACGAAATTGCCTTGTTCCGACATATCTGTAATTCTGTAAATCTGTAAACTGTTCCCTAATAAGAACATGTTGAACATTACAATTGCATCGAATTAAAATATGTGGATTTGGGTAAGATCTAGGATTGTTGTATCATTATTGTACAGCTTCGGTTCCAATTGGACAATTTTTTGCTGCCTGGGGAAAAAACATGTACATGTCAATTTTTTTTCCTTATGAATGATACAATTGCAACCAAGAAGCAGAAATAGTAACATACATTATAGTAAAATCTTCTCGGCTTGGAAATTCAATTCCTTCATGAAACAAATATGTTCCAAGTTATTTATTCTCCCTAGAGACATCTTCCTCGCGCAATGTTGGTATTTATACCGCTCCGAACTCGAAGGAAAGTCACGTATAAATTTTCTTTTTTTCCACAAGGCTTTGTCTATTCCAGATGACGTCGTTATTCCGGAATTCAGCACTGTCATATATTTTGTTCCCATATACTTCTGCCGAATCACTGGAAAGAATTCTCTATATTCTGGCATGAGATAAAACGGAATAGATTTTTCTTCATCTCAGATAGTAGATATTCCAATTATATACATTGTGAATCCGCCTTTCATAACTCTCTGAATAAAATAGATAGATGGGATATTAATTTTTTTGGACCCATTTAGAAAGTCGAATCAAATTGAAACTTCGCACACTCATCAAGGACTAAATACCATAGCATAATTCAATAGTTTCGTTCCATTATCCCGATCAGGATCTTCCGGATGAGCAATTTTCACATCCAGAGATACGACAGTGTCTTGCACTATATACTCGTATGATAATATGAAATAGTTACATCTAGAGAGACGGTAACGTCTTGCACCAAGTACTCATATGAACCAAAGTTTCCGAAGAGGCGCACAAATTTCCCACTTTCATTGCGAGGTGGTACGATACAAAAAATACGGAAAAACTGAAAAACAACCTGTAGTTTTTTTATTTGAAGAGATAAAAAATTTGAAATTCACAAGGGTTATATTATCGATGATGACACTTCCCTTGAACCCATCAATGACAGTTTTCTTCAACCAACTTTTTATTTTCAAATGGCATCCTGTATATTTCTGTAGCCTATGTATCACAATTTGATGAGCGAAATGATACTGAAAATACACTGATGTAGACTTATGGCACCGAACATCAACTAAAGATGGACAGATGTATTAGGACGATACATCAATTATCAAAATAATTTCAGTTTCATGTATCCAAATCGGTAATCATATTTTGGCTACATGGCAAAAATGAAAGAGAAATAGTTTCTTCACAAGTAGCCAAATGAAAAATCTGAGTTTCTATCTTAGTTTTATCAATATCGTGAGTTATTTTCGGATAATTTTTTCAAACTCAATGAAATTATTGAAAATGTTCTGGGACCGATTAGGGTATATGGAAGATATTCTGATAATATCGTCTAAGTAATGATCTTTGGATTTCTAAGGCTATATCAAGCATCGAAATGTCATGTATTTGGGCCAAAGCCAACTTGATGTATTTCAATAAAATGCAATTTAACAGCCAACTAATGAATGAATATCAAATTGTGATACATAGTTGAATAGAGAATTCTAAAGCGAATAAGGCTACAGAAATATACAGGGTGCCATTTGAGGTTCAAGGGAAGCTGTTACATGTCTCCTGTGTTACCCGGTATAGTTAAGAAAACGAATAAAACTCGCTTTTATAGATAGCCAAACTGAGAAGTAATCAGTATATTCTATGTTGTGTATTCATCAACAGACTTTTATTATTTTATTTTCTACTTTTCTCTAGTTTGGCTATCTAAAGAGGCGTGTTTTTTAGTTTCTATACTAAGTACTATTTTTTATCTCTCGGAGCGCACGAAAGGAAATTCTTTTGATGTTCGAAGAACATCGTGGGTACCTAGGAAGGATAGGAAGGAGAGAGGTGTTGGAATTTTTGTGGAGGTAATGAGTTCTTGGGAATACTTCCATTGACAAAGAATTCCAAAGCTTTGCCGTTCTATAGACAAACGAGTTTTGGTAAAGTGTTGTTCGACATATTTGAAGGTTCACAACGAAAGGATATGCTGACTGGACTTGTCGAGTTCGTCTGAGTGGTATTGCTTGTGAGGAACATTTTCCGTCGAAGTATCTATAGAAAAGTGGAAGGTCGCCGACTTCTCTACGGTGTTCTGATGAAGTCAAAGTATAAGTGACTGTGGCATCACTCAGCGGATGGCTCTTCTCTGGATGGAATTCAGGAGCATCAGCATATGTTTGGGTGCTAATCAGTATTCTAAAACTGGCTGTATCTTTTCTTTGTACAGGTCATGAGTAGCTGTTGAGGTGTTAAAATGAGTTTTTGTGAAGCAGTCTTCGCGATGGATCGGACATGATTTTCCCATGAAAGATTATTGCTGATGGAAATAACGAGCATCGATATAGTGGGAATGGTAGTACTAAACATTGTTATGCCAGGCATTCTGTTCATACACTGACGTTGATTCAGCTTCGATTCTGATTCGTTTCGATAGCTTCCATAATTTTTTTTTTTTTTTCAGTAGGTACCACCAGTTGTCACAGGTATTTGAAATAATCAGGGCAGTTTTCAACTACGATATTGTATTTTTTTAGATTTGTACCACATAAGTTTGACTGCTGAAAAAATAAGTCGTATTTGTGGACTTTGATCAGGCTATACGACAAATATGCATTATGCAGGAAGTCTGAATTTCTATATATATTTCTATATATATATACTAAGATGGATACTTATAGACTGATGAGTTATAGCTGCTCTAAGAGTGTTAGTTGCTAATGATTCGGTTGAGATGGAAATATTGAAATGAATTATAGAGAATCTTTCAGTAATTTTGCTAACTTGGAAAAAAAAAGTATTACTTGTTTGATAAAAATCATCATTAACATTCAACCAATAATTCATATATACCTTTAACCTTATTGAGATATTTTTTGATTTATTAATTTTGATGTCAAATTTATTCATTTTTGTTTTCTCATTATCGTTTTCTAGATTCTTTAGGATTTCTTCTCCTCATTTTTGTAAATGGAAATATGAGTATCATTTCAATATAGTTGTAGTATGGAAAAAACATATATAGATTGTTCAAAAATGTCACTGTGTTGAAATAATCCCACTTTCAGAAGAGAAACCTCTCAGTTATGATCAGTGACACCGCGTGTTTATTGTTACTATATACAAATTGTATATTGAAATAAGTATCTACTAATATTTTCATATTAAGAGAGCATCCATCTCCTTGATGGTTCACTTACAGACAATATCTGAAATACTTTTCACGTGCTCTTCTCATTGTTTCTTATTTTCAGATTATCCCATATCAATCACAATAAAATGAAAGCATGAAACTGAATAATACATTATATAATTATGTGATGAAGTTGTTGTCACTGAAAAAAATTTTCAGTTTTAATTCGCTTGCGACACAATTTTCACCATGCAACATATTTTCTTGCGTTCTATTTCCCGTCTCCTGGTTTACACTGAAATGACGACCCTTCGTGTAGAAAACATAAAAACTTTCACAAACATTATAACTATGCTGAGTTTATTTCCGTTGGATGGGCTTGGTTTGGTTACGAATAATTCCATTCGTTGGTATAGTATACCTAAACGACTTAACGATTCAACGGGAGTAATAATACGGCGGATAAGAACATTATTCATATTCCGGAGATAGTGGTCAAATCCGAAGAGAGTCATTATCTTTCTAGCTCAGTGCCTCCACTTCGCGTTTTTCCGATCCGAATCCCCCTTAACATTCAGATAATCTACTAGCAATTTCCTGCTGGCAAACGGGACAAGGGAATGATCAAGAAGGGGGTAGGCAAAACAGGATAATGTTTTCCACGGGTATTTGTACGCCTGATGTCTTTCCATGGAATGGAGTTAGCAAAGTAATCGGCTCACATAATTATGTCGCATTGTTGAGAAGATAAAACCAGGTTCATTTGATAATAGTAATTTACGTAACAAGTCCGGAAAATACTGTTTTTTTGGACGAGTAGATAAAATACTAGGCCGAGCCGTAGGCGAGTCCTGGAAGTCTGCGAGTCCAAAAAAACTGTTTTTGGACGTGTTGTGTACACTATTCTTTCGGCAACCATGTAGAATAAGAAATCAATGAGACACATTTCCATATTATATTTCTTTGTAGAATACAATTTCTTCTTTATTAATTCTCATTCGTATCAAATACTGAAATTTGAACAGAATACCTATACCTACTAACTGTTTTATTGGGAATTTCGTATGGACATTTTCAAACTCACTATCGCAGCTGCTTTGGATAGTTTAGTGCGATAATTCAAAAATCAAAATGTCTACAAATTTCATATCAAGTAGCTGTCAGCCGATATTTCGCTCCATGGTAATTATCATCTGCAACAATCAAAACCATATCTACCAAGATTTTCATAATTACAGTGACAACAACGATGTGATTCTCCCCAGCCTAGTCCGGGATGGACGTACTTCCCGGACTAGGCCGGAAAAATGATCCTGGAAGTGAGCACTTCACGGACGGTTACCGAAAAAATGTTTTAACGAAATTTTTCGCGAAGCACCTTCTTATGCTACTACGTAGATCGATTCACAACTAGACATGGAGATGTTGACAGTCGAACGCAAATCACCGAATTCAATTGTAGAATAATAGTCGTCTATATAGAAAAACCTGAGAGATTATTTTGGTTATCCGTGTATTGGGAATCGAAGAGGTTATCAATTTAATGTTCGATTTTCATATTACGGCATATTACCAGTTGAATTCGACCTTTATGCTTTTGCCAACCATAGTGGTTCCATCTACAACAGACACTACATGGCCTGTAAACATACATATTCGAATGTTTGGTATATATCGATTCTGATGTATATCCAATTTCTTGTTAATAGTAAGAATGCATATATGTTCTTTTTTATCAACAAGAGTAATTATTGAAAAGGAACATTCTCAGATATATTCATGAACACAAAATTGAAATGAAGTGCTTTTATAGGGTCATAAATTTATATTTCAGTTTCACAGAACTATAAAGATTGAAATATGTTGCTATTGTGGTGAAAAAAATGTATTACACACCTTGGTAGTAAAGAAAATTATTACCACGGGATCTCATTTTACTCGACTGAAGCCACGGGATATAATCTTGGTCCCTGGGTAATAATGATATTCTTTACTATCTTGGTGTGTAAATAACTATTATCACTCTTAGTTATCAACCTTGCATGTTTTTGAAATGCCATTTACTCTAGAACGGGTACGACTGGTACAAGATATCGATTAAAATGATATATAGCCTTTCTTTTGTGAAAGAAAGATGAAGGAACAGAACAGTGATAACAAAATTGCAAATTTGTCACCTTTTTCGAAAATGCATACATCAAACTGAAAAATTCATCATGAGTTCCGACACTCTGTATATGCACCTGGACTCAGTATCATGTCATGATGATTTCAAATCCTTTGCAGATATAGTTATACGTCAATATGAGAATTCAAGAATGTTCCTCGCAAGTACACTGAGAAGTTTCTTTTCGCGAAACTTTATGAATATATTAGAATTCTGTAGGTGCTTGAGGATGTAGAAATTTCGTAACAACTTTCCCGTCACTTTTAGGTTCGAAAGACAAAACTAATGCACCAAAAGTAGAACTCGACAAATGCTAAAATTTTACGTTTCTGGTGGAATTCTTGCTAACTCGATAGCCCAAAGTGAATTTCAGAACATCTGTAGAACGGAAGTTTTTGCTATATCTTATTATACGAATTGAGAACTACTGAGAAGACATGTCAAGATACCCTGATCTGAATGGATGAACGAACAATCAATTCGTGAGACGTTTTAATTGTGCCTTTACTACTTCACTACTCTTCTCTACCTTCTAGTCTACTCTACTCTACTCTACTCTACTCCTCTCTATACTCTACTCTACTCTAATCAACTCTACTCCACTCCACTCTACTCCACTCGACTCTACTCTACTCTACTCTACTCTACTCTACTCTACTCTACTCTACTCTACTCTACTCTACTCTACTCTACTCTAATCTACTCTGCTCTACTCGAGGCTCTACTCTATACTACTCTTCTCTACTCTACATTGTATTATTAATAATTCTCACTGGATATTATAAACTCTGACTGATGTGCCATAATGTTCAATCGTGGAAAGTGATGCAAACTTAGCTATGCCTTTTTCTTTTGGTGAACGGAGTAGGTACCTATTTTCTGGTACCACAGCCATTCCGACTCCATATCAATAATCTGCCCTATATATTTGCAGATGCCAGTACTTTCCAAACTGCGTTCTCTTCCCGAATCCTCCTCGAGATATAATAATAATAATCCGTCTTTATTTCCTCAAAAGAATATTACATAGTAACATGTCGAACAACACTATATATCAAAACTTGTTCGTCTATTAATTTGCATTCATTCCTAAGAACTTGTAACTAATAGTTCAAAAAAAATTCCAAAACCTACCGTCTTTCATTATTCTCCCTATAGATACGCACGATGTTTTGTGAAAATAATAGAGATTCCCTCTCGTGGACTCCAAAAGTTTTTTTTTTTTCGCAAAACTTTATGAATATATTAGAATTCTGTAGGTGCTTGAGGATGTAGAAATTTCGTAACAACTTTGTTGTCACTTTGAGGTTCGAAGGACAAAACTAATGCACCGAAAGTAGAACTCGAGAAATACGGAAATTTTACGTTTCTGGTGGAATTCTTGCTAACTCGATAGCCCAAAGTGAGTTTCGCAACGTTCAATATTTTCGTGAGACGTTCTAATTGTGCCTTCATATGTCTACATTGTATTAATTCTCACTGGATATTATGAACTCTGAATGATGTCCCATAATGTTCAATCGTGGAAAGTTATGCGAACTCAGCTATGCCTTCTTCTGGTGGTAGACGGTCTACCTTTTTTCTGGTGCCACAGCCATTCCGACTCCATATCAATAATCTGCCCTATATATCCACAGCTTTTCAGGTGCCAGTACTCTCCATACTGCGTTCTCTTCCCAAATCCTCCTCGAGATATGGCGAACAACCCTTTATCAAAACTCAATCGACTATAGAACGGCAAAGCTTTGGAATCATTGCATTACTAAGAACTTGTATATAACTAATAGTTCAGAAAAAATTCCGAAGCTACCTTCTCTCCTTATTCTCCCTATAGATACGGGGAAGGTTGCCGGCCAATTTTCGATTCACCCAATTTTCGATTGGCACAATTGGGTCAAACGAGACATTCCCTAGATACGCACGATGTTTCGTGAACATAACTGAGATTCCCTTTCGTGCCCTCCAAAACTCTCACAGAATTGTATTTCTGGAATGAACAAGCTTTAGGCTGCCCGTATATGATACTTTCACGTGCATGCACTCACTCTGATGTTGTGTTGTCCTCTGCCTTTGAGAGGATATCTATATATCCAACACGTGGGTACTTCTGACGGGGTAAACGGGCATAGGTGTTGCACATAATCCTATGTTGTGGGCGTTTATCCTATAACGACAGGAGGAATAAATGCCCACACAGTCGGACAAAGTTACATAGATGTCCAATGATAGTGCCTGTTAATTGGATTGATCCCACTCGCTCACAGCCCATTCTCAGGGTAACTTTATTGATGTTCTGTAACTTTGGCACAGGGGTATAGGCAGTGTACGGAGTTTTGAATTGACTCGGTAGTTACTTGATGGATATCACAGTAACACAAAACCTTTTTCCAAGTTTACCTCCCGAAGATACTATAATTTCAGTTGAGGAGTTATTAGAGTAAAACCATGTTAATCCGATTACCAAACAAACAAAATATATTCCGCGTCAGACGGGTTGATTATGGGAAATACACTGAGCCCTTTACTTGCTGAAATGGATAACTTGGAGCGAATAATACATGAACATTCATTATTAAAACAATGTTCGTATTGGTATAGATACGTAGATGACGTTATAGTATGCTTTAAAGGAACCAATAGACAAATAGACACATTTCACCAAATAAGAACAGAAAATTCAATCAATTTCTCAGATTATTCAGCTTCTTTCTATTGGAGGGGAAGGGGAAGGGGGATTTGATGAATTTGCCACGTGCCTCGAACGGTATAGCTACGCCACCGGTGGCCATCAACATAACATAGCCAGAACTGGTTCTTTCGTGTCCAGAAGTATTCCAATATTTCCAATGGAGCTCAAATTTGACCAACTGTGTCTAGAGTATACTATTCGCGTATTTGTAACTCACCGCCAACCAGTGGCGTAGATATGGTAGGGCAGTTCGGTGCGGCGCCTCGCAGGGGCATTTAGTTACAACCTGATTATTTTTTGTTTTTATGATCATACTCGACGTATTCATGGAAGCTAACATTTGAACGCTTACAGGCTGAATATACTTACCTGGATTGTTGATTGTTTCAATTCGGTTGTCCTATTGGAGTCATTAAGATGCTACCAATATTTATTGAAAATAACTGTCAGATTCATCTAAATTCCGTGTTAGATTGAAATTTCCATAAGAGTCACTTCATGATACCAACGGAAGTGAAAACGATGGACAGTAGGGGTTAGGTTAGGTTAGGTAACTTCACTCAGATTGCAGACGACAATCGGAGGTATAGTCTTCACAAAGTCATATAAGACAGCATGTTTAAAATAGATCGGCAGCACCCGCCGGTTCCTTTGAAAAGTTCAGAAGGACCGCATTTGTCTCAAGTGACTATGTAAAGACTATACCAGGTGGCTGCCATAATATGGCTTGTCAGCGTTTGCGAATACTCTTTTTTACATTTTTGTGACTTGACTCGGAAAGATCGGCTTGCCTCAACTATATTACAGTGAAGAAAAGTCACTTACATTGACTTTTTTGCATTAGAAATTGAAACAATTGAGATTACTAGATTCACACTCAGACAAATATATTCGAATTCTAATTTCCAACTATCAATTCAGGCACCTTGACCTTGAAAGTTGTACAAAAATGTGTCTGAGGTACAATTTTCCTTATATTTTGTTTTCCAGCAAATTTTTTTAAAACAACAATAACACAGTCGAAATTGAAACACCCTGAACATCGTGTTTCAAGATGCATTTTCTTCGTAGGATTATCGCTATGGAATGCCTCACCTATTGATGTCTGTCCGATGAAATAAAATTTGTCGAATCTTAATATCGAGAATAATTTGTCAATATTTGTTTTTCACCTCAGTAGTCGCAGTTCTTCCACAAAATAATACGAATGGAAAAATTCAGGATGACATGGTGAATTCAAATGGAAATTCAAGAATCATTTGTCGTTCGGGTGATGTGAAAGGCCCCGATTCTGGTAGACACGTAATGACTTTCTTCTGGTGAGAAGTAACAGGAATTCAATTATGAAAGCGGTGTTGCTCATAGGAACCGTGCTCCCGCGATTCAGCATAATGGCAAACGTTTGATGATGGTGTCAAACGATTCCTGGGAAGTATTAGTTTGTCTGACAGCTCTCCCCAGCAGCTATATAAATATTCGTCTTTGACATACGCTCGACTCGGTGAGAATCACGTTGAATGATTAATCCTATTGAGGCATTTGAATAATGGGTCGTGAGCCAGTCACATTATACCATATACAGGGTATTTCATAATTGAATGTCAATATTTGGGGAGGCGATTCTTGGGCCCGTTCTAAGGAGAAAGTTTAATATGGACGTATGACCTAAGGGAGAACTCGGGAAACGGGAAGAAATTGAAAAGTCCTCCTACTGGAGAGCCACTCCAGGTCAACGACAAGCGAAAAGGTTCATCAACCATTCGCAGAACCCAGCCAAAGAGCTACTCAGCATCAGCAAACCAGAGCTAAAGCTTATCACAGGCTTTTTCACAGGACACGGCCCTCTGAGGTACCACCTCAAAAAGATGGGTCTGGCGGAGACTGACACTTGCCGCTTTTGTAACAATGCGACCGAAACCGCGGAACACATACTTTGCTCATGTGAAGTATTAGTCCGCCAAAGGCTGAACCACCTAGAACAGGTCTATCTCACCCCTGCTGAAGTGGAAAAGTCAACCGTCAGGAAAATCGTAGGCTTCATCAGAAGTCTAGGGTTAGAGGACCAAAACTAGATAGGGGTAATCACAATAGATCTTCTAGGTCGCAGTGATCGAGAGGTCTGTCTACATTTTATTTTTTAGATCAAATTTCAGACATACAATTCATAGTTTATGAACTTAGTATTCGTTATTGGTATTTTGGAATCATAACTTTCCATTGTAGCAGGCTATATTAATTTTTGAGAAATTTACCACCCTGTATCTCAAAAGTTAGGACGTTTAGGTCAAACGTTTATATGAAACTTTCTTCTTAGGATGGGCACAAGAATAGCCTCCTCGAATCTTGACATTCAATTATGAAACACCCTGAATACACGATTTTTCCGGAAGTAGAATGGAAACGGGAATATAGTATGCATGTATTTATGAGACGGTCATCTGATGGCACAGCTCAGATAAAGGGGAGATATCGAAACTAATAGTTACTCTGAATGATTATAATAATAATATATTTTGTTACTCTGAATAAATAATCTCGATGAGAGCATATTACTCTTTCCAAATCAATATTTCTTTTACTCTGACTATATCGCTTCATTCAATAAAACATACTTCATTCGAAATTTTTCTCATTTTCTCGTGAAAAGATATTGATTCCTGTTGAAGAATCACCGTTATCTTGACCCAATAAGTATCATCAACTAATTTCTTTATTCGAATTGTCCATAATTCTGTTGGGAAGAAATATTGATTCATGTATCAAGCATCATCATAATCTTGAATAGAAAAAAAAGCATTCACAATTTTCTCAATCTTGCATCAAGCATCATGGAATTCTAACTGAATGGGTTTTCACCACTTTATTTTTCAGAATTTTTTGTAGGTTTGAGGTGCAAAGAAATTCAACCTCGTATATTAAGTACTATCCATATATCATTCACCATTTTGATTATATAGAAAATTCGATATTCTAATATAAAAAAATGGTTTTTGTCTCAAGCATCACCATAATCATAATTCGATAAAAATTATTCAACATTTTCTTCATCTGTAATATTGAAATGAGACAAACTCTGAAATATACAAAATCTCCTCATTATTTACACCATATCGTTTCTTCCATCTCACCGATGGAGATCGCATTGACGGCTATATAGTCGCATCAAATATAGGTATGTTCATTCGTTATAGTTTTAGCACCTGATGCCATATCAGGTCTGACCCGATCTCCCTCAGTTCCATGTCTGCATCACCTCTGACAGATTCTTCGATCTGGAAGAGATCATCATAACTTTCCCTTTGAATTATTTTCAGTGTCATTGACAATGTCGAGAGAAAAATACTCGGAAAAATATGTGTGTGTTTGAGTCTGGAAATTCTGAAGGGTTTCTGAAAAAAAAAAAACAACAATTCGTAGGTGGTATCTGATGATAGATCAATAAATCTACGCTTTCGAAATGGGATGTAATTCTCAAAAATAATGATTTTCTATCCTGTTCAATACGATCCAAGGATTAGAATACGTGTTGAGGGAAAATCAATGTAGAAATGTTGTCACTTCTCCACACTTCCAGCGATTGTTTTGAAATTTTGTTCTTCAACAAACTCCAACATTCTGCAAGTTTATCAATTCATCATGCATCCAGGGAATATTGTCGAACGTGCGGAAAGTTGCTTGATTACAAACAGTTTTCAACAACGGAAATACATTTTTTCAGCTTATCATCATTCAGAAAGGCATAAAACATGCTTTCAATATGTAAATGACAAGATATCGAGAAGTTAACAAGATCATTTAGACTCGGCAATATGATTTTCGACTACAGATATAAGATGAACTCTTTGTTATTTAAACAAACACGGAGAATCTGAGCCATACCGATTTCGACTATTTTTTATCGCTTGGTGCGCACAAAAGGAAACCCCTATAATGTTCGAAGAACATCCTGCGTAACTAGGAAGGATAGGGAGTGGAGGTAGGTATTTATGTTTTGAACTTTTGGGGATTATATGAGTTCTCGGAAATACTTCGTCAGGCAATGAATTCCAGTGCTTTCCCGTTCTATAGAGAAACGAGTTTTGATATAGTGCTGTTCGACATATTTCGAGGTTGACAACGTGTGGCTCTTCTCTGGATGGAATCTAAGAGCATCAAATTGTGTTTGGGTGCTGAACCCCATATGTCAGAACAGTATTCTAGAACAGGTCGTATCTGTGCTTTTTAAATCTAGAGAAGCTGTTGAGATGTGAAGGAGCTTTTTGCACGGAATAAAGATCCGAGTTTTTGTGAAGCAGTATTGGGAGTATTGCTGATGAAGACACCGAGCATAGATATAATTGACTTGGTGGGGATGATCAGACATCAGGCATACTGAGTTCCGCACTTCTGGAGAAAATACAGGCTTGGGTTTTCGCGGCGTTGAATTCAACTAGGTTGTTGGTTCCCCAGGCTGTGATTTCAGCAAGATCTTCATCAACAGCAATGACCTGCCGGCGCCGTGAGCGCTTAGTTTCCTGGAAAGGAATGGGAGTTCTGGAAGAGAACGCAGTATAGAGAGTACTATCATCTGCAAAACTGTGGATATGAAAGGTGGTTGCTCCCAACAGATCATAAATATGAAGTAGAAGCAATGTTGGTGCCAAAATTCATCCTTGTGGAACGCCGGAATTGATGGCAATGGGATCAGACGATATGTACACAATATTTAAAAATATGATCATATAACCCCATTATATAACAGCAACAACTTCCTGAGAATCGAATTTCGTTATCAACTGTTTAGCAGATTTTCTAACTCCACGTTATCAACTACATAACCTTAGGAATATTATAAGATACAACATCCCACAGCACAATACCACCAAATTTGAACATTGTTCTGAATATTCATCGAAAGGATTTTTGAATAACCCAGAATACTATCTTAGAACTCAGAACAGATCTATAGCTAGCTTTAGAAGAATATGGAAAGACTATCTATAAGTATTCAGACATGATATGTGATGAAAACTAAATCGACATTATATATTGATCAATTTTAACTCTATGTCATTGTTCTTTTATATGCAAGTTAGTCTGGTTTTCGTTAGTGTTTTATAAATGTTAACTATCTAGATTTTATTTTCTGAGCTTTTTACCGAGTGGTGGGTATGGAAGAACGCGTCAGCGAATGTCACCTTTTGTGTAATATATAATGTTCTTGGATGTATGATATTTACACAATGAATGTTTTTCTATACACCAGCACGTAGAGCCTTCTTCCTGAAAGAAAACTCTATAAGAGATGGGATGAGGTGGTAAGCCGTATGATGGTAGTTGGTGAAGGAGTCCTTGGTGCCATCGATATATCTAACGCCACGGCTAGAGATTCTCCATATTTTTCTAATGAAGCTTGCCATATATGGGTGACGTAGGCAAGAAGCTCTCCAGTTGATCTTCGGTGGCGAAAGCCATATTATCTACCATTGATGATTCCTGAGCTTTCCAGATATTTGATAAGCTCAATCTTGATGGCTTTCTCCATCACTTTGGAGAATACTGATAACAGAGCAGTAGACCTGTAGTTGTTGGGCAGGTTATTGTTTTGTCATTCTGAAGAAACTATTTTCTCATGGTTCCTAATTCTCATTATAAACTAAATAGCTCTGAGTCATATGGTTTTGTTGAGAAGCTATTTTCTCAAGAGGTTGTATTCTTTTCTCTAGAGAAATTTCACCGGTGACGATGTAATAAATAATCCACTTTCACTTCATCTTGCGAGCCAGAAAATCAATGGCAAACACGAAATGGCAAAGTCAGGTGACTGATACATTCCCGTTGAATTTATATAGGTACGACGAGATTGAACATTAATAAGGAATATCAGGAGAGCCGTGACACGCATATCTCTTCGGACACTTTCTTCAAGATAAATAATGGATGTGGACATTTGCGTGTCTCCCCAAAAATTCATGACTTTTGGCTGCGAATCTCGAGAAATACGTTTCGAATATGTGTGGGCAACCGATACTATGAATTCTAAATTATGGTTTGGTTTTCACACTACTAACGTTCGATAACTAGCAATTCAGTTTTTTAGTTAAAACTCAATCATTTTGAATTATTAGAAATCAACAAACTCAAAATCATTTTACTTAACGATCAACTAGACCTCAATAGTTCACCACTGTTGAATTTGTTTTCATAGTAGGTAATGATATGTATTTGCTATCAACCCTTTCAAGTTAATCCGGTACACCGTATTTTGATGTAGATATTGTGCCTATTTTAGGTTTTAGGTTGGGAAAGTAGGAGATATAAAAGTGAGGCAAGCCAAGGTTGGTTTAGTTCATTGTACCAGTATTTCACCTGATGAAGCTACTGTGTTAGCGAAACATGTCGTGTGATTGAGAATGTCGTGGAAATCTTATAGTCTGTAAAGTTTTTAGATTTGCATACTATATACGCAGTTTATATAGGTGATTATAAAATATCATCATGACTTGTCGATGTTTCTTTCTCTGTTTGAACATTATTCATATAAAATAACAAACTAGACTAACTGAAAATATCCACAGAGATAAACCAAATCGTCAGAAGCTGATGGTTGTCAGAAGGAATTTGTTCTAAAAGAAATGTTGATTCTCTCCAAGCATATGCTTTCTTTATAAATCATCAAATGGATATCGTCTCAATACGAGAAATTTATTTTCAGAAAAATTTTTCAAAATGAAATAATCATTTATTGAGATGAGAATATAAATAATTCGAACATTTCATACAATGGAATCTAAATATTTAAGTTGAATGTCTTCTGAACTGTTGGAAATAAGTTGATGATTTAACAAGAATTCGAAGTCCCAGTGGTCTACAACGATTTCTTAGTTGAATTACCAAAAGCACTTGGAGTCAACTGAATCAGCATTAACATTGTTGATATGATCAATAATGAATTGATAACTTCATTAAGCCCTTTTGTGTTCAACAACATTATCTGGATAGAGTTAATATAGCTGATATAGCTCAGCGAATAGTCAGGCATTTTCTGTAAGGTGTATCTGCTATATAATCTTGTTCATTTCATCAACTTATAGCATTTTTCGTTATATTCTGTTGATAGCTCTATCATGCTACTAACTTCCATCACTAAATATCGACAAAAATATGATTTTCTTCAGAAAATAATAATCCCAACTTCAAATTCCTCTTATGATTGATGTATCGTCTATCATTCAGCGGAATTTATTCAAATTGATTTTTTCAGTACTAAAATGATGTTAGAGTCATCTATCAAAATATCATCGAACTACTTTACATATCTAGCCAAAGTTTAGGACAGTTTTGTCGAAATTACAAGTAGAAGAAATCAAAAAATATCGAGAATGAGACATATGTGTAAAATTCAAATAGAAACAACTATATTATTCGTAAACTTATAAGGCTATTTTCAGCGAATAATTTGAAAAAATTGCTTTTGATACGAAGCGAAAGTCACGTGACTCCAACCGAGTAGGCCATTTTTCATCTTTTTTGAAGCAAAACTTATTACCCTAGTGAAATTTGATAATAAATTATCATTAAAAGCTTTTTCTATATGATGCCAACATTATAAATGACACTGTATACGACATATCGATTCTCCGTCAATTGATCGAAGTGAAATATTACACATCAGTTCACGTACTTCGCCTTCGCAACTTTCTGTACATCCTCCTATATATATACTCGGCATTCAATTAACTCTAATTTTGGAAAGCTCGAACGTGTACTGCTCCAACATTTACGACTAACAAAGGCATAGCCATGAAACAAGGGTCGTCTTTTATTTGTCGCGTGAAAATTTCATTTGATATGGGTCGTGGGAGAATAAAAGATACCAAAACCATAATAACTTTGAAGTGAGAGGACCTGACTGAGAATACGAATGTTATATGTTGGGAAACGTACCTAATTACTCGATGCTCCAATTATACCACGGCTCGTTTTGATTTTATTTACCATGCATTCCATCATTAGGAGAAAAAATAAATATATTATGACAAGTAACATGATAAAATAAATACAATTATCAAATTTCACTCGCACACTCCTTGATTGATATAAAAAACCTTGAGTCTTATATAGGCTATTTTTGTAACAATGTGTCACAGTTTTATATACAGGATGAATAAAAAAATCGATGTATATATTTGACGGACATATTATTGAGATCAAAATAAGACTTTTTCTCAATATAAACATGTGTCTCAATATGCACCTCCTCCGAGAGTGGACCCTCCTCCAACTCCTCCAAAACTGGTTTAGCATCATTTTTGCAGACAAAAGAAGGAGAGTGCCTAAAAAAACAGGGGCATGCCGCATGACACATGTTTATATGGAGAAAGAGTCTTATTTCGATCCCAACAATACGCCCTTGAAATATTTACATCGAAATTTGAATGACCCTGTATATTAGAATTTTATCATGATCGAATAGAACACCTGTACTATCGCACTGTCAATACCACATGTTGCTTTGTTACGCAAAAGACAATAGGCGAGTCGACTGATTCCTTTTTATTTCTTAAATAGAATAATCACTCAAATACCTTTCAATTTCACATTTTTTTAGAATTTTTCGGTCGACTTTAAGGTGTCAAAATTATCAATTATTCCTCGGTAATTTTCAAACGGCTAGAAATTTGAATTCTCAAAATGTTTCCTTATGTGTTGTGGCTTATTGGTTATGAAACATTTGTGTAAATAATAACCTTGATATAATAATCATATTGATTCACACTAAAAGACATTTGAACTGGTAAACGCTCGGGTAAACGTGACAACAACGGCGCACGAATTGTGGGCGTGGTCTTGTCAGTTCTTAGCATTCAGCACAATGTTGCCAAGTCTCCATCATCTACATGATACTTTGTTATGGAGTATAAGGACTATTTGGACATGCTGGTTGCTCGAAAAAGTCAAGAGTTTTTTTTTTTTTTTTTTTTTTTTTATCGCTTGGAGCGCACGAGAGGGAATCCCTATAATGTTCAAAGAACATCGTGCGTTCCTAGGGAGGATAGGGATAGGAGGTAGGTATTGGAATTTTTTTTGAACTTCTGGAGATTATATGTTGTTGGGAATACTTCCTCAGGCAATGAATTCCAGAGCCCAGCCGTTCTATGGATGAAGGAGTTTTGATAAAGTGCTGTTCGGCATCTTTCGAGGTTGACAACGAAGGGATGTGCTGACTGGGCTTGTCTAGTTCGTCTGACTGGTATTGCTAGTGAAGGGATGATAGCAGAGATTTCCGAAGAACATTTCCCGTGGAAGTATCGATAGAAAAGTGAAAGGTCGCCGACCTTTCTACGGTGTTCCAATGGTGTCAAAGAGCGAGTGAGTGTGGCGTCACCCACCAGGCGGATGGCCCTTCTCTGGATGGAATCTAAGAGCATCAGCGTATGTTTCGGTGCTGAACCCCATATGTGGGAACAGTATTCTAGAACAGGCCGTATCTGCGCTTTGTAGATCATGAGGAGCTGTTGAGGTGTGAAGTAGCATTTCGCACGGAACAAGAATCCGAGTTTTTGTGAAGCAGCTTTTGCGATGGATCTGACATGATTATCCCATGAAAGAGTGTTGCTGATGGAAATACCGAGCATAGATATGGTGGGCTTGGTGGGGATGGTGGTGCCAGACATTACAATGTCGGGCATACTGAGTTCCGCCTTTCTAGAGAAAATACAGGCTTGAGTTTTGGTGGCGTTGAATTCAACTAGGTTGTTGGTTCCCCAGGCTGTGATTTCAGCAAGGTCTTCATTGACAGCATTGACCTGCCTGCGCCGTGTGTTCTTAGTTTCCTGGGAAGAAATAGGAATTCTGGAAGAGAACGCTGTATGGAGGGTACTATCATCTGCAAAGCTGTGGATGGGGCAAGTTGTTACTCCCAACAGATCATTTATATGAAGAAGGAATAATGTTGGTGCCAAAATTGATCCTTGTGGAACGCCGGAATTGATGCCAATTGTATCAGACGATACACCGTCCACCACCACATGAAGCGATCTGCCTGAAAGAAAACTCGATAAGAGATGGCATAGCTGAGGTGGTAAGCCGTATGATGGTAGTTTGTGGAGGAGTCCTTCGTGCCAAACACGGTCAAATGCTTTCGATATATCCAAAGCGACAGCTAGAGATTCCCCGTGTTTTTCTAATGAAGCTTGCCATAAATGGGTGACGTAGGCGAGTAGATCTCCAGTAGATCTTCGGTGGCGAAAGCCGTATTGTCTATCATTGATGATTCCCGAGCTCTCCAGATATTTGATGAGCTCAATGTTGATGGCTTTCTCCATAACTTTGGAGATTACTGATAACAGGGCAATGGGCCTGTAGTTGTTGGGCAGGTTCTTGTTCCCTTTTTTGGGGATTGGTTGGACTCTAGCTGTCTTCCAGCATGATGGAAAAATACCCGACCTGTACGAGACGGTAAACAACTTGCAGAGAATCGGTGTTAATTCTGGTGCACATTTTTTGAGGATAATGGGTGGAATTCCATCAGGACCGTTAGCCTTATTCGTTTTGAGACCAAGCAAAATTCGTCTGATAGTGCGTTGACGGAAGACGATTTCGGGCATTCGACTCTCAACGGGTGGAATGTCTGGCGGCACTTTTCCTTGGGAATCCAAAGTAGAGTTTGCTGCGAAAATCTCTGCAAAAATATTTGCTTTCTCCTGCGATGTTGTTGCTAATGTGCCGTCGGATTTGGACAGTGGTGGAAATGAACTATTAGTGAAATTTCTTCCGACCGCTTTAGCAAGGGACCAAAACGAACGGGAGCCATTGGGACAATCTATGAGTTTCGATCTTATCTTGGCATTGTATGTTTCTTTCGAAGCATCTATTGTTTGGCTGCAGTTATTTCTGGCATCAACGTATTCTGCTCTAGTCGCGAGGTTAGGGTTTTTGCGCCAGCGATGGTAGGCTGTTTGTTTCAAGGCAACAGTTCTAGAACATGTTTTGTTGAACCAGGGTTTCGATGGTGATGATCTTTTTGAAGAATGGGGTATGTATGTGTCCATTCCGAGCATGATGATCTCGGATATTTCCGCAGCACACTGTGAAGGGTCCTCAGAGTCAAAGCATACTCTATGCCAAGGAAACTCGGAGAAAAACATGCGGAGACCGTCCCAATCTCCTGAATTGTAATGCCATATACGACGTGGGGGTGCCGGATCAGTTGATGGAATGAAAAATGGGCAGGTTGTGGAGATGAGTGTGTGGTCAGAATTGCCAAGTGGAGCTCGTACATCTATGGTGTAGGGTTCTGAATTATTAGTGAGGAATAAGTCAAGTATGTTAGCTGAATGGTTATTGGCATCGGGAATTCGTGTGGGTTCTTTGATAAGCTAATAATAATAATAATAATAATAATCATTTATTATTTACCATTAACAAAAATTAAATTCCTATGTGTTCAGGTCTAAACCCTAATACAATAATAATGATATGGTAAATAAATGGTGCAAGTTAACTATAATATCATGGGTTCCTCCTATTATGTTTTATTCAACGACAGGACTCTAACAACTTTCTCATAACATGATTATTATTGGTGATTGGCAACCTTGCTTCATGAGTGGAGATGGAAGATTATCTAACCAATAACGAAACAGCATAAAAACTGACGTCACCATTTATTCGACGTATCGCCAAATGGCGGCCATGACGGTATGTTTGAAATGAGCTCTGAATTTCAACAATTTCGAACAACGCAAAGACGTGTGAGAAGTGTTGCAAAAATTAATTTAGCTTGCTAACGACACAGTGGCGTAATTGAATGCCAATAATTCTTCATTAGTCCACTCGCCCAATTGGATTGTGTCCGAACTCATGAATCTATACTATATATCTATATAGCGCCTCAAAGTTGTTACCTATTTCAACAATTCGGGTTTTTTTCTCTTACAATGCTTAAATTATACTATATATCTTCCATAGTTTCCATAACCCATCAGTTATAGTAAACCTTCTCATGTCATTTTGTTTTCTGACAGAAGTTCATTCATTAGTCAAGACATGAATAATGATGGATAACACTTATCCTTCCTTTTTTTTTTCAGGTAAGACTTCAACAGTAGTAACAGTTGGAACACTCATTTGAAGCTGATAAGGCAGAAGTAAGTGGGCATGAAAGGCCCTTTTAATACTTTTTATTATTTTGTGATTCGGGATTTGGATATCCTTTATTGCATTTTCGTTCAAGAGATTGAAATACGTAATCAGATCTGTAGAAGAAGGTATTTTTTTGTTCGTCATTTTTAATTCAGGATAACAAAGCAAAGACATTTCTAGAAATGAAAGAACTAGTCCTGATAATTAATTTCAGATATCGAGCGTCGAACACAACTGACGTATAACTCTCATTTATAAATAAAGCCCTGCTTCAAAACACTGACTCACCCTGGACGAGTTTGAGAGCAGTGGACTGTATTATTTATGTTGGTTCATTAAATGAAAATTGATGATCGGCAATGCAACGAGGGACTTACCGGTTGGTTTCAGTTTTTCTGCAGGAGTTCCTTTAGCGCTCACTTCTTTCTTCCTCCTAGCTAGGATTGAGGATTGCACACACGTGAATGGCACATATAAGACGACGAGAATGCGTTTTTTGAAGAGAAAATTAGATAGGTACCGAGACGGTAATCTTTACCGGGTTTACTTGCGTCGCGAAAAACTTCTTCCTCAAGTCGTTTAGTACTGCTTCAAAATATATCGACTTCGCGCTCCACCTGCGCATTTTTGTGGTACTATCTGTGAACCTTAGGTGGTTCCGAGCAGCGGCGTATCACCTCTTGCATTGCATAGATATCGCGGGGTAAAATATATTGACAGTTAATGAGTATGTGATGAAATTGGTTTATAATTCAAAAGTACATGATTCCTGAACATACCGCCCACCAAAATGGAACATTTTTTTTAAAGTTAAGAAAAGGATGAGAATTTGAGTTTATATATAGTGAATACTTAAATACTAATCTTATATTCTATTATCTTAAAATAAATGAAAAGAAAAAATAACTGAATTTAACAGTTTGGCAAAGGGCAGACCTTTGTGACTGGTCGTTTAAAAAATCCCTTCGCGGTACGAACCGTAACGACACGAGTTATATTATCGGCACCGGTGTGGAGTTGAGTAACTCGACCACGGGGCCATTTGAGAGGAGATGAGAAATCGTCCTTCAAAAGAACAATCGTTCCCAATTCGATGGGCGTCGAGGGTTCGGTCCATTTGCTTCTCTGTATCAAAGTGTGGAGATATTCCTTGTGCCAACGACTCCAGAAGTCTTGTTGGAGTCGCTGGACAAGTTGCCAGCGAGATAAGCGTCCTAGTGTGAGATTTCCTAGAGGAGGGTCTGCTACTGAGTTTAAGGGCTCCAGGGTCAGAAAATGACCCGGAGTTAGCACTGAGTCATCGTTAGGGTCTGAACTCAAAGCACACAAGGGTCGTGAGTTCAAAATTGCTTCTACTTGTACAATGGTAGTATTTAATTCTTCATAGGTGAGCGTTTGGTCACCAACAACACGAAGTAAATGGGTCTTAACTGACTTCACCCCAGCCTCCCAGAGACCTCCAAAGTTCGGACTAGTGGGAGGAATGAAATGAAAACGGATACCCTGCTGATCTACATCTTGTGAAATGAGTTTTTCGAGTTCACGAGAAGCCCCAACCAGGTTGGTGCCATTGTCACTAAACAAATCCGTCACACGACCTCGCCGAGCTACAAGTCGACGAAGAGTTGCCAGAAACGTGTCAGTTGACAAATCTGAAGTGAGTTCGAGGTGGAGAGCTTTAGTTGCCATGCAACAAAAAACACATATGTAAGATTTCAACACCTTAGCTCCGCGAATTCGAGAGGTTAATATTTTGAAGGGCCCACAGAAATCCATTCCTACTTTAGAAAATGGTTTGACCTGGAATATACGAGAGGCTGGAAGATTACCCATCAGAGGCTGAGGAGATTTCGGATGGAGTCTGAAACATTTCAGACATTTTGCTAGTACTCGCCGAATTGTCCTTTTTGGAGCAAGTATCCAATATCGTTGAGCAATGAGGAAGTGCAGTGTCTGAAGTCCAGGATGGAGAAACTGAGAATGAGTATGAGCAATGATTAACTCTGTGAATCTGTGATCGCTAGGTAAGAGTGCGGGATGTTTCTGATCAAATGACAAATGGGAATACGTTAGTCGACCACCCACTCTCAAAATTCCTTTTTCATCAATGAATGGATTCAGTTTGCGTAGGAATTTTGGGAGTTTTTTTCGATGTTTGAGTTGAGATATTTCATGAGCAAATGCATATCGCTGGGTGAGTTTTACGAGAATTCTGAGAGCTTCTTCCATCTCGAACATGGAAATAGGACCTGATTTTTCAGGACATGATATTTCAGAGAATTTTAGCGTGCGAATTTTTAGGAAAATAAACCTGCGGAGGTAACAAATTATACGTTGGATTTTTGAGAGAGATGAGTAACGAGTTAAGAGGGACATAATAGAATTTTCCTCAACAGTTACCGTCAGAACACTTTGACGTATTTCTTCATCGGGAATATTGGACAGATCACTATCACTGGAGCTGCTAGGCCATGATGTGCGTGGTAGTCGAAGCCAATGCGGCCCCGCCCACCATTGGGAATTATTGACAAGATCGCCGGGAAGAATCCCTCGGGAAGCTGGATCAGCGGGATTGTCCTGCGAAGAAACGTGACACCATGCGGAGGGGGAAACCCTTTCCTGAATTTGGGAGACACGGTTCGATACAAAAGTGGTATATTTGTGAGGGGAACTGCGCAACCATTTGAGGACTATCATGGAGTCAGTGAAAGCTGATATCCTGGAAATTTCTAACTGCATTTTATATGTCTCTTGAATGAAAGTTAGGAGACCAGATAAGAGGAGAGCTCCACAAAGCTCGAGGCGTGGAATAGAGATGGTTTTGAGTGGTGCTACTCGGGATTTTGCATATAAGAGATGAGTCATGAATTCACCGTGTTCTTGCGTTCGTAAGTAAACTACAGCAGCGTAACCCTTTTCAGAGGCATCGCAGAAGCCACAGATTTCAATGGATTCATGAGTTGGGGAAATTATCTGTCGTGGTATCTGGACAGTAGAGAGAAGAGGTAATTCTTTCTTTAAATAGTTCCATTGAGCGACTATACTATCGGGCGGAGGGCTATCCCAGTCGATTCCAGCAGTCCACATGGTTTGTAGAAGAGTTTTGATATGCAGAGTTATCGGTGTGAGGAAGCCTAAAGGATCATACACTCTAGCCAATTCAGAAAGTATTGTTCGTTTCGAACATGGTCTATTTACAGGTTTAACTTGATAAGAGAAAAAATCATGCTTAGCATTCCACTGCAATCCCAGAATTTTGAGAGTAGAAACATTCTCGAGATCTAACTGGAGAGGATCAACCTTTAACATTTCTGGAGGAAGATGAGATAGCAAATGAGGTTCATTGCTCGCCCATTTGCGGAGTTCGAAACCAGCCTTTTTGAGTACAAGAATTAAATCCGTCTGTAGTTGTGTGGCTTCGGCAATAGAAGAACATCCGGTTACAATATCGTCAACAAAAACATCATTTTTAAGGGCTTTACAGGCCTTTGGATATTGACTGAGATACGTGTCAGCAAGTTCTTGTATGGTTCGAATAGCAAGATAGGGAGAACTATTGACACCAAAAGTTACCGTGTTCAAGCGGAAATCTTCAATTGGGTCAGTACGAGAAAATCTCCAGAGGATTCTCTGGAAATCTCGGTGTGATTCTGTGACCAGAATTTGATTATACATTTTCTTTATGTCGGCAGTAAAGCAAATTGAATGAAGGCGGAATCTAGACAACACAGAACAAATATCTGGTTGTAGCTTGGGACCAACTAGGAGTGTGTCGTTGAGAGACACGTTATTTGAGCAGCGTGAGGAAGCGTCAAAAACCACGCGCAGCTTGGTAGTAGAGCTGTCAGGTTTCAATACGCAATGATGCGGTATATAATAAGACGAAGGATTCGGAGAAATATTATAGAGTGGTTCCATAAACTTAGAGTCAAGATACTCCCTCATGAAATCAGAATACTGACTGTAAAGGTTCTGGTCTTTCAAAAGCCTTCTTTCGAGAGAGAGAAAGCGCCTGAGGGCAATATCTCTAGAATCAGGAAATATTGGCAAATCCTCTTTGAATGGCAAAGAAACGATGAATCGTCCTGAGTTATTACGATCTACAGAAGTTTGGTACAACTTCTCTGCGCGTATTTCATCGGGGGTGAACGCAGGTGCTGAGGGAACCTGTTCCAAATCCCAGAATCTTTTGAGATAGTCATCCAGGTGAGAGTCTACGGATATCGTGAAGGAGCAGGTTGGAGGAGATGAGTTGACCTTACCCATTATAATCCATCCAAAAGATGTATCCAAGGCAATAGGATTTTCCGATGGATTATCTAAGTCATGTAGATGAGAAGAACCTTTCAACACACAGGCAAAAATGTCAGCTCCTAGAAGTATATCGATTGGTTGTGACACATTGAAGGTGGGGTCAGCGAGATCTAATTTAGAAAATACAGAGAAGGGTTGTTTTGAGAGCGAAACTGCCGGAAGATTGGAACATATTTGAGGAAGAACCACCAAATCTAGAGTGAATTTGGGTTCAGATTTATTTCTTGGTTTGAGGGTACAAGTTACTCCTTGCGTTGCATGAGTGCTGATTTTTCCAACGCCCCGTACATCGATAGAGAGTCGACGGCGAGAGAGACCAAGTTTAGTACAACATTTGGTTGAGATGAAGTGACTTTGACTACAGCTATCACGAAGAATCCTGACTGGTTGGTAAAAACCTTGGCTGTCAAGAACCTCCACAACAGCAGTAGAGAGAAGAACTGTACCAGGAATATCGCTGGCCACGTTAATAGCTAAAGAATTGGTATTCGTACGATTAAGATTTTCGAGAGTAGTCTGAGGGGGCTGTGTTTCCCGAGAGGTGGTGGGAGTTGAGTTGGGGATATCATTTTGTATGTGGGATGGATTATGTAGAAGACTATGATGTTTTTTGGGAGACGTGCACAATCTGCAAAAACCTTTCGAGGTGCAATTAAGAGAGGTATGCTTCGAGCCTAAGCAATTAGTGCACCACTTGTTCCCCTTCACCAGATTGTACCGTTCCTCGGGAGTTTTAGAGAGAAAACTTGGACAATTATAAATTAAGTGCTCCCTTTGGCAAACCTGACAGATTAGTTTCTGATTAGAGTTGGTAAAGAATGTTGAGGTTGATTTGAATTTGGAATATTGAGGTTTGTTCATAGTGGAATTATTTTTTATCGTATCAATTGTTCTAGCAGATGATTTCGAAAAACTCACAGTATCCAGAGCTGAACACTGCCTATTCAAAAAAACTACCAAAGTTTTGTAGAATTCTTCATCAGGCAGAGCAGAATGTTCAAGTTCAAACCGAGTCGCTGTCGCGGAATCCAGGCGATCAAACAGCAAATTGAACAGAATAAAATCCCATTTTTTTGTAGGAAATTTCATAGTTTCGAGAACAGCAATATTTTCATTAAACGTATCCAATAGTTGCCGCAGTGAGTGAGAGCTTTCGGGATTTGTAATCTTTTTTGTATTAATAATTGAATGCCAATGAGACGTGGCAATGAGTCTCGTATTTTGATAACGATTTTTGAGAGCCTGGTAAGCAACTAAATAGTTTTGGCTTGCCAAAGGGGTACATTTAACTAATTGCAAGGGAGAGCCTTTTAATGAGCTGATTAAATAAGTAAACTTTTCAATATTAGAGAGCTTGTCATTATAGTGAACAATAGAGTCGAACATATCGATAAAAGTTTGCCAACCCTTGACATCTCCATCGAACGAGGGTAATTCCATTTTTGGAAGTCTGACGTTATGCTGACCGGGGGGATCAGGAGATGGAAATGGTTGAGCATCATCATCACCGAACAAGAGTTTATAAACTGTCATGATATGATAAAAATCGTTTTCAAATTCAATTAAAATCTGATTTTGCTCATCCAAATTGGCATCTTCTTGAGTTGAAAGTAAATTTATCAAAGATGAGTGTACCTTTCCGAAATTGTCCCGAATTGTGTCAATATATCTGTATCGGCACTTGAAATTATCATGAACCGATTGTTCTCCAGAAGCAGTATCAGCAACCTTTTTCAGTTCATTGAGTTTAATTATTTCTATTTGTCTTTGAGCAATGCTATGTTTTATTCTTGTAGCAAGTGTGGCCATTGTTAATTCAAATATGAAATGAGAGAAAATGCAACAAGTAAACAAAACTCCTGCGCGCCACTGGCAGATTTTTGCGAACACACAATTATTATTGAGAGAGAAACTGTCACACTATTTTACGTACCTATTTGGGGGGAAGAGAGAGAATGAGAGTATATCAAAAATATCAATACAATATTTATTTGATTCAATTTATATTGATTAATTCAATTGAATATATAGAGAAGCTGGGCAGGATGAGTAAAGTTTGTAAGTTTAATAAGTGAGAAAGTGAGCTTGTTTTTAAAGTATATGAGAACGAAAACGAAATCGATTATTGATCATTATTGATGAGAAAACGAAGATACCGCGCGGTGCGCATACGATCTTCGAATTCGATTTCGCGTCAGATGGCCCCGGGCGGGAGTTAGACACTCCTCGATGCGTGTGTACGTTGCGCGTTCGGTTCTTCGCGTTCAGAACGCGGACAAGCGATAGGAAATTCGAAATTTATGAGGCTTATGAAGAAAAAACTTGTATGCATGAAAAAACTGAAAACAATGATAATTGATATGAGATTATTAGTTACGGAACCAATTTCATCAAAATTCACAAATCCGGCTCGAAGGACCAAAAAATGGACGAGTTTGAGAGCAGTGGACTGTATTATTTATGTTGGTTCATTAAATGAAAATTGATGATCGGCAATGCAACGAGGGACTTACCGGTTGGTTTCAGTTTTTCTGCAGGAGTTCCTTTAGCGCTCACTTCTTTCTTCCTCCTAGCTAGGATTGAGGATTGCACACACGTGAATGGCACATATAAGACGACGAGAATGCGTTTTTTGAAGAGAAAATTAGATAGGTACCGAGACGGTAATCTTTACCGGGTTTACTTGCGTCGCGAAAAACTTCTTCCTCAAGTCGTTTAGTACTGCTTCAAAATATATCGACTTCGCGCTCCACCTGCGCATTTTTGTGGTACTATCTGTGAACCTTAGGTGGTTCCGAGCAGCGGCGTATCACCTCTTGCATTGCATAGATATCGCGGGGTAAAATATATTGACAGTTAATGAGTATGTGATGAAATTGGTTTATAATTCAAAAGTACATGATTCCTGAACACACCCTGTATATCAAAAAACTAAATTTCGAATTGTAACATATATATTCTGACTCGGAAACCACCAATCCAGTAATAAATGCAATCTATATCTGGGTATTTTCATTCCACAAGCCTTGATAGGTCTGTTCATTGAAGCTCTTCCAAACATACACGAAAAAAAAAAGTTTTGTTGCACCAACAAGATAATTTTGGTCACTTTGTTTTTGTTAAATTGAACACAATTTTGCGGAATCAACAAAATATATTTCGATTGAAGGAAAGTTTCATTTCATTCAACAACATTTACAGTTGACATATAACACATATTTTGTTCATTCAATCATATGCATTTTGTCTATTCGACAAAATCAAAATAATTTTGACAACTATCTAACTAAATACAACATCATATTTTGTTGAATCAACAATCATTTCATTGTGCAACCAATCAAAGTTTTTTTTTTCTATTCGACAAAATTGAATTGATTATGACATTTCATTTTGTTGATTAAACACAACACTATCGAGAAATATGTTGTTATTTTAAACAAATTAGTTTGTTGTACAAAACCCACAACAACATTATATCAAACAAATATTTTGTTGAATGATCATCTAGTTGCATTTCTGCCACCAGGTTGCGTTTCTTCCAACCTTCCTACGCTCGCCCCGATTGGGGTGTACATATACCTACCTAAAACATCCGTTTATATAATTTTATTAGGCTGTCCTAGAATTTCTTATGACGCTTATACAAGCTAATAGTCTTGAATCAACTGAGGAAATTGATCTCTAATTTCTCCCAGTTTTGAAATTCAGTTATTGGATATTTTTAAATATTATTCAGCAAAATATTTTGTCAATTCTAAATACAATTTTGTTGATCGAAGAATATATTTTGTTATTTTAACATACTCACTCTCTGAAAAACTGGAAATTTTGTCAGTTGAACGAAATGATATAATCATTTCAATGAACAGAATCGTTCATGAGAGCAGATATTGTATTATAGGAACAAAATAGTCTTTGTTTATTCAATCAATTCCTGCTGTTAATTTGAATCATTAGTTACATCAAATGAATTTCGAATTGAAAACTGACAAGAAACATTTGTTGCGATGACAAAATATTTTGTCGTGGATATATGACACTCAGATTTCGTTGAATTTACAAAAATTTTGTAGTTTCAAAAAACATTTTTTTCTGTGTAATATCAATCGATATGTTATGTTATTATCTCCACTGTGTCTGATTATCCCAATAAATTCCAAGAATTCATTACATGAGTGTCCCAGCCTTATCTCCGGGGTCGTTGAAAAAATTGAAAATCGCTCGGACCTCGACCAGCTCGAAGTTGATTTTGGAAGGAGACATTTTTCTGTAATCATTATATCCCAAAGTTGAAACCTTGATTCTCAAATGGAACAACCTGAATTTAATTTCATGATCGATTAGTGATTACGATTCCAAGTAATCAAAATCACTAATGATGATTATACAGAAAAATGTGTCCGCCGCTAGAATAAAATCGACCTGTTCGAATGATTTTAAATTTCGAGGACTTCGGAGATAAGGGGGTGCCAAGTTTTAGCTGGGACACACTGTATTCTAATGGCTAGGTGTGCTGTAAAATTGCTACTCATTGCTCTAGCTGAGCATAGGAAGCTGTTCGATATGAAATTCAAGATGAATTTCCGGGTGGAGTGGTGATCAGCAATAATTAATTTGTGAAACTAGGTCAAATGTCGACTAGTCAGAAACACTTTTCAAACCAGGCATCCGAGGACATTTCTTGCTGTTGCGAATCTAATTCGCTTGCTTTTCAATCCCGTTCTTATGCCACATAATCGCTGATGACCTATTGTAATGGCCTATGACCTCACTAATTTTCATTATTAAACATTTTCTATCTCCAGAGCATAATACTCTCATGTCACACATGGTTTCAACTTCAATTAAAGGTGTCTCGTATATCTCATTCTCAGTATATATCCGAAAAACTGTTGCTGAAAATGTTGATTTTTTCGTCAAAATGAAATGCTTTTTACATAATCGCCCTGTAGATTTTCATGTTTACGTTTAAGACCAGATTAGTGAAAAGTCAGTTCACGATACGAAAAATAGTTCAAGAATAAGCTTGGATTTCACCGTCTGGCTGGATATCCATCCAGGGTCTTTCAACGAAAACTTGACTTTTCCATAAAATTAGAAATCCGATCTAGACTCGTAAATTTCTATTTTTTGGGGCGAGCATTTTTGACAGTCAAGTCAACTTGAAATGTTCATCCCTCTGATCCCCAGCAACTCTAACTTTGGAATTTAAATGAAACCACCCTCAAATACATCATTTCAAATCTCTCTCCATAGAAAATACATTGATTAATCTGGAAGAGCGATTGAGATTCGAGTTTTATTGACTAAAATAAAAAGGTGAATTAACATTGAGCATTCTAGTTCCATTCGAAAATTTGAAGCTGGAGCTGCTAGGAGTTAGGGGATGAATAATATAAAACGTTGATTTGACGAAATCGACAGGAGTCTCGGCGGATTGAAAAAAAAATCTGCTTCCATATTTTAGGATGGGGTTCAGTTCTCGTTGGAAAACCCTGTGATTAGATGTTTAATCAGCTAACAAATATAGTGTTGGCAATATTTATTAATTCGTTTCATTAATATATTCTATTTTTACAATTAAAATGTGAGAGATTTTAAAAAACTTTGAATTATTCATACTTAATCTGTAGTAGAAGTCAATGTTTCCCCAAAGTGGAATAGATGGATGGAATAGTAGAAAAACTCCCAGCTCCACAATGGGCGTGTACATTTTAGTAGAACCTTTTACTCAAACCATGTTTATAATGATCCTTTTATATTTAAATAATGATTGACGACATAATTCGATGGAAAAATTAACTGGAATGTTTTATTTTTGGACATGAATAATATAGTACCTTCTGAAAACGGACCCTTTTATGACGTAGAAACCGCATCTCGCCATAGTTAAAAGAATATACCAAACGCCCGACGGAGACTGAGGCAACTGATATATTAATTCTTTCAACTGTGATCTCGCGCTAATTCATTCATTTTTTTTTTATAAAACGTAGGGAGCTCACAGCAAGAAACGGTTTGCGGTAGTGAGCTAGTTTGGGTGGGTTCTATCGAATTATGAAATAAAAATTTTTTGTGATATGAGCCCATTCTATTAATAAAAATCTCGCTTCTGAAAGTACTGGATGCTGCATTCATGATAAGTCAGTATTGATAAATGCCTACTAGATTCTAGTACCATTCCTGCGAATCTCGCACCAGAACAGTGAATTCGGCTCATGGTTCACGTATTTTTTCAATATTTTGTCTATTCGCCCTCTTCTGCATTTCTTCCTGGTGGAACTGAAACCAATGCAGATTCATTGTTATCAAAATTGGATGATGGTGTTTCGGATAGTGCTCTCAGTTTCAATTTGTTTATTCACGATATAAACAAATAAACAATATTCCACGCTGGACGCGAAATGAAAAACAACAAAGCCGATTATAATACCGTATAAACCGGCAAACCCTTTAGAATTATGAAGCTCTCGCGAGCCTATTTCACTGCAACTTTTTCCGTTCGACGATCTGTGGCCAAGTTTGCAAAGCTTTTGTTCTCTGTTGAAATGCTGAAACTGTACCGTCCTTGGTTAAGCTCTCGACGCCTAGAGGCTTAATTCAACGAAAAACGTGAACAATGGCCTGAAGATTGTGAGCACCGATAAATCGGAACAGTTTAACTCCATACAGTATGAACCAAAATAACACATAAATAACAGTTTGAAAAACTAAGAAACACCCCTTCATAGATAGCCAAACTAACAAGAAGTAGAAAATAAAATAATAAAAGTGTGTTGATAAATACAACAGAACATTGAAAATATTAGCATCTCAGTAGTGTTTTCTACTTATTTTTAGTTTAGCTATCGATAACAGGGTGTTTCAAACTACTATCTATTTTCAATTTTTTCGTTTGGATAACCATAAAAACGTGTTTCTAGGTGATCTTATATTTTTGTAAGTACCCAATTTTCACGAATAAATCATAATTTCCTACCCCGACAATCCCCAGATACTAATTTTCGATAGAATCAGATCATGATTACAAAACCCGTCCGCCATATTGAAGTCTCCAATTTTGACAAAACCATCATAGTCTTCGACCCTGAAAACCCCCAGACATCAATTTTAAACAAAATCAGATCATATTATTACAAAACTCGTCCACCATATTGGATCCGCCATCTTGAATTTACCTATTTTGATGAAAGAATCGTAATCTCCGACCCCGAAAACCCCCAGGAACCAATTTTGAATAAAATCGGATCATAATTACAAAACTCGTCCATCATTTTGGAGCCGCCATTTTTTTTGGTCTTTTAACAAAAATTCCATGATGCATTGCCACCCGAACTATGTATACCTGCCAAATGTCAAATCAATCGGTCCGTTTGAAGTGAGTCAAAATTGAGTCCAAGGGAGACATACATACAGGTGAAGCTAATAAAAGGGTGTTATTGATAATAATAAATAAAAGGTAGGAATACCCAAAGAAACGGCCAGCAAATATCATATCTTTTTCATCCCTTGGAGCGCACGAAAGAAATTCCTATAATGTTCGTGAAACATCGTGCTTACCTAGGTAAGATAGGGAGAAGAGGTAGGTGCTGATATATTTTTTTTGAACTTTTGGAGGATATAAGTTCTTGGGCTTCGCCGTTCTATAGACGAACGAGTTTGGTTAGAGTGTTGTTCGACATTTTTCAAGGTTAACGACGAAGGGATGTGCTGACTAGGCCTTTAGAGTTCGTCCGGTATTGCTAGCGATAAAATTGTATCCATAGAAAAGGGAAATGTCGCCGACTTTTATACAGTGTTCTAATGGGTTCTACACACTAGTGGAATTCACACCACATACCTATTTTATATCGTTTTTTCCTTTCTCTTCTTAAATACAAGACCCGGCACTTTTCAGGAACACTCGCTCTTGATGATGTTATATACCGACAAGCACCATATCTCTCATGTTTTTCTTTTCTCTTGAAGCGCAGGAAAAGGAGTCCCAATTATGTTCTAAGAACATCGTGCGTATTTAGGGAGGATAGGAGGGAGAGAAGATAGGTATTAGAATCTTTTTCAACTTTTGGAGATCAGAAGTTTTCGAGAATACTTCCTTCAGCAAATGATCGAAAGCTTTGTCGTTCTATAGATAAACGAGTTCTGGTAAAGAGTTGTTCGACCCATCTCGAGGTTAACGTTTACCGTGAAAGTGTCTATTGAAAAGTTACCGACTTCCCTACGGTGTTTCAATGATGTCAAGGAATTATTAGTGAATTTGGCATCACCATCTCTAGATGGAATACAAGAGCATCAGCGTATCTTTGGGTGCTGATCCCTATGATGTGGGAACAGTACTCTGAACTGGTCGTATCTTTGTTTTGTAGATTATGATAAGCTATTGAGAAGTAGAGTAGCTAATCGCTCGGAATGAGAATTCGGATTTTTGTGAGGCAGCTTTCGCGATGGATCTATAACATGATTATCCCATAAAAGAGTATTGCTGATGGAAATGCCGAGCATTTTAATTCAACTAAGTTGTTGGTTCTTGAGGCTGTGATTTCAGCAACATCTTCATCTTCAGCGCTGACTCACCTTCGTCGTGAATTCTTAGTTTCCTGTGATTAAGAGGGGATTCTGGAAGAGAACGCATTATGGAGAGTCTACTTTCATCTGCAAAGCTGTGTATTAGGCAAGTGGGTACTCCCAACAGATTATTGATATGGAGTAGAACCAATGTTCGTGCCAAAATTGATCCTTGTGGAACGCCAGAATTGATGGCTATGGATGATAGATACTCTGTGCATCACCACATGGAGCGATCTGCCTGAAAGAAAACTTGTTCAAAGAAGTCTTATATGAGGTGGTAATACGTATGATGGTATAGTTTGTGGAGACGTCCTAGGTGCCAAACACGGTCGAATGCTCTCGATATATCTAACGCTACAGCTAGAGATTACTCGTTCATTAAAAAGAAGCAGAAACTCAAAATCAACGTAGGAAAGTAAATATCCAGTTGAAAGTCATAGTCTATCATTAATGATTCCTGAGCTTTTCAGATGTTTGATTATATCAATGTTTATGGCTTTCCCCATCACGTCAAGCAGGAATTTCCTCCTTTTTCTGGGGATTGTTTGTACACTAGCTAATTTCCAGCAAGATGAAGAAACAGCCGACATGTACGAGATGGTAAATAACTTTGGGAAAATTGGTGTGAATTCTGGTGCACAATTTCTGAGAATAATGGGTAGAATTCCATCAGGACCGTTATAGCCTTATTCGTTTTAAGACCGAGCAGAATGCGTCTGAAAGTGCGTTGGCGAAAGTCAATTTTGGGCATCCGACTTTCAACGGGAAGAATATCTGGCGGCACTCTCCCATGGGAATCTAAGGTAGAGTTTGCTATACCAGAATGTCTGCGAAAATGTTTGCTTTCTCTTGTTCTCTTGCGTTGTTGGTAATGTGACGTCGACTTTTGAGAGGGCTGAGAATTAACTATAAGTGGAATTCCTTCAAACTGCTTTGGCGAGGGACCAAAACGAGCAGGAGCCACCGGGATAATCTAAGAGTGTCGATCTTACCTTAGCATTGTATATGCCTCCTTTGATGCATTTATTGTTCAACTGTATTGGATTGGTCACGGTGTATGTCGTCACAGTTAATTTTGCATTTTCTTGCTCCTTTCATGTCATGAAATATTATTAATTTCAATAATTATTTGTGGAGAAAACGGTTTGTGCCAGTGGACTAGTTTGGATTAGTATAAACCAAGAATTTTCCACTAAAACAGTCTCATATTACGCGGGACGATAACAATACAAAATCCAATCGGACGAACTATAATATTGTGCAGTAGATATTTTTCTATGAACAAGGTATATTTTTGATATCTCGATCGGTATATATATTAACTGTAAGATCACGATTCGCGGAAGGGTATAAAGGAATATTGGAATTCTTATGTGTTTGCTATCTTCTCCTATGTAGTGAGATGAATGGATCGATCGACCAAATATTATTGGAGTTGGATTTCCAGTTCAAACTACTGAGTATCATAATTTCAACGAAAAATCGCAAACGATGATTGTTTCCCTTAATATTATTATCCTGATTTTTTTTCACAAACGATAAGTTTGCCCCAAGAAAATACTTCGATAAGCGTTTTTCTGTAGGGTTAGTAAGGAAAGATATATCCTTCTTGTGGGTTAGTTAGGTATTCTGATTATACAGTGCGTCCATGGAGTGATGCATACATGCATTATTAGTTGAAAGAACAATACACACCTGGCACATTTGAAATATGATATAGATAACACACATATTAATAACCCCAAATTAGTTAATAAGTTAATAATGTTAGAAAATAAAATGCATATGGAAGACTAGAGATATTCAAGAATAGTAATAGAGTATTGAATTAAGATAATGGACCTATATACTCGTTATAACCCTCTGTATAGTTGAGTGATATAATATGAAGGTGAACATGTGATCTCAACCATGGCAAACATCAACTTGGCGGTTAGTGTCTTCCACGATTGCGTGGACATATACCTAGTATACAGGGTGATCCACGGTGGATGGCCTATTAGAAGTATCTGGAGAACGAAAAGACAGAACATTCTGAAAATTGGGATGCTTTTGATGATTGAACATTCTCTATCCGTCTGAAATTTTCTATCAGAAACAATTAGCAACTCTGTTATTTCCAATGGAACACCCTGTATTTTATTGCATTTTTAGATTCTTCCTGTAGAGCTGATTTCATCAACTCATCGCACTTTGGGTCTAGCAGGAATGATTACAGAGATATAGGGTGATTAAAATCGAGATTTTTCAATTTTAGTATTCTTGGCGAAACTATTGATTATCGATCAAAACGGCTTACATGTCCCTATCTTAACTTATGATTCACTATCTACTGGAATTTAATTGGAAAAAATACAGGGTGCTCCAAGATTCAGAATTCTGATCACCCTGTATCTGTTCCAATTAAATGTCAGTAGATAGTGAATCGAAAGTTGAAATCGAAAGTTGAGATAGGAACATGTGGGCCGTTTTGATCGATAATGGATAGTTTCGACTCAAAAAAAATCCTAAAATTGAAAAATCTCGAACACCCTATATCTCTGTAATAATTCCTGCTAGACCCCAAGTGTGATGCATTGATGAAATCAGCTCTTCAGGAAGAATCTAAAAATGCAATAAAATACAGGGTGTTTCATTTGAAATAACAAAGTTGCTAGTTTTTCTGATAGAAGTGGCAACACTGTATCGATGAAAATATTTTAGACCGATAAAGAATGTTCAGTGTTTTCGTTCTCCAGATACTTCTAATAGGCCATCCACCGTGGATCACCCTGTATAGATAACACAATAAAATAGAATATTTAGTTTCAATCTCCTCCTGCTAAGATGAAAAATCGGTTTGGTTAGTGGTAACAGAGTGTATCGTGATTATCGTGCCAAAGGTTACATTCTTCGATATAAAACAATAATGGTGAAATAAAGTAGCGTTACAAACCGTAGTAAATAAGATGCTGCCAAGATGCAATCGCAGTGAAATTGACTATAATTCAATTTGATGCAGGAATGAGAATCATGTATACTTCAGGTCTAGCTGGAGCTGCATAAACCGAAAATGCCTTTGTGTATTCCGACCCATTTCACGTTCACCACTAAACCTAAACGTTTGAAATCCTTTTCAGCAGAGCGTCACCCCCGTCACTCTGGCACGAGAAGCGTAATGGTTCCTAATTGTCTCCGAGACGTGTTGATTAAATAAGAGGATCTAACTGTTTGGCCACCTAATGGACTCAGATAATCTTTACGCTTCATTTATCGAAAACATCAAGTCTTCTATACCCGATCCCGATATGACGTCCTCATCCAGATTTCATTTTTCCTCCGAATTCGCGGTATCGATATTGGTTTCAAATAGTGATTCACACGAGACCAACGAAACAAGACTTTCATAAAGTCTCGTCTCGTCTCGCCGATGAAATATGAAGTCTTGTCTCGAGTCTCGTCTCGCAGCCTCCAGTCTCGTCTTGTCTCGCGTCTCGTACGAGAGTCTCGCAAATGTATCGCAATTTCGTCATGCATAATCTTGTTCCAGTCTAGTACGGGATATTTACCTTCACCTTCTTTCTAGAAGACAAAATTACAACAAAAATAACATTATTTATTGAAAAGTGAGTACCTAATAGGTACATACTTACATCATACGTCTAAAGAAGAAAAAAAATACATTTGTTTTTCAACATCGTGCAGATTCATATAGTTAACGCAGCACGTGAGAATAATCTTTCCGCCGGGACTGAAGTAGCCGGAGATCTCGTGCCATCAAACTTATGGAATGGAAAATTCAGAAGCGTGATTTTTCCATCATTGCAATATATCTGTGTTTCAATTACATCGAGGCACAAACTAATATTTTTGAAGCTCCTGCATCCATACTCCCGTTGAAACGAAATTATTTTTTATCTTAGACTGTTTAGCACAGAATGACTTATTTGAAGATTTTCAGGTAGTCATTCAATTTGCGATCTGTCGTTATTGCAGAAGTGCCTTTATTTTCCGCCGCCATCAGAGATCATGATTTGTGTTTTTAAAGTATTTATGAATGAAATGTTTTGTCTAAATAGTCTGAATTCTTTCTAAAAATGTTGTATTATGAATGAAATTTTCAAGTCTGCAGTCTCTTCTCGAAAATGAGACGAGACCATGCGAGACTCTCGAAAACGAGACTCTCGCGGGCTCCACTAGTTTCAAATCACGAAAAAACGTCAAATTTTGAAGTGCAGGTGATCAACAATCATTTCTCATAAGGATTCAATCTAGGATCCGATGTTAAATCCAAAATTTGAATTGACTCGGCCGTAAATGTAATAAACTTCACGAACGATTAGATTTCCACAATCGCTTGGTGGGCACGAAAGGGAATCCTTATAATGTTCGAAGAACATCGTGCGTACCTAGGGAGGATACGGAAAGGAGGTAGGAGTTGGATTTTTTTTATCTCTTGGAGATAGTAAGTTCTTGGCAATTAATTCCTTAGCTTTGCCGCTCTATAGAGAAACGAGTTTTGATAAAGTGCTGTTCGACATATTTCAAGGTTGACAACGGAGGGATGTGCTGACTGCGCTTGTCGAGTTCGTCTGACTGGTATTGCTAGTCGTCGAATCTATAGAAAAGTCAAAGGTCCCTAACACAGTAGCATCTTCAGGTGAAATACTCGTACAATGAACTGGAATTTGATCTTTATTCCATTCATTCGATTTTCCAGTGAAAAAAAACAAAATTGTATAGGAATAGTCGAGGGGTACATGTAATTATCATACAAAATGAACATAGAGAATATAAAAAAGAAACTAAGACATATTAGAGAGGTAGTATACGTACACGCATGTGGCTTATTAAAATTTTTGGGAAAGATACTCGTCCACCGAATAATTAAATGTTTTTTGTAATAATTGTTTCAAGGATTCTTTGAAAGGAGTTTGTGTCCTACATTGTTTAATTTCAAATGCATACCAAATTAACAATTAATGAATAAATAGTATACGCAAGCGCACATGCCCGAAATTTTGGTTATCAAAACCATAAACTTGTTTACAATCTACATAAGTAGCTGAAATTTCGAATTTCGAATTTTTTGCTGATCTCAAGATACAGTCAGAGAATGGATAGGTATGGAGTTGAGGGTTGAGTTCGTCCTTATATAATATAGTGGACACACAACGTATGTGAAGGAGATCCAGTTGATATACTTCCTCACGGGACTATAGAATTGCAACCGATCACAATAAATTTCAGTTTGGAATTACAGTTGAGTGGTAGCATGTATCAGAGTGGTGACTTCTGCGGTAGGTTTGAATGGGCGTGTACACCTTAGTAAAACTTTCAACTCAAACCAGGTTTATAATGATCCTTTTATACATAAATAATGATTGACGACATAATTCGATCGAAAAATTAACTGGGATGTTTTATTTTCGGACATAAATAATAGTACCTTCTGAAAACGGACCCTCTTATGACGTCGAAACCTCATCTCGCCATAGTTAAAAGAAAATACCAAACGCCCGACGGAGACTGAGGCGACTGATATATTAATTCTTTCAACTGTGATCTCGCGCTAATTCACTCTGTCAGAAATCATGTATCATTCATCTCTGTCTGGAATAATCTTGTTTCAGTATTAGGGTTTTGGCGTCACATCATCGCCTCGTTTTCAGAGGTCCGAAAAATCGGGGATTTCAATAATTTTTTATAAAACGTAGGGAGCTCACAGCAAGAAACGGTTTGCGGTGGTGAGCTAGTTTCGGTGAGTTCTATCGAATTATGAAATAAATTTTTTTTGTGATATAAGCGTATTGGGCAGGTATTGGTATAGCTGTTTCGAGCAAGAAGTATCAGAAGCGATAAAGAGATCTGACTTCTGGAGCTCAAAGTTTCAAATAAATACTATTCAAACTAAATTGTTTCCCTACATATTACTGAAATATACAGATTAGAATATCAGAGACATCGATATCATTTGAGCTATGTTGGATCAATACTTATATAATTAATTTAATATTGGTCGAACGGAAATAGATCTCCTATTTAGTGCAATATAAATAATCTAGGGCAATAAAGTCCAATTGATTATTCGACCGAACATTTGAATTTCCTGGTTCAGTTCTGATTATCCCAAAATATTCACTTTATTACCTCTTTGTATTCTTTCTGAAATGCTTCGTTTGAGAAACAATTGCTAAATCAGAATCATTGCATAACTTTTAACGAGATTTGTGATAAATCACTCGAACGATAATTCATATATTGGTTCGATTTTGTTTGCGTCCAAATTGAGGAATTCTTCGTATTGAAGAATCTTCTTCAAACGGACTTCTGATGGCATGACAAGACTGTATGTTGACAAGGGCAACACCATATTGAACTTTTGTTGATTTTGAATAACAAAACGGTTACCAAAGTATTGGAATCACTCCGAACGAGGTGATCGGTAACTGATCGTATGATAATTTCAATTTTTCACGGTATTTTCAAAACTAGTTATCCTGCATTTTCGTTATTATGTTCATTATACCATGTTATTCTCAGTAAAAATGGGTCCTAACAATGATATCATATTACTTTTATAACGTGAATGGAACTTGTTAATTAATTTTCATACTTGCACGCTATTTCAATATCACATGCAGCTAAAAACAATATAACGGAGTTTTTTGCTCGTATCGAAATAACAAATTAAAATTGCTTCTAGTTAGTACAGAAATTATGATCCTATGTCATATACCACTACACATCACCATCACAACACAACACACAAAGTTGTTCACGTTGTTGAATTCGTTATATAGAATAGTCAGTTAATGGTCAAAGCCATTCTTTGATAATTTGATACGATGAAATTAATATCGTGGGATCTGTAAAGTGACTAGGAAGAGATTATTGGACATAGCTTTCACAAAGAGATTTCCGTATACAGGTGTTTCGGGCTTTCGGCCCTCATCAGTACGATGAAAGGAAATGCAAAGGATAGGCAGCAATTGGTAGAAAACAACAGTACGGTAAAAGGAAGTGCAAAGGATAGGCAGCACTGATGAGGGCCGAAAGCATGAAACACGTGTATACGGTAAAGTTTAGGTATGTGGCAACTGGTGCTAGGTTTTTGAATATGAGAGCAGGCTTGGAGGTCAGTCTGAATGGTCTAAACTCTAAATATTATACTGTAGGCTTCTAACCACAAAGTTTATGTGGTCAGTGATGTATATAGTGTGCTGTGACCACCGACTTATTACTATATCTAGATTGCTAGTAGTCATATCGCAGCAACCCGAAAATGTAGGGTCAGTTGCTCGCCTGAAAACGCTTCTGCTCAACACGCAAGAACCCCCAAGCTGTCGTTCATGACGTGGTATCGAAATCAACCTAGTATTCATTTTGTTCATAGGCGGCGGCAAGCTGGATGGCGTCATCTCAAGTGTTTTACTTATGTCAATGGCCGGCCTAATGAAAATATAATATCAAAATCAAGTGGTGATATTAATTTTCCCGTTTAATTTTCGCCAATCCTAGGAAATATTAAGTGGTTTGTTCTTCGCTGTAATAATTCCATGATTAATAATACTAAAGGTATTTTGTTTATCGGTGTGTTTGTGAGTAATGAATGATTTTTTATTTTAATTCGCTTTCATCAGTTGAGCAAGTATTCAGCTGTGAAGAATTTCAGTTCAGGTGTGAGGTGCCATACCGGCTTATCTGTTTTGGATTCAAAGTTTACTCATTCAATAATGACTCTAGAATTTCTATGGATAAGAAAAATGAATGGTTTGAGGCTATTAGGAGACCATTGGATCTTAGCCACTCAGGAATAATATGTTCGGATTAATTCATACCAGACAGCTTTCTGATGCAAGTCCAAGACATTGAAACCATAATTATGCAAATTCGCCGTTTTCGAAATAGAGTTCTCAAATCTGAGTATGGGAAGCTATGAGACCTGAATACTGCATATTTCATTTATTTCTCACTACTTCATGTATTGGTTAACAACCTTTTATGGTAGTCCCCTCACAACCTTTTTCTTTCGATACGCCTGTGTTCCTATCGGGTTCATGAGTGTATAACATGACGGATCCTAAATGCGCATGAATCACTATCACCAGTTCCATCTTCTGATTGGTTCACCTTTTTCCTCATAGAATTGGCGGTCTAGATTAGTCTATAAGTCAGTGGCTGTGACTCAGAAGTCAAAACTGTCATATAAAAATGTCAATAATCGCACTGACTGTCGTGGAATCTCACAAAGCGAATATAATTTTCACCAAAGTCCATTCACAAGACAAATTCGCCAAAACAACTTCATTTTCCAATGACATGCTGATACGTTCGTAGGTCCTTGCTTTTCAAATCGTCCTCTGGAATTTGGCATATCTCCACACCCCGTCTTGCCAGCACAAAAGGCATTTCACGACGTTATTTTTGTGAATGTGTTTGCTGCGTTCAATAAAATTGGGCCATCTTGATATTACGATGACACCTTTTGAAATATGAGAATCGGAAGTCTCAATTGTACTGAAGTAACTTCGCAGAAATCCAGGGTATTTTGTGAAACATGGAAACATCCATGGATTCATTGATCGTTCAGTGATTTTATGACGTTTCCCGGTTCTTGATACAACTCATTGCTGTTAAAAGTCCTATACAGTGTGTCCATTTAGTGCGTAATTCTTCGATATCTCGAAATCAATTATCACAAGAGAAATGGAGAAAAAACTTTTTCAGTCACTGAAGTTGCTCATTTCGAAAATAATTCCAACGATACTGGGTGTTTCATAAGAGCGGGGCAACTCGAAGACGAGTTTTTTCAAATGGAACACCCAGTATTGTTCATTCGAAATTTATTCCGCTCAAGTAAAGCTCTACATCGCTGTAAAAAAAAATTGAATTTGGTTGCGGCGTTGCCAAGTTATAATTGATAAACCCATTTTTACTACTATTGAAGGGTCATGTTCAATTGGGTATGGTATATTTATTTATTAAAATTTTGAAAATATTTTTGGCATACAGTAGTATCAAGGTCTCACGTATACCAATCCAGTGATCTTGCGAGATAATCCTCTACAGGGTGCTAAAATTTACATTCTGAATATTGTAAGATTCAGACGAGGATCATAAGAAATTTTCAAATGGAACACCCTGTATTTTTCATCACGGATTCATTTCGACATCATTCGCCTTTTCATCGCAGAAGAAAAAATCAAAATCGGTTGCGGCGTTTTCAAGTTATGAGTAATTTCCTTATTTTTACTACCATTTCGGGGTAATTTGTTCGTCCTGATGGTTCCTTTATTCGATTTGAGTGTGGGAATTGGGAATATTGCTTGCCACATGACATTCGAGGTTCTACATAGATCATTCAGGTATTTTTGTGATATGTGCATCGTCCAAATTTGAAATATGCCGTAATCTTGCTACTTATGATTCGAATAATATGTGAAACAAACAAACATGCCAAAAGCAAAGCCTGTCTTTGAAATAACTTCTACAATACAAACAATGAAGATGCGGAATGCGAAAATTAGGAAATTTTTTTGAAATTTGGGCCATTTTTATTGTCGTTATTCCTACATTCCAAATCCCCATTTACCTTGAAGAAGGTAAACATAATGATACAAACAATATGTCTCTCCTACGAGGCTTTTGGGTGGAAATTCAGCAAAATGTCGAATCAATCCAAGATATATTTGATTGTAGCGATGTTTGACAGGTCATTACAGAAATATTTCGAACAAAATTCAAACTTGGAGAGCCTGTAAATGTTCCTTTTGTAAAAAAATATATGAATGGTCAATGAACAAATTTGATTATACCGTAGCAACGAAATATTTTCACAATTCAAATAAATGAAAGAACTATGACGTACAAATTACCCCGAAATAGTAGTGAAAATAAGGAAATCAACCATAACTTGACAACGCCGCAATCGATTCCGATTTGTTTTCCAGCGATAAAAAGGCGAAAGATGTCGAAACGAATTTTTGAATAAAAATACAGGGTGTTCCATTTGAAGAATTCTGATGAATGTCATTTGAATCTTGCAAAATTCTAAATGCAGAATTGAGCACCCTGTTGAAGGACATGTCGCAAAATTACTGGATTGTTATACGTTGGACCTTGCTCCTACCGTATGCCAAAAATATTTTCAAAATCTGACTAAATGAATATACCATGGCCAATTCAACATGACTCTTCAATATTGGTAAAAATAGATTTATCGATTATAACTTGGCAACGCTGCGACCGATTTCAATTTTTCTCACAGCGATGTGAAGGTGAACCTGCTCTTATAAAACACCCAGTAATGTTGAAAATATTTTTGAAATGAGCAACTTTAGTAACTGAAAAAGTTTTTTCTTCAAAGTTTTTCTCTATAGGTTATGGCTTTCGAGATATCGAAGAATTACGCACTAAATGGACACACTGTACATATATCTCTATGGCTTGGATTAACAACGGTTAACTCTCATGAAGCTGATGATCAGCCTACAAAAATTTGAGGATTCCTTATTGGATTCTTTAGGCTTTTCTCTCCTCATTTTTATTTCGAAGGAGCAGATTCGTATACTAATAATCTAGGAGAATTAATATTCCACCTCCTTGATTAACCTACAGACAGTATTTTCCATTTATATCAGTATATCACAGCATTCACAGCTATCCTATGTACTAGTCAGCCTCATTAATGTGAAATCTATTCTCCAACACCATGCAGAGAATTGCTAAAACTCTATGTTCACAAGAAACCCCGAATAAGTTTTCTAATGAAATTTTGGTGCTGCTGGAAACGGTTGTTTCTGGATTCCCAGCTGCTATAAATTTTATTTATTCATCTTGGGAACTCGGGATTCCTTCGGAACTAGAAATTAAATTCGGATCGAAGAAATACTATTCATATCATTACGGTCTTATCGCAACGAGAGAAGTGGAATTGATTCTGAATTCAGCATTAGATGGGAGTGATTTGCTAATCGAGGGTAAAAGGTATATAATCAGGTTCTACTTGTTCTAATGATTGAAACTTTTTGTTTGAAGTAATTCCACGAGCTCCATAAATTTGCATACCGATAACTACAACTACAAACACTCGAAAGACAAAAGGCCGAAGAGGGATGAACATATAACATATATATATGAAACTTAGAAGTGGGAAAGCAGCAAAGTAAAAGTGAAACTCATGCAAGTTTATCCAAGCTTTCAGAAAGTTATATTTCCATCATCAGGGAAAGACTACAAAATGTTATAAAAATTAGCAAAGCTTGTTAACTATGGAGTGATGTACTTACAACTCATTGAGGTTAGTTACATTGATGATACTAAAAAAGTATATATATATATAAAAAATTGTTGTTCAACATATCTGGAACAAGACAAATACAAAAAAATCAAAATATTAGGTCAATATCAAAAACGTTGCTGATTTAAAATCATGATAAACTTTTTAGTCACAACGTGTCAGAATAAAAATCTTAGGTTAGGAAACTGAACCTTATTCTTCCAATTCAATGGTGAGATGGAACTGAGAATGTGGTGGTGACCTTGGTCATATGCTACCTAGTGCTAGTGTGTGTTATAGTCACAAGAGGATTAGAAGGAGAAAGTACGTCGATTTTAAAACTGTACTGTGATCGATTGATATTGTTTGATATTGTTTAATTTTATTCAGGGTTAGTGATTGTATTCACTCTATGTATTGGTTGTATTGAACAATGAAGACACATTATTATTATAAAATATATGAATGAATTCCACTTAAATGGTTGATATCAGCTCTTTTGTTGATACAATTATGTTCCTGGGCGATGAAAGACCAAGAAAGTTCTTTTTTTGTGATTGTTTTCTGTGGCTAAAATTTTTGCTGATGCATCCATGTTTATGGTCAGATGATTAACATGGTCTGCTAAAGCACACCTTTCTGGATGAAGTCCATAGTCTGTCGCAGACTAATGTGGTGTACAGCACATCCCCTACCAGGATTGTGATAAAATATACATTGGGCAATCAAAGAGATCATTAGCCAACAGAATCACATCCCACAGGATTTATGTTCACAAATCAATGTGCAATCGCATTTTTCAATCAAACCTTCGAAATATTAGTTTGACATGCACATCATACGGTCACCTCGATTATAAATCAACTGAAATTTATCTCTCTCAATACGAACATATTATATCAATTTCCGGAAATAGGTTTATGTAGAAAAAAACATTATTTGTTCTTCGATGTGGGACCCACAGAAATATCTGTAGATTATTCTGACCCACTGTGTATAGTATAATCTCGATCATCCAGATGTATGAAATGCTAATGGCCAATTTTGCTCTGTCTGTTCCTATTCTTCAAACGCTAAAATATACAGCTTTATATTTAGTTCGTGCTTTGGCACTAGAACATTCAGGCAATTTTCTTCGTTAAAATCGGAAATAATAATATCCCATACCAAAATACGTCATTAAAAAATACGAGAACAAAATGCAATTTGCAATTTGGTTCAAGTTACATGCGAAACGAGGTAGATAAATATTTTATCGAGTCATTTTTTATATCATTATATCATATCAACTTCATATCATTCCTGCCCTCAGGAAATATTATTTTCTTCATGCCTAATTATTGATGAATTATTAATAATGGATTAATATATTTTTTTTTATTTTTTTTTATAATTTCATAGACAAAACTTGCGATGAAACCGAATATCTCAGGGCGCTCTTATGAGGATGCTTCAGGCTGGTTTTGGAAATTACTGGACTAGATGGATGTTTTTGTTGGTACACTTTAATTGATATAACTTCCACCGTGCAACTTCATCTACAACTATCAAATGACCCTGTATATAGTACATGAAATGATGTATAAAAATAAGGCAGCGATTGCCGGTTAAAAGTATCAAAAATATATCAAGTAAGTACGTGAAAAGTTGTTACTTTCATAATGTGAATAAAATTGTGCAAAACCATATATTATTAGAATTAGTATACATAGAGTACGTACCTATCAAATGAACAGGCCCAAAAACAATGAATTATTGTTTTAGATGAAACCAGAAGGATCTTTTGGTAATTGTTAGCGTCGCATGAAAATCTCGAATGCTCCTTCTCTCCGAATCTGTTTTCAGAAAAAAGCTAGACCCGCTGGCAAAAGAAGATACAAATTCAACAGAGCTTTTTACTGCCTCAGTTTTTGTCGCATCAAACCGCGCGTAGAGATATAAAATTAATAACATACTGGGCGTTACCATAAATACGTGACACCATGATGGCAGTTATACCGGTATAACAGAAATAATAAAACAAAAATATTACGAAAGGTCTATAGTGGGTGTTTTGTCACAACACAAACTGCAGATTCGTACCAGAGTAGTTGGTTCATTTTCAAATTTCAGTTCTTTCAGCATAAAACAATAAACAGAAACTGAAATCAGAACAAGAACGAAAAATAAATATTTTCCTCTTGAGACTTTCCCGAGGACTTCCCTTTCAATTTTGTCGATCTATCTAGTGATGCAATTAGTCCATGTTGTATTTTCCAGCCCAGATTTTTTTTCTGTGCATCTACTCTGATTTCAACGAGGCGAACGGTTTACAGTGCAATATGTCCATTATGTCGTTTAGTAGCTTGTTAAACATCTAAAAGCCAATTTAATGGTTAGCGGTAAATTACCGAGGCCACTGTCTTTTCCCAAATGAAGTTACGACCCGATTAGCAACTGACTAATCGTAAACAATATCGTGGTGAATCTATGTGTAAAGGGCGAACAATAACAAGAGATCATTTGCTTGCATTGTCACTTGGATAAGGGCTATTTTTTCTTTGATGAAACTTGAAAATTTGTCACAGCTGATTACAACCCGATCAATTTTTTTTGGAGGTACTGTATTGGAAATCTAGTGCTTCTTGTGGACGAGTGTACTTCTATATTTCCAAAAAAATTGTTCAAAACCCTCAGAAGTCTTCAAGAGACTTCTGCGAACAAAGAATGATGGGGACCATCAGAAAATTTTCTGCAGTCGTTTGGATTTGAACCCGCCGGTTAGAACACTAACGCTTCTACCACGTGGCTACCTGGCCCCTGATTCTAATAACAGCTGTATACTTCTATTTTATCCATAAAATTGATTGTTTTGCTACGAATTGATGAATATGTACAAACTTTTTCTCACACTCTGTGTTTTCTGTCACACTGGTTGCTGATACCACACTCACTAGTTCAATGACATCATGGAACACTGCAGAAAAGTCGGTGACACTTTTCTGAACATACTTCTATAACTAGTAACACCAGCCAGACGAACTTGACAAGCTCAGTCAGCATATCCTTTTCTCGTCAATCTTGAGATTTATCGCACAACTCTCTACCAGAGCTCATTAATCTATAGACCAGCAAAGCTTTCAAACTCTTTTCCATGCAAGAACGTGAATCCTCCAAAATTAAAAAAATAACAGTATTTACTTATACCTTCAAGAAACACACGATAGCCAAACTAATAAGAAGTTGAAAATAATATAATGAAAGCGTGTTGATAAATACACAACATAATAATACTGATTACGAAGGTGCTAATATTTTTTATGCTGTGTATTTATCGAAACACTTTCATTATTTTATTTCCTACTTCTTTCCAGTTTCTCTATCTATAAAAGCGACAAAAGCATGTTTTTCAGTTTTTCTATATGTTTTGAAATTATACCCGATTTCAACGAATCATATTCTCCGACCCCAAAAACCCCAATATACCCATTTTCAATAGATTACAAAACCGGTCCGCCATATTGGATCCTTCATATTGAATCCTCCATATTGAATTTTTCAATGTTGACGATTGAATCATAATCTCCGACCCCGAAAACCCCTGCATACCCATTATGAATAGAACCGGATCGAAATTACAAACCTCGTACTCCATATTGGATCTGCAATCTTGAATTTTCAAATTTTGAAGGAAGAATCATAATCTCAATTTTGAATAGGAACGGATCATGATAACAAGATTCATCCGCCAAATAGGATCCGACTTCTCGAATTCCCAAATGATGACGAGAGAATTATAATCTTTGACCCCAGCAAAATTCATCCGCCATTTTTTTTGTCTAACAAAAATTTCATGATGCATTTACCAGAATTTTGTATACACTTGTGATCTGAAGTGGGACAAAATCGAGTCCGAAGGAATCGGTTACATACAAAAGCATACATACATACATGTGATGGTAATAAAAGCGTGTTGAAATCTATTCTCCATGCAATATAAACGCCATGAACTATTTGTGACTTTAATTTTCATTGGAAGTGATTTTTGCACAATTTCCGACTATCTATCTCATAAATTATATTTGGCGATTCGACATGTTGACATGAGCCGAATCAAGAATATATTCGAATGTTGGATACATGAAAAAGACTCTCGACATCCGAGAAATAAAAAATCAGTTTGACAAGAACTGCGGCCGGATCTCTATTCACAAGCCCATTGGCAGAACTTTGTCACCTCAAGCAATATTGCTGGGCCTCAAAGGATTGAAGAACATTGGCAACGCATGTTTCATAAACAGTGTCAATCAATGCTTATCAATCACCAAACGGCTGCCGGAGCTCATCTTGAATGATGACTATATGTCATTTATAAACACCACCAGAGCCAGCATGAAAGGGGAATTATTCACTGAGTTCGCGAAGGTGATAAAGGAGCTGTGGTGGTCCGAGGACTCTTCGGATAGCATCATTAACGCAACGTTTTGCACCTTGCTTCATCGGATCTGCCCAGCAGGACGCACATGAGTTCTTATGCTTCCTGCTGAGAGGGTTGCACGAAGACGTCAACGTAATATCAGATCTGAAGGAACTGAATGTGATGCAAATCGACGAGTCCTCCAGTGGTAACGACAGAGCTTTGAAATCGTGGTTCAATCTATATGGAGCTTTGACGATTCAACGAAATTGACGACCAATTTTTTTTCTTGTGGATCTGTTTTGATATTTTGAAAGAGCAGGAAAAATACATATTCATACATTTCTCAAAACAAGAATAGACATATAAACATAACATAATAAATAATGTTTGGAAGAAAGCTGAGGCAGAATAGTGGACAGTACGAAGGGTGTCATCGGGATGAGCTACGGTACAGTATAGCCCTTCACTGAGTCACCATCACGTTGTTCGTGTTGGGATATGTTGTCACCAGTAGAGGCGTCTTGAACTCCGTAGTTGAATTCGTAGTTGGAGTGAGCCTCTTGTTGGTTTGAAAGAATATATAAGCATCCCCACTGACAAGAGAATTCGATGAAATTGAAGAAACAAAAGAAAGAATCCTTGAACTCGTGCCAAATTTTCGTATAAAGATGTCTGCAGTAGGCTGTGAAGTGTTTGCTGTAGGTGGTACCGCTGTGATTTGAGATAGCGTACAGATTGAAAGGACAAGGCACGATGTCTTCAGCCAATTGAAGTCGACATTGAAATGCGTATATTGCGGTCATTTTTCTTTGACGTTGGATCCCTTTTGGGAGTTATCACTACCACTTCCTCATAATATGAGTTCATCACATTGCTGGGATTCGTTTACTAGCGTGGATTACTTGGACGGTGAAGATAAACCGACTTGTTCGAAGTGCATTAAGAAGCAATTAAATCAATTTCAATCGACAAGTTTCATAAAATAATCGTTTTTTATCTGAATCGTTTTTTCGCCGACTGAAGGGTTCACAGAGAAATAGAACGTCATCGTCGTCTTCACGTCTTACCCCCAAATGGTTTGGACATGAGCCACTACTCGACTAACGGAATATTACCAGTTGGATTCGACCTTTATGCCATTTCCAGATATCCAACAATATTGATTCCATCTACACAGGACACTACATATTCGAATGTTGAATTCGATTATAATGATTCTCGCGTATCTTCAGTATCGTCAAAGTCTCTTGTGAGTAGGGATGCATATGTTTTGTTTCATTAACAAGGATGTATTCCCCTTTGTTGATATTTCGTAGATATTTATTGTATTTTTCATTTAATGAAGTATAATTATTCATTGGAGAATATTGAAATTATCTCGATGTTGATTTTTTATGCACGACTATTTCGTTATTGGAACATTTCATTGTTTTAACTCTGAAATGAATTTGAACGGTCATGGACCTGCCTAGTTTTCGACTCCATTCGAAATTTTCTCAAGAGTTCAGGTTTGTTTCTTACGCCCACTGATTCTAACGTTGCTGCGAAACATTTCCTTTATCATACCTTCGATATGATAGAGAATCAAGAGATTGGAGGTTATATTATTTGACAGACTTTGGAAGTAAATATATCTGAATCTTTAGGGCTAAATGACAATAGTATATAAGTAATTACCCCCTACAGACAAAAAGAGGCCTTGTAGAAATCAACTACTGTCTAGACTTTTTTCTGCTGACTCAAAACAGTACCACACCTGTGTTCGACTTACTAAATTAAAAAATGATGAATATTTGATAATGAAAGTCACAATATCAAGTGTTGAAGGAGTTGTATACCAGAGATTATCTCGATAAGTTGAACGAACCTATGTCCTACCTTTGGAGTTAGGGTAAGGAAAGAACTATCGTGATGTCTGTTCCTTCATACCCATGAAAGTCGCAAAATATTTGGCAGCACCTTGTTTCTTTTCTGGATCGAACGAAAGGAAATTCATTCCTATCATGTTTCTATTTGTACTCCCAAATGAATTCCATAGCTTTTGAGCTAGCACCACACTGAGAATGTTCAGTGGAAGAACAAATACGAATCTTGTGGTTTATTTGCTACATTTATTGATAATGGTGGGCGCTTATAAAGTTCGTGTACACAAACGCTGGTTCTGTTGGAGAGTTCTTAATTGATCCTTTTCCCTGATGGATATTTTTAATTACGCATCTTAGCTTAGTTGGCAAAAAAGCACGCCCCAGCAGAACCCCCAAACGAATTTAATAGGAATCATTAATTCCAGTCCCCGTAAACAATTTATAATCGTTGCAGGAGTGTACTATTTGATTTGAGGAATTGATGCCGTTATACCTTATGAGACTCAACTATCTTGAATAAATACGGCTATTGCGGGTGCATATACAGATGTAAAAAATTGGTGGCCTATAGAATTTCCAATGCGTTTTGACGAACGTTACTGTAGCCAGTCAACCAGCACTAAATTCACATCCTCATTGAAATTATGTTTTCAACTGTCCTCCTAGAAGCAGAGAAACGATTTTTTTTAAGCGCAACACTTGAAACCGAATCATTTTCGGACCCATGTTCACATGGCCTTTCCTTCATGTTTTGATCGATTGCCTGTTAATTTCTGGGTCATAACCAAAGGGCACAGCAATATTCAAGCTTTTATTGACACTCGTCGTTAAACTGTCAGGGATCTCCCGAATAGTTATAAACTGATTTGGATAAAACTGATAAAAGGATATAGTTTGATATGTAGGCATAGTAGATAGACATAATCTTGGAATGACAGACTGATATATAATCAAAATTGCCAATTTTCTATTCCAATGGAAATGCTATAAAATATGGATTGGGTTTGGGGATCGATATATAAATATCCAGTGGAATGAGTTAGGATACCTTTTTGGTATATATATACCTTACTGTATCAGTTGCTGGAAGTCTTGATTATATGAGCATTGAGCACAGCTGATAATGAACGAGGACATAAATATATATAATAATAATAATAATAATCTTTATTCAACGAATTTTATGAGAATTACAAAAAAATTTAGAGGAGTAGCTATCGATATAACAACGTATTGTAATTGTTCAGTATAGATATCTAAAAATTACAGAATAAAGCAAGGTACCTCCTTAAGAATCTAAGGATTCTTGACTGGAGTATCATCATCTCGAATTGAAATCTCAACTTCAAATAAAAACAGTAGAAAATAACTTTTACCATTCAGCTTCCAAAGCCACGCTGGATAATTTTTGATTTAGTTATTCTTTCTGGAATCAAATCCTGATACGGTGGCGAAAAGAAAACGAGGTGAACAAAGATTGCGAGAAAATTACAGAGGAATATTCATCCTGCAATTTCATTTTATGGGAATTATAAATATCTGAGCTTAAAGGGATCGGAAAGTGCAATTACAGTTACAAAAATGTAGAATACTACCATAATTAATGTGCCATTTCATTAGAAGCAGATATAAGCGAACAAATAGATGATAAATAAATATCATAATAAACCGTTGAAGGTTCAGACTAATAATTGCTCGACAATTTGAATTTGTATTGATATTCGCACACAATTCGTTATGATGATTTTACTGAAAACATGGCTGAGGTTTGGATCGTCAGACGTCGCTTCATTCAAAGAATTAGTTAGAATCAATATGAAATCAAATTCGAGTAATCCAACATCTGAGTATTTCTACTGTCTGCTTATGGCCCTTAGTGCTAAGTTGGAAGTTAACATTTATATCACAAATGAAACTTCCATGAAGACAGCTTACTCGGTAGAAAGTTGCCGAAACTGAAGAAAATCTGAAAAAGCAAAAAGGCGATAAGGAGTTTTGAGAGTGAGCATTTGCTCGAGATGTGTTCGAAAAGTTTCTCGATACTTTTTTGGTGGATATCAATTAGAAGTTGTGAAATTTCACCAAAGTAGAAGCAGGAGGGTAACAATGATAGGTGTTCATTCGAAATGAAACTGACTATTTTATATCTATAGGTAGTTTCTATGACATTTTCCGAAAGTAGTTTCATTGGACCTAGACAAATCGAAATATTTCATCATATTAATGTTTTCATCTGGAATCCTGTGATGATTTTTTATAGGTATCAGTTTTTAAATAATATATTATAACCTATAACCTGACAACTAGTGGATCGTTCGGATGTGAAAGATCTGATTGATATTGTGATGAATTTGAAATTCTTGATTCTGCATGGTGTAAAAAATGGTTTTATTGATTTCGATTAATTCTGTGATGACAAGGTTCCTCAGAAGTTTCATGAGTGTGATTGTTCTTGAGTGTCTTATTACTCGTGGTTAATGCCACCTGAACTACAGAGTAAGTTATTTTTTTACACATCTATGGTTGTAATTTTTTTCCTATAAGACCTTCAGTTTCAACACCAACTTGTATGCATCCCTCGAAGGCATGGAAATAAACTCAGTAAATAATTGGTTTCAATTATTTTGGAGAAACAAGAAAACAATAATTAAATCTATATTCTCAAACAGAGCTTTCAAAGACAAAAATCGTTTTACCCATGTTGTTTTCAGATATGTTTACTGAAAGTATTTTGACATTAGGCTTCAATTGAATCGATTCATCGCCGCTGCTTGTTTATCCAGTTGAAAAATTTACGACTCATTAAATAAATAAATACAGTTTATATTTATGGTTATTGCATTCACCAAATGGACCGTTTTTATGCGATTTATATATTTCATGAACATCTATCAACATAATTCACACGTTTTTATCATCCATATTTGATGGGAAGGATATCTCCAGGAGCGGCCTAGCAACTCGGACTGTCTTGAAATTCAGTTGAATAATGAGGAAACCATCTTCATCCAATAACAACATACGGTATACTCGAATATATTCGAGTTATATTGGGTGTTGAAAAACCCGGAAAAACCTACCCCGATCATTGATTCAGGTATTCATGATAATAATATTCTGTTTGATCTCTATATTAGGTATACTTATGTCAATGATTTGAAATTTGAAAAGAAATAATTCGAAAAGTTGGCCATATTTCTTTCAAAGCTGATATAATTGAATGCGTATAAATATAATGTTCATAATGATTTGAATGTTTCGACGGAGAAATAAACGACAGACTGGGAAAAACCGGACAAATGTTTAACATGATGAAGACAACGTTCTTTGGGAAGAAATACCGAAAAACATAAAAACAACAATAGTCAAGAAGATAATACACCCAACAATGATGTACAGCAGCGAGACATGGACTGTAACAGAAAAACATAAATCACTGATAAATGCAATGGACATGAGATTTCTGAGAAAAATAGAACACCAGAGTATACGAAGCGCGAGTGCGAGGAAAAAGACCTAGAAAAAGATGGAATGATGGAATCAGAGAGGAAGCTGAAAGAAAATGCATAATATGGGAAGAAACTAAGGAACTGACAGAAGATAGGAGAACATGGAGAGATATTTGGAGGAGAAAGCCACAACTTAATACGCCTGACACCTAACGGTATAAAGGAATAGGATTCAAGTGAGTAAGTAAGTAAGTAAGAATGTTTCGATATTTATTTCTTTCATCAAAAAAATTGTATGAATCGCATGATTTATTGCAATACAACGAATGTGTGCAGTATTATCATGTTTTGATTATTTACAGTGACCTACCTACGGGGGAATAAGGGGGATATATCTCCTCCCATGCCGATAAAATGACACTACTATTACGTTTTCATCTCTATATGGATTTCGTGTCGTTAGTAGTTGTGTGAGACTTAAGAGCGCATGTTCAAATCAACGAAGATGGTAGAGGGGCTTCAACATCAGCATTTGGAACTGATGAAAGGGATTTCTCATTACAGCTTGAAAAAAAGTCCTCATCTATTTCTTCTAATCAACATTTATAATCTCAGGAATGAACTCATTCAGAAGATATTGAAATTTTTCTTCACAGTGCAGTATCAGTAACGTATACATATATCTATAGTGATATTCCTACCTGATATTTCTGAAATTATTATCAAAACGTGACACGAATATTATGTGTTGTGAAAAAAAAATGTTCAACCCCCTCAAGGTACACTTCTGGGTACGCCACTGATGATTTATACTCCAAAAATCGATTGAAATATACGATCCTGATCATACTGAGTACATATTCATATATAAGTAATTAAAACATTGATGTTGGGAAACCAACGCTATATTGGGGTACAAGAGTTGAATTGCTTGGATTGAACCGCCTTGTCCTAAAATAACATGACGATCCTGCCAGGAACTCGATGATATATAGTATCATCTCTTTCCATATATAGACATATATATAATCTAAATCTGTTCGTTACTGAGATATATAGGGTGTAGAAGGTCACAATGTTTCAATGCCCAATGTCTCAAAAACGAACCGCTTCAAAGCATATATTCATAGAAAGAGATAATAGTATTTCATCTTATTCTATCTATTGCAGACATTTTTCTGATCGACCAAGAGAGTAAATTGGGTGAGGCCCCGTCGTTCCTTGCAAGTCTCTTGAAGACTTCTGAGGGTTGCAAGTAAGGGAGCGACCGAATAACGGATAAAACAATTTTAAAAAATTTTGTTAGATTCCTGAGTTATTGGTGATTAACACTTGATCATCATCAGGTACGCACGAGGGCCTTCGAACATTATAGGAATTTCCTTTCGGGCGCACAAAAATATCTTTAGTACACGCAGTCAATTCATTTTCGTGTAGAACCAATTTCGAATGAAAAACAAGATAACTATTGCAAAAACATCAGAGAGTACGATTTTTTATATCTATCCGATATCATATTATAGTAAAATGTCAAACAGTGTACGAAGATTGGAATGGTATCTAACGTGTAGCAGAAAAATACATCAAACCGGATGAAACTCCAATTTCAGCTCATAGTCGATCCACGTCAAAGTCGAAGTGAAGTATTGTTACTCAATCTCCATTCACCACTCCTGCGACATCTGAATTTCTCACAATATTATTCGTGAAGTGTGGAAATACAAACCGACAAAAAAAGGATTAGTTGAGAAGTTTGTGTTGCCTTTGTTGTCCGCAGAGGGAATTAAGAATCAGATCCTGGGATTCCATTGTTACGGATTTCTCCGTGTGGATATTTTTATTTTTGTTCTCCTTTATTGAAAGTCGAAATCAAGGATTCTTTGTTCATGCTCTTATACGTAAGTATCTATTCATATTGTGCTATGATTTGGGATCATAAAATGTTATAATTATATACAGACTATATTACCAGGGCTTGATGATGTTCCTGGGTCATCACACAGTATTTTTTTCTTGACTCGAAGTAGGATACCGGGCGAAATAATGAGAATGGATAACATGAAACAAATGAATAGACTTTCTGATACTCCACCTGAGCATGGACAGATGGATTATGTTATGTAGTGGTTATAACGATGAAAATCAATTTATCTATAACAACTATGGAGTCATTCATACATTGCTAGCTCGATTTTCAACATTTAATGACAGACATTATTGTGATGAATCGAGTAATAAGAGTGATAAAGACAGTAGGATGGCGTAATAATCTGACATCCCATCGTCTTGTCAAATTCAACTAGGTAGGTATTCGTTCTACTAGTTCTACTATAGCACACCACTATACTACTGTTTGTGGAATACACGCAAATTCAAAAGACCCACCTTACATGGTTCTGATAGTTTTAATCACCTTAATTCTACAAATACACAGAAAAAATGAAAACTCACTGTTTTTCATTATCAACAGTGACTACCATCATGAGTAATCATAACCATAAAATAGGACTTGACACTTGACAGATGCAGATTGGCTCACACTTTGGTGCGGGCTATTCGAATAGATTAATACAGACCAATCAGAACCATGGAACTTCATTGTTGATTACTAGCGTCTAGAGACAGGGTACTACAATTAATCATCGCGGTAGGGGAATGCTACATCTTAAGCGGAAGCAAGTTAATGAATAATCTGCAATAGTATGATTATGGTATGATTCATTTTACAACTGGAAAGTGAAATGGCATATAATAACCTTCATTATTTCCAAAGATATATTTCTGAACTCTCAGAGTTGCTTTGATATTTGAATAGTTGTAGATAAAGTATAGTATTCTACTCGCACATAATGACTATTACCCACTCAGATGATTACAGCAACTTTCATCTTCGTGGGTAGTAGCCATCATTATGCGCTCGTTGAATAATATATACTATCATGTAACCTCATTAGAAGCAAATAAATAACTTACTTACTTGTTTGCATGGTCGACGTTGTTTCCACCGATAGTCCTAAGGCCCCTAGCTGTATACCCTTCATACCAGACTCTGATAGGTGTAATCCATGATCATCTCATCCATAATCATTCTAATGCAAATATTATCGTTATTCATTCTTGGACGACTAGCCAGAGTTAACCTGGAATGAGTGAAACCTCCCCCCGTGTCGAAATATCTCTTCTGATAAGGAGACGCTGTGACAGGTACTGTAATGCCATTGGCTCGCTTATACTGGCCCACTGAATTATAGGAAAGTGTTTAGAGGCGTAGGGGTCGATATACCAATGACTAGTACTATTATCCTGACCAGCAATATGAATACGAACTACAAAGGCACAGTCAAATAGAACATTTATGAATTTCCATTATTATGAATTCAATTTTGGATCGATACAAACTCAGCTTTCGATAAAATACCTGCTCGATCAGGGCCTATAGAGTAGGCCCTGGCTCGATCCACAAGAAGATAGATTGATGAAAGGAAATAGCAAAAATGTCGCATCGCAATTCCACCCTCGAAGTATTCGATATTGGGGGGTACGGATAAAGTCATTTCTTGCATAGTGCTCTCCGAAATTAGCTAGAGGCGGGTTTTTCTCGGACCTTTTCGACCTCCTTTGGATCGTTTTCCCTCGAAAGACGCTGGATTGAATTGACTATAAAGTGGACCTTCATTGATAGAATAACAACTGGCCTCTCAAGATCCAAGAAACTCCGGCCTGACGGGACAGTTTGCTTTGGCCGACGAATATACTTAGTTCAGATTCAGCAGTCAACTGAATAATTGCCATATATATCAATAATTATCCTTCCGGTTCGTGATTATATTATCACTATATATAGGTATATGTATAAGAGTTCTCTAGAGTAGATTAAACAAACAAAAACATGAAATAAGCTAAGAATTGGTGTTCTTCCTAAATTTCTGGAGGTTATATGCCACGGGGAACACCTTCCTTGGCAATGTGTTCCAGAGCCTCGCTGTTCATTGGATGAACGAGTATTTGGAGAGATATGTTCTGCAGGTCTCCAAAGTGACCACGAATGAGTGCGAAGCCTCAACTCGACGGGTTAATCTCGTGGGGACTGCCAAGGGAGGAACAATTGTTGATATTTCAGAAGAGCATCGTCCATGGAAATATCTATGAATTGGAGCCAGATCGACAACTTTTCTACGGTGTTCCAGAGTAGTGAGTGAGTTTGTGAGCGAAGCATCCCCACGAACATAAATATAATCATAATATGATAAATATGATACTTTGTCTTGTCACCTCATATCATGGACAACTAATAGATGCGATATCAGACTTATCAGAGGCGATTTGTCTTGTAACTAAGAGGAAAGGAAATTGACACGTGTGGCGTAGCTAAAAGTTTGTTGAATTATGGTGTTCTTGGATTCCAAGTTCCTTGTATTTTCGCATGGATAATTAATTTTGATTAATGTACCTATATTTCGAAGTTGGCACCTACATTATATTGATTATTCGTCGAAATTTTATTATTGGATGTTGAATTTATTTGACTCATTATCAGGTGAAGCAATTCGTTCACCTATAGTGAAATGGCATATTCAGTACGAATCTGAACACATGGCTGACAAAGATATGTTGGTGCAAAGTTATTTAACAAACTCCTCAAAAACATAGAGAACATGAGCCGTAATTTGATCAAGAAAGAAATTAAAAAAACATTGGTACGAAAAGCATATTATGCAGTGAGTGAGTTCTCTGACGACGCAATAGAGTTGATTCAATTATGTTTGTGTAGGTATTTATTCTCACAATTCTTTGTGCATTTATGTATTTTTACTATTTTTTGTGTACATGTTTCCTTAGAATTCTTTTAACTGTTCGTCAAAAAAAAACCATGACGTGAACATTCATCCGTTGCATGGCTGATGTTGCAAGTACTTATTAATATACTTGTATTTGTATTTGTATTAGGTTAGTCGGGGAGATGGGCTGTTCATTCTTCTAGTTCTTGTGTTTCTAAAAATCAGAAATATCATAGTTGACATTTCATCATAAATGATCTTCATATCAATTCGTATTCAAAAAACTTGATTGATGAAACAATCCCCCAAATTCAAAATCAATCAAAATTCACAAATACACAACAACAAAGGCAACCATCATCAATATCGAATAATAGAGGCCGTATTTTCTATCAGAGTTTGTCCAATAGAAGCAAATTATAGAAACAGAGAATATGGTTTCTTGAACACATCTTCATATTCCTAAAAATGGAGGCACCATCAGTGCAAAGAAAAGAAAAACCAGCCATTTCGGTTTTGCATGTATATTTTGAAAACGGTTCGTGATATTTCCGATTCGGAAACATCGTATTGTTCACTAAAATATGCAACTTCAGTTCAATTCAACCAACATCGTATCATCTACCGTTTTCGAAATGCCATATATTATATCCCCGATATATCTGAACAAATGAAACGTGTTGGTGATAAGTTGATAGTGAAAACTGTGTTCAAGACTAAAAATACGATCAATTCCAACCCAAACGAAATCGGAGAATGAGGAAAAATATTGATATATTTCAATATATTCTTTCTTCTAGTGTCAGACTATTATTAGCAGTAAGGGATTTTTCTCAGATTTCTGAGAGCAAAATATTCAAATGAGCAGTGAAATTTCGATACAAATCATATTCTCTGAACTATCAATAATACAAATATAGTGAAATAATGCTCCTATTTTCATTCATAAAAAAGACGGAACAAAAACCCCACCAAATCTAGTGAAATGTTTAGGTATTCAAGTCATTAGTAATCACAACATTGATTTACGAGCGATCCAAAATTTCAACGCTTTATATTAAAGAAACACCATTTCTCATCCTGACGAGAGAAGCAACCATTAACTTCGATTATGGTAATCCAGAGTGTGTGTCTCGAGGGAAAACTATCTTCCAGTTTTTATTAATGTAATGTGAAATATGGTATAGGTATATCCAGCGCCACTTCCTGAAACTATATATATACTTGATGGATCATCTTCAGGGGAATAGGTACTATTTGCTATAAGTATCCAAAGAAAAAGAGTTTACTTATATTGGAGTCTCTGCCTGACTATAACTCTATGAACTCCACAAGAGTTCGTGAATTCTGGCCTTTATTCAGAATAGGTAAGAGGGGTTTTGTCCAAACAAATTGGACTCGATGAAATCTTGGATTAGATTCAAAAACAATGTTCAGATCAATTCATCGTTGTCTTCTAGTTTTAATAACGAAAGGTCGGGAAATATTAAAAAAGTACACTCGTGACTGCATAAATATTCATCGATTAACCTCTCTGTTGACTTTTCGTGAAATCATAATATGAACAAACCGTTGATAATCTGAATATTCCGGAATATTCTGTGTATCTTCGTATAATTTGAGAGAGGCTGATTTATATTTCCAATCCACTTTTAATCCATTCCCCCTCCAAAAATACACTTCATCTTTGGATCAATGACGCATCTGACTGCCAATGCAATAATCAAAAGTAACATTTTAAGAATTGAGTCTCTTTCCTGTACGAAACTTATTTTCGGTTATATACATCTGATTCACCATACGCTATAATTTAGTCTATGAAGTAAACTTAGTTTCATTATTGATACAGTTCGCATTGGCTGTGATTGTGTGAATGACGAGCTTGGAATCATTTCACCAGGAAGGTAATATTTTTTATCAGTGGCAAGATATATTCAAAAAACTAGACTTATATTTCAATTATTGTGAAAGGACTTTGAACTACGAAACTCTTTGGTGAGAGTCTGATATTTGAGCGCCTGCGCCAAAGTGAAATATTATATATATTTCCATGAATAAAAATAGAAATACAAAGCTTCTAAATCACATAGACAACAGTGATTATTTGAATGTCAATGATTTTTTTTTAAATTATACTCATTTTCGAGTGGAAGCAGAGAATTCGACAATAATTACAATGCCTTTCAAGGTTTTCAGAGACTCATGGTGAGTAATGTATTGAGTAAATCAAAAGGCACACTGCACAAAAAGTGCAAATCAATCGAAAACGGCTTTCCCAAGGATACTGTCTTTTCCAAATTGCAATAAGTTATCCTGCAAATTACTGATTTTTTCAAAATATCCAGTGGCGTGCTACTTTTTTCTATAAAAGGGGTATGACCCCCTTGTACCAGCAATTCTGGTACATTTTTTCGACTCGTTCTGTGATCGAACGTAATTGAGTAAAGGTGCATTATTTAAAGTGTTTTCATCATGAAACGTTTGCCCCTTTCGCTAGTCTCTATCACCTCCTGAAATCAATCTACACAAATCTGAAGTCAGGACCACCCTGTATGAATAGTTTTATCCAAAAGATACAAGGTTATCTAAAAAGTATAGACCGAATCATGAAAGCTGATATCGAAATATTCTGAAATATACCCATGAAGAGGCCAATAATTTGGAAAGTTTTGATCCCATGAACAGACCAACTCTGTTATCCTGTTGAAATATAAGAGAATTGTATATTGTTTTATAAGATCAAAAGTGACACTTTTTTTGACAAGCGAATTTTGCATTTGCGAGGCGACGCGTTTAGCGAAGTCGAGCGAAAGCATAATTTGCGAGTCAAACAAAGTCACTTTCGATCCGAATGAAACATGCTTTTCTTTCTACAACCGTAACAATTAACTCCAATAAATATGTGAAGTAATCACAAATGCCGTGCCATATGTATGCAATGCAACAAATATTGACAAATAATCCGTGTGGTGCATTAACAGCAGGTTTATTCCATTTTCATGGATGTTCGAATTGTAGTTTCAATATAAATACAACCACAGAGTGACATAGTTGTGTAATTGTTTTTGGACCAGGTGCTCTTATGGCAAATACCGCGTCAGTGCCAGGTATAGGAACAATAAGACGTGGAAAATGTTAGGTTAGTGAGCATATAAACAATAATAATAGCAATTATTTATTCCTCTCTATACTACACTGTGTTTGACTTGATAATCAAATAGAGATAAACAATATCGTTGTTTGAGACAAAAACTATTGCTTGCCGTGATTATTCGAAAACAAGTTATCCATCCTGAGAATAACGAATGAAATAGAGATCAAGCAAGTATTTGAATCTTGAAGGCTTCCCTGATCAAAACAAAAATACTCAACTAAGATGTTTATAATTCCAATACTTAACTTCAATAAGGTGTATTTATATCTCCAGCATAGGTATGAAATGAAAAATCTGCCGAAATCGGAAATCAGGTATGCGTTCCAACCCAAATAACCAACCGTAAAAATGTTGTTTATTCTTGATGACGTCTAGTACACCCTATTCAGTTCCTAGGAGCTAAAGTGCAACTTAAGCTCCTAGGAACTAAAGTTCAACTTTAGCTCCTAGGAACTAAATATGTCGCCAAGCAATACCTATTTTTGTGTCAGTAATAGAAACATCGATTCAAGAGCTAATTTTGGTATCAAAATGGACGACTTTTGTGTCGGTTGCATAAAAATGTGTTTTCTACGTCCCACCTCAAGTTCCGATATTCTTTGTTGTAGGAGATGGCACAGACGACCAGGCTTTCGTTCCCGAAAAGATGTCCGGCTACGAGACCAACCTCTACCTATACTCGGAAGAGATGGAGGACAGGCCCAGGATATCGACCCTCATCAGTTCCTTGGCGAACTACTCCAACACCATCCCTCCGGCATCCAACGATCCCGATGCCAGACCCCCGAGAACCGGCGCCGGGATGGGAACCCTCATCGGGGTCTACCTACCCTGCATCCAAAACATTTTCGGTGTCATTTTGTTTATCCGTTTGACCTGGGTCGTAGGTACGTATTCCTAATAGTGTATTCGACTGGATTACACTGACATCATGTTGCCAATGGCTTATGATGAAAATTTCCACCGCCTGGAACGAAAAGATCCGAAATTGTCCGACGAGAGAATTCAAAATTACTTATAGAACAGGCGGTAAACTGATGATATTTTCATATGGAAAATTTTTTTATGAGAGTTTTTCCTCACGCCATTTGTTCAATCGAAACAGGGAGTGGATATGATGTGGAAAATATATGTATTTCATTATAACGTACTTTTTCATACATAAAATATTGAAAACATAAAAAACTAAAAACAGATTATAAATACCTATACTTATAGGAACAGTTTCAGTGTAACAAGTTATTGAATAAAAATAAAACATATAAATAATAATAATAAAACAATAAAACGAAATTGGTTCTTGGATTGACCATTGGCTTTAACAAGTCATTTTTGAATTCTGGTCAAAGTGTAGTTTGCAGGTAGTTTGCAAAGACTATAGTCTATAAATGGGTAGTTACTAGTTTCTAGTTTGGTCATTTGTCATTTGTTCTGAAAATTTTGAAATACGTTGTTTGTTGTTTTGTAGGTTAATAACACAGAACACAGAACACACTCGTGTCTCGTGTCAGTCTCAGTTCTCAAACATTCTTCTTATTATTATTAGGTAGAAGATTGAAATGTTCTCTAGGCCAACGAACAACTAATGTTGTTCCAGTTGTTCTGTGCCTGGGCCTTCAGAATGGGTCATCATCATGATCTCGATAATGAATTATCCGCTTCACATCCAATTTTCACCAAAAGATCCGAAAATGTCCGCCAAATTTCAGGGTTAGAAAATTATCCGCCACCTCATCAAAAGATCCGCAAATCGGACAATTGTCCGCCGATTGGCAACACTAGTGACATGGTATTAGCGATTCAATATAAGCGATACGCCCTCTTGAGGATATCCAAGGAACTAATGGAAAGTATTGAAAAGGAATATTCTCAGATATAATTATGAACACAAAAAAAATGGATATACAGTGTGACCCACTTCTAATAGAAACACCCCTGTATCTTACGTAATCGTTGGGTAGGGATCCTGAAATTTGCTGGAGCGAGAGATATACCAAAAATGGACTTTATGACCAAGTGGGGTAATCTTCAGTGATATACATTGCTCGCCAACAGCCATGGTACCGCCACAATTTCCGGAAAATGATATTAGGAGTCAAAATAGGTCGAAAATCACTTCAGATTCGGAAACATGACCTCTAATTCACTAACTATTCATATTTTTTCTGAAAAGTTTTTATTTCTGAAAAACTAAATTTTGTCGCACTTTTTACGCAAGCACCCCCGTATCTTACGTAATTGACTTTATCTTTGGACTTTCCCTTCCTCCTGCAAATTTCAGAACCTACCTACTACCGACTACCGAACCTACCTACCTACCCCAATAATTACGTGAGATTCGTCGGTGCTTCCATGAGAAGTGAGACATAATTTAATTTTTCTGAGCTGAAAATTTTCTAGGAAAAATATGAATATTAGTGAATTGGGCGTCCTGATTCCGAATCCGAAGTAATTTTCAACCTATTTTGCCTCCTAATATCATTTTCCGGATATTGGGGTGGTTCCGTGGCTGTTGGCGAGCAGTGTATATCACTGAAGATGACCCCACTTGATCATAGAGTGCATTTTTGGTATATCTATCGCTCCAGGAAATTTCAGGATCCTTACACAACGATTACGTAAGATACAGGGGTGTTTCCATTAGAAGTAGGTCACACTGTATATATAAAGAAATACATTGAGAATTCACATTCTCCATTTGATGAAAATATCAATTCTTTCTCGGTTTATTCAACAGAAAACAGCTACTTTCCTAGCTATATGCCACGACGAACATTGAATTATATCTATTGAACACGCACGATAAGAATTTGAAAACGAAATCTTCTGAAGTAGAGAATTTGCTTTCTCCTTCATATAAAGATATGCACATAATATCATTCTGAATATTCAACAGAAATCAACTTCTTTCCTGGCTATTTGCCACGTCGAACATTGAATTATATCTGTTGAACATCCAAAAAGAGAGCATGAAAAATCAAAACCCTCTGAAATTGAGAATGGACATTATCTCTCAAATCGAATAGAATACTATGATGTATTATGATATAAAAATATAACTTACCAATATATTGAAATGAAAATTGAAATCTATAGGAGAAATATACTTGTATGAACACTGATTTTGAAAAAATAGCCAGGAAAGTAGTTGTTTTCTGTTGAATATTCAGAATGATATTAGGTGCATATCTTTATATGAAGGAGAATTCAAATTCTCTACTTCAGATGATTTTGTTTTCAAATTCTTATCGTGTGTGTTCAATAGATATAATTCAATGTTTGTCGTGGCATATAGCCAGGAAAGTAATTGTTTTCTGTTGAATAAACCGAGAAAGAATTAATATTTTCATCACATGGAGAATGCGAATTCTCAATGTATTTCTTTATATATGTATCCATTTTTTTTTTGTTCATAATTATATATGAGAATATTCCTTTTCAATACTTTCACCCAATCAAGGGGTTCAAACTTGAACGATGGAAACTTGTTATTTTCATAGACCTCAATCGTAGATTCGTGATTGGGTTTTCTCAATTCAGAATTTCTTTCCATGTCCTGTATGATGAATATCAATTTATCATACATCCAAAAACTAATGGAAAGTACATTGAATGTTTCCATGCATTTTGTCTAAAGTTTTGTGGTCATTGTGATATTATTAGAGTTTGAATTTTTCAGTAGAGTATCTTGAATCAATATTGCTCGGTTTCACATGTTATTCGTGAAAGTTTTCTCACTGCATTTCACAGAAAATGATGATTCCAATCGTGTATAATTGGATTCTATGATACAACAATCAACAAAATAGGAAAATGAATATTCGGTTGTTCAGTTGTATATTTCATGTTTTATCTAATTGCTCAGAGGAATCGACACTGACACGATAGTGTCATTAATACAAGAACAAACGCTAAAGGACGTGTAAATTACAGTAGATCAGAATCCGGCAGTGTATGATATAGTGTTTGAATGTGAATAATGTCTTCTTGGGATAATAAGGTTATGGCTAAACCTCTTGTATGTATATATGTGTGTGGGCGGTCCGGGACCTGACGCACTTAGGCCTCCCTTTTCGGGCCCATTGTGCATCCACATTCCTGGGATCGCAAAGTCAGCCATGGAGAAGGCCGATCTCGCGAGCAAAAGAGACCAACTTCCTAGGCCAAATCTTTTTAACATCCTCTGGGTCCAGGATACTGCTCCCAAAATGGATATCCCTTGCTGCCACTATTGTGAGGATGTGAGTAGAAGTCTCTTCATCCTCTAGGCACCATCTGCATTCAGGATCCTCCACAATCCCGATCATGCTGAGATGTTTGTTCAAGTGGCAGTGCCTTGTCGGAAGGCCCACCACCAGTTTCAGCTCCTTCCTGTTCAAAGCCAAGAGGGCATTGGTCTGTCTTCGTGACGGGTTTCCTATATGGAGTTTGGACTGCCTCATTCGAGGAGCCTTTCTCCAGCTGTCCTGAAATCTTTCCGTCAGGATTGGCTAAACCTCTTCAAATGATAAAATTTAGCTATAGCAATGTAAATTAATCTGAGAGAACCTGAAAAACTGAGCAGAACTGATTGATGTTTTGTATTATTAAATCTGAATTCGAAGTCTCCCAAATTTTCAAACCTCTGGTACTCTTTGATGTCATGAATAATTTCTTTGCCAATTGTATGATTTTTTGCGACTTTAAATCCAGGGTATTTTTTTCTTCGGCTCATACTTCCATTGGTATTTTCCTAACACTTACATCTACGAAAATTTGGTAGGTACTGAAGTTATCGTTAAAAAAAATACTCACACAATGAATGGCTGAATCTAGCCAACATTTTGAGTTCATCTAGCAAGACCTAATCGATAGGAGCATTAAAGAATTTCCAAGCCCCCGAGGAGACCTCGTGATATCCTTCGATTCCTCCCATGTTTCTTCTTAAGCTCTCTCATAACTCCTCTCTACACTCTTGCCAGTCCTGTGACTATCATCCTCGATACCCTACTTCTTTTGAACTTGTTTAGTGAATATGATGAAATTCGTTCATATTCCATCACTCAAGTCCTCTTAAGCTGTACCGTTTTGCTCTAATTACCCACCAAGTTTCCATACTCACTCGAAGATAGCTATCAAATTAGACTTAGCTAACGATATTACACAAATTTCCAGATCTTAGAGTCCTTTTGAGCCCTTTCAGATATCTGAAACTCGCGCATAACTCTTGAATAACTTTCTCGCCAGTATAAGCTGTATGATATATTCATTGAATAGCAAAACTGCTATTCTCTCTATGCACTCACAAATTTTAACTCTAGCGGGTTTCTTTATGAACTCTGAGGATGAAATTCTGAATTTCTTCTTCTTGAATGTTACGTGATGAATGTATTCTTTGCATTTTGTTGAGGGTAGGTTTTTCCTAGCTGAATGAGGGAATCAGGTTAGTGGTCTCTAACACTTCGGCCATCAGTGTGGCCTATCTTATTATCCTTAATTCATTGTTTCTTGTGTGAATATGATTAACTGGTGTATCCCCTGACTCAAATTTATCAATCTGCAAGTTATTTCTCTGTTTGGTACTTTGTTAGGGACAGTGGCTTGTTGGTAGTCGTTAGTTCGAATTGAGGATATCAGTATTCAGAGCTGTATGACTTTCCTTGCCACTACTTCACTCATTGTCGATTCCACTGGTTGAGGACATAGTCAAATGCTGAGTCCGGACCGATAAATGCTTCCCCAGAATCTCTCCTCGACTGTCGTCTGATAGGATCTATTGAGGGTAGATACTGATACATTTTTTATGTTTTTGGTTGTAGGTACCGCAGGGGCCCTTCAAGGTTTTCTCATCGTACTTTGTTGTTGTTGCGTAACGATGTTAACCGCCATATCAATGTCTGCGATCGCCACGAATGGGGTGGTTCCGGGAGGAGGGAGCTACTTCATGATATCGAGATCGATAGGACCCGAGTTTGGTGGAGCTGTCGGCATGCTCTTCTACACCGGTACGACGTTAGCTGGCGCTATGTACATCGTCGGTGCTGTAGAAATTCTACTGGTGAGTATCTGGTTGAGTCGTGAAATTGGAGTTGCTTTGTGGTTTTAATTAATACTGTGTTTGTTGGTTGATATATTTGGTGTTTTGTGTGCAGTTACATTAACATGAGCTGGTCAACAGGTGGCGATAAAGTTCAAGAATCACCTGTGCATGACGCATTCTTGAAATGGAATGTTTCTGATTTGCTACTAATTTTGTTCACTTGTTGATGAAACTTCGAGAGGACTTCAATTTTGTAAACATGATTTCACTTTCATTAATGAAAAGTTATCAAGAAGACTATACTTAATTATTTTCTTGATGTGAGTTGATTAGCTATAAGGAGTTTCGTTCTCGCTATACATTCAAGAATTCACATAAAAACTTTTCCAATTCCCTTTGCTTGCCTATAAAGTCACATATCTATCAAAGTTACACAATACCAGCAAATCGACATCAAAAATATAAACCAACAAAGAAAGTTTTTTATATACACACAATATTCCAGCCAAAATATACTGGTCGACATTTGAAGAAGGATACTGAACATTTCCGAATATTTCTAAATATAAATTAAAATGAGTTCTTGTATAGATGACCACAAATATGACCACATGATCATGACTTTGCTGAGTTGATGTCGTAAACTCCAAAATTGAATTGAGTCCAAGAAAACCTCATGGCAAAGAGAACAAAGCTCATCCAGCTCCCAACATGAACAGGTTAAGAATACCTTAGCAACATTATATGGAAAAAAGTAGAAGTTTGTAAGTTCTTGATTGGTCTTCGACTCAAAAACTAATTATTTGATGTGCCATTCATTGTTTCGAGTGACTCAAGCACAAGTAATAAATTTTGAGAAAAACTTACGTTCAGGTGCCTTTTGCTCTGGCTGGCTCAACTAGACAGATAATTATTGTTGGAAAATGAAAGGGTCTACAAGAATCTCTACTGCAACATACATTCATATATATTATTGATAACCCACATTGAGCTTTTTCTCGGGAGAACAAAAATATATGAATGGTTAGTGGTCTCAAGTCTTGAATAAAAAGCCTGGCACTCAACAGGTTGAAATTAATTGAGTGCAAAGCTTACTCATTTCGACTTATGTCTCGACTATTGTAGTGTTCCAATTCGATCATATTAGATGAAATCTTGAAGACACCCGTGATATGATCTACTTCAAATCTTGACGAGTATATTCGAATATTTGCACAACGATATTTTACAGATGTACATCACTGACAAGCTAACGTTATTTGGTGATATAACTGACGATGAAGTGAAATTCAACAACTTCCGTGTGTATGGTACTGCAGTTCTGGCGGTGATGGGAACGATAGTATATTTTGGAGTGAAATTTGTCAACAAATTTGCCACAGTGGCGCTTGCATGTGTCATTTTCTCCATTCTGGCTGTGTACATTGGAATTTTTGTCAATATCAACGGGAATGATAACTTACAGTTAGTACCAATGTTTACGAAATTTATGGTCACAAGAAACTTCAGTTTTCGATACTTGTACTTACCATCAAATAAGGGTGGAGATAGAGTGAAACACTCATTTTCAATGATATGATTGAACAAACAATGGTAGACAACGAGTGAAACACAACTAACTCTGTCATAAACACGAAAAACTTTTATGACAATATCAGAATTGAAGAAGTGTATCAGAAAATCGTATTTTATCAACATACATTCTTTCAATCTGGTGGCTTTTACCGTTTAAAAGTTATGCGGGAAAATTATTTCAAATACTTATATCAACTTTGGAAGGAAATATCTCCTTTAATATACATATTGGCATATCAGTTTATTCATCAAAGTATACGTATTTTCCAATGTACAATCACCTCCACAAAGCTCGGTACACATTTTTGACTCACCCTGTATATTTCTGTTTATTTTGTAGGGTTGAAAATTTAGTTGAATTACATTTCGAATGAGGTTTCACTCGACCCCCTTGCAATTCAAAAATGTCTTCCAACATGTCTCCCAGCAGCAATTGAAGCTAAAAATCCTTGAAAAATATTTAGTAGGTCATGAGTCGACAAGGTTCCGCGAACATTATAGATGTTTCTTTCTGGCGCTCCAAGAGATGAAAAAAATAAAGAACTATGCCTCAAATATCACCCCCGAACATTCATGACCTGCTAATATTATGTGGAACCTAATATTTCTCAACTCTGAAATATTCCCATTGGGAGATATTTGAAGCAGTCATTCGAAATCTGAAGTTTCTACTTTGATGCTTGCTTTGTACCTATTCACCTAATTTGCATGCGAATGCTTGGAGATATACATTAGTACAGAGTATATCCATTTGAATACTAATAACTATGTGAAGCGTTACAGGTACTTCAGGGTAGTTCATTAGTTTCTATCTTGATGATAATTTGAAATATTTCGAACAACTTCCAACAACGACGTTAATTCAGAATTTTATTCCGGAAATGGAGTTTCAATTATCGAATTATATACAGGATGAAAGTTGAAGAAGTAGAAAGACTCTGAGTCATCCCCACGAATTTGATAGACCTCATTACTCAGTATTAGTAAGTAGTAAATGTGCGAGCCCTTTTGTTGAATGATAAAAAATTCAAAATGATGGACAGGCCTGTACAAAATTCCAGGGCTGAAATATGAGGATCCAACCAATAGTTGATATTTTCCAAAATATAGGTTTCACAATCACTTTTTTTGATATTTCAGTCTCGAAATTGGCACTAGAGAGAGTGAATAGTCAGTAGGGCATAAAACTCTGTCTGGGGTGTCACCTACTGGGTATACCTTTACTGGACAAAATACGACATAGGATGAAGAAGCACCTTTTTGTACAGATCTACTGAAGTTGAAACAGGAGCCTAAAGTTTTCGAACCATTCCCAAACCTCATTGTCGAAAAATTTTGAATTTTTAACGAGACCCACGGGGTCTCGAGAAGAAGAAAAAACATCCTTGAAAGCCTAAATCACTACACAAATGATGACAGTGGGCTGACGCCATGCTGTTAGTGGACCGGAATAAAACTTCCTGGCCAAACTCAGCCTCCACAATTTTATTGAGGAAAATAATCATCAAAAAATACGAATCTCAACATATCACGCGGTGGTAATGGTTCAAAAGATTTAGGCACTTCTTAGTTGAACAAATCCATAATTTGTTGAGCACGATTAAGAAGTACAGTTTCGGATTATTACAATATAAAGTACCTTTTGTATGAATGAAAATATTAGTATATTACTTCAATAGACTTTTAGGATTCCTTGGTTGGTAGTGTTGGTACTTACCCCATATCATGGAGTCTCCAATTCATATGCATGAAATCTGTAAGGCATATCAAAAGCTCTCATCCTGATAATCTGCATTTTCATTTCATCTTTCGTAAAAACGAATCAATTCACCGTGGAATATCTCAAGATTCAGAATTTAGGGCAACTTCGAAACAAAATTAATTAAAATTTACGTGATTTCCATGCCGGAGAAATTGGAAGTTTTGATTCTCGAATTTCCCGTCAGCAAATAATGTGCTGAAATTGGAATCCGCTGGACGGCAGCTAAATGCTATTTAGTCTAGCTACTATGTGAGGAGACCTATGTTGATATAACAACAATTTAATTGAGGAGAATATTAATTTTTCCACCACTAGTTATAGAATCTACCATTATTTACTTCTTTTCAAGGCGTGAAGTGTGTTTTTTCTACCAAGGTAGGTCAAGGTCTTTGTTATAATTCACCCGAATTCACTGGTGCGAGATTCGCAGGAATGGCACTCAAATCTAGTACAACGACTTGTCATGTACTGTCATGGTCATGGGTAGTACATTTCAATTAAAATTGAGAAGAAGTGCTTTCATGGTGACAATAGTTCAAGTTTCACAAAACTATAATGATTGAAATATATTGCTAGTGGTGAAAAACATATAATATTCATCCATAGTGATTAAACAAACCTCAAGAAACGAATGATTCCCGAAAAACATTGGATGAATTTCAGATCCAAATCCAAGTTCAAATTGAAATCACAATTTTCATCAACAGAATACGTGAACTTCTCCTGGGAAAATGTATTCAGCAATTATTCTACCCGTTTAATTATTTATTCAGCGAATTTACATTCTCACTTCCTTTTTTAATCATTCAATTAAAATGTATGTCGTACCAACGTTTCCTATGAATTTGATGAGTTTATTAATAATCATACCTACTAATTCATCAAAAAGTGTTTGGATGTACCTAGTGTCAATAAGGCATGATGTGAAATCAAACTCAATATTTTCTACACGGTTGTTTTCATTTCCTTATACTTCCGAACCGAAAAAACGATCGTTTAGTAATCAAGTTTGTGCTGTGTGAAAATCACGAGTTTTTTTATACAGAGTGACCATGTTCTAATGACTATGAACCAGAAATCGACAGAACTCGATGACATCTCTGTCTTTGAATAAGCTTTAAAGTTGTTGGTTATTGGGATTTAAATTTTCATAAAATCTGACATTATTTCTAGATATAGCTCGGACAGATAGGTTTTCGTGATGCTATAGTTCTAGTTGTGTAAAAGTGGCTCAGCTAATGCTTTGTATTTTTGAGAACTTATATGATTACTGTACTGTCAACATTTGGCCCGTTTTACGAAAAATAGGATGAGGTCAATTTCTCTCTCTAATATACTATTTTTAATACGACTGTAAATGTACTGATGTCATCAGTGTACATTTGAATCAAATCGATAATATTTGGATCGACTTACAAGGGTGTTACATAACTTGAGTAGAACTGTTTGGCCCTCATGATCACTCACTTTTATTTGGGATAACAAGATGTTTGATGAAGTTATTCGCAGGTTTCTATTTATTCTTCTCAGGAAATCAATCATGAACAATAATGTTCAGTATTCAACATGACTTTCTTCCCAAAATTTGTAGTTCAGCGTGAGCATGTTTTTTGTATTGAATAATTATGCAAAAATAAACATTTCTCACAGTAAATAATCACCCTAAATTACAAAAGTCTAGGAGATATTTGGGCCGAATACTAATCATTATTGATATGATCAATTTCCAAAGAAAAAGAAGTAGAAACCTGAGACAATTCAAAAAGCCAATGTGCATTTCAAATTGCATCAAATTGAATCTCAGCTATTTGAAAAATCTGAAAAAAATATCGAATTTTTACTTATTTTTTCAATATATCTATATTTCTTTCCTTCAAACATTTTTTCAAACAAATTGTCACTGACATGCTACTGGATTTTTCTTTTAGACTCCCTGATAGAAAAATTTGTTAAACGCAGTGACATTTTGGGGCAAATCATCTGATTTGTCCCCTCGTTTGTCCCACTACGAATATATTTAAATAATACGAATATTTTTATTTTATAGAAACGAGGAGAGAAAATCCCAAAGAATCAAGTAAAATGAATATACCACCTCCTCGATTAACCTACAGACAGTATTTATCATATCCTCAACTTTTTGAGGAGAATAGGATCAGAACATTATATAGGAATTTTCTTTCGTGCGCTCCAAGAGATAAAAAAAACTATAATTGAGAAGTTCTAGGACGCATAGGAAGAAGAGGAGACCCAATAGATCACATGGCTCACAGTTCACACATCACACTTATCTACACATACATAGGTACATACAACCCACCCAAAATTCTGACCTGCGAAAAACTCCTATACAAAAGCACTGGCCAGACGTATCGTCCAGTATATTATCTCTTATCGCTTTGCCACATCATGCTACACGAGATAAGACTGGCATCGATCGCTCAAATCGATAATATACTGGGCGATGCGTCTGACCAGTGCTTCTGTAGGAGTTTTTTGGCACTCCAGAATTTTGGGTGAGTTAGAATCGCTATAGTCCCTCTACTAGAACTTCATCGAGTCCTTCCGATTTCCGAATTTTCAGTTATTAAAACTTCCTCACCTTGTATACGGCTTCATATGAAACCACTATGCTATTGGCATAACTTGGCATTATACGCGTTCGAGTGTTCCTTATTTGAATGAACGTTAATTGCCCCATGTATTCCCATTAAAATTCTCAACCTCATTTCTTGTAAACGGATAATTTTCATAAAGGTAGGCATCCCATAATATTGGCAGAACACTACCGAGTCATGCATAATAGATGAAAATCAATGGAAAAACAGTAAATTAGCGATCGATTTAAATTCCTCGAGGGATTAGAAGGATTTATACGTATACATATATATCAAATGATAAGCATGCAATATATCAGTTACAGCTGATAGCAGAAAGTAGGTATCTATATTTAATTCGGATTTAGTTTTACTTTATGAACGAGTATATTAGAGAAATGTCCCAACTCCGAATGGGTACTCCTATTAACTTTCTAAAAAACTGGCTTTCATGAGATAGAGAGTTGCACATCCCTTAAACAAACCACACCTCAATCATCAACAACACTGATAATAAAAATAAAAAAATTGTCAATATCTCGGACTTCATCCAGATCAATCTGTTGAACTCGTGATCTTGATCTCTTGGGGGTACAATTCACACACTGCTCACTAAATCATCTCAGCATGACCAAAGTCAAATCTTATTGGTGCAATGTAGAATAGGGCCGATATTCGTGGATCTCTTTGTCTGTACAGAGAACATGAGTCATGATCCAGTGATTACTTACACATGTGTTGGGAAGTGGTCACTGGTTGCGGCTCTGAATCCTTTCAAGTTTTTCAGTCAAGAAGTTTTGATATACTCAGGTTGTTGCGGTTACAGTATTTCGAAATATTTCAAAGCGTCATATAGGTATTCTTCAAGCACATCGTAATTCTTAATTTTAAATGTTTTAGTATATGTGTACTCGGTAAAAGATTACTCAAACTGGATAATCCTTTCGAAGAATGTCACAAAAACGAAACAGGAATTCTACACAAGATGTTCTGCAAAAATGAAACTGGATTCGGTGACGTCAAATTCAAGTGTGATCCTTATTACGAGAAACATGATCTCGTTATTGAGAGAGGAATCAAAGGACTATCATCCGATGCATTCTTTGGTGAGTACGTGCATAGCTGTCTAGGAATCCCAGATTAACAGAAACTATTCCAGATAATATCTACGATTGTTTTCTTGAGCAAGGCCAGTTCATCAGCAAAGGAAAACAACAAGAAGACATGGAAAGTTTCGGAAATGATCACTACAACCAAGTTTTCTCTGACATCACGACGAGTTTCACAATACTCATCGGTATATTCTTTCCTTCAGTAACCGGCATAATGGCCGGCTCCAACAGATCTGGTGACCTTGCCGACGCTCAGAAATCTATTCCCATCGGAACCATATGTGCCATATTGACTACTTCAACAGTGTATCTCTCCTCCGTATTGCTGTTCGCTGGAACTGTCGACAACCTCCTCCTTAGAGACAAGTATGTCGTTGAAAGCCTATTAATCCATGCGCACATTGAGACGCAGGCAACTCAGGTGACGCAGGGCAACACAGGCTGAGCGCACATTCAGCGCAGCTGCTGCGCTGTGTCGACTGCATCTCAATGTGCGTCTGGACTTAATGTCAGATCAGGTACTACAGTTAACTTCCGATTTCAGGTTCGGTGAATCGATAGGTGGCAAATTCGTTGTGGCAAACATCGCCTGGCCTAACCAATGGGTTATACTCATAGGCTCCATCCTATCAACCTTAGGTGCCGGTCTCCAATCGCTGACTGGAGCACCTCGACTCCTTCAAGCCATAGCCAAGGACGGTATCATTCCATTTCTATCCCCTTTCGCTGTCTCATCCAGCAGAGGGGAACCTACTAGAGCTTTGCTGCTGACCCTTTTGATTTGCCAAGGAGGGATCCTACTTGGGAATGTCGATATCCTAGCACCGTTGCTGTCGATGTTCTTCTTGATGTGCTACGGATTCGTCAACTTGGCGTGCGCTTTGCAGACTCTCCTGAGAACTCCCAACTGGCGACCACGGTTCAGATACTACCACTGGTCCCTCTCCTTCCTTGGTCTTTCCTTGTGCATTGCGATCATGTTCATGACCTCATGGTACTTGGCCCTCATAGCGATGGCCATGGCGGGAATCATTTACAAGTACATCGAATACAGAGGGTAAGTTTTCGTAATCAGAGTAGTTGAAATTTTCGACAACTAGTCAGCCTTCAGAGATATTTTATTCGTTCATGTTATGTTTGAATATGTGTGTCTTCTAGAGCCGAGAAAGAATGGGGTGATGGCATTAGAGGATTGGCTTTGTCCGCAGCAAGATTTTCTCTATTACGTTTAGAGGAAGGTCCCCCTCACACGAAGAACTGGAGACCCCAAATCCTGATCCTAGTCAAACTTACCTCCGATTTATTACCCAAATATCGGAAACTGTTCGCGTTTGCAGCTCAACTAAAAGCTGGTATGTAATCCATCTTCCTTCATCTATGAAACATGACATGATTGATATTTTTTCCAGGAAAAGGTTTGACCATTTGTGCCTCTGTAGTGGGTGGCGACTTCACACGTTCTTACGGGGAAGCGATGGCTGCTAAACAAAGCCTGGGCAAGACCATGGAGGAAGAAAAAGTGAAAGGTTTTGCTGAGATCCTTGTCGCCAGAGACATAACTGAAGGATTATCCAACTTGTAAGTTTTGCCATCATCATCGTGGCCAATTCCACTGAATGATTTCGTTACAGAGTCCAAACTGCTGGTCTTGGGGGACTGAAGCCAAACACGGTCATTTTGGGCTGGCCGTATGGTTGGCGACAATCAGAAACCGACCGCACATGGCAGGTGTTCTTGGAAACCGTCAGGAATGTCACTTCAGCCCACATGGCCTTACTGGTTCCCAAGGGAATCAATTTCTTCCCGGATTCGACTGAAAAAGTCGTTGGAAATATCGATATCTGGTGGATTGTCCATGATGGAGGGTTGCTTATGCTGTTGCCTTTCTTGTTGAAACAGCACAGGACCTGGAAAAACTGCAAGATGCGTATCTTCACGGTAGCTCAGATGGAAGACAACTCGATTCAGATGAAAAAGGATCTGAAGACATTCCTTTATCACCTCAGAATTGGAGCTGAGGTCGAAGTTGTTGAAATGGTAAGTAATTTCTGTTATTTGGTATGCTCGGTATTTGCGAATATGGTTTCAGATGGATCATGATATATCTGCTTACACCTATGAAAGGACACTTATGATGGAGCAACGTAATCAAATGCTCCAAGAATTGCGACTGAACAAAAAAGAAAGTCTTGGCATGGTAAGGTTATTTTTATTTTTCATCTATTTTGTTATGGATTCGTGATAAAAAGTTAATATGCATTATTTCTGCCATGCATGGTACAGTCTTTGGTGGATTTCAATCCAGGGTCTGCGGAAGAGAAGTTGCCTTTGGTAAAGGAAAATCGTATATCGCTAGAATCATGGTTTATTTGTTTATGCACGGTTGTTCTAATTTACCATCGCCCTACCCTCATTTTTCTTGTCATCTTCTCCGACTATTCACAGGGTGTTTTCGAAGGTGAAGCATCAGCAGAGTCTAGAACTCATCAACATGAACCATTTCACCAAAAATCCTGTTCACCAATAGTTGTTCGAATTTGACTCCTTTCATTTTTTAGTCTAGACTAAAACTTGGCAATAAGTTCATCATTATCGTGAACATTATTCAATGACTGACTGACCAATTCAACTGGACTGTCGCGTTTATTGAACGTAGTAAACTGGGCCGATATCTTATCGCTAGAATGATATTTGGTATGTCGTTTTATTTTGATGAGTTCTACCTCTGAGTATTCAACTAGTGTATATAATCAAGGGTTCTACATGGTTCTACATTTCTGTTAAAAAATGCCTCATGTTTGAAAACATCTATGTATTTCATTTCTTATTCATAGAAAATTGGAATTGGAAGGTGAAATGAAATGTGAAATATATTCTAGGTACAATCTATTATAGACCAGCACCATACAATTGCGGATTCCAAAACTGCGACCAAGGTTCGATTCCAGGAACCAGGACCTGAAGGCGATAACAAAACCGCTGAACCCACGAATGAGGTAAGATTACGATTTATAATACGTAAGATGGAATCAGTTCAAGCTAAATATTTGCAGCCTAATTCTGAATCGAAGGAAGATTGTGACAACTCCAAGGAAAAGGATGATTCTTCGGAAAAAGAAAAGGAATGTACAAACGAACACAATCACAACCATACTAATTCTGTATCAGAAGAAAAGAATAAACCCACCACCAAAACCCCGTAAGTTGATTAAGTTGACATTCACAATACAATCTGGTTTTTTGTATGAGACAGTTAGTTGTATAGATAGCCGGTCATACTTATTTTTTAGATCTTCATATTTCTTGCCCAATATTTCTGGTGGACTCATAATGGTTGTGAAGATGTTTGATGTTAGTTCATTAACGACCATCGTCCTCGTTCGAGGACGGTGTATTTAGGTAGGGATGAAAAACATGCTCGTCTACATGTTTTTGCGACGGCAGCAGATGATATTGTACCTGCATTAGGCGAGAGTGTGCATCATTGCATGTGCATCGTTCGCCGTGATAGTCCGGCTGTACGTGGAAAAGTGGAAGTTTGATGTTTGGTGCACTTTTGTACAAAGCTATTATACGAGAAATGTGGCATATTCTTTCACATCATTTTACTATGAGAGATGAATAAAATGAGAAATGGTCAAATGAATAGGTACTTAAACGGAATATTTTGTGGAAACTTGGTGTCCTTCATTGAGGACGTTGGGCTTCAGACTGAAATCATGTTTTTTATGCTTTTTACATTTCAGTTATAGTTATAGTATTATTATCTGCTACAGCCAACTACAGGTATCGCAAACATAGATTATAGCTTGAATGTTTTAACGAATCATTAAGACCTCGGAAATAAGCTAACTGCTGCATTTGGCAGGAGTTTCAAAGACACTAACGAAAAAACTTATTGCAATGTAGAATGGCTGTTGTGAATGATTCCCTCGCAACGATTCACGATTTTTTTCAACAAATCTAGCACAAAAATAAATAATGATTATGCCCAGTCACATATATTCATTCCGTATACCCATAGCCATTCAACAATCATTGACTTTCATACTGATTTATTCAGGTTCTTGACATTTATACTCCATTTTTAATACCATATATTTGAATAAAATTCGAAATATATTTACATTTTCTTCTAAGTACTGAACCAGTCTGAGCCAGCGTCATCGATTGAGGACGGTATTTTTTCGGATATTCGAAGAAAGTCTGCACAACTTTTCCACATCGAAGAAAGACAGACATAATCAGATAATGGAGAGAAAAAATTCGATAATATATAATAATTTGGGCGTTAATGAGTTGAACACCAAAAAGTGAATTTTTAATTCTGTACATATCAACTTATCTTGTTACTTCTTCTTTCAGTGACGAAGGTAACGTTCGTCGTATGCATACAGCCGTCAGGCTGAATGAAGTGATAGTCAATCGTTCTCACGATGCTCAACTAGTTATTCTGAACCTTCCTGGGCCTCCCAAGGACACCAAAATGGAGCGAGAGTCAAATTGTAAGTAGTCGATGTAATATAAAAATTCGACGAATTCTGATATAAAAATAGTGTTGATTTCATCCGTATATGATAGGTACAACAATTTCAGAACAATTTTAGGATAATTTTTCTCAGAACAATGTTGTTTAGAACATAGGTACCCCAAAAATGCCTCTACATTACCAGTTTTACTTTACACAAGAGGATTATTGACTCCTTTCATCTCGAATTTCAATCTTCTCACTATGAGAATCTAGTTATTTGTAGGTACTTACCGACAGAAAATGACTTCGTTAGTTGTATTGTTATTTTTACTTGAGTATATTTCTAATATTCATTCATATTTTCTTCATCACCTTACTTGATACAACAGAACGTGCCTCTTATTATCGCATATAAACTTCGATTGTTTACACATTATCCAGAATACCCTGTATTTAGGATCGTGTGACAACCATATACAGGGTGAGGTAAGGTGAGATCTTTCAATCCAAATGCAATGTAACCTTGAGCATCATTCAATTCACGTCAACAGTTGCAAGACAAAATTGAACATCACTCGGATGAAATAGCAACTGATCCTCAACCGTTTGAAAAAAATAATGCATCATTTAGAAAAAAGTATAGAATCGGGTATTCGTGGAAACTGAGGACATTTTGAACATTAAATTGATTCAATATCTAATGTTGTCAGTAAAAGTTATCTCAATTTTCTACTACTCGTGATTCTCTATTAAATCATTAACTTCAGTACAAGAATAATGTAATTTCTTTGATTTTAAATAGATAGGTAATTGATCCCAATAATAATCATTTTATACCAGCATGTTCGAGATCACATGAGATTTGGTCTGAAAAATCTAACCTCAAAAAACTTATGTTTGAACTACTCGGTACGCGGCGTTCTCTATGCGAGTCAGATATGAAAACAAATCCATGCGATGTTTCAGCTTTCAGAACATATCCATACAAAATGTTATTACAATGATGCCAGTAGTTTCGATATAATAGTGAAAAATGTGTGAAAAACATTTTATTCACCACCTTGTATCTTGAGAACGGAGGCCGTTACGACATTTTCTTACTGAGCAAACTCAACTCATTTTGCATTGTTTTACCTACCCAAGCAAGGGGGTCACCTTCCTTTGAAGCACCCTGTATATGCATGTTTAAATGAATTAATCAAATAGCGGATTCTATTGGTAAAACTAGTGTGCACTCAGTATTCACATTTCTCCTTCTGCTACACGTCAAAAAGAAGGATAGATATACACTGAGTGCATAAATACTCCACCAGTTCATGCCCTATGGAATTCGCTATTATAGGCAGGAACTGGTATAGTGTTTCTCCACTGAGTGTATATTTACCTTTGTTTAACACATGCGAGTAAGAAGGAAACATATACATTGAGTGCAGAAACATTCCACCAACTTTTCTCCACTGAGTGTATATTTAGCTCTGTTTAACTCATGAAAGTAAGAAGGAAACATATATATCAAGGGCAGAAACACTCCACCAATTCCTGCCGATGGAATTCGATTAAAGTCTCAGGGTATTTTCTGAATTCGTAACCCGTCCGCTAGAGTAAAATGTAATTTCTACGCTACCATCAATATAATCAAAGGTGTATAGGTAAACAGGATGTTAATCAAGTATGTGGCCAAACTTCATGGGGTGATTTTTCGAGTAATTCTAATGCGTTTCCGGACCTTTTCGTCTTGAAACCATTCAAAAAAATCATCCCTCGATGTTTGGCCTGTATATTATCTTCTGAAAATTGATGTTTTCTAGATATGGAATTCTTGGAGGTACTCACAGAAGGATTGGAGAGAGTACTGATGGTGCGCGGCGGAGGACAGGAAGTCATCACCATCTATTCGTAATTTTAATATTTGACACCAATTCTGCGACTCGATAAATCGAAAGATACTTTTTTAAATAATCAAAGGACATTCGCTAATACTCAAAATGGCGATGGCGTAACAGTATTTTAGAATGTTTAAACAGGAGAATAGAGATTATACAAGAGAGATACCTACTTATTTATACTTCTTAATGTAATAGATTGTAAAAACCAGGTGCATGGTAACGCCACCTGATTGCGGGATTCTTCAAACTATATATAGTACTGTATCAAATCAAAATGGTTACGAAACGTGCTCATTTTTCTACGAAAGAACAAATGGTCATGCCTGAATTTGCAGTTATGGTAAGCCGAATAGTGTAAGTCTAAAAAGTATATTAGGCGGACTTGATTGAGTATAACTCATCTAGGTGATTTTGATCAACTTATTATAATCGTGACTATCCATCATTTTTTAATTCGACAACACGAAATTTTTTATAACTGCTCTACAGTACCTATATAACGACTATATACTGTGGTACGAATTTCATTCAATCACTTCATCATTAATTAATTTCGCTATTTCGTTCAAGATTTACAAAAAAGTGATCGATGAGAGCAATATTTTGCCTAGCAAAAAAATCATGCATTTTTGTGATATTTTTGCTGGGTCGGATATGTTTATTTGGAGGAATGTTGCACAAATTCATACAGGTACAAATCCAAGTATCTTCTCAATCATACGAAATACAATGTGGGTTGAAGTAGGAACAGTTGCGAGTCTAATCAAAGTCCGGTGGAAAAGATATAAAAAATCGAATTTCGTTTGAAGCATAATTTTTTTTGCATATAATTTCGAGGCAAATCATCTGTTCCAAACTAACATATTCCATTTGATGATTGATTCTTATTTTTGTAAATCTGTCACTAAATAGTGGAGCAAAGCAACTCGGTATACTTTTTCTGTTAGGTGGTTATAAAACAAAACTCGTTCTCGCGTAACTTTAAATAAAATTAAGAATTTTGAGCAATATTAACTTAATAAATATTTACTGTATTGAATGTCAAATTATGAGTGATAGATGATATACTCAGTAAGTTATATATCCGACATGTTTTTTAACAACAATCTGAGGATGCAATCAACTTTTTATAAAAAATGGCATGTTTTGCTAGAAAAAAAATACACTTCAACTTTTGCTTGATTTCACAACATCTTCAGATTGATGATAAAACTATGACATGAAAGCAGTTTCTCTTGATATGTACAATCTTCAAAGAAAAGGCGAGGTGCATAGGTCTCTCCGTCCTAAGCCCATATTCAATCAATATTCAAAAAACAATCAAATAGTGAGAAAATTATAAAAATATTTGTTCATCGGACATCTAACGTATTCTACCAACACACAAATACTCAAGTTATGAATAGACAACTAGGATCCCGAATAAATCATTCAAGATCAACAGAACAAATAATTCGTATTTGAATTCGAGTATTCCTCGAGATAAGATTTTTTGCAAAAATATTGATTGAATTTATGAGTCACCTTTTGTTGGGCAGCATCAAACTTCTCTAAATAGATGCGATGTGCCACTTACAGTGCATTTTAAAGGGGCGGCTTAACTTTATATCCAAGGTGGTTCAAACTTCACACAAGAGTAGGTATTTCGGCAATATTGGTTATAATGCCCAAAATTATAGTAGTAATCAATAATATCAGCTATTCATATAGGTACTGATGATAGTAACCAATTTTCGAGGAAGCATTGAAAAACCTTCAAGCATCAACCGAAGTGTGACCACCCAAAAGTTATATACTTATACTGAGAGTCCTTCAAAAGACTCATGTACTTAGTATCAGCCAAGTTGGAATAGTTTCTATTGGGGCATTTAGTACGTAGTGTTACAAGTATATAATATACAATATATACACTTTTTCTCAAATTTTCTTTTCGTCTGAACATGAATATAGCAATTTTATACTCTGGGAACTTATCTTTGATGACATGGGGAATACATTATTTTCTTCTATAAATTTACTGGACATCTCACATCAGAAGTGAGCTAATACAAATTTAATATATTATATTCAATGAAATTTAATAATATATCTTCCACTATTGTGATTTAACTACATTGATTCTTCATATTATACAGGGTGTTTCATCAATATTGCACAAAACTTCGAGGACATATATTTTGGGTCAAAATAAGAACAAAAATTATATGTCCGAAAACGATTAATTTCCTTAAGAAAATTGGTTTTTCATCAGTTTCTGAAATATGCCTGAGCCAATAGTGATAAAATTCACAATGTCTGTTGAAATCACAATAAAGTATATCTTGGACCTAATACACTTGGTAAAGTATTATCAGGGGCGTGCCCACTGGGCAAGTCCAGTAGTTTCTCGCACAAAAAATAACACCCAGTAGATTTTTTCAAACTTCCGCAATTTTTTCGATTGAAGCAACTTAAAATACATCCTAGCCCCTTTGACTTTTTTTCGTATCGGGCTTAGTTTTAGAGGAAAAACATTAAAACCCCCGTGGAGAGAAGAATAAGAATGATGAATAAAAGTATCAATAATTGAAATAGTGAATACGGTTGGTACGTTCATCAACTAAATGACTGAACATTTTTTCTTATTTTGACCCAAAAAATACGGCCTCGAAGTTTTGTGCAATATGAATGAAACACCCTGCATAAACAGATGTACTTACTTAATTTGATATAACTATTTGAAATCAAAATATCTATCAGAAAAGTATTCAAATTCATATTATATATGTTATTTATTTAGATATTTATTGTTGAAAATTCTGTTATCCGAAGGAATTTAAGATAATTATGTAGGTTAGAAGTAAAATTACTCGATTTGTGTTATTCTTCATAACATCCATTATAACAGCAATTCAAACTGTGCTTGATGGAAGTGCTGTTAATAGTAACAGCCCCATTTCAATCAGTTTTTCAAAAGTGGTCGTTTACTTAAAAAAGATACATTGATGTTCCAGATGATATAGATTCGACGATTAGGTACTTTGAACTTTGTGTATGTAGATGATGGGTACCCAAAAGGCCTCTTTTGAGCAAAAATAAATCAATTTTTCTCTGACGAAATGGGGTGTTACAATAAATGAAACTTTTGTAAAAATGATAGTGAATTATATTTCTTGCGTTTTCAGAATTATGTGATTCTTCCTCATATTATACCAGAATAAAGAATAAATAAAAATATGTACCTATTTATGTAAATTTATTCCTACTGTTGATTTTCAATGAGCAATAATAATAGTTAGCTTGGTGATATATATATGAAAAATGTCATACAAAACTTCATTGATATAGGACACTTACACAAAAAGAAGTATGAAATAGAGAACAGAATAATCCTCTCGTCATCACAAAATTCTGAAAACAATTGTCTTTGGCTGATGATATATACTGAAAGCCACGTTATGTCATATGTATACCTACTAGTGTTGACAAATTTTCCGTAGAAGCTTTATTTTTTATAATTCTGATTTCAATTATTCTAGGTTTTTCCAACTGAGCATTATAAGTTTAATTTCCTATTTCGTACCTACATTACTTCAGGTATCACTGATCTTTTCTTGTAAAAAAAACAGATATAAGATTCTGCCACTCCTTTTGGACTATTTATGGCAAATAATGACGGACAGCCATCTATACTGTTTCGTGCATCTGCGCAAGTGTAGGGATATATAGTGCACTAGTGATCTCAACTAGCCTTAAAGGTACCTTAATATATAAAATTCTATATTTATTTATATTGATGTCACTAAAGTAGCTAGTGCCCAGATTGCGCCTTTTTACTTCATCTAGTTGTAGAAGTTTAGCAGTAGAACAAGCGTGTCATTCCAAATGTCCAGTTGAGATGTTGAAGGAATAATAATAATATGGTCATCGTAGAATAAATAGGAATATCCAATGAATATTTTCCATCTCTAAAATCTCATATAACTACCTAATATTTTTTCATTGCCCAACTACATTTGATATATGTTATTATTGCCGAGCACATATTTCATATATCTTTTCAAACCAGCGTGATTCTTCTGAATAAATGTATCTATCTACCTATATATTTATAATGTGCCAAACTCCCTTAGTTCCTTCACTGGATTATTTTATTGTAAGGAATAGTTAATTATTTATACCTATTTTCCGAGTAGGGCTTCAACCCTTCAAGATCTTGATAACTACCTATTTCTGTAAACGGCGCAATCTGTCTTTTATTATAATTCTTATTATTATTATTATTTTTGAAAATGTGTTCATTGGATAAAACATGGAATAAAATTATAAATATAGTGATTTGTTGTTTTGTTGAATATTCCACAAAAATTACTTAACTATACCCGCTTACTTCCAACCCACAATTGCTATTTTCATAATTTTTTGTGACTTGTGCTCTTAGTTGATAATGTGATGAATTTCGCACATGCTTTGATGAATTGCAATGCATATAGTACCGAATTGAATACACAAAGAGATTATTTGCCATGGTCTTTTGTATAATTTGGTATCGTGAGTATGCAATTATTGCTTATTCTATATATATTTTGGCACCTTTATAAATAATATAAAAGTTTTTTATTGTAGGAACGTTTGCAATTCTTGGTATTATAAAACATTCCTCCGTCAAGTTATGCATATGACATGACATATGGGTAAGAATACAAAGAAAAATAGGAAATTTCTTAGTATACCTATACCCCTACTTTATCTGCCCTTTAAGTGATTGCCTCAGATGATGTATAGTATTTGTATTTCCAGCATCGAGATAATGTATTTCCAACATTGTCGAATGTCGAGGTATATTTATTTATTATTTCCGCTGGGCAGCATGTGAATATAACATCCTTCTGTTCAGAAAGTTTAGTCAAGCGAATCCAGACCTGGACGATTTTTATTTTCAACAATTTGTATCATATTATGTGGAGTTATGTGAAAGACTTGGATGAGAGGGTCGAGAGTGTAAAACTTCAAAAACTTGGGAATTAATCATATGTTTGGACTTGGGACGTTGGGAATCAATACATCAAGGGTTGGAGTCGCTAGGGATGGGGACCACACCTTCAAAACTAGTGGTAAAGTAGGAAGCTGTGATAGGAACTCACAACACTTTAGCCACCAGATGGCGCCGTTAATCGAATTATCCTTGCAGATTCCTGTTCGGTATCCTGTGAATGAAAAGGATCCATTAGGTATTGTCGTTCATTGATACATTTCAGTATACACGCTTGGTGGCACCACTTCGGTTAATCAACTGTAGTGGTGAGATGTGAGGAAAGTCACATGATTCTTTAGATTGGAACTTCGCCTAGTTTATCTTCATATCCACCTATTCTCTACACATAGATTAAATACTCCTTTATATTATGAAATGATAATCGACGATTTTCTGCGCCATCTAGTGGACCATAATTTTCGCGACGAATATTTTATGATGTTCGTCCACTGGTGAGAGTTCAATCATATTATATAACTATATATGTATGTACTTATTGATCATACATGAATTGTAGACTCAGGTTTCTTCACTCAGATATTCTTTATCTGAACTTGCATCATATATTTGATAGTGCTCAATATTTGCACATATTTCCACGATTCCTCGTTGATTCTGAAAAACATAAAAATTCACGAAAACTGCTATAATTGGAATCATCCTCATGAATCATGCACTCCGATTGTCAGCGGAGAATCGACAAAAATGTCGTTTCCGTGGCCTAATGAAGATGGCGTTGCAAGTATTCGAATCGACCATTATCTAAAGTGTTTCTGTTTTTTGTCCACACGAATGAAAAACTAGTCGTTTGAGCTTCTGCATATTAACACAGCTAAGATCGCTAGATTCGACCTCTCCTCTCTTGTTTGCATTCCAACCTGAACTGTGAATTTGCCGGTGTCTATCACGTCGATAGCCGTGTGTGCGTCGTCTGGGATCTTTTTTCAACTGGTTATTATTTTTTTCACTACCGACAGAGGGACTTAACACCTGTAGTGTGCGCGCAGGTAATACCGCGGTAAAGTGTGATATTCAAGTGAGGATTTGAGGAACAACTGAAAAAACAACGGGGCAGCATCTTTTGGCCGGCCGGTGCAGGCATCTAGAAAGTCGGTTATGGCAGCTACCAGTGTCGTTGTATTAGATAGGGGAAATAACACCACCTGCACTATCAACTTACACGGTGAGACATTTTATTCTTGCATATTTTCGGAGTACAGAACAACTCTATCCCCCTTCCTTTAGACGTCTAAAAAATGACACTTCAGAAAAAGTCAACATAACCTGTACATGGTAGGTTGAACGCTTTTTAATGTTTCAGGTGCTACTGTGGTTTCTTGGAGAGTTAATAATCAAGAGCAACTGTTTGTCAGGCAAGTAAAAACTTTGCATTATTAACTTAATACTTCAAAATATTATTGCAAAAAAAATAATTCAATAGAAGGTTTTATTATATACTTATTTCAAATTGCAATCTGCCTAGGTAGTATCACAGTTTATGGAATATACCTAATTAGTAATGTTTGAAATTTCCATTCCTGCTTATCATTGTACAAATAATGAGAGATAATAGAAGTCAATGGTTCACCATTGGTGGACTTATGTTTTTTATAGAGGTCACCTTTGTTATTTGAATTATGTATTTTTTTACAGCAAACAAGCAGTATTTGATGGCAAAAAGGCAATCAGAGGTGGAATTCCCTTCATATTTCGTAAGTCTCATAATTTATTTAATTTTGTAAAAAATTGCCATTTTTATCTAAATGGAAAGGAACTAATGAATTAATTAACCCTATCATCTGGCTATCAGGAATACATCTAATCACTGTTTGAAAATTATTTAGGCTTACAAGAACAAGAATAAAATCATATTGGATAATAATCATCATGACCATTCAACAAGAAGTAGAATTAAAATCACTGCCAAATTACCTTTCTGCAAAAAATCAATTGGTCAAAAATGCTATTTATATCTCCGCTATAAAATCTTCAACAGTTTGCCAGAAATGTACAAAAATTATTTATTCACTATAAACTCGCCCAACCTGTTGAAGGACATCTTCAAACACTATATATTTTCTCTGACAAGAGAATACGTCCGTCACATTATAGAATAGGTAATAACATATAGTTTGAAAATTCACTCTAATTTGTACCCAAATATAATGACGATTATGGACATAATTAATAATTATTTTTTCTTTTTTTTTACAATTAATTTAGGACTCTTTATTCAGAGTAAATACTTATATTTGTTTAATTCACAATTCACCCTATATAATCTAAGTTAGCTCACGTAAAAATTATATAACATGTTTTGTTTTTCTCTCTCTCTCTCTTTCTTCTCTGCTGCTCGATTTCTAGGATAAATAGATACAGTTTTGATAAACCCATGCTCGACCCTGTGGTTCTAATGGGTTTTCTAATGCTTGTTTCTGCATCCTACCACAGCAAATAAAACAAAAAAAACATTGTAATGATATATATATTTTTCAGAAATAAACATTATTATTATTATTATTATTATCAGTAGTTTATTGGTCTGTGTTTGCATGATAGGACCACAGGAAATTAATTAAATTGTTAATGATGAATGTATTGACCAAAATATTCCTGATATAACTAAAATTGTCATGATAATTGTTATGTATGTTATCAATTTCCTAGCACAATTTGGACCCTGGACAATTGGCCCACAACATGGATTTGCTAGAATTATTCGCTGGCACTTAGAAAAAGCACCAGAACGGCTAGCAAGTGGAGATGTGGAAGCAGTATTTTCCATATTAGATACAGATTTCACAAGATCAATGTGGAACTATCCGTAAGGAATATTCAACTTTTCATTAAGTCCTGGGACAATGTGAATATTTTTTAGGTTTAGACTGACATACAGACTGATTCTTCGTGAAAAAGAACTACATTTCAACATAGCTGTTTACAACCCCAGCAAAGACTTGACTTTTAGCTTTAACATGTTACTGCACACATATTTCAAAGTTCCTGACGTGAGACGTTGTCAGATCACTGGATTGCAAGGGTGTACCTTCATAGACAAAACCAGGGAAGGGGCCGTCTATCAAGAGGTAACCGTTTCATTTATTATAATGGATTACAGCATCTGATTCATTTTTTTATTCTTAGGTTCGCGATGTAGTAACTATCAATGAATGGACTGATCGAATTTATCAAAACACCCCTCAAGAACACATCATCACAAATGTGGTATCGGGACGCAAAATGAGAATCCAGAAGTACAACTTCCCTGACACTGTAGTATGGAACCCATGGGTTGATAATGCCAAAGACATGTCTGATTTCGGGGACGATGAATACCCGAATATGGTTTGTGTAGAAGCAGGGCATGTTTCAAGTCCTGTAATACTACTTCCAGGAACAGCATTTGAAGCTAGCCAAATACTTCAGGTTATGTGAATTTTTTTGGTTCTTATCTACAGCCATTTCGGGTACCCACAGTGGGTGGGATGGGCTTTTGTATTGCTATGAATAATATATGTATTGATCAATTTTCTGATGAGGTCCGGCTCAGTAGGTGAGACTCATAGTTTTTAGAAGTATTAGTAATTCACATCAGGTGAAAAGCATCATGTTGGTGCCATTTCTTAAGTCCATCATATATTGTGCTGAACCATGCCATTATGATAACTCAAATTTAAATTGACCGATTGCACCTGACGTCACAACATGGCGGGTACATTGTTTTCATCGGCTGATCGGGCAATTTAATAGTTTTATTAATATGTAGATTTCGTGAGGATTCACATGAAACTCTTTGCAAGTTCATATGAAAATAGTTTGGGAAGGATTAGTTCATATTATTTATTTGATTAATTAAACATTCCATCATAAATGGAAAACTATTGCAGATTTCACTGAATCAGAATCATTCTCATCCCAGACTCTACCAGATATTCCTAGAATATTCTCTAAATATGCTAATATTCTTAGAATATATACGTGTCTCTGTAGCGTCCAAGGAATATAATAAATATGTAAATATTCCAGTAATATTCCAAAATAATATACAAGGAATAAACTTCAGGTATGAATTTTCCAGGAATATTTCCAACTGAATATTCTGTGTTGTATATGCCATCAATATTCCCATGTTTTTCATTGAAATGGTATAGCATAAACGCCAATCACTATTTTGGAGATGTATCAAACATTTATTATAAGTAACAAGATTTTGGAACAAAAAGTGAAGGTGAAGGCGTTGCTCTGGCAGTCTGGAAGTCACGGGTTCGGGCGTTTCCACCGAAATTTACTTAGTGTCAGGGGTATTGGTTCGAGCCCATCTTGGGTCACCTCTTTTTATTTAAGAATATGTTGATTTGAATATTCCGGGAACAGTAATTTATTCATATTCCTCCATCATCCCTGGAGTATTCTGAGTATTATCTGAATAATCCTAGAATACATTCTAGAGATCCATAGAATATTCTCCTGGACATATTCTATGAATATCTGAGGAAGTCCCATTTGCATAATCAGAGAATATTTCACTGATATTCTAGTATATCCTAGATAATTCCAATATTCGGATAGGATTATGACAATAATTCCAATATTCCAAATGGATTATGGCAGAGAGATTCATGGGATATCAAGTGCTTTCTGGGAAGTTCGTTTGATTTCCTCTTTTTACTGAAACCTACTCTGCAATACTGAAAATTAATTAATTTCCTAATGTTCATGCATAATTGTTTCAGTTTTCTATATTTTTCCAGGCTACTGATAAAGATTTGAATAATGAATAATGCAAACTAAGAATACCAAGTATTTAAGATAAAAAGTTTTTAGTTCATTGACAAGAATAAAATAAGATAAAGCCAATATATTATCATATTTTATAATTGAGTTTTTAAAAACCTGAGTGGATGGATACACCATGCATTACTGCAATAGAAACAAGTATTCTCTGCACTTACTTTTCAAGGTCCAAAGTAGATTTTTTGAAAATCCAAAAAAAAATTAATAGTCGTGAGATGAAATATCTTGGTTTATCTGGAAGCTGTGTCTCCAAAACGATCACCGTTTAAATTTTATGTTTTTACGTTCATTCAGTGCCTTTTTTCAAAAAGCTCTTCCAGAGAAACCTACATATTTCGATATAGAATTTTATATCATTTGTTTTTCGAAAATAAATTCTGGCCTATGAAAAGTGGGGACAGAGAAATTGAGAAGATGGTATATTAAAATAATTTTGTCCTTGAGTATCTCAACTTGAGATATACAATAGTCAGTATTAGTTGTCAAAAAATTCGCTTGAGTTCCTATTTTCATGTTTGAGACTATTTATTTTTATAATCGTGATACTCAATATTGATAGCAATAATTAATGTTGAACACAAAATGTATCTCAGTTGGGCTGAAGAGTTGTGTGTTTATGAGAATAAAAGTTAGTTTAGAAAAATTCTGAATGTCTTGTGGTAATATGTACCACAGTTTCACATTCCCAAGACAGCTAGCCTTATGTTGTATACGACTGGTAGTGAGTATAATAATTTTTTGTGCAATAGTAAATTTTCTGTGAAGTTATGACTTGATAGCTAACATGAATCATTATAGGTTCTGCTTTTAACTTCGAAATAAATTATTATCACTAGTATGGCTTTTTATTTAATTTAGGTGATAAAGATGAACTCCCTATTCCTATTCATAGTCATTTTTTCAATTCATAGGAATATTTTTCGACAAAAAATCGTGAACGTGAAGTCAATATTTATAACTTCGAGCTTGAAAAATATTAATACCTATATAAATTGGCCTATTTCAGTAAAAAAAATTCATTTTGATATTTTGAAGTACCTATATAGGAACCAAATAACAGTTCACTGTCGCTAACCGTTTTCTCAGAGCTCTAGTACATGTTTTGAATACTTATTGAAATTCACATTATTTCATAACATGAAAAACACGGGACAACCCGTGACGTCATATACCTTGGTCAATCCATTGCAATTATATAGTATGATGCAAATGTATGGAATATAAATCGATTTCAAAATAAGACGACTCCCGAAAAAAATCCAAAAACTAGAGTTCAGACCTTTTTTAATTGATGTATTTTTTCAACTAGACGACCCTTCGATGTTCAATTATCAGTAGCAGACCTCTGCAAGATTCAGTTGATCGAATCAAATCAAGACTCACGTGTTTTTGGAATTTTTTCAAATGTCGCCCATTTCTGAAATGATGAATGAAATGAATGAATGAATTTATTCCATACATTTGTATCAAACTGTATATGATACGACTTATACATGTATTGATGTGTAGGTATTGTGTTTATTTCATTACACTCCTACTGTGGAAGTAAATTATCATTTCTATGTAGAATGTGGAAATATACACTAATAGTGCTTATCGGTATCAAAAGTTATCGAGAGCTAGTGTTTTTGAGAGATGATTTTCTTGGTAATTGAACAAAAATATATTTGGGATGATTTCAAAGTATGAATGACTGTGGAGTGTGGAGAGTGCTAGGTTTGATTGGTAGAGTATCAAATATTCGGAATTATTAGAAACACGTCAAAATTGATTGAAATGCAGATGTACATCAGTGTGTCCAATAAGATAAGGACGAACAGCATGGGGATCTCGGTAACCGTATAAAAGTTAGACAAAAGATCAAATGGGCAAAAGTTGCGCAATTGACGGGTCAATGAATGGATGTTGAGAAGTTCCAAAAATGTTCTCTACTTCCGGAGATATTCGAAAAACACCTGAATCTTTCGATTGGGTTTTTATTTTTTTAAAGGTAATTGAAGAATAACTAAAAAACCGAAGGCACTTCCTCATTTTCACTTTTCTACCAAAATTGCATTCACAAAATTACCTTACATCGCTTCGTTTCTAAGAAACCATCATCAACTTCGTTTTTCATTTAACACTGAAGCATTTTTTCTGAATAAAAACATAAAATAAACATATTGTGCCATACGTCGTTGGATTAGCGATAAAAATGCTGTCATACAGGGTGTATTTTTTTGCTGCCATAAAAAATACAGTTGATGATGGTATCTTCGAAACGAAACGTATGAAGATTTCGTGAATGCCATTTTGTAGAGGATAAAAAGTGGCAATGAAAAAGTGCCCGTTGGGTTTTTTCAAAATTCTTCTAACCTCAAAAAAAAAACAAATCGACGAATCCCGGTTTTATTAGAATATCTCCGGAACTAAAAAACATTTTTGGGATTTCTCAACATATATTTATTGACCCCTCAATTGCGCAACTTTTTGCCTATCCGACCTTCTGTGTAACTCTTAGGGTAACCGAGATCCCCATGCAGTTCATCCTTATCTTGGGCACACTGTATATTTTTGTACCGAAACTTGAAAAATATCAATATCTAGATAATAATACGTCACCATATACGTGAGTGTCGACATACTGAATCATACCCCGATAGATGGCATTATTATCAAGACAAGAAGATCCCTTTCTTCTAATGAAAAAAAACTGTAACAGCCTAGCTGTACAGTGACTGTCACTGCAAAGTAGTTTTGCATTCCACCATGGCTTTCAGCTTGTCTTCCATGAAGGTCCAAGAGAGGGCAGCAAAGATAAATCTCGGATAAATCTATATCCTTATCTGCTCTCTCTGTTTTGTGAAAAATCATGTACAAGCCATGGTGGAATTATGGTATGGTGTGCTACGACGCGTCTTTGTATACGTCACTGCGAGTAAAACAATTGCTCGCAGTCTGAGCTCACAGGGTTTATCAGTTTGCCCGAGTCGTCGTGATCATTTTGGTGCGAGTATAGACTGGCAATGACGTTATGGGCGGAAAAGACGAATTCAAGTTGCACACGACCATATTATATTTCCACCATGGTATAAGCTACATCCATCACCAACTTCTCACCCAACTCTTATTTTTTTGTTTACCTTATTATCAACAATTCTGTATTAAGACTTGTTTAGAAAATGTTATGTTCGATGGATCTCGAGTTGGATCTGTTAAAAAAACTCAGGTGTTTCAAAATAAATGATATTTTCTGTTTCTATATAAGTGTTAGGCGCCTATAGTATTTCTAAAACCATAACTAATCCTCTCTGAGGCGTGAGCCGTTTACACTTGGTATATAGTGATGCCTGTTGAATATACATTATACAGTGAGACCAAGAAGGTTGCATAGCATCTTGGAAACGGGAGGAGATCTGGGTATATATACGGCCTTCGAAAATTTTCAAATTTGTTTTCAGTTTTCCAGTTATATCGAAATAGAAAATTCTTGGAAAATCTTTTATCTATTCGTTATTATTCAAGATACAGAAAAACTGAAAATACTTTGACAACTTTTGATGAGAATTAGTGTGTTGATGATTTTTACAAGCGACGTTTCGTATTCGTAGAACCATCATCCACTTTTTCTTTACGTATACGGTCCTGATTAGGTGTTCACAGATTCAAAAAGCTATTTTTGCTCTGAATTCAATTGAATGTGTTTCGACCATCATAAATGTTTTTTCGAAATTCCCAAGAAGAAATACCATCAGTTCCATTTATTTCTGATCATTCTGGTGTTAAACATTGATTTAGTTATTTAATACTGAAAAGTAAATTATTCAATACAGCGCTTCTAATATTGTTTCATGTTAATGGATTTTTATACGAATTACCTTGATAAGTAAACTTATTCTACAGTCCCTCGGCCGGTGCGATCACCTGATTGGACACCGCTGGATTTTTTTTCTTTGGGGATACCTTGATAAAATTTGTTTACGCAAATAATTTTGATGACGAAGAAGAACTGAGGGACGCAATGTTATCGAAGCATTCAATAGTTTCACCCCAGAAATGCTTAGAAATATCTTAGAAGCAACTGTAATGTGCAGAGAAAATAATGGTTATCATTTTGAACATTTGCTATAAATGTTATTTTTTTAAATTCCTGGTCGTGTTGCCAAAATTTAGTTATCAAGGAAATTCATGTAGGAATACATTAACATGAAACAATTTGAAGCGCTACATTTACTAGTTTAGTGAAGTATTTTTTTTTACTTTTCAGTATTAAATAGCCATATCAATGTTCAACACCGAATGATCAGAAAAAAGTGGAACTGATTGTATTTCCACTTTGGAATTTCGAAAAAAAAAACGATGGCTAAAACTAGGTCGAAACATATTCAAACCATCTTGTATAATACATAGTTGAATCAAGAATGAAAAAGCTCTCAGAATCTGTGAACATCTAATCAGGACCGTTATTGAAAAAGAAATTGATGAAATGATGATGGTTCTACGAATACGGAACGTCGCGTAGAAAAATCAATATCATCATGTTAGATCTCATCAAGAATTGACATGGAAAAGTATTGATAGTTTTTCTGTATCTCCAATAATAATGTAGGAAAAAATATTTTCCAAAAATTCACTTTTTACGATATAACTGAGAAACTATGAATGATTTCGAAAATTTTCGAAGGCCGTTGGTATGAACTTCGAAATGCGCAACTTTTTCTATTCAAACTAATTTGTATCTCCTCCGGTTCCCGAAATCCCCATTCTGTGCAACCTTATCTTGGTCACACTGTACACTGGGTTGGATTAAGATCATTCACCTGCCGGGTATTGATTATCGTTCAACTTTAAAAATTCTTAGGATATCTTTCCGTTTTCATGAGTATATTTTTATCACAGAATTGTGGAACAGGACACCAGGCAAAAGTCGACTTAGATCAAACACCCTGTATGTAATTAAATTTTATGCGTCGATATTCAAAATGTTTCATTACATGTTAGTCCCGATTTTAGTCTCTAAACAGATATTCAATCAGATGAATATCAAAGTCATCATCATATTATTGACGTGAGAAAAGATGAACATTGGACGTTGCAACATTTGAGAAATATGAAACTCCTAGAAACTAATCATTTTGGGTAATGTGTTTGTGTATATACCTACACTATAAGACAGTGGAATCAAAAACCAAATATTAGTATAACTGTTCACAAATTTCTAGACGGGACCACCTTTAGTTTCTTTGTCGTATTCTAAGAACCCCACTTCAAAGGAAATTGAAAATCCTATTTACTCAAGTACACAAAAGATCCAACGGAAGAAGTTAGTGTCAGTGTCTTTACACATGGTTTCTAGACAGGTTATTCCGATGTCACATCATATTTTCTAAGTTACTTTTGATATTTTCTGGTTTGATTGCCATTTTTAAGAACCCGTGAACCGGTGAACCCGACCCTTAAAATGTAGAATTTCACAATAATTATTCTCAGAATAGAACTTTCACTACCTACTTATAACAGTCAATGATTGACTGTTCATTTATTTATTTCCAAAAATTATTCGAATTTTTGATTATGGGCTTTTATACAGGGTGTAATCTGATTGATGGCTGAAAATATAGGATATGCAGTGGCGGGTTCCCCATAAGGCACAGTAGGCCCGGGCCTAAAGCGGCCAGATTTTGGGGGCGCCCTTCGTGACGAAAAATTCCCTGATGATAACAAGAAATAACTGAAAGTACCAAAATATAAAAAAAACATAAATGTTATGTTGGTAATTCGAAAATTTTGAATCACAACTTTTTGGTAATTCGGGAGAACTCAAGAAACGATGGGATGCTTATAAATTACTTTATAATAAATGTAATTTTATTTCAACTATGTTCGTCAGAAGTCGACGAGAAGGCCAAAGCATAACAATAATTTTTCTGAAAGATGTCTTCATTCTCGTGCTCACTGTAGTATAAAAAAATGAAGACCTGTAGTTGAATAAAAAAAAACATAACCACTTGAAAGTTTTATTCAAATGTGCAATTACTTACATGTCTGAAACCTACCAGCCGTTATAGTTAACAAAATTTCTGAATCGTTTTCGTTAAAAGTTGGCAATAAAAATCACACACAAATCAAATTCAAACACTGAAGGCATGAAATTATCATTTAAATAAAGCTCATACCATGGCCATGACTACCATTTTCATGTGTTTCATTTTTTTTTATCGCTTGGAGCGCACGAAAGGGAATCCCTATAATGTTCAGAGAACATCGTGCGTTCCTAGGGAGGATAGGGACAGGAGGTAGGTATTGGAATTTTTTTATAACTTTTGGAGATTATATGTTGTTGGGAATACTTCCACAGGCAATGGGGATGAAGGAGTCTTGATAAAGTGCTGTTCGACATCTTTCGAGGTTGACAACGAAAGGATGTGCTGACTGGGCTTGTCTAGTTCGTCTGATTGGTATTGCTAGTGAAGGGATGATAGCAGAGATTTCCGAAGAACATTTCCCGTGGAAGTATCGATAGAAAAGTGAAGGGTCGCCGACCTTTCTACGGTGTTCCAATGATGTCAAAGAGTGAGTGAGTGTGGCGTCACCCCCCAAAGTTCAATATCTCTTAAAGAAACACCCTTTGGAAACTTCACCATCCCATCCACTTCGAGTTTCACTGGACTCCTTCCAAACATCAGAAGTCAAATTTTTAACAATAATCTTTCAACAATTATTGAACGTCGCCAACGTTAAGTCATTTGGATACTTCCGGTGCATCTAATCTCTCTGAAAGCTAAAGTTTTCGCTTGTTAATTTCTGATCAATGATTTGTGAAAGGTTGTTGCGAATTTCAAAATTCAACATCTTCCAAAATAATTTTTCTTCGACAAAAATGTACTAAATTTCGTCTGTTTTTTTCGTCTAATTTACCTATTTTATTTGGGTGATGGTAAATTCGATTATCGGTGAGTAAATTCGGTCCCAACCATGTCAATTGCTAAGGGTTTTACAATACTTGCCTGCATAATCGATTTAGGTCAGATTGTTTAGACAGAGATTATACACTCCCCCATAATCTCTGGTTTAGAAAAATAAGTCTCCTTCTTATGCAGAAAGGATATTTTTCTTCCTTATATTATAACCAACTTATGAACCTATATAATATATTAGGCCGAGTTAGGTCAGATTGTTTGGAAAAAGTAGTCTCCTTTCACTTGTCATTTCTATCTAAATCGATCGAATTCAATAGTTTTGGAATTATTGGGGAAGAATGAGTTAGTGGTTTTAGAAACAAATTCGTGTAGTTTATTCCTATACTTATAACCTTTTCAATTGTATTGGCGAGTATGGGCTGATAAGTGATGATCCAGAAAAAAATTCAAAAAATTGTTTTATGCCTCGTTTTGTACAGAGAATACCGTGCACACAAAACTGCCAGTGCTGTACCCTCCTCGGCTGCTTGGCTGTATCTTCTCAATCTTTGGAGACTGGATGTTGTTTTAACACTTCCGGTCGAACCGGAAGTAACCCCAACTTCTGATTTTCAAATAGGACACCCTGTATAATGTATAACCTACCGAGGTGGGTACCCACCAACCCGAGCACCAACCTATCTATTTTCGAAACAAATAATTTGCGGTATGGACTCGATTTGCACTTGGTATTATCAATTATCATCGGTATTATCCTTTTATGTAAGTTATTCGAAAGAACCCAAGAAGAGCCTATCCAACATTCTCAATGTGCCTGTCCTCTTTTTCGGAAGATAATTTCAGAATGCCATGTGCCATAAAATTATATCGAAAACTGAAAGTAGCACCTTAATATTCATTCCTGAATTAATTATGTTGTAAAATCGGTCACTGAAATATTTTTATATGTTTTACTGGTCCAAAATTTGCATATTTTTATACAGTCTCTGATGAAGTCGCTTGTAAAAAGTAATAAATATTTATTTGTGAAAACCAGTCCGAGCTCACGTCAAGTTTTTTTAACCAGCACCATCCGTAGAGGACAAAATTCGCAAGTCTTGGTCTTCAAAAACTGCATTCGACCTCCGTACCGTTCTTAAATAAAATACCTAATTCAGTAGTTACAAGGCCCGAGACAAGAACCAAGAAAAATATTATGTATTACCTAATTATAATGTATACTAAGATAACCAACAGGTATGTACCTACCAATATAAAATATTATGAATGTCTATGATATTAATCTAATGACTTCACGGATGACGAAATAATTTCGGAAATTGAGGACCCCTGGCTGTTGGTTTCAGAACTGCCAACTATTTTAACACCCTTTTATTAGCTTCACCAGTATGTATGTATGTACAGGGTTTCCCAAAAACACCGGAACGGCCGAATATTTCAGCAACGGCTCGACAGAAAATTATGAAATTTGGTATACAGGGGTAATCAATTGTGCCAGATCTAAAAATGATATTTGCAACGTTGCCAGTTTCACAGTTTTTCCTATAGAACGTTTTGCGTTTTTAATAGATCGGCAAACTCTAGATTTTTTTATTTGTTTCTCGGTAAACTAATTCATAAACTTCTTGATAGCTTCTCATGATCAATAGGGTTTGATTTGTTTGAGTTACAAGAATGTAACTTTATGGCATCAAATAAAATGCGCAATAATTAAAAAGGCAGTTTAAATAAATACTTAGGAAGATTTTGTATAAACAACATGTAGATTTGGCAACGTTGTAAATGGTATTTTTAGATCAAACTTGCTGAAAACTTCCTTATGAATTAATTTTTATTGTCATATCGCCACGATTTCTCGAAATATTGAAATTTTGTGATATTTTTTGACGAAATGTTCATTTGTCATATTAACAAAAATGAAGGGAATACAAATTTGATATCATGAGGTCATAGTAGTTTTGAGACGACAAATCGAATGCGCTAAAAATAAACATAGCATTACGTTTAAAAAAATAAAGTTGAGGGCTCTATGGGAAAAACTGCGAAACTGGCAACGTTGCAAATATTATTTTCAGATCCGGCACAACTGATTACCCCCGTACACCAAGTTTCATAATTTTATGTCAAGCCGTTGCTGAAATATTCGGCCGTTCCGGTTCTTTTGACCACCCTGTATGTATGTAACTGACTCCTTTGGACTCAATTTTGACCCACTTTAAACGGACCGGTTGATTTGAAATTTGGCAGGTATACATAGTTCGGGCGGCAATGCATCATGAAATTTTTGTTAGACAAAAAAACAATATGGTGTGGCTCCAAAATGGTGGACGAGTTTTGTAATTATGATCCGATTCTAGTCAAAGTTGGTATCTGGGAGTTTTCGGGGTCGGAGATGATGATTCTTTCGTCAAAATTGGTTAATTCAAGATGGCGGATCTAATATAGTGGACGATTTTTGTAATTATGATCCGAGGATTATTAGTACCAAAGTACATTTTGATGAAATCTAGTACTAATCGAGTTCTGAGAAGAAAATGAATTGTTTCTGTTCAATGTCTTCATGAGTTTGATACATTTCTTACATTTTGAAGATATTTCGATCCATTACTCTGATAAATTGAATTCCAATTTTCTTCCCGATATATTCGGCAACCTATCAATTTCCTATAGATACTTCCACGGAAAATGTTTATCAGAAATCTCCCTGGGTACGCATGGTGTTCTTCGAACATCATAGGAATTTCCTTTCGTGCGCTCCAAGCAATAAAAAAAATGGTGGACTGAAACCACTCATATTTCCCTTTTGGCGACTTGAAGTTTTGGATGAAAACTGAGCAAGAATGCAATCAACTCGGGGACAGCAAATTTAAAAGAAAGGAAATTGAAATTCAGTACTGAACTCCCAGTTCTAGTACATTGTGGAACGCTCAGTTCTAGTACATTGTGGGGTGTAATCTAGTATTATATATTTTCGGTCACAAACAGGGAACAGCCTGGATTATAGGAATATCGTAGGAATACTTCTATAAAATTGTCTAAAACAAACGATACAGCAGGTTTTGCTAAAATAAATAATAAAACTTCTTTGAGGGAATTAGGGATTCTTATATCGTAAGTATCAAAATATAGGTACCTACACTCGACCTACACTCTACCACCACAGATTAACAAACCTCCCTTGTGATTTTATAATTTATATTCCGAAGCACAAAGGTACCTACGTCCCTTCGTGCACCTACGTGTATGAGTATTAATTAAGTAATAATAGAGGTAATAATTATGTACTTTTACCACTATCCAGCTAAACAATATGTTTATACTCCTCATCTCCTCAATGCTGGGTTTATAGAATCAATCAAACTATCAATTAGGAATTAACAATCAACAATTAGTTATCAGTTATCATGAGGGTGTTTATACATAATTATTATTAATAATGTGAAATGTCTTTTGATTGTAGATCAAAATGATGTTAAAAAGTGATTTTGGTCTCCACAATTCATTAAATATCACCAAACTCCACTTGAATGATAACAAATCCTATCTTCATGTTCAGAATTTCCAAATTCTGAGTTGTTAAGTTGGAAGTTGGCCAACTTTGTGATTCTCATAATACTTCATTCAATTGACAGATGTAAATGTATAAACCCTCATAGATGTTTCCTTGTATCATCTTGTATTCAACTTTTCAAGTTCATTCATAGTTGTTAGTTTAGTTCAGTTGAATCTATAAACCCAGCACAAGTCAAGTACTCACCCTGAAATTCCTTAGGTTTGTTTCAATGATTTTTATTTTATAACATTGCATGAATCCAGAATTCACTTTCTTCCACTAAAGACGTCACTCATCAACAGTTAATTCATGATCTTCTTCATGATTATTATGTCTAATTCTCATCGTCCAACATACAAAATTCGCTATGCCCGAACAACCAACAACAACACTTCCAGTGAAGTGAACACGTGAACAGTATTTTCGTTTCGACATGAAATAAACAACAACCTACTTAGTATTTTTTGTTTTTCGTATAGGGAGCAGTTGGCACCCTTTTTTTCGCGGTTACTTTTCTAGGGAAATTGTAGATATAAATACCAAAACCACAGCCCCCTATATCCTATATATATTGACATGACATAGATCATATTATTGGAATTGGATTATGTGAAATATTGTATGACATGCAATTGAGCATTGTTCTTATGTTATTTTGCGATTTACAAAAAGTTTGTGCCACGAAATTACTACACAAGGATTAGGTATATAAGACTACCGTATAATCCTTGATTACTACCTATGTATTTAGGTACATTTAAATTATAATAGTGCTCTGCTCAAAATGGGAGACAGACCCCTTGGAAAGTTTGAAAATAAATTCAAATAGGAGCGTACCGGCACCGGCCGGTTATTTCGTTATTTGTGAATCAATGACATGTCAAAGTCAAACTTTGCTAAAAGTTGCGTTGGCGTTTGGAAGGAAATTTTTATGTAGAATGTAGGCAACTTCTTGACTTATTTCTCCTGCGAGTTGCGCAAGAAGTAGAAAGAGTTTTATTTCATGTTGATGTTCGAAATGGAGTGCATATGCCAACAAGAAAAAACACATTTTCATAACATTAGTTAGGTACTGAACCTGTTGTAGAAGACTGGTGAGTACCTACCTATATTTTTCAATATACCGAGCATATGATTTTGTTTTCTATCACGTTATAGAAGTATGATCAATTGGTATTTTTTTGCACGACGAACATCGAGTTCCCACATACAACTTGACTTTTGTCCCTTACTAATATGGTGGATTTAGGTAAAGGTATCATTAGTCTCAGGAAATAGGAAGTTCAGTCATTGCTTTTCAATATTGGTTAAGTGATTCTGAGGACGTTCTTAGAATATTCCCGTGAAAGAGTTCGAATATTCTCAGAATGTTCTCACAAGGTGCACTGAACGTTCTGAGAACATTCTAAGAACATGCGAATGGGACGAAAATTCACGTTCTCAGTATACAGGGTACGTATTTTAAGGCACATAGAAAATATTTCAGCGATCGATACAGGGGGAAAATATTCGAAACACTACGAAAAATAAAAACTTCAAATTTCTGAGTAATAACTCGAAATTTTAAGATTCTGAGTTATATAACTCGGGTGTAGGGTAGGAAGAAAGTAACTGGAAGAAAAAACGGTGAATTTGAATTCACGAAACCTTATTGCTACCGGAGATGAGCATCACAAGTTTTATCAAAATCAGTGGAAAGAATTTTAAATAATAAAAAAATAATCGTTTTTTTTCTGAAAAATTTGCCCCCTGTTTATAAAAACCGAAGCAAGTTAGGACGCATATATCTGAATAATAAATTATATGAATATACCTGGGGAACATTTCTATAGAATATTTGAACAAAACATTCTATAGGAACGTCCCTAGGATATTTGGAGGAAATATTCTATGAACATTCACGTGAAAAATTCTATGAACATTCAGAATATCCTCGTCCTATTCCATGAACGTTCCTCAGAATAATCTGAAAGAGGTATGTTGTGAACGTTGTGAGAACATTCATAGAATATCCTGTGTTGTCTGGCTAAACGTTATACATACATGTCATAAACAGTGATTAGTTTTAAGTCATTAGAAAAGTTGGCCAACATTATCTTATTATACGACTTACGAATTAAAACTCATGACTATAACTTATTGCCATTTGTAATCTTTTGTTTTGTTCAAATTTGCTTTATTCAAATCCAAAAAACACATACACAAACACATAATTGTAACTGCTGAATATTAGGAAGAAAAAAACAATTCTATGGTACTTGCTTAAACATGTGGGTATAAAATTCGAGATGAAACTGATAAATAATGAGCTAATGAAGGGGTGCTTCTCTTATGATATGACAGTTGAACGACTTAAAATTCAAAAAGTACCTAGGGTAAAGTACGGATAGATGCCGCGGGGGGATAGATGACGCAGACCACATGACGCGAAAACTATGTTACACCTGACAACAACTCTCGGCGGAATGGAAGAGCTATTCGGCCATTATTGTTTTGCATGCGGTGGATGCTTCGATTGAGCAACTGTTGAACTTGAATTGTGGGAATAAAGTTGCTAAGATGTACTTTTATTGCTTAATATTTATTTGTATGTTGTTAATAGTATTGGGGAAGAGAGTTTGAAATACAAAATGGGATAATTTGACTTTTATAGCGTTATATAGGGCATATTCAAGATTTTGTTTTGTATTCTCGACTACAGAGTCATAAGGCGCAGGCGTAGGCTAGTGAGGCATCTATCCGTATCAAAAAGGAGAGATGCCGCACTTTTTGATACGGATAGATGCCACAAAAGTTTCAATAATAAAATAGCATAATTTTATATTTTACCGATCATAGAACATCGAATAACTTCACATCCGACAGCGAAGATGAGATTCCCTTATCCGATTTGATGGAAAACCAAAATCCTGAATCAGCCAAGCCAGATACCGACAAAAATTTTTTTTGCGTGAAATGTTTTGAGAATCACAGTAAAACCTCCAAGACAGTAGATTGGATATTCTGCATAAGATGCAACCCATGCAAACGTGCAGAACTACAACAATAAATTGCGGCATCTCTCCCTTATGGGAATTAACATTGGGCATCTCTCCGCATGGCTGTAGGCATCTCTCCGTACCTGGGGGGGAGAGTTGCCAGAAAACACTTTTTTTTTCGTTATTTTTTTTTAGTAGTAGAGTTTCTTTTATGTTGTTTTAGGACCAATATTTCAATGAAAAATAGATGAAAGAATGATGGTATGTTTTTTGAAATTCATATTTTTTGTTGCTCGAGTTTTTATATTTTTTTTACAAAAAGTGCGGCATCTATCCGTATTTTACCCTACTCAAAACAAAATGACTTGAAACTGCTGCATAAATCCACCATTACTTGAGATGAATGTACCTACTTCTCTTCTAGTAAAGTTCGACAGTTCGACCCAGTTATCTATTATTGATATAACGTGGGTCAATTAGTATAAGTAGTGGTCATTCCCTTCCAAATCAAATTATTTGCAAGTAGGTGGTTGGGTAGGTACCTAGGTACTTTACTTACCGAATCGTCTGATATTCTTCCCACACTCTAATAATCCACATTTACGAGGCCCATAGACGTCTCCTCGGACATTGCTTGAGGGTATTTACATGTACTATGACACAGTTTAATCACTAGTTATGTATTTCCATTAAAATTTTGTATCCATATAATCATCGAATCGACTCGTGGAACGTGGCATCTTAGTTTTGGTTGGGCAGAAGACTAAAACGTCAATGTCATTCGTGGTCCAGTCACTGAATAGCGGAAAATCTGAAGGGTATCTCCCATGCAGTAATGAATTTGCGCCTTCGAATTATTGCCCACCTCTGATGTTGGGTGAGATAACTATTCGTTATTTTCATTTTATCATCTGAATTCTAAATAATCCGAGACTTGCGAGTCCCAAAAGATAGATTTTAATAATTAATATCCAAGCCACCGAGGTATATAGAAGTTTCATGTCTGATTGTTGGATATCTTGTGCGTGATGAAATTATGGTAAACTAACGGGGGTAACGAATATCAAAGCGCAGATTATAAAGACTCCCCATCAATGGTGCCGGCAGTCAGTATCCCACTACTTGATCTTCTGTTCTGTGCCCATGATAATGCCCTCAAAATAGTCCTAGACTAGTACTTCGCACTCGCAGAGTTTGTTTGTTTGACAATACCAGTCTATAGGTATTGTCATTTGAAAGTTTGTTTCAATAATAATTCTTCGAAAATGTTCAATCTGTTTCAATATAGGTGTGGATGGAATAGGATCGGGTAATAGATATTACAAATAATGAGACATGGGTGCCGAGAGGGGAGGAACCCTGGAAATGTAGGTACCTTTATTAAAAATATTGGTTGTAATTTAAGATGATTTTTATTTTGTTTTTTGTAGTAATTTGTCTCGTAGTTAGTTTTGTGTACTGTGTTCATCAAGGTGTTCCCTGTGTCCTTACAAAGCAAGAATAACACAACTATATTTCATTCTATGAAAATTGGTTAGTATGTCTCGAGTTGGTGTAGGACGTAGATCAACGTAGGTACCACCTGTGGTACATAAATGTATGTACCACTGGTGGTAACATTATTATTTGCGGTGGTACACATCAACAGACTTGAAACGCAAAAATAGGACTAAAATCAACACCAAATATAATAAAATGAACAAATATCGAGCAAAACATATAAAATGTTTGCATGTTATTTACAATTATTCAAATGAACTAGATTTTTTTTGGAGCGCACCAAAGGGAATCCCTATGAGGATCAAATAACATCGTGCGTAGAGAGGAACGGGAGAGTAGGTAGGTATTGGGATTTTGTTTGAACTGTTTGAGGTTATTAGTTCTTGGGAATACATCAATTGGCAAATAATTACAAAGCATTGCTGTTCTGTAGACGAACCAGTTTTCGTAAAGTGTTCGACTTATTCCATCAAGGTTGACAACGAAAGGATGTGCTGACTGGGTACTGGGCTTGTCGAGTTCGCCGGACTGGTATATTGCTAGTGATGGAATAATAAAGTGAAGACTTTTCTACAGTGTCCAGGGGAATGGCTCTTCTCTAGATGGAATCTAAGAAGGAGAATATGAATAGGTGCGTTCTTAGCATAGTCAACCTGTTTATGGTAGATGCATTCCTATTGTTTCGAATGGAAAAGTCTTATTGGAACCAATTTATGCAATTGAATTTTCAGGATCAAATCGATATCGTGCTAGTCTAGAAAAAAACTTAGCAAAATGACTCTATGTGTATCTGTGGGCTCATAGTTTCAGGGCAAATAGTTATGTAACTGGAATAGCATACAATCATAAAATCCATTGAATCCAATAAGAACATATGGTTTCAGCAAAGCATTGGAATGGTATTATAGGAACACAGTTTGACCATGTTTGACAAAACAGCGTTCAGGGAAATGAAGATTCTCAGAAACTGAAGATCCATCTCTTTTTTGAGTTATAAGTGAAGAAACAAATTCGAGAACTTTGCTTTTGCTGAAGTCACAAATTCTGTCATTATTCCCCCCTCTCCTCCATGCACTCTACACCTCGCTTTTAGCATATTTGTTGATTGCTGCTCACTCATAATCATGTTTCCGCGAACCCAAATTGACATAAATCGATGTTATAAGAATAATTACAGTTTTCAGGCGAGTTATTTATAAGTGATAATTTCAGGCACTTGTTGAACTGTGCTAGTAGATTATGCTGGTGGTTGGAACTTTCAATAACTCTCCTAATTGTCAATATATAATATTTTCATGGAAAAAAAAACAAGTGTTATCGGAGCACCCGGATTATTATGTACACACGAAGTCGTTTACAAAAAACATAAACTTGCAGTTATCTAATCATTGTCAAGGGTATTAACTAAAGTGGTGTTATTGCATATTGTGTGATAATGAATTTTTTCATCATTTGTTCCAGTGAAATTTAGTATGTACAAATTATATAGAAAACTCTCGGACGGAAAATAGTTGCAGTGAGTTGATACCTATACATTTTTACGCATTTTTATTATTCTAAGAAGATCGAGAAGAGTAAGCATAGAAAATAATTACTCTATAACGAGATAAAGCGCTGAATATTTTTTATAATGAATATAGGATTGTGTTTTATCAAAGATTACTGAATGTTTTTATGCCACCAAGCATAAAATATCAGTACAGTCATCAAGTTTTTCATCAGTTGAGTAAAAAGATGAGTATCAGTGTTTGCCATTCTCAGTTTCAAATCCAAATTGTCACACATCTTCAAATTGTTGTTTTAAATAAGACAATGGAGTTCTACCCCCTCGAATTTACGCCAGATACCACATACCAATTTTATATTGATCCTTCCATCTTCCATGTATAAATAGTAGGTATTTGATATAGGTATATATTCATTATTCAAAATCCTCAGAAATACTCTTTTCCAGTAATCACATTATCTCTCAAATGTCTCAAGAACATGCATTACCACAAAACAAGAATTATTCACTTCCAACATACAGGTGTAGATTATAGATTTCAATAATTATTTGAAAAATGTACGAAGCTCTGTAGAAGAAACGGTTTGTGACAGTGAATTAGTTTGTGTAACTTCCCCGAAATAACGAAATGATTTTTTTTTCACTAGAACAGGTTATCGATTATTTTGAAGTGCCATATATGTCTAATCACACTGTGCATTAATAAATACAGGGTGTCCGGAAATTATGCGCAAAAAATCAAGGGGGTGATTCTGCATGAGATAATATAAAATTTATTTCATATATACTTGAGTCCGGAAATGCATAGTTTTCAAGATACAGTGTGTTAAACTTTTTAGAAAAAATGTTATTTTTATGAATATCTCGAAAATTCATTCACCAATTCTCTTGAAATTTGGTTATGATATTCTTTGTCATGAGGGGCTAATTTAGCCATTTTTAAATTAGGATAGTGAAATCCAGTGGCGTCCCGGGGGCACCCTACCGAATATTTTTGTCAATGAAATGTGCGCCCCTGATTTTTTCAAATTCTTCATCTCCATATCCTAATGATTAACTAAAAATACAACATTTTAGTCCCTTGAATTGTTTTGCAATTTTGCTGCGTTTCCGTGGAAAAAAATAAATACCAATTCATTGTATAAATTTGTGCAAAACATTGCTTCACAAACAGGGGTGAAATGAATTGTGTTATCCATGTCCATAGGCGTAGAATAAGAATTGAGATTCATTTTCTTCAAATATTTTATAATACATGTTTGACACACTTTGTGTTATCGAAAACTCCCTAATAAAACACTTATGTCCCATGGATATCCTTTGGACGCCCTGTCGGGACATTCAGGACGTCCATAGGACGTTCGAATTTGGTACCGTGGACGTCCATTGGACGTCTGCCGGACGCACAAATATCCCACTTGAGGACCAACTAGGGACGTCCTTGAGGGATGTCCCTGGGACAACTATCGAATACCTAAATCCGACAGTATTCCTCATCAACCACTACAGAGGACATCCTTAGGACATTCATGGGACAACCTATCAGCAACGCTGAGGGATATAAATTGGATGTCCATAGGACGTCCCAAGGACGTACGAATTATTCTTGAATTTAGATTCTTCTGGGTCCCTTTAGGACCAGATCTTGCATAACTGATTAGGACATCCAATTGAGTTGATGGTCCGTAGAAGGTCCCCAAAAAGTTTCCCAAGGATGTCCAATGGACTTACGTGAAGGACATTGACGAGGAGTACTTATGGCCTACGAGCAATCATTCGTCGGCGAGGTGTAAGTTAACGTCCTAACAGGGACAACATATTGAAAGTACCGACTGGGGCGTCCATTGGACGTTATTTCTAGGACATTGGAAGAGTACAGTTCATGTACCAATCGGGATATCCAACGGATATCCCTATGGAACATTCGAAGGATGTGCCTAAGGGACATTTCGATTGTTATACGATCCAGGAAATATTAAGGGCGTCTGTGCAGATATATTTACAGGAATGTACCAACAGGGACATTTCATGGTTGTCTAGAAGGGACATTATATAAGACCTGAAGTCATGTCAGAATATGTACAACTCGAGCCATCCGATGGATGTCCCTAAAGAAGGTTTAAAATCATATCCCATCAGGAAAATGTCAAGGACGTCCTTGCATGGACATTCTACAATTTGTACCACGTGGGACGTCTAAAGGATACTATTTCTAGGACATTTGGAATGATGTACCAGCTGCGACATTCCGTGGACGTCCTTGCTCGAACATTGCATGAGATGTACGGGATGGGACGTCCCAATGACACTCATTTTTGGTTCGGGACATTCGGACGTGAATTGTTCCAGATAGGGACGTCCCTAGGACGTTGTGTGCTATTAGGGCTACGCCTTCCTGGACCGAGAATACATAGTTCTCAATATACAGAGTGTAGAGTGTGTCAAACATGTATCAAGGAATATTTGAAGAAAATGAATCTTCATACATATTCTCTATCTATGGACATTGATGCCGCATTTATTTTTACATCAGTTTTTTGAGGAAGTTTTTGGCACAAATTTATGCAATAAATTGGTAATTATTTTTTTACATGGAAATGGAGCAAATTATCAAAATAATTCAGGAGTCCAAAATGTTGTATTTTTAGTTGATCAATAGGTTATGAAGATACAGAATTCAAAAAAATCAGTGGCGCACATTTGATTGGCAATAATATTCGGTAGGTTGCCCCCGGGACGCCACTGGATTTTATAATTCCAATTGAATTATAGCTATATCAGCCCCTCATGACAAAGAATATCATTGCCAAATTTCAAGAAAATTGGTAGAAGGACATTTGAGATATTCATAAAAAACCGATCTTGTTTAAAAGTTTTAACACACTGTATGTTGAAAACTATGCATTTCCGGACCCACGTACATATAGAAAGAATTTCTCATTTCATCATGTAGAATCACCCTCTTGATTTTTTGCGCATAATTTCCGGACACCCTGTATGTCATGAAGAAAACTCTGTGACATAAATTATGTTATTTTCGATTACTTTCGAGTGGTTTACACGTCACTAAACAATGAACAAGCTCATTGATAATTGATTAACCGTAAATTAGTCCATCTATAGTTGGTTGCTCCCACTCTCGTTTTTCTCGAGGAGTCAAGTTGACAAGGTCCGGACCTGCAATTAAGTTCATATATCGGTATCAGAGTAAACGAGTGATAGTTTTATCGGTATTGTTGGTGATTTGGTGCGATACTTAAATATCAATATGGCTTAGATCTGACCGATAAAATTTGAAAGGTACATAGGTAAGGATACTCAGGTAAGTACGTTTGTATGATTCTTATATCATTAGGATAATGCACTCCAATCCCTCAAATCAGAAGCTATATCACAGCTTCCCTTGTTCAGATTTCGCTAATTATTTTGTTATCGAAAAACAATGCTTGATTTGGAACAATATACAGTTCGTTCCGAAATTACATAGAAATATTCAAACTAAAAAAAGTGTATATAAACATGAGTCCAGAAATGGTCTCTTAGGGGGTTGAAGTCATCTGAAGAGGAACCCGATATGAAGATTTTTTGTAAATATTTTCGAAATTATTCGTGCCTGAATAACCAAATTCTGTACATGCACCCAACATTTTATGCCCAATTTGAAAATGTTGAAAAATATTTCGAAATTTTGATCAAGGGCATGGGAAATAGTCGGGGTTAGGGGCAATTTTTCGTCCAAGTTTTTTGTTTATACAATTTTCAGCATTTTGAGCAAAAAATATGAAAGACCTAACATTTCTCCTTGAAAATGATAGTCGATAGCATATAAATCGATTTCAAAATTCTGTTGCTCATTAGAAATAATTATTTTCCCTTGATTGGGTACCGAATATTTTCAAAAACTATGGTTTGATGGAAAATAATCTATCGTCTGAAATTAACTTTTTATGTTTGATATGAAATAGGTACCCCTATTAAGAAAAAGTACTTCTTTTATTACGCAGCAGACCATCAAAATCGATTCAACTCGAAAATGATGAGTTCAATCCGAGTTCAATCGATACTAAACAAGTGTATACCATTTTCAAATAAAAATGACGATATATTCATATTTCCTGGTCAAATTGCCAAAAATTGCATAAACAAATCTGCAGTTGAAACCTTCCTATGTAATTTCGGGTGTATATCGGTTCCTTCATACCTACTCCCTGAGATAATGGCCACGTTTATACCGTGAGAATATTGGTGGACGATTGGTCTTGGTAAGCTGACCAATGACTATATTTTGACTAAATACTCTTGGTCAGTGTGGTGCAAACTGTATACTTGGTAAAGTTACCAGCTTGGTTTGGTACCAAAATGTGTTGCGTACCAGACTAAAATAGTATGATGACCAAGACGGTGGCAGTTATTTCATGAGTTCTCATAATAATATTTCATTCAATCTCAGCTAATTTCGTATCCTACTTAAAGATTTTATTCTTAATTCACGAATTCAAGTGGAGTTCCACAACATAACCTCAAAAAAATAATCAAATTAAAAAAAAGTTGGTGAGCATGCGTTAATATAAGGCATTTGGTCTGAATTTAGTTAGATCTCCTTGGTAAGCATGCCAACTATCCATAGGGTATAAACGTGGCCAGTGACTAGGTACTTTCAATGTATAAAAGTATGAAAATATCACCGAAGGGACATAAATAGTAAGTACCTGAGCATATCATTGCATATTCCCCTTCAGGCTGTATTTTTTGTCGTACTATATCTGGCAAATGATCCGAGGTTGATTGAATTAGACAAAAGAAGCCTATCAGGAGTCAATAAAATGATGTCTGTAAAAATGCGAAGTACACTCGTCTTCAGCGAACATGTCGCGGTTGGACGGTATGAGCGCTCTTATTGCAGCGGTGATCAAGGGAACTAGACACCGTCCATGTGCGACATGATATCTGGAGACGAGTGTACCTATACCTATAACGACTATCACGTATCGTTTTCAAAATATACAGGTATTTAATGGAAATCGACTACTGCCTTCTTTTGGAGCATAATATATAATATATAAACCTTCTATTTTAAGGAAATAATAATAACAAGTAGTTCTCGAGATTCTTCTTCCAAAAATTGATAAATCATTGGTATGATTCAGTTAATCCTGGGGATAATGCGGAATTCAGAGGTTCCGTTTATATACAGGATGTAACATAAGTACGTTGAAATATTCGAGTGACACATTTGAAATAGAATTTATTTGGTTGCTTTTTTGAAATAACTTATGGAAAAAATGTATTTGCACCGGTTTCGGAGGTTTTTTTGCCCTAACATTATTGACAGTAAACTTTTAGTACTCTTCATGAAAAAAACTCATTCCCACACCTATTCCAAGTAAGAAAGGTACATTTCCTCAACAACGCTGGAGGTGATCGTTTTCGAGGTATTCATTTTCTATATCGATGCATGTTACGTAGCTCCTAGGACGCTAAGTTAACTTTACTGAGAACATTACAAAAACTTAGTATGTTGGTATAAGTTTAGTCAAAAAAACTACTATTTTCCCATGAAATGTTTACCGAAAATTGATTTGTTTTCTGTATTTCAACATACTGTATCTTCGAAATGAAGCATTTTCGGACACAAGTTCATGTACACTTTTTTTCTTGAAATTATCTCAGAAATACGTCACTTGAATATTTTAACGAACTTATGTTACGTCCTGTACATGCATAGATACCTATTGTTATCAAAAAAATATTTTTGAAAATTGGACTTCCTGAAATTTGTTTCTATAATATAATATATCGCTCAATTTTTTGCAATTATGTTACCGATTAGTGTTCTAATAATCTCTAAGAGCATCTTAGGCAACACTCTGTCATATTATCTGAAGACATTTTGAGAAATCGGATGACAACGTATTTATTTGCTATAGCAAGCGCATATACGTTGGAACACATTTTTTTCTCAGTGTAGGAAAGTAGCAGCTAACCAGTCTGTTTGGCTTTGTTAAACTCATCTGATGATTCTCATTATTGTAAGAGCATATCGAAACGACTGGATCCATCAAGTTCATTTGACTAGTTATTTTGTACCATAGATTAAACACACCGTGGTACTGTATGTGAATTCAATCCATTGTGATAATCGGCAGGTTCAGTTCCCTGAAAAAAATTAATACCCGAGTAATACCTCATTGTCGTGCCAGTTGTCAGTTATGGTTCACTGGTTCTCGACAAAATCCAGAAATGAATGTGCTACGTTGTGTTTCTGCGTTCAAAGTAAATGCAAATGTCTTGAGCGCCTGATCAATAGAAAAATTGTTACAACGGTAAAAGATGCAAAACACATAGAAATGATTGATAACTTTCAAATTGTCGTAAGTCGTAAGACAATCAACAATTGGAAAATTGAAATTTTTTCATCAAGTAGGTACCTATCATGATATACATAATATATTATATACAGGGTGGCACCTTCGAAATTCTGAAAAAATAAATCAGTAAATAGACTTGTACCCTCATTTTCAGTATTATATATAGGATCGGGTCAGAAGTTTCCGTGCTAGCAATGAAGTAACGTTGCCACACTAATTGAGGAAATATAAATAATGAATGAAAAAACGAGTCCATCCAAAATCTATGGACAACAACAAAAGTTTCAGCAACCTCGAATAGATCACAGAGACCGAGGTTTGGTATACTCTCACTACGTATTCAGTGTTAGAGACATTAGTTTAGTCACAATAACCTTCGATGCATTGTTAGATTTAAAAAAATGTCAATCGTTTCATACCTTTCCATAATAATTCTGGAAGTTCTACATTCATTTTTAGTGAATCAGTCACGATTTGAAATCCCAGATAGGTACAACAGGAGTGATGAATTGATCCTAATATTACGTATTCTTGTGAAAAATAAAATCGGTACGTCTGATTATTGTTCTACGAATCTAAGGTATGTTTCATGAACAGTTATTTTTCCTTATGAACGAACATAGGCATGAGGGCTTCAAGGGCCAGCAACAAATTTTTACGTACCGCTGAAGGTGGGTTACCTATCAGTTGTTACTCGACATTTTTCGATTTCCTAAACTCATGATCAGGATGTAATTTATAGTTATACGATGCTGTGAAAATAATTGATGCCATGATGTACTGTTGTGCATTTCATAATAAATAGTCAACATTGACTGGCATAGAACGTTATGTTATAAGTTACATTATGACCTCTCTTTCAAAATATGAATCCATCAATGATTTGGTCCTCAGTGCTTGTATTGCAAGTGAAGTTGATCGATTCTATTGATGTTTTTTTACTTCAGTTTACTGTATTATCTTCATCAAGTATGTGCCTAATTAACACCCCGTACTATGCTACGCTACTGGAAGAAGACGCCATTTTTTTACTTTTTTTTTTTTTTTTTTTTTTTTTTTTTTTTTTTTTATCGCTTGGAGCGCACGAAAGGGAATCCCTATAATGTTCAAAGAACATCGTGCGTTCCTAGGGAGGATAGGGAGAGGAGGTAGGTATTAGAATTTTTTTTGAACTTTTGGAGATTATATGTTGTTGGGAATACTTCCACAGGCAATGAATTCCAGAGCCTAGCCGTTCTATGGATGAAGGAGTCTTGATAAAGTGCTGTTCGACATCTTTCGAGGTTGACAACGAAAGGATGTGCTGACTGGGCTTGTCTAGTTCGTCTGATTGGTATTGCTAGTGAAGGGATGATAGCAGAGATTTCCGAAGAACATTTCCCGTGGAAGTATCGATAGAAAAGTGAAAGGTCGCCGACCTTTCTACGGTGTTCCAATGATGTCAAAGAGTGAGTGAGTGTGGCGTCACCCACCAGGCGAATGGCTCTTCTCTGGATGGAATCTAAGAGCATCAGTGTATGTTTTGGTGCTGAACCCCATATGTGGGAACAGTATTCTAGAACAGGCCGTATTTGCGCTTTGTAGATCATGAAAAGCTGTTGAGGTGTAAAGTAGCTTTTCGCACGGAACAAGAATCCGAGTTTTTGTGAAGCAGCTTTTGCGATGGATCTGACATGATTATCCCATGAAAGAGTGTTGCTGATGGAAATACCGAGCATAGATATGGTGGGCTTGTTGGGGATGGTGGAGCCAGACATTACAATATCGGGCATACTGAGTTCCGCCTTTCTAGAGAAAATGCAGGCTTGAGTTTTGGTGGCGTTGAATTCAACTAGGTTGTTTGTTCCCCAGGCTGTGATTTCAGCAAGATCTTCATTGACAGCATTGACCTGCCTGCGCCGTGAGTTCTTAGTTTCCTGGGAAGAAATGGGAATTCTAGAAGAGAACGCAGTATGGAGGGTACTATCATCTGCAAAGCTGTGGATGGGGCAAGTTGTTACTCCCAACAGATCATTGATATGGAGCAGGAATAATGTTGGTGCCAAAATTGATCCTTGTGGAACGCCGGAATTGATGCCAAAGGTATCAGACGATACACCGTCCACCACCACGTGAAGCGATCTGCCTGAAAGAAAACTCGATAAGAGATGGCATAGCTGAGGTGGTAAGCCGTATGATGGTAGTTTGTGGAGGAGTCCTTCGTGCCAAACACGGTCGAATGCTTTCGAAATGTCCAACGCGACAGCTAGAGATTCCCCGTGTTTTTCTATTGAAGATTGCCATAAATGGGTGACGTAGGCAAGTAGATCTCCAGTAGATCTTCGGTGGCGAAAGCCGTATTGTCTATCATTGATGATTCCTGAGCTCTCCAGATATTTGATAAGCTCAATATTGATGGCTTTCTCCATCACTTTGGAGATTACTGATAACAGGGCAATGGGCCTGTAGTTGTTGGGCAGGTTCTTGTTCCCTTTTTTGGGGATTGGTTGGACTCTAGCTGTCTTCCAGCATGATGGAAAAATACCCGACCAGTACGAGATGGTGAACAACTTGCAGAGAATCGGTGTTAATTCTGGTGCACATTTTTTGAGGATAATGGGTGGAATTCCATCAGGACCGTTACTGAAGTAATAGGTATTTGATTTGCATCAGGCTTTCATTGATTAAAATACTTTGAAGATTAGGCTGCTCAAAAATTACTGCAGTACACAATTTTATTATTGCTAATAGGTACCTAATTATGGGTACCTTGCAATTTTAAATAAATTCATCATTAAAATACACTATTAGCATACAAAGTACACACATACACTCGGACATGTCGAACACAATATTATACACAAATCACGTATTAAAACCCCCGAAGGAAAAATGACTTGTTGAAAACGTGAGAACATAAAATTCACAGAACTTGAGCTTGAATTCACCGATCCGATAACCGCAGATTACGTACCACTGATGCGTACTGAACAAATGAATTTAATTATAGTATTCAACACAAAAATGACATTACACAACAGCGACTGGTGTATCAAAAGTGAATAATTATTGGTTTCCATTTCATGATTTTTTTCAATCAAATTCTCTTGCTCTCCTCGTACCTTATGTCAATGATTGGAATTATTCATTCGCCTTGAATAACTTTCTATATGAGGAAATCAAATGCAAAATTGATTGGTTTTATTTAATGTTTTTTTTTTTCAATCTTATTCTCCATAATATTCCCCTATCCTACGATAAGTCAATGTGCATACCAGTCAGTATTTTCTTCATTTATCGAATCACTCATCTTTAAACCTCTAGCTTGCCTTCTTTGATTTTCGGAAAGAATTTGAATCACCCTGTATGTATTTTCAAAAATTCCTGATGAAATGAATAAAAAGCCGATATTTCGGATGCTCAATTCCGATTGTATCACCAGAAAGGAAGCGCCAAAAAAGATCGCAAAGAAGCCATGGATTGTTTCGGTCGTGGGAAAAATGACCGCAGATGCATTATAATATAATTATTTAATCCGTTTTATGAACTATAATTTGTAAGTCAGTGGCTCGGCCCTAACGAAAATGAAGAAAATATAAACTTAACTTACCGGGTGCCTACGAAATCATAGAACCAAATTCAATAAAAAAATGAGTCAGTATAGTTAATGAATTGATTGACATGATAGTTATTTGTGTTCTCAGACAGGCAGTGAAGCTGAGCTTTTTCCACCTATAAGACCGAGGCAAAGAAAGCATCAGAAAGTTCAAAACGAACTTTAGTGCCGAGACACACGAACATTCGATGGATATCCACTGGACATCCATTTCAGATATCTGGGATCTCAAAAAACATCCAGTTGATATCAAATGTATATTTTATGGACGTTCAATGGATGTATCCAGTGAAAGAAGCTGGACTTCCATAAATTATCCTTCAGAGATATCCATAAGATATTGTTCACGGATATACTGAAGATGTTTTAAGGACATTCGCAAGTTATCCTCAAGGATATCCATAATATGTTATTTATATGAGTTCATGTTTACTTTGGATATATTATTATGACAATCTATATGGAATATCTTCATGAAGAAGAACACCAATTCCTACCTCATTTCCCTTGGTTCTCACGATGTTCTCTGAACATTGCAGGATATCCCTTTCCGTGGAAACCAGAACATAAAAAAAGTCTGAAGCCCAGGAAGAAGGGAGAACAAAAAAGTGATTTTGATATATTTAATGAATTTATGCTTAATCTGGATATCTTCTGGCTCTCCATAAAATTTCTCCTATATAAAGGTTATCCATTACAGATCCTCGGTGGACATATTAAGGATATCCATTTCATATCCAGGGATATACCGACCAGGATTGTACGAAAAACGAATATCTATAGGATATCCCGTGTCATGTTTCAATTTTTATTCGGAAATCTTCTCCGGAAACATTGATGGTTCGTTGTGGTGCATATCTGTATACATAATCACTAGTGCATAGTTTGAAAATCATATGATAAAGGTATCAATTTTCATGTCCCTTCGTCCCTTCGCACACTGAAAATATACAGGGTTTCGGCGTTCTCATCAAGATGAACGGAAATAAACTAGGTCAGAAGTCTAATGAAAATTCGAGGAGACAGCCAGTGTGTATTGTTTTAAGATTTGGTGTTCGCCCCGTATTAAACTATGCAAGGCGGTATCATTCAAGAGATCACGAAGCTTCGGGAAAAATTTGCATATTTTATAAATATAGATCAGATAGCGTGATGAAATATTACCTTTCGAGCGATAAATTGCTATATACCAAGTGTACGAAATTTCAAGTATCGAAATTATGTGAATAAAATTATCGAAGGGCATTTCCCGATATTCATATACACTCATCACAATTTGAAATAGTCTGGATTAGTACTATTCAAAATATTCAAATAAAGATAAGACACTCCAATCACTGATGTTATAGCGGTGAAAAGAGTAACAGGTCCTCATCTTTTTTTGTGCTGTAAGGTTTGCGATGCATAGCCATCTTTTGTGATTAGGATAATGTATCCCCATTGAATCGACTGTAGTAGCCTCAGTGAATATTTTCCACTCTCTTCCCTATGAATATGAAATAATATAAATTATAATAAAATAATGGGATTTTTGTGACGATATGCGGTAGTTGAATGCCGCAATGAAGCTTGTACACAGCCCTTATCAAAAGTTTTACAGGGTTGTCCCTAAAAGCGTGAAAAACCACAAATTGACTTCTTTAAATGGAACACCTTGTTTTTTATATTTATATACAGTATGGCATCTCCTATTTTCACTTCATTATCTCAACTCTTTTGACCCCAGTAAAACGTTCTTTTTGTGTTGGCTTCTACAGTTATCGTTTTAGCCATGGATGAGGATATATTCGACACTTGTACATTGCATCATCATCGAATACATTCCCAAACTGATTGAGTGATTACCAATTAATCAGAAAGATGAATGTTTTCGACAATCAATCAGAATCGACCATTTTCACTATTTCCCCTGATGTATAACAGCGATATATTTTGTTTACTAAGAATTACCGAACTTGTTCTACCAATACACACACCAACCAACCTCGTTTTACAGCGATGAAATTTTCGACAATTTTAACGTCCATTTTTTTACCGCTTGGAGCACATGAAAGGGAATCCCTATAATGTTCGAAGAACATCGTACATACCTATATAGGGAGGATAGGGAGAGGAGGGAGTTATTGTATTTTTTTTTTCAATTTTTGGAGATTACAAGTCCTTGGGAATACTTCCTTAGGCAATGCCAGTGCTTTGCCGGCATGGATTGCTGTATTAACATTTATCATCTGATTCAATCATGAAATAGTCATACGAATACAACTCGTGATACTATTTTTCCTGGGAATATCCGTCGATTTACATACTACAGCATGCTGCTTTACGCCTACGGCTGGATAGTTTTGATTTTTGATAATTTACAATATCCTCGAGTTAAAATGCTGTCTAACAATGCCAAATAAAGGGTCGTCCAACCAAAACGCATGATGTTGTAAATAAAAAAAAAAAGTTTTCAGAGAATCATCATAAATAAATACGAAAGCGTAGAAAGGACACTGTTGTGTGTATTTCATTTGATTTCTTCATTCAGACTTTTCTCTCTGAAATCAGACATTTTTTTCTGAATGCAGATTTTTCTTGCATATGTATTATACAGGGTACACGGTAGATCACAGGCACGTATTCCTAAGTATATGTATAAGTAGGTAAGTAGTAAATTTACTTCGTTGGTATGAATACAGGATGAATCTGAAAGTGAGGTTTTTAATTCAACAGGGTATATATCTCGCCAAAATAAGTTGTTCGGCCGAAAATTGTTTAAGTAAAATATCGGAGGTACCAGGCATTTCGAGGTTTTGTACATTGGAAATCTAATTTATTAATCTAAGATGAAATATGACGAAAACATCAAAACGAGAATTTGTTGAGTTGAAAATGTTAAAAGAGGTTTTTGATTAATTTTTCTAACGAAATATGCAACCGTAAGGTATATTGAATGCTGGACTAATAACTGCTTTTTTGCGTTTTTTTGAGAAAATGTTTGAATTTGTCAATTACTGAAACAGGGAAATGTCAAATTAAGTTGGGCAAATAACTTTACGTTGAGGTGCATTATGGTTGGATTACCATTATAATATATCACTTGTAGTAGGTACATATAAAAAAACATTGAAAGTTGATTATGACAGTGAGAATGATTAGATAATTAGTAATTCATTTTTATGGTTTCTACTTAGCCAGTAATCGTTAATTCACTTAATTTGTAAGTTTTCGTAGTTAGGCGAGAGGTTTTACTCTGTGTAGACAAATGGTTTTCAACCGTTTCAGGTGTGTTTTATCTTTGGTTTCAGTAAAAGCCGCCACGTTGTGATAACTAGAAAGATTAGAGAATGTGCTACAGTATATTTGAAGAAGTAAGATATTTCCTCGAAGGTTCTTGACCTTTGAAACTCAAATAGGTACGTGTGGTCTTGAATACGAAAATCTGAAGGTTCAATTATTGTTTGTTCACATTCATCAGTAGGAAACAGAAACAGATGATCAGGAACGATCCGAACAATATAGTTTGGGCATTAATCTATGGTTTTGGGGAGGGGGGCAGTAAGAGAATTTTGCCAACTCATTTTCAAATTTGGACAAAGAAATAATAATATATGAAGGACGACGCCATTGTCTTGTGTTGTCCTTTCATTTATTTATACAATATCATATTTTATCATCATTACAGGAAGTTTCGAAATCCCGAGTTTTTACTGGGAATACTAGGATACAAGAAATTTCATTTTCCAAAAGCTACGAGTCGGAAATACAGAGTACGCAAATGGAAATCCTGGATATGTACAGAGTATCTATTTCATTTTCAGATTAAAAACCTGTAACTGGGAATTTCATTTTTCGAATTGGAACTTGATATTCCCAACTCAAAATCCGGAATTTGATTTTCTCGACTTCAAGTTTTGAATTCTTTATACAAATCAGTCGAGAATTTTGAGTTTGCAGGTGGAAGTTCCTGGTTTGAACTGGTAATGTGATTTTCCTTCATAATTAAACTTAGAAATTGCTACTGCAAAATCGAAATTCCATGTTTCTGAAGTTGTAAATTCTTGGTTCGAAGTAAAAAATCCATAGTTTGAAGTCATAAAATACGAATATTTACCATGAAACGACTTTTTTGTGAAACTTTGGTGGGGAGGAGGGGAAGGGGTGGATGCAGATGATACGATTGTTTCAATTTTTTTACAGTTCAAATGTTCTCAAATTCATTATTCATCATTAGGTCAAATACTCTTATTGTTTGCGTGCCATATAAAATAATTATGTACTGGGATTATGAGTTCAGGACAAGTTTTCACATAGGAAATACGTAACTAATAATTCACTAACATAAACCGCAATTGGTACATAATATAGTATCATTAATAGGTTTCAACATGCAATACAAAGTGGAAATTAGCTTTCAATCATGTTCATTGAGTCAATAATGATTTCGTTTTCAATTATTGAAGATTACTCATTTTGAATTTATGTTCCTTCGTCTGAGTTAGACATAAGCTGTTCAAATCTTCCTATAAATTGTCACTTCTCAATCGTGTTATTCGATTTTTCTCGATATTATCATGCTGAAAAGAGAGCCACTACAGATATTGTAAACACATCATCTGCTTCTCTGCAACTATAGTACATTTTGGTTTACATGTACAGGATGTTTCACAAATTGAAGCGATAAATGAAGTGGGTAAGAAAAGTCAAAAAACGACATGAAAGTACATTTGCGTCGAGTAAAAAAATCACATGGAACAGAATTGAATCTGGAAGTTTGTTGGGGATTTTGTAAATCATAGGTGATAGGTCTATACCGAATCCAAGCATTTGCTTTCGATGACGTCAGAAGCACCAAAGTATCAATGATATTTGCAATGTTGCCGGACGTTCCGCATCAGTTGAAATAACATTCTTTCGATTTATTGTTGATGATCATGCAACACCTCATTTCATTTATCTCTCCAAATTCGGAAACTCGCAGTATAACGTCACTGCAATATTTTTCTGTTTTCACGTTCATTTTATTTCCCTCTTTCCTGAATGCTTCAAGGCGCCTCTGAACCATAATACTGTGCATAACTTTTTGTGTGGTGTTTGTTGGATAACTCAAGATTTTATAATAGGTACTCTTCTTATTAAAACTTTTTTATGTGCTTTTATTTTTCTCCATTTTTCCATGCTGGCAGTTAGGTTACTCTCTAAGTAATAAAGTTGTACACACTAATCCAATTTAGGCCATATATCTAATTCAATTTTGATCATTCCATGTATTGAAAGTATTTGATACATACATTTTTTTTCAATAATCCAAATAATCACCTCTCAAAAACATAAGCACTAATTGTGTTTTAATGTTCAACAATCGATGAAAATATTTTTACATTGACTTTTTTTTCATCTATTGGAGAGCACGAAAGGAAATTCCTATAATGTTCGTGGAACATCCCTATGAAGGATAGGGAGAGACAAGTTTGGGTTAGTTCTTCAAAATAATGAAATGGGTTTTTTCAACTGAAACAGGCCTATTCTGTTTCATACATAATCAATAAATTCTGGATTGATAAATTTTATGAAAATTTCCGGAACTGCATCTTAGAGGGACTATCAACGATCTGAGAATTCATGATGAGAATTGAAAAATTTTGGCCACTGCCACAAATAAGTTCACAAATCATTTATTTCTCTTTTTCCGCTCCCACAGGATCCGATGTCTTTGAACCTGCTGGAACAAAAAACAGCCAATTAAATGACAAACCCACTACAAATATTTTCAGTTGCATTGCACGAATAATATGGACCAAAATAATGAGTTCTTCATTGCATATATTCCATGCGCTCTCTGAACAAAGACAACTTTTTGTATATCAATTAGGTAACGATTTGGAATTCAGGACATCGAAAGATATATTTTTTTGAATATACGTGTTTGTATCTGAATGCAGCCGGACTGATGACATATCTTAGTCGTTATTTCGTGAAACAACGAAATGATTAAGTAAATGAATACTTTCCTCTACGATCACCTAGGAAATAAATAACCATAGCATTATTCGCATTAGGAAATTGGCAACAATGTGTCTAAAATTTGATTTGTGTGCATCTGTACCAGATGCTAAAGCTTTAATGCCGCCTTCTATGTTCTATCTATGGCTCAAAATTCTACTGTGAATGAAACACTACCCTATACCTACACGGAGAAAAATAATTCGTTGATTCCACACATCACCCTACACTGAAAATGCATGCTTGCAATACTCGCAGAAATGGTCAAAGTATTTCTGTGACATATTCGCAATAAAAAAATTCTCATGTATTGACCACTTTGGGTTTCACAGTATCTAATAATACTGAAAAATAGGAATATACATATACCGCATATACATAATATATCCTCCTAAAGGCATACTGGGAGAAATCTAGTCCGAAAATCTGTCAACACCTGCCGGTCTATAGTTTCAAGGGTTTGCTATAACCTCTTAAGGTCCCATGTTCCTATAATAAGGAACGCGAAAAGAAATGCCTATAAATGTTTCATAAAATCAACACTTTCTATTTTTTTTTTCAATAGACCACTATTTCCAAACTGGAACAACAGAAATCTTTGCACTAATTCCATCACTAGCAATACCAGTCAGACGAACTCCACAGGATCAGTCCGCACATCCTTTCGTTGTCACCCTTGAAAGATGTCGAACAACACTCTACCAATACTCGTTCGTCTATAGAACGGCAAAGCTTTGGAATTCTTTGCCAGCGGAAGTATTCCCAAGAACTTATAATCTCCAAAAAAACATCCAATACTTACCTCCTCTCCCTATCGTCCTCAGGTAGGTACGCACGATGTTCTACGGACATTATAGAGATTCTCTTTCGTGCTCTCCAAAAGATAACAAATTTACAAATTCAGTTTTAGCGGGAAGCCTAGGTTTCGTATCTGGGAGTTGGGTGAAATGTGCCCAGATTTCTGGCTTTCGAAGACCTACTAGATTAGATTAGATTTAGAATGGGGCCTTCGGGCTATCTGCCTCCACACCGCGACCTTTTCAGATCTATTGTGTCTGCCCTCAAAATCGATTAGAGTTCTTCGGCTAGCCCCGTCTTCTCTATGAGACTCCATAGGCTAGCTTTCAGATCCCCTGTGTATCTCTGGGCTTCTGGTTTTTCCTCACCCAGCGTAAGGAACCTTAGTCTTGACAAGCCCTCACAGTGGCAAAGTATGTGTACTGCTGTTTCCTCCTCTTCCTGACAGAACCTGCACAGCAGTTCTTCAGTCAGACCTATCGTACTCATGTGTTTGTTGAGCCTACAATGCCCTGTGAGAAGTCCCACTAGTATTCTAGTTGAACTTCGTTTCTGGCTTAGTAGATATTCTGTGAATGTTGGCGATGGTTTTTTAATAAACTCTTTTGCCTGTCTCATTCCTGGCGATTTGTTCCACCATTCTTGAGATTTGGTTTGCATCCATGATTTGATACTAGTCTTTTGTATAGCTTTCGCAATACCACAGAAGGGTTCTGGGCCATTCAGAGCTTTGTTTGCTCCTGCTCGGGCAAGTGAGTCTGCCTCTTCATTGCCCTCGTACCCTGTATGTGCTGGTACCCATGCTAGAGTCAGTCTGTTCTGACTGCCCAGTGCATTTAGGGTTTCTAAGCAGTCCCATACTAGTTTTGAGTTAACTTGCATAGAGTTGACTGCTTTGATTGCCGCCTGGCTATCTGAATAGATTGCAATGGTTTTGCCTTTAAACTCTTGCCTTATCAATTCTTTCACGCAATGATGTATTGCAATAATTTCTGCCTGAAACACCGTCGCGTATTTACCTAAGCTCAGTGAGATTCTTGTCTTTGGCTTGGCCCCATAAATACCGGCTCCTGATCCAAACTCAGTTTTGGAGCCGTCCGTATAGACAGCAATGTCTGCATTGATAGGAGGTCCTTCCTTCCATGCCTCTCTGTCCGTTATACTTATTTTAAAAGTTTTTTCAAAGCTATATTTTGGAATTATGCCATCCGTTGGCATTCCCATGATGGGGTCGCTTTCCAACTACCTACTAACTACCTACTAATGGATACCATACTTTATCTGTTCTTCAGAAATGTTCAAAAAAGGTGATCTACTTGGATAACAAAGATAACTCGTTTCTATATCCTTCAATCTTGATGGAGATTATACAGGACATGTTTTGAACTCACATGAGATCATCTACAGGCCAGGCGCGTATACAGCTTTGTCCCAAGGGGAGGGGGGGTTAATTCGTGGGGCGCGGGGTTTACAGAAAGCAAAAAAGCACCGCAGACGAAATTATTTTGCTGTCAAGGTCAAATGCTTTTAAATTGAAGACCATAAATCGCGCCATTTCCACATATTAAATACTTTTCTTGAAATAGCAAGCAAGAAAAATTACTAAATACCATCAAATATTTGTTTATAATTTTGGTTGTCATGCTTTCAATTGTAAAGTTTTCGTTTTGTCACTGGAGAAGTTAGGGCAAACTTTTTTCGCTGTCATAATGACACAATCACAGCGGCTTACGAAATTTCATATATTTAAATTAAATTATCAAAATGAGAAACGATCCTGCACGCTGCAGTTTTAGCATTTTTCAGATTTTCTCCGATCGACTGAGGGAGGGGGGGAATTACCCCCATTAGCCCCCCCCCTTTGTATTCGCACCTGCTACAGCCTAACTTAATGGATAGAAAGTATTACAAAACGTCTGAAAATATCACATGATGAAAATTATCTAACAATGGATGGTTGGGAGTACAATAATGAGGAAAAAACTGTTTTGTGAATTAGTATTATATTAATTTCATTTCTGTGGGTTGTTTACGTTCTCTGTATACTTATAGTGAATGAATAATATTGAAAGTCCGATAATTTGAAATAACCCAAAACACATTTATTACCAATATTACCATACAAGGCGTTCTCAAAGGTGGGCCATCTCTTTTAAAGGTTGATGCAAAATAACGGAGTTATCAACAATTGAATATTTTACGAATGTGTCCATTCTTGCGAAACCATTGATAACTTTTTGAATGGAGGGTTTCGAAATGGAACCAGGAACCACTGTTGCTTTTCAATAGCTGCGCAGTGTATTATCTTGAAATTCACGTTTAAAGCAAATAGAATAAATGATCGGTTATATCCTTGTATCAGTCGTACTTGGAAAGTTTCAAGTCTTATATAATATGTACTTACACACGTAAGAAATACCTGCCTACTGGAGACTAACTTGTTCTTTTCTTTATTTCGCGAAACCCATAGCGTAAAGCAATGTTCAAGAACGCAGTTCCAAAACAAAGGAATTTCAAGTCCAATGTATCATAAAATTTCACTAACTTATGGTAGGTCATGAATGGTACTTCAAGTGCCTTCAAATTATTGGCAATATTAATTTCTCTTTCAGATTCATGGTTCATCTCACTTCTGACGCTGGATGAAATATGATAGGCCGTTTCTGGAAAAAGCATTTCGCTCTGCGGCAGATTTATCCGTTTCACGAGAACCCCATCGTATTCGTGACATGTCAGGTATGTACACATTTTATATACTTTGCGACATACAATTCATTTAAAAAAAAAAACGTAACCAGTATTATTGGTATCGCGACTTTCCACTGATTTATAATAACCAAATCTGTAATAAACTGTTGGACACGTCATGGTCCACCCGAAAAGGTCAATCAAGTTCAACATCCGATATACTGGGTGTACCAACACCATTTCTACAGGTATCTTCTCGAAAACGATGGGTCGTCGAAGGGTGGTTTTGGATAAACAAGGTTGCTAGATCGAATCCCCGGCAGAGCAGATAATTTTTATTCATAAAACGAGTTATGAATTATAATTTTCGTTGCCTTGGCCGGAGTTTAACTTTAGCTTCTAGGAAGTAAACAGGATGTACTAGGTCATCAAGAATAAACAATATTGTTTTGGTTGCTTATTTGGGTTGAGACGCATACCTGATTTGTTCCCTATTTCGGCAGATTTGGCATAGCCATGCTGAAGATATAAATACACCATATTATAGTCAAGTATTTTTGTTTCGATCAGGAAAGCCTTCAAGAATGACATACTTGTTTGGATCTGATTGATTGGATAACTTGTTTATGAATAATCACGGCCAGCAATACTTTTTTGTCTCACACAACGATATTGTTTTCTTCATTTGCTTACTGAGCCAAACACAGTGGAATATAGAGAGAGAATAAATAATCGCTATTATTATTGTTGATATGCTCACTAACATTTTCCACTTCTTTTTCTATGCCTGGCACTGGCGCGGTATTTGCTAATAGGGCTAAGACCTGGTCCAAATCATGTCCAAATGAATTCATCGATTCAATAGAATACACAAATGGGTCACTCTGTGGTTGTATTTACATTGAAACTACAATTCGAACAACCTTGAAATTGAATAAACCTGATCTGTAAATGCAGGTTGAAAATTCTCCCCACACGGATTATTTGTTGCATTGCATACATATTATGGGACGGCATCTGATGATGCATGTCAACACAAATTGTAACAAAGTAAAGTCATCGTCCACCAATATTCTAATGTAAAGTAGTCTTGCTTCTATCTACTTACCTATATTATTATAATAAAGGTATTATTAATCTGTCAAGTAAGTCACATTGGAGGGTGGTTACTTCACATATTTATTTTAGTTAATTCTTTAGGTTGCAGAAAAAATAGCAAAGTGTCACTTTTGATCCTAATAAAACAATCTACGATTAGTGTGTGGCAAATACGGGAAAATGCAGATATTTTGCTGAAATGCAGTCCTGTGGCAATTGGGCACATAAATCGTGTGCTCATATACTGAAAAGAAATTGTTTACTTGTGATTATTGCATTATTATATCGAATTACTTTTTTGGGGACATTGTGATCATCTGCCAATATTACCCCAACTACCTGGGGTAATAGTAGCCATCCATTTTTTTTATTCTGTGAAAAAAATGTCTTCCTTTTTTTTGGAATATTCACCAAATTTTCATCAATCTCATCATCTATTTGTTCCCTCGTTTGTTGTGATCAATTGCTATAAAATAATCTACTTATAGAAAAAATGCTTAGGGGTTCACCATTTCCCCGCTCTCCCCATCCTTGTTATCGAGATACCTAGCTGTGATCATGTTGGTCGATCTGATATTATGAGACTACTTCCAAGATTACATTCTCACTTTTTCGAAACTTTGTATCGTAGTTCCTGTTTGAAGATCATTTTTATCTGTAACGATCTAACCTGTCAATTCATTAAATCAGATTGAATCGAAAAATAATCTATGAATTTCGTGATTACAACACATTATTATCAAATATTTATGCTGTCACGCTAAATCAATTAAGCATCTACATGTATTTGAATACATTTCAATGTAATCCTCGATCTTTCAACAGTAGAGACTGCTTTTCAGATGTTAAATAAGATGGTGGCACTAGGTGGATTTTGTCGATTTTTTTCCAGTGGCAGCGTAACAAATCCGAACCGAACCTCAAATACTTAGTATATCGTACCATCTTGACACTATTTTTCATCGTACCTTGGGCAATATCGATAGACAGGGAGAGTGGCCACGGAAAATGGCCGATTTTCCTTACCAACTGGGGGTTCACTCTGTGCACCACTCAAGCAGTGATTGGACTGTTTCTTCTGGTGTCTTGTGTACTGGCAAGGCAATCAACGAAGATGCGGAGATTTCAAGCGATAGCCCTCAGGCTGTATCCGACTTACTGGGTTTTGAATACTTTGGCAACCTCCACGGCATTCGCCATTACAGTCGTTTACTGGACCAAGGTGTATAATGGTGAGTTCTATATTTGTAACTAAGTAACGTAAGTAGATAGATGTATAGAAAGTCATATGGTGTTATCACTTCCTATTGAAAGGAGTTTCGAAATCTCTCGATATCGCCTAGGTACTTTGCTAAATTTCCGAAGTTTCAAACCAAATTTACAGGCAAAAACATTAAATTGAGTTCACAATTTCATTGTCAGAATTTTTTTATGTAAATAGAAGTGGTGCTTTTTTTGGACTTTCAATGGTGAATTCATGAAAGACACGAAGTCCTAACTCAAGAAAATCCTGTGATAATAGTTTATTTACTCACTTTTGGTACATAAAATAAATCGAATACACATTGCAGCAGTCAGTCCATGATGAAAGCACAATACACTCACTGAAATAATAATATAATATCAAATATCTGCCTAATAAACTACTAATGCTCTTAGTTTATAATATTTTTATTTGAAATTGGAACAAAATTTAGAATATGCTGGAAACATGACACTCGTGACAGATATGTCACGATCAAGATGTTCTCACATTTGTTGCGCCCTGTCTCTTCTGCGTCCTGTCTCTAGATTCTTCTTATCATAGCCACTATTGAATTCGTACATCATCAACGGGACTCTTCAGGTCCCGAAAGAAGGGAAAAACATCATTGAAAGTCTAGTTCAACTCCATAAAAAGTTTCGAAACGCATTTTGAGATTTTTCAAGGAATTGTCCATCGTTCACGCCATCTATCATCGAATATGAGAACCCCACGTTCCTAACTTGCATTCAATTGTTCATATCGAGAGCTAGTCTGACGAAACAATTGAAGAGTGGGCACACCAGAGGAATTATAAACATCTCAGTAAGTAGTCTATAGTGCTCAAAGTGGAGTGGTAGAAGTTGAAGAGAGGAAAATCAATCTCAAAGTCACATCTCCACTGGTATGTATGTGTTATCTAGGCTGAGGGGTACATGTTTCGGACTTATAGGAAGTCCATCATCAGCCGATGTAAGGGTTAAAGTGCTCAACAATATATGAAATCAAAGAAACTAGTTACCAGTGAATAAATTACAATGACGTTGAGTTTATACTGATATAAAGTTGATAAACAAAAAAATATAAGTACTAGAATGAGTTTGAAACACAATTTTTTGAAGAGTTTTCAAGATGGTGAAATGAATCACCAACACTTCGGCCTACCAGCCAGCACGTGAGGCAAAAATAAATGAGAGCAAGAGGTTATCTGAAAATTGTCACAGTGCAAAAACATTCAACTTCAAATATCGACATAATACAAAAAATTGAACAATGACCGAAAAGTGACGAATATACAAAACGCGATGAAGACCAAGATAAGAAAAACAAAGGCTTACTAGGGAAAAATTCACTGTTTATCTAGAGTTGAGGGAATTGAAGAATCAATCAAAATGAATCTGTTTAGAGAAATGGTGTTTTTTAATCGCTTGATGCGCATGAAAGAGAATCCCTACAAAGTTCGAAGAACATCGTGCGTACCTAGGTAGGTGTTTTTTTTCAATTTTTGGAGATTATAAGTTCTTGGAAATACTTCCTCAAGCAATAAATTCCAGAGCTTTGCCGTTCTATAAAGAAACGAGTTTTGATATAGTGCTGTTCGACATATTTCGAGGGTTGACAACGAAAGGATGTGCTGACTGCGCTTGTCGAGTTCGTCTGACTGGTACTACTAGTCGTGGAAGTATCCATAAATGATTAATCTCCTAAACGTCCAATAAATTTCGTAGAGTGCCTTTTTTGGCAAATATGTAGGTGTGTATCTAAGTTAAACGTATGTTGTGAGTTTAGCCTATGATTAGTAAATGAACTTTTGGTATTGTATCCATCAATATGTATTGTTCAAACAAAGTGTAAGGTTCAATACATCGGTTAAAGTGGTGTGAGAATTATTACCAGAGTAACTGAGCATGCAAAACTTATTGAAAGATCAAGAACACCTTACATCATGTAATAAAAAGTCGTGGATATGACCTTGAAATTGTTTTTTCTGCAATCGACCTAAAAGTCGTCCATTTTTGTTCCAAAAGTACCCTTGAAGTTGTCGTTTCTCTTACTGATACAATAAAATGATAAGTATGTATGTTGCTAGGCAACACTTTTGATGTTTATTGGAGCTATAGTTGAAGTTTAACTTCTAGGAACTAAAAGTATGTCGGATGACAGCTGATATGATAGCTGCTTTGACACTGACATGCTCAAGTGAGTCAAAATAGTGGTTACTTCACTGATATTTTAGAAAAAATGGCATGTTTCGTTCGGATCAAAAGTGACTCGCAAAATTTGCGTGCTGGGCTTCGCCGTCGCTCCGCCTCGCAGACAATTTCGCTTGTCAAACAAAGTGTCACATTTGATCCTGATAAAACAATGTACTATTCCTCTCCTCACATTCAGGGTGGTCCACCAAAAGAAAAGTTGTAAGAAGCTTTGTTTTCTGAGATATATGGCGATCGAATTGAGAATAAACGTGAAATTATCTTTATGAGCTATCGTTACGACAAAACTGTTAGGTGGATATCTATTATGGTTATCCAGTAATCTGAACGGGTGTCTTGAATGAACTATCCGACACCTACACCAACATTTTTAGTCAAATTAGGTTTTTCCGTTTTCGCTCGAAAACGGTGCATCCTATCTACACCGAAACAAGAAGACATTTTTTCCAACGACCCAACTGGTATTAGCTAAAAAATACTACTATGATTATCGTGGATTATCTCTTGATGATAGTATTGCTAGATGTAAATAGCATGAGTATTTGATGATCTTCAACTTTCCATCGCTTATTCAAACATAACTCTACCTATTATTTTTTTATGTAACCATGACACAGCATGGCTTTGTCACCAATATTATGTTGAAGACCTACATAGTTATTCTAATCAATAATAAAATATGTTTACATATACATATTAACTCTTAAATGATAACAATACCTATAAACCTACATCACACTACATAATATGTTTGCTTACAGATACATTATATCTTGTATTTTTCTTAAGTGGTTTAATACTATAAGAAGAAGAAGAAATAATTTTCTTTCAGCTTGAACACCCACTATTTCGAAAATGAAGCGACACTTTGCTACTGAATAGTGCCACTTTGCTATCCCACAATGAACTATATATTTTTACCATAAAATTAGTGAGTTGTTTCTGACAACCATTTCTTGGGGAACCCAGGAATTTACGAGGGAATGTCAGTCTCAAACCTAATCATGTTCTACTTTTTTTCGAAAATATCTATTTCGGATAGTAACGATTGTTATTATATTAGGTTAGGTAATTTGCCTTTTCATTCGTTATTCATTCGCCATACTTCATCATTCATTATTCATAATCTATGTGAACAGAACATCACAAAACATTTTTTATGATTCAGTCATTATGTTTCAGTATTCGGGCCATAATGAAGATTTCGCGATGTATACGATCCTGTCACTTCATATGGACAATCGAAATCACTTAGTTAATTTTTTATGGCCCTCTAAATAACCATAACGATTTGAAATTTCAATATATAAAACGAACATCTCATTTTGAGGAGACTATCAAAATACCAGATTTTTTATAGTCCTTTCTGCCAATATGAAGTCGCCCATAAAAATGTGGAGTTTTAAAAACCAACGTCACAATCATGTTCATTTAAAAGGTATACAAGGAGATAGCATCTGAATATTAGTAACTCATGAGGCTCAGCATATGACATTGAAAAGGTCTGTAAGCTTAAAGAAAGTGAGAGTTTTTTCGAATTGATCATAACGAGAGACTATAATTCAGTTTTCCCGCTCATGTCACTATAGCGTCTAGGACATTACTGATATTTTTGCGTCCAACTACCCCTAGGGCTTTTAGTATGTAATAGTAGAGGAGCTGATGTCAGGAATAAACGACCGATCTGCACAAGTTTCGAATGTCACTCATATGCGAGAACAACATCTACTATTTCAAACTCAAGTTTCTGCCACCCCAAATCGGTCCTATATAGTTAATAAACAATAATCAATATTTGAAAATAGCGGAGTAATTTGAACGATCTGCACAAACCCCAAAATGTACATGCTGTTTCTTTCCACCAGAAGAAACCATACCAAAGTATTCTGCCAAGTCTGACTGGTCGGAAAATCGGTCTGCAAGGGTTTTTTACAGAAAAATGTTCACCAATCTGCACAAGTTCCAAAATGGCAAGGACGAATTCATAATGTTAATCCTATAATACCAATCTATTATAAATTCACACATTACGTATAATATTATTCTATGGGGAGGAGCCACTGAAATAAATAGAGTATTCATAGCGCAGAAAAGGGCCATTAGACTTATATTTAACTTGAAAAAAACTCATGTAAACCGTACTTCAAGAAACATTCATTATTGACTGTTCCGTGTTGTATATTCATAGCTGGGTATGCTATATTAAACGAAATATAAAGTTTTTAACCAGGTATTGTGACAATCACCGTTACCAAACAAGGCCTGTAATAAAATAATTATCCCGAAACATTCGACTAGCCTATATGAAAAGACTCCTCTGGCTGGAACAAAATTATTTAATCTGAAAGATATACAAGCATACAATATATAGTGGCATATTCTTTTATATGAATGAAGTTCAAAACTTGTGCAGATCGTTAGACTTTACTGACTTCAGCTTCCCTACTATAACCAATTGCGCGACTCATCATAGCTCCAATGAGAGCTTACTTCATTGGAATCCACCATAGGGATGATGTTCATAACTCCCTAGAAAGTGAGTTCTAGCTTTGTTCTTGTATTGCTCGTGTTTCACCTCATCCTCAATCGCACGATATCTTTCACTTTCCGTGCTTGTTATAAAATCAACTATTTTCAGTGGATACCATGAAGTTAGATGAAATGAACTATTTGGTACACGGAAATAACTCAGTACTGATGTTCATCGATTTATGGATGGTTTCCCACCCTGTAAGGATCCTACATGTCGTGTACACCATAGTATTTGGTTTCACTTATACGCTTTTCACTTTGATCTATTATTCTGCTGGGGGAACAAGTAGGTGAGTCCAGTCAAAGTTTTTGTGATATATATATTTTCAATATCAAGAATGGTGGAGATGGTGGAGTACGTCTGGAATTAATATATTGAGCCAAGTACTCAGTTTTCAAGTGCTATCAACAGGTCGAATTATCGAAAAAATCTCCTCCAACAATCGCTCGCCCCTATTAGCAACCCTTTATTCTATATATGATGACATTTTCGTACTATCGATTTATTGAAAAACAAAAAGTTCGATATTTTGATCAATAGATTAAATATATTGAAATTATCACCAACCTATCGAATACAGTAGAAATTTTGATTATATCCCAAGTAGCACACATATATTGGGACAATATTGGTGCAATATTACGAAAATATCGGCAAAATATTGTGAAAGTAATATTGGCGAGAAAAAAAATGTGAACATTCGGCGATATTGGTACAATATCAGTTTCCAAATGTGGGTAGAATATTCTCATATTAATATTGGTTGAATATTCGTAGAGTAATATCGGACACAAAATGTAATATCAATATTGGCGAGAAATTAATGGTGAACATTCGGCAATATTGGTGTAATATATGGAAATATCGGTGAATCATTGGAAATCATCATGAAGGTATGTTGTCTCAGAAATATTGGTTGAATATTCTCATACCAATATTGCTGGTATATTCGTGAAGTTATATTGGTGCAATATTGGTTGGGAATATTGGTACATTATTGAAAATCATTATGTAGCTATGTTGTCTTCAAAATATTGGTGAAATATTTTCATCCCGATATTTGCGAGTTATTCGCATCAGGAATAATCACAAAGGTCAGCCCAGCCGGAGTGCAATGGGAGGGCCTTGCCCTAGGGAAGCCGCCTTGTTGATCACGGTTAACCCCTACTCCAGGTTATAATACTTCACAATCGTCTAGAGCCAATATTTAAATTCTCTCGTCGGATCGGCAATGAGAGTACGTTACCAATCATTTATAGCGCCATCTATCGACATCGGTTTGGGAGTGCGTAATATGGAATAAATATCGAAATTCCGATATCGATATGTATTCTCAAAACAATATGTGAACAATATTGCTTACATGATATAGTGAATCACATATCAGCCAATATAAGATGATATTATTTTCTGAATATGGCTAGAAAACTATTCACCCGATATGCAATTGAACTTGAAAATACAATATTGTTTTTCTCTTTTATGTCCGATATGTCGAGAATGTTCAAATTGCAATATTGGTTGTAAATGTCGGGAACAATATGTATACGATGTTGTTGTATCGACATTCGTAAAACAATATTATATAACATTCATGGATATGTTTTTCGACACATTGTTAACGAATTTTACAACCAATATTGCTCCAATATTGTAGCTGACAATCCATATTCAGCTCAGGTTGAACCAATATTCCACCAATATTATCATTCCAATATTGTTTGTCCAATATACTCTCATATTGGACCTATATTTTTTTTCACATGTACGATATATCTATATCGGCCCAATATGAAATCGGGTTCCAGCCAATATGATGTGCTACCTGGGATACGTCACTGACAGAAATTTTTGAATTAATTCATAAATATACAGGGTGATTGGTTCGCCGACGTATATCTGGAAGAATTGAAGTGGTGGGTAATGTAATTTTGAACATATTCAACAATATATACTATTATAAAATGTGTTAAACTTCCCGATAAATTATCTCTTATTTTTTCCTAGCTGGATGTTTCAGTAAATCGTTTTTCAAATTATAACGAGTCAAAACATTTTTTATCACATTTAGATCCCATTACGTGTTCAATATCGATCAAAAACGTATTGAAAAGTTTGACAAAATTCATCAAATTCAGTAATATTCGGAAAAATGATGATATCTCGAGAAGTCGAAATGCATAACCCTTTGTGTAATATTTTATATGGTAAGATATGTTCAAGATGTCCTTACCTATCACTCCTTATACATATATATATTTATATATATACGTCGGTGAACCAAATACCCTCTATTATGGTTTATGTGGCTCACACTGTATATACGGAGTCATTCAGGCTAGGTGACCCCCCGTAACTTTGTCATGGAATTACAATCAAATACACTTGACATGATATCTACAGCAGGGTGTCTAGAGTCAGTATATGGCCAAACCTCGTGGAATATTTTTTTGACTGGTTTTGAGTTTGAAAAGTTTATTTGATTATTGAACCGATCTTGAAATCGGTTTTTCGTAAATATCGTGAAAAACTCAATCTGTTGGAACTTGGTACTCAGAGTTGTTGTGACAAAAGCCTAGGGAAGATTCTCCTTAACAAAATATGGAAAAAGCTCAACATGGGTCAAAAGAAATGCTACGTTTCCAAGTAAAAAAAAAGAGTTTCTTATTAATATCTTGAAAACGTTCGAGCCGATTTGAATGAAATGTTTATGCGTACATTTACACGATTACGGACCAATTAGATTTGATCCAGATTTCCAGGGGCGTACACATCGAGTAAGATAATGAGACTCTCGCGGGCACCACTGAGGTGGCGCCATCCCCACGAAAGATACAAACTAACATAACATTTGATATGGTCATTGAAAAACACCCCTAGATACCAAATTCCATTCCGATATCAAAATTATTTTGAAATTTATTACCAAAAAACAAAAATAAGAATTCAACTTTGACACTCTGTATCTCAGAAACGAATAACTTTCGGACATATATGCTCCTTGATTTTCTAATTCGTCTTGATTTTCCCTATTCACCATTTGGCCTCATGAATCACCCTATATTAATAAATATTGTTTTCAGGGATGGTTCTCGCTGTATTTATAAAATAGTCGATTGGGACAAACCCCTTCCCACTTCCCTAACATGTCTAGGCGTCATAGTGTTTCTTGTTGTTCTTCACATGTTGGCAGTTTTGGTTGCGGATATGCGAAGAAGACTAGATGAGAAATGTTGCAGCAAGGAGCAAGACACGCCTCCGATGTCATCAGGATCGAAGAGTCAAGCTGCATATGTAAATGAAGGAATGTCAGTTGATATAGTTTGATGACCTATCTGTACGTTGTAACGCAATTTTTAAGTCATGGATTGTCGGAGTGAAAGAACGAGAACGATGTAACAGAATTTTTTCCGAAATCTTTAGCTGTTCAGATTTTTTTGGAAAAAGTATAGTTTATCGATCACGCTGTAAATTCGAACCAAATTCTCGGATGTCAGTTTTCCTGGTTTCTGAAGGTCCATCAGTTATAAAATGGAGATGTTACTCAAAATAAACTTAATTCAAAACATTGGTGCCATCGACAGAAGCATATAAATTTCTTTATCAGAAAACTGCTAATTTTTATAATCGACATTCAAATTCAAGGTAAGGTTCTATACCTATATTTATGATAACATCATCATATTTTGAATTTATGGTTATTTCACCGATGAAAAATTCAGGCAAGACCAGTTGGCCAGTTGAATATCTCTTGAGTATTAAAAATATGATTTTTCCTTAAATGCAGGCGTGCATAACTGCATACAGCTTTGTAATTCGGGAAGCGGATGTGATAGAAAGCAAAAAAAGCGCCATACTAGAACGAATGGGATTAAATACTAGTTACGCGTTGAATGAAATAATATATGATTTATTTTGTTAATCTTGATGTTAATTTTGATTGAAACACAGAGTCTTCGATCATCTGGGGGGGGGAGGGGGGTAATTAACCCCCATTATGAACGCGCTTGCTTATATGGTATAGTCGATCCAAAGTCAGTTCATAATATATGCGCAGGACTTCAGGACTCGTCCAAAAATATAAAAAACTGTCTCTATTACCTTTCCCTCTGAAATGCACTATTTTCGAGATACAGGGTGTTGAAATTTAAAAAAAAATATCGTTCTCTGCGAATATCTCTGGAACCGTTTATCGCACAGAAAACAGATTTTGTGAGCATTTTCTACTCATGATAAGCTACGTTCAGTCATAATTGGTGAAGATTTTGAAAGGGTAGTAAGTGTTTTCTTCCCCAACCTCTACGCCACTGGAAAAAGTACAGTTTTGAGCCACCCATTTGAACCGCCCATGTTTTCCACACAAAAAAAGATACCCTTGGTCATAAGCTCTTAAGTTGACCGTTTTCGGGAAACTCAGCTTTCATGTTGAAAATCATGATTAATTTTTTCCAATAACAATAATGGGGAAGACCACTGAGAGAAGAAATCCGTGCAAACCTCTTTCAATCGACGAATAATGATTTACGTTTGAGGTACAATCAATATTATGAGTTAAAGTTGAAGGGAATCGAAGCTATATCGTTTTGAAATCAGCATATTTCATTCGATATTTCAAACAGCCAAATATGATGGTGGAGTCGTGACGTATTAGTCCCGAACTGTAGTTATTTCTCTCTGATACATCGTCATTCTGCAGTGTTGCAGTGGGATTGGTCAGTTCAAGGACAATAGGCGTGTTGGGAATAAGACGTCGCACCAGAAACACCAATGAATCGACAAAATTTCAAATGGCGCAGGAATTGTGTGTTTTGAAATGGACATATTCTAATTTATTTTTCTCATCGTCTTAGCATGAATGACAGAATTCAAAATTAATTCGCTGGTAGTTTTCCAGTATAGAGTTCACGATAATGTCATTTTAAAAAATCCGTGGTCTCCCCCATTAATTTACCTGAGAATGATTTGTTGATTTTTTTTCATTTTGTAATATGAAGTTGACGTTTGGTTTTGTTACTGGTCCAAAAGTTTATATAAATTTTGTTTAATTAGAAAAAAAAACAATTTTTTTTTCAAAAAAATTACTATGATTTTCAACATAAAAGTTGATTCGTCCCGAAAACGGACAATTTTAGAGCTTATGATCAAGAGTTTATTTTTTTGCCGTTCAAATGGACTTTTCCCAGTCGCGTAAAAGTTGGTGTGGAAACTACTCACTACCCTTACAAACTCTTCACCAATTTGGACTTTTAAAAAAATAAATTCCGCACTAAATATAGCTTATTATGAGTAGATAATGCTTACAAAAGCTCTTTTCAGTGCGATAAACGGTTCCAGAGATATTCGCAGAAAACGATATATTTTTCTCAAATTTCAACGCCCTGTAAGTATCTTGAAAATAGTACATTTCTGAGGGTGAGTTGATATAAAGATTTTATCATATGTTTTGACGAGCTATCACATCCTGAAGTCCTGCGCATATATTATGAAACACCCTGTATAGGAACGCAGAGTGGTTTCGCTTCATTTGAAGTTCGTTTGAAGTCCGTGCACTTCTGGCAGACATTCACAGATTGGGTGTTTTCAATTCAAATTTTTTTCCACGCCCTGTATGAAGAACATCAATTCATTGTGCAACTGACATACGCTCCAACTGACTTTGGATAGACTATACTATATACTACCATACTACGGAGTACGGAGTTCACGTTATTTTTTTATACGAGGATTACGAGGGTCGTAAGAACAGCTAGAGGAACCTAACATATATATTTCCACATAATTGTAAGGTTTCGGTCAATCATTATTTCATTGGCTAGTATGACTAGTATAACAAAGGAATGATATTTGGTTCAAGAAGTATTCAACTGTGCCCCCAGAAACACGCTTTTTATAAATATTTCGATTTTGTTACTTCAAGTTTCGCTTGAAATCTTGTCATCGAGATATACATATACAGGCTGATTCAAAATTCGATATATATACTGGATTTGCATACGTTCTTAACAATGAATAGACAGAGTATATACCTATTTACAGAGAAGTCTTATTTTGATCTAACAATACGTCCTTGAAATATCTACGCCGAATTTTGACTGACCCTGTATATATACCAGGGCAATGCAAATGTTGAACAAATTTGTGTGATACATTTAACTATATATTATGGTTAAATAGTTCGTGTTCCTTTATCAAATTTCTAGTTTTCTAGTTATTCTAGAATAATTTATCATCTTTACCTAGCTCAAATATTATTTTTGTACCCAATAAATGTTATGAACATGAAGATGTACATTACAAGTATTTTATTTCCATTCATTACCAATCTTTCGAGAATGACCACAGGGAACAATTGCTCAGGTAGACAAAAAAATCATTAGTCACCGTAGTAGACAAAATTCCTTCTTTTAACCTTGCCACTCAACACCTACTTATCTTTGCATAAAAATTCCGCTGTGTTAAAAACGCGATATTCGGTAAATATGCTTCTAGAATCTTCCATTGCATTGGGCTGATACTGCTGATAGACTTAGATCAATGACCTTTTGGGGTATACCTACCTCTAATAAAACTCGTTCTCTCTCTTACTACCCTCCTTCTTTTATCACAATATAGAGTTGAATTTCACGAAGAGCAAATGCTAGGTTATAGTATTGCTAATTTTGAAAGTTTTATTTACTATATCATCCCCAAGCCGGTATTGCATGCCAGAATTCATGCGAAAGGACCCTATTTGGGTGGCATTCAAGGAGGGGACATTATTTTCAATGCACTCGCATGATGAGTTCAAATACTATCCAAACTAGTTTGGCACTATCTGCTCTTTGGAAAGCAACAATAAATTATCTGAGGAAGCATTAATAATTGGCTTGGTGGCACTATTTTGTTCAGAAGAAGCTACTACATGCACGTGGAGCTGTCACCGAGCGGACAAAACTATAGAAAGAAGATATAGACAGTCAAATGATGACGATATGTGCAAACAATCACTATCTTGGTGTGCCGATTAAAGACCACTGTCACATAAAACGTGATCTAGTCTAGACCGCTCATATCAAAGGACAAAATATCGAACTGCATCCTATGAAGCGTACGCCTTTAGACGAGAACACGAGAAATTAAATCAATGAATCACGTGATAGAATTTGGAAGCATGCTCATTCGTTTGGAGAAAAACTTGAAATCATAATTGGGAACCTGCTAGTCCTGAAATAATGGAAAAATATCCTTGATTATTAGGCGAATAAACACGTGGACTGACATCATGTTATTAGCAATCTAGAGTACAACTCCCTGACCAAGCTGGGCCTCCACATTTTTTGTTCAGAAATTCAAATAAAACGAATATTAACCTTTCACGTAATGGGATTCTTTCGGAAGATTCAGGCTCTCTTTCATTTGCATACCTATATCTTACTCTTAATCGACGACTCAAATCGATATCATGAAATAACAAAATGATAACATAACATTATAATTGTTTAAATTTGTTATGCTGAATCCTGAAATATTAGTTAATAAACTGCTTTGGGACAAACCGTTCACAACCAAAACGACGCTCCATAGTGCCTTGCACACTTTGAGCACTGAGAAGGAAAAAACTGTAAGGACATATATTTTATCCTGGCACAATAGTCCCAGTAAAGAGCCTGCCAAATAGGCTTTCGAACCTTACTCAGGAGATAGAACAAGTCAGCCAAGAAAGAATGAATGAACGAAGATGGTTAGGTTAGCTTCCATGTGTGTTGGGCTAATTAATACCGCAGTTCCGTCGTGACCTCAGATGGGTCAATTATGCCTCACCCCAAGAGGTTACGGTTCACTATACAATTAACTTCTTTCGGCAAAGTGAGGTGAGATATTCCTTAAACATAATTAATATGTTTCCAACCGTTTTGTCTTCCTCACAGCACAGCAAAAACGACAGCCTGTTCGTTGTTTCAGATCCATTCTTCCTAGGTGCAACATGGGCCAGGATATCAGAAAGGGCATAGAAAGGGCCACACTGGCCGACGATGTTGAGGACCATGAAAACCTACAACCTCCACTAAACAAGGGAATAGAATCTACTAATTTGGCAGCTCTATAAGCTAACTCAATGATACCTTCACAAAAAGGAAGCGAAATTATCCAATAGATCACAAGAATATTCGGGGAATGAACTATACTTATAAAGAATGCTGGGAAGAATACCTCCTCGGAGTCGTACTCAATCTAACGTTTATGATTACTCATAGCCCTGAGCTCGACGTGAGATTTACACACGGCATAGTTACCATAGAACTTACGTAAGCGTCAATAATAATACAATATGGGGCCCAGAAAAACTCGTTTTCGAGCATTTCTGCTTTTGTTTATAATCGATGTGTGCAAAAAAATGTGTTGACTATTATAGTCAGACGTGGGTGAACTAGATACGATTGAACAATTACATCGATGTTGTTTTCATCGGCTAACGGTACAATGAGAGGGAATACCTGTTTTAATTAAAAAAAAGAGAGACGGAAAATGGTAGGATGCAAAAATCATGCCACCGCAATGGACACTAAACTGAAAGACTGATTCAGTGCGGGAGATGAAGAATGGCGAGAATGATTATTATTATGTAAAAAAGAACGGTTAGATAAATGTTTCGTCATAATTGATCAGCAAGTGGCTGGATCAATACCAGTAATATTTCCACTGAACATTGGAAACCATCAATGTATCCTTTCAGGACGATTTTGATTGAAGTGGTACTGAAAATATCAGTCTGCTGGTTTGGTGGTTTCTTAATGTCCGATGGCTAGAAAATAACAATAAGTGTTTCCATAAAGCATGTATATGAAGATCGAAGGGCTTGTTTCAGTACCTACTTCATCTTGAGATATGGGAAATAATAATAATTCATGCAAGATTCAAAAAGGATGAACGTTTTTATGACATGTTAATAGGTAAGTATAATTTGGAATTCAAAATCTAAAATTACCGCAACAAGCTCGATACCCTCGAGATATCAATACATGATGAAAACCTGTGGAGGTCGAAGATCTCTCTTGATTTTTTCTTTCTCCTCTCTTCAAATCAATGATCGAGTTTTCAATCAAATCTCACTGAAGGTGGAGAATTATCATTAATCATTGATCGGCGTTGTTTTAGTGGATCAGATTTCGACCTGACTTTCTCCTTCCTCATGAACATCACTCTTTTGTCTGAGTTTGGGAATGACCATTCCAATCTTATTGAGGTACCGTTGATCTGAACTTGAACTGATAGAATATCGTCATATTCATCTTATGTATTTTTGAAAGCTGTTCCAGTATCCCTGCATCTCAACATCCATCTTCGCCACTGGATCAACAGACTGAACTGAGCCGGTTGCCAGTTTGCTAATGGCAATCTTAAGGGGACAGTAGTGAATAAAAAACAGGGCCGGTCTAACGGTCTTCACTTTAATTGGACTGATCTGAAATGCTAAAAATCGTCGGTGAAATATTTTGTAAATACCGGTAGAGTAAACACGAATGTCGCTTACGTTTTTCGAGCAAGTTGGCTTTTTTACCGAAAATATTTGTCTGTCTCGTTTTGTTTCCATTGTTCGAATGTTCGGCCTTTGTTTGTACCGAAATCGAGTTCAGCTCGAGAATTTGCCACTGTGGGACTAACATTTATAAGTAGTTACCGGATGGTCAGAAGAACTCTTACAGAAACGCAAGCTGAGGTTCCCCAACAATTATGAAGATCACACTAATATCAACATTCAATAAGCTGCTCACATATCCACAACCATTCAATCATCTTTATCTAGATCAGATTGAAACTGAATTTTTGGGTTATCTTCCGTCGTTTCCAAAATATGCAGTAGAAGTAGTACATATTCTGATTTGATGATATCGAATCACGTGAGATCAATTGCTGAAATTGCATTCCAAAAACTTGGTATTCTGTTTCGGGCCAGGAGCTATTTCCAGTCAGCTGCTTATGATCTATGAAGCACAGATCCGACCTGTCCTGGAATACCGTTCCCATATTTGGAGTGTAGCACCCACAGATACCCTGAAACTGTTGGATTCTGTCCAAAAAAGGGTAATTCGTCTAGTGGGTGATACCTCGCTCACGAACTCACTCACTTCTCTGGAACATCGTAGACAAGTTGGCGATCTGGCTCTATTTTATAGACATTTTGATGGACGATGCTCTTCTGAAATATCAACAATTATTCTTCCCTTGGCAGTAGGAGTTGGAGTTTCGCACCCCTTCGTGGTCACTTTGGAGACCTGCAGAACATCTCTTTCCAAAGACTCGTTCATCCAACGAACAGCGAGGCTCTGGAGCACATTGCCAAGGAAGATGTTCCCCGAGGCATAACACCTCCAGGAATTCAAGGAGAACACCAATTCCTACCTTATTTCTCTTGGTTCTTACGATGTTCTCTGAACATTACAGGCTATCCCCTTTCGTGGGGACCAGAACATAGAAAAAAATAAGATGAATTTTTTCAAGAACTCCCACAACTAGAGAACCAACCTGTCCATACGCGAGTTTATTTTGGATCTGGTGTCTTTTGTTAGTACCGGTCCTGTAAAAATCTGCGAACTCTCGAGAGAGAGTGACGCAGTGTCGAAGTGGCCAGTCCAGAACGAGCAGAAGCAGTCGGCTGAGGGCCACTTAGCCTCAAAGTAGTACTCGTTTTCATAGTTGGTACGCTCGCACGTCGTAGTACATGATACCGAGTGATCGACCACTCTGGTACTTCTCCGGTACTCATCCGGCTGTCGTTTCAAGGATTTCCAATTTGCAGTTAGTTAAGCAGGCGGTTCTTCGATCTCTGTCTCTCTCTTAAGGAATTCCTCTCTTTCTTGGGTTTCCTTTGACAAAGGAGCGGCGAATGCAACGTATCTCTCAAGTGTCCCCTCTTAGCAGGGCGATTGCAAGGGGGAGCTTCAGGCAATTCTTCCCTGTCATACGATGGTCCAACAATATTCTGATTGTTGGACGATGGTCATACCTTCGGGTAAATTCCTCCTCATGAGTCACGTGGACTGCAAACTGTAGCGAATTACCTATTATGTCTCATTGACAGGTTCACTGAAAATTCATGGGAGAAAAGGGAAAGTAATCTCCTCGGTTATCTCAACAAAAATTATGTTGCTGAACCGATCGAGGGATTGTTTCAACATTCCACGATTTTTCATCGATTATTTTATCTTTATATGACATTGTTATTATGTACCTATACCTATTTGCATGTTTTCTGCAATTTTCTTATAGGTATGGAATTGTTACCTTTGAATATATAGTGGTGAAAATATTTTTCATGAAATTTCTGGGTTAAGCAGAAGAAGTCTGAAATCTAATGAAATGAAATGATCATGATGATACTAGTAAATAGCTCAATCCACCTTATATATCACGAGTGCGAGTGGCAGCGGCGTAGATATCGGAGGTAACTTGAATTGATTACAAATAAATTTCAGTAATATGGGGTGATATGGACTAGGTTAAATCTTGTGATGAATAATAAATCAAAAACCAAAACGTTAAAAATGAATCTTCATTAGTAAATGGGGTTGTTTTGACCTGCAATATCTTCAGTATGATATGTCGCTGACAAAAATTCTGAAATTTCGAGCTCAGAACCTCATCTGGCGTTGAAAGTTCATGCAGTTCACCAAATTCCAATATTTCAGTGTGAGCGGTTTCGAAAATATTCAGGAAAACCCTTCTTTAGGGTGCCAAACCATAGATGCAGAAAATTGTGATTTTCTCGAAATCTACTAGCCCGATTGATATGAACTGGGCATACCTTTCCACGTAAAACACCTCCAATTATCATATTTTGTTGTCAGAATATGAGAAAAAAAACATTAAAAAAGGAATTGTTAACCACTTCAGAATGATGCCATCGAAATGTTAAAATTCTGAGTTGAAATTTTAATTCAACATCAGATATATATATATATAATTGTGAGGAAAAATCGTTTCAGGTTTCCTTATATTGAGGGGCAGAGCACCCTTAAGAAACATTTTTCCACAAATATTTATAGGAACTTAAAAGCACAGGAAACACCTCCCAATACTTCACCAATGTTTAGGAAACACCCACTATATATTTGTATTCATATTGGGATTCTGTTTGAAGAATGTTGGCCAACTTTTCTTATGACACTATAAACATTCCAATTTGAAATCAATGACTGAAATTTCTCATCTAATCACTTGAAACTTATGTCATCACCAAAACTTCTACATGTTGTATTGTACGCCCCCTTGCATTGCCTTATCTGAAAAATAACGAAATCAATTCGAGATACTGAGCAGAGCAATCGATCCAAATGAAGTATTTGTGTTTAGCATAGCATATGATTATGGCAGCACCAAACTGAACAGACGATTTCACCAAATTCTGAACATTTCTCAAAAAAAAATTCTTCTTCTGTTAAAGGATGTGTTACATCGTATAGAGTGGCAAAATACGTTGAATGTGGCTTGAATAATTTGAAAATCAGAAATGATGTGATGAAAACCTAAAAATGAAAAATTATCGATTTTCAACATCCTGTATGAGGAATATGGAAAATTACAAAACCGTTTCGAGATATTGGCTTGAACGTTCGGAAAAAATGATTAATAGAAAAATAAAATAAAAATCCCTGAAATTCGGGAGCGTTTGACAGAAAAACTCCCGACCAGTTTTGAACACGGAATCTTGAACAGAAAGATCGCATCTTCCAAACACTGCATTCCGATTGAAAATCCATTCATTTTTCAAAAAGTTTTGGCAGTTTGGAAATTGTTGAAAATTTCAGTGGTCCATTTGTTTCTTTGAGCACTTTAGTTAGCCCCTGGAGTAAGTGAGTATAGATCCGGCACTGCTGAGACACGTTTAATCACTTATCATGAAACCATCCCATATGAAGGTAATAATTTTACTTGCACAAAAATAATATTATGAAGATTTGATACTCATTTTCAGTTCAGTTCAGATTTCAGTTAAATGTGAGTTATAGAATAGTTTTGAGCAAAACAAAAGTCAAAAGTGCATAGCAGAAAAGACAAAAGTCGCTCGAAATTGTAGAACTCCGCAGATGCCGACACTGGCACAGCCTTTGTGTCTTTGACAATATGAACAAACATTGTTCTTTGCGTTTGAAAACTACTTCTTGAATCAACCAGATTAAATAATAATCAAATTACCTCTTAGGCTTCTCCGCCTAACTGATGAGACCCGGAAGGTCGAAAACTCACACATAGCACCCTAAAATATCATTGGGTCAAGGTGAAACCCGAATCCCGAAGTCGAAACAAGCCACAAACTTAACAGGTTTTCGAACCAAAGAATACTTTTGCATCCTTGGATTCTCAGACGTTTGCTTTGAACAAAAGGAACAAACGCGCCACAAAATTCGTGGAGATCTGTGAGGTTCCAAAAGTTCTTTGCTTTTGTCAAATAAATCCGAAGCAGTAAACTGGGATCCGGGTTTCACCTCAACACGTTCGCTACCAGGCGTCACATATATGTGACAGAAGGGATCCCACTTACGACCGCTGACACACATTTGTGGATTTCAAAAATCTGTGGTCTGGGTTATTGTTTCGTTCGTTGCCCTATGGTCTATAAATATCTGTGACGAGTGGTCTGTGGATCAGGAGGACCTGTACATTGTTAGGTTATGTTTATTTGGATGGTGCGTGATCTCGTATTCCATAGCTTTCAGCAAACATTTATATGTTAGAGATGTTTTAGTGATCTCTACCAAACATAAGGCAACTATGGGCGAAATAACTGACAAACGGGGAAATAAGAAATTGAAACCAGTTACTATAATCGATAACAATTCGAATATGTCAGGGATTGACAGATGTGATCAAATGGTTTCATACTATTCAACTCCACGCAAATATGTACGCTGGTATCTGAACACATTTTTTCATCAAGTTGATGTATCAATGTGGAATGCATGCTGGTTATGTAATGAAGTAAATCAGAAGATAAAAGTTATCTGCAATTCCGGGTAGATATAGCTCAGGAGTTTTTGCAAACTGACGTTCAGGCCTCTACGAGTTCTCGAGCACAGACTACGAACAATAATTTCCAAAAAAAATTAGACAAAAGGATAAGATGCCGTGTATGTTCCCGAAGAAAGAAGGTATCTGCTACTTTCTTTACATGTCCCGCATGCCAAGATGGTGGTCAACCAATTGGATTATGTATTGAACCTTGTTTCGATGATTACCACATCCAAAATAGGCTTTAGGCTGTCATCGCATGATTTTGTTTGCTTTTGGTATATATAATCAGGGAATATGGATTGTTACATATATGTGACCCTGGTCTATCCTGACAGATTACTTTCAAAATCAGATCAAAATATGCTTTATTGTCACTTAAGAATGTAATCCTTGTAGACAAAGCTGAATAGGTTATAAAAATAAAATAATAAAATAATGTATACAACGATTATCAACATAAATACAATTTTTCACAAACATGTGCACACATAAGGCTTCGTCTAAAATACTTGTTCATAAAAATCATTAACATTATAAAACACATAAGGGACTAACAAGTTTTTCAATTCCTTCCTGAATTTTTTTATATCCGAGATAGATTTAACAATAGTTGGGAGGTGATTGTACATTTTCAGACCATTATATGATATGGAATCTTTTATTAGCGAACTGCAGGGCCAAGGAAGCTTCACCATCTCTGACTGGCGTGTGTTGTAAGATGAGTTCACGACTCGATGGACCAGCGTCACAAATATGTGACAGCATTCAGAAAAGTGTTGTTTATGTTGTTTGAATTGAATATATCACAAAGTGACAACAAAATCTTTAGTATATGACAATACCGAACGAATCGCCCCCTGGTCTGTGGTGACGGATTGCTCAAATACCCTTGGTAACGAATATTTTAGGGTGCAATGTGTGAGCTTTCGACCTTCCGGGTCTCATCAGTTAGGCGAAGAAGCCTAAGAGCTAATTTGATTATTAAATGTGAGTTACCGCCGATTTACGGATACATGCAGATCGGGCGCAGTAGGTACGCCCATGTCCCGCGAGAATACCCAGCAACCAACAACAAACCGGCAGACCCACGGCTGAAGACACAGCCAGTCGCGACCAAGAAAGAAAACGGTGGACTTGTTACTCAGTAGTGTGCATTTGTGCAGTTGAGGTGGTCGCGATTGCCAGCTGATGTACCCAGGGCACTGACACTGACACATCTCCGAAATCGGAATCGACCATGATGCGCTGCTGGCGAGAATTCATCTCCAACTGAATCGGTCTATAGTCGGGAAGTTTGTACCATACTACGATTTTGGCTTTGCCATGGCGGTAAATTCGAATCGCCGACTTTTTCACATCACATGAAACGCGGATATATTTTTGTGGAAGATCACAAAGAACTTATTTATCGGTATGTATATCGAACCAATGAAACAGTGTGATAAGTACAGAAAAGTCATTTATACTCCAGGGATATGATTATAGGGTTGCCACCCGTCCAGGACGTGCTGAATTTGAAATAATTGTCGAGATCGCTTGCAGGACGGAAAATGTCCTCAATTTCGAGAATCTCCATTGTTATTCCTCATTTGATTATTCCATTCATTTCTGGCAACATATTGCATCTCCTGTCGAGCAGGACTCCATCATTAATAGATTTTTTTTTAATACTTCTATATATTTGTCCCACTTCAATTTATCATCAATAAACCAAATCCTAAGATATACTTTTCCTCATTAGTTTGTTTCAATTATCAGTTTTTAATTTTGACATAGAGATTTATATTTAGTTTCATTCGTGTTATCGATAAAGGTTCGAATGAAGCCATTTTCAAATTTCATCAAATCTCTGTTTATTATATCTTCTTATACTAGCTTAAATACTAGGATTTTCATCCTCATATAAAAGTTCCGTAATTTCGGTGAAATTTTGAATAGGTATATAATAAATATAAGATCGGTCCTAAAAGAGATCCTTGAGGAACACTTTTTACTCAAGTCATAGTTATAATCTATGAGACTCTGCGTTGGTTGATGTGGTGTTCTGATTGTCCTAATTCGAAAAATCAATCTAAAAGGTTCCTTTTAATGCCTCTGAGTCGAACATTTTCCGTTTTTTTTATTGATTTATTGATTGTCCTGCATTTTCTTTCTTTCTTTCATTCTTCGTCCTGAAAATCGTAAATTGAGAGGTGGCAACCCTAGTTATGATAAGGTTCCGTGGTATTTTTTTCACCACTAGTGATATTTTCCAACTGTATAGTGCCGGATAACTGTAGAAAGTATTTTCATAGCGCTCAGTTCAAGTATTTTCTCATCAAAATCTTATCCTTATGAGAGATTGAGATTTGCATGACAATTGAAGAACAATCCATGAATTTCATTGAGTTTAACCCCGAGTTTAACTCAGAGTGATTCAGAAATTTTTCATATCCAATATTTTCCCTGAATTGAGGAATAATCTAAGTCCAGAACAAACACTCATAGGTTGATTGAGTGTCATATCGTCATTCTCCAATTCTACTGGTCAATCCAAAATATTATGTAGGGATCAATTTGAGTAGCCAGTTTTTGCAGCTTACTCCATACTAGGTTATAAATCTGTAGTATCGCATTATCATAATCGATACATGATGAGTTTTCCTTATTTCTGAAACAATTTTTGAATTGAATTCAAATGAATGCTATGTGGTTATGTCTATATTGTCTAGTGGTTCATAGAATAGAAAAAGAACCTTGGTGGTGAAGAAACTACTTCCTGTAATGGTAATATTCGTTATTTTTTCTTTGTTTCATACTCATTAAAACATTGGGCGTCAGCGCTCAAAGTCAAATGTTTGTGATGATCTGATGAGAAATCAACTTCATTTCAGTAATTTCACAAGGCGCATATCGGGATCTGGTGCATTGATCTTTTGTCTCGCCCTTTATCTACTACATTTTGTGCACTTATTATCATCAGATTCCATCTTCCTAAATCACGTAACCACTGGTGAACTTCAGACAGCAACAGCAATAAAATATATTTCAATATTTCGGTTTTTGTATAATTCATTATAATGTCGGTCAAGTTCTGTGAAAAAAACATCATGAATATTTATCATTTCATCAAAGAATATATTCATCAATAATGTGGCATGCTGACATGTTTCAACAGGTAGTTCACCACTAATAATAGATTTCGTATTGACAATCTGCCACGATCTTCAATTCCATTTTCTGATCATTTTTAATTATGAATCATCACCATAATGGTGAATCTCCACCACAGGAACAACGTCAGTTAATTAATTTTCAGTGAATACATTTTTGACTGAAATCAGCAGCAACAAGAAAAACATTGCTTTGGTGTGAGTTTTACACTACTTTTCGTGGTTATTCTCATAACGATGTGGAATATCTTTCTGCCATCTGAGGTACGGTAACTTTTATACAGTTGTCTTCTCATGTGTGAGATGAAATTCGAAAGTATCACTTAGAGCAGCTTCTTATAGGTATTGTGTTGTACCCTCGATTGTACTTAATAGATATTGAGGTATAATTTTGTGATAAAAAAGACTGAAATGCATATGTTTAGTCTTCTCATCATCCGATCATAAATTACTAAACCTTGAATCTGTGATCTGATTATGATGGAAAAGACTAAACCGTCTGTAGCATTATTGATGCTGGACTTCTTCAAAAGAAACGATCTAAACAAATTATTCAATTGAATGTGAAATTATGAAGAAACAGACCTATAACCTCTTTTTTCTCAAAACAATTGATCCAGTTAGTCCGAGCAACACATTTTCTTAATCAACATTCCACTTCTTCCTGTGTTGGTGTTGATAGGCCGAATTGAAAAATTTAGCAACACAATGTGTATCGGAGAAATGAATGAATTTCGAAGAAATTAAAGTGTTTGGGGGAATATCAGGGAATTTAATTTCTTTATGAAATTGTCGATTCAATTTTCCGCAATTTTTTATCGAATTAATTTTCCTCCTTCCATGATCATAGAAATATCATCGGAAACATCTTTCCGGGCTGATTTTGTTGTTGTCGCTGTCTGTAACTTCCGGATTTTTATCACTCAAGAGCAAATTTTGGGGTTCGACTATGATTTTCCACATCGACCTCACGAAATGAGAAGAAATGAGTGGTATTTTTTATCTTTTGGATCGCATGATAGAGAATCTCTATTATTTCGATGAATTTCGGGGAAATGAAGAATTGTGAGAAATGTTGGGAAACTTTTGAGAAATACATATAGGAAACACATAAATAACAATCCCAGCATCGATACATGGGCCATCAATTTCTGAGCAATGTCCTCCCAGTGATACATCATTGGCAAAATGTTGGTATTTTTCAATGGTAAATCAAGAGGTAAATCAGAAGTGAAACGCTGGCCGGCTTAAAACGCCACTATTGGCAAAACAGTACTGCCATTTATTGCTTATTCATTGTTGGCACAGCATAGTGATGACGTGATGACTGTCTGACATATTCTTAGTGTATTCTCAAAGGAAATCAATTCAATCATTCTCTCACAGATAATATTACTCATAAATCACAACTGTGTACATATTACCCGAGATATTACCTACCATCCTATTACAATAATATTGGGTGGAAAAAAAGATTCAAGTCTGATGTAGAGTTAGATTGCTTATAGGACTGAATGATTGAAACTTAGTGGTGAATTTCACAATAGTTCAACATTTTATCACGATGACTATTCCTTCAACCTTCCAAGTTAGGTTGTTGTTGAGGAAGAATTCCAGTTTTTATCACTTTGTTACATTATTTTGTATTGATGAGATTGTCAATCTATTCACCCACCTATACTGTTGCAGTATAGGCTAAGTAGGTAATATACAGTTGTAATTTAGAGTTAACTTAAAATTCACAAATAATTCATTCCAGATACCTTTCGTGTTTTGCCCATTTCGCACAAATTCTAGATATTCTAATATCAAGCAACAGAAATGGAATTTACCAACTCTTGGCAGATTGACCAAACCATTTTCGATTGTAGTTTTCTACATAACCTCAAATTATTTGTGTGTGAATAAACTTCTTAATTTTCAATGGAAATGTACTGAAAATACATCTGTCAGTCATCACTGGGCCAACAATGATGAATAAGCAATGAATGGAAGTACGGCAGACGGCTTCGCCAATATTGGCGTTAAGTAGGCCAGCGGGTCACGGTAGTGATTTGCCATTGAAAAATTCCAATATTATGCCAATGATAATTCACTGGGGTGACATTGTTCGAAAACTGATAGCCCATGTATAAATGTTTGCTGGGAACATGTCTCCAAATGCTAACAAGGTAATTTTGCTCGGAAGTACTCACTATGAAGAAGGTAAAAATATCGTCGCGGCGGTAGATTATGTATCAGTATCCAACCGCCGCGGCGGTTGTGTAGACAGTATCTTCTCATTATCAAGTTCGTGTTTTTGAGACAAAAATTAATACGTAGATGACAACAAAAAATGAGAAAAAAAAACGAGGGGCAAAAAACTTCCATAAAAGTGTACACCATATTTAAAATATTTGGTATTAGTGAGTGATGGAGTAACGTGAAGCTATTTGAGAGTAATTAAAATACTTAATGGGTATAGAAAAATATTGAACATATTTAAAAAAAATAGAATATCCCATTACAACAGGTTTTTTCATCAATAAGGACGCCTAGCAGTAGTAGAATAAAAATAGAGTTATAATATATATCACCTGTCCATTCGACTCAATCTTCACCCCAAAATTCGAAGAGCAGATCGGAAATTCGGAAAAAATATATTTCTATGAATTTTTTTGTCAGGGCATATCATAGATTGAAATCATGCTGTCCCCTGATTTCGTCGCATCATTTTTACACCAGTTTCACCTCAAAAATCGAAAAGAAATTGGAAACATGTCAGTTTCTTGGGAAAAAATATCTTACAATGGATTTTTTTGTCAAAAATACATAAGGCATATCATTGATTGAATCCATGCTCGCTGTCCCTTGATTTATCTGTGATAATATAACAAAAATAGATTATTAAATGAAATTTTATGATTTTTTCATAGTTTTATACGCTTAATTGCCCTTGGTGAACGAATATATGTTATGGGAAGACTCGCGAGGAGCTTCAGCGGTCCTTCAAAAATTAAAAATATAAGTATTTTGAACCACCTGGATATCTTTCCGTGGGGCCAGATATATCGATCAAGGTCAAACTAGAGAAATTTCGGGGTCGGAGATTATGATTCTTTCGTCAAAATTCGAATTCCTTCACTCTCATGATGACAAGCCGTCGAGAAGCCAACGACCTGACCAATTGCAAAAGATATCAACGTGTATTTTTGATATATTTAGATTAATCATCAAGGATTTAAAATAATTGAAACGGATTTTAATAGTACTTAGAGTATTCAATGTATTGAAATGGAAATTAAGATAATGAAAATGTACTGAAGAGAATGAAAAATTAGATATTTAAAATAATTCAAAGTATTTGAATATTTAAAATTGAGGGTGTACACCATATTTAAAGAGTTGTTTGCCCCTCGAAAAAAAAACCCACCGCCTGATGAGTGCAAAATTACCGCTAACTAAGGTAGAAGAGGCCTTAATGTTTTTGATGTTTATTGGTAAAATAAAGAAATGAACGTACAAGAGTTTTCAACATTATTATAACTTAGCTAACTTAGACACAAACAGTAATTTAACATTTGAGCTATATGTAATATGAAAAACAAAAAATTCATAACAAAAATATATGTCCTGGGCCATATTTCAAAACCGATATGATTTTATGGGCGATAGTGTGGAATCCACCAAATCTTGACGCAAAATGTTACCTCATTATAACTGAAATAAAAACATAAGGTATGATGGATACCTAGTTGTGGTGCACGCACACAGAGATGTGAGTTATGTCAACAATATGGTAGAAACTTCTTGTTCCAAAATTACCTAATGGTACTATTATCGCTCCACGATCTCCGTGATCAAACTGTACTAGTTGGTCTCACGAACTGGGATGCAAGATGCGGTGTTAGAAGGGAGTATACCAAGCTACCCAAACAAAGCAGCGATTAGATGCCAAACTTCTTTTTTTTTTCTTGAAATGACTTGAAATTTCCATGCAGGCCATATAATCTCTCTGGCCATATATGGCTCCACTACCTTATACCAATACCGACAAAACCGTCAAAACTGACGACGTAGTTTAGTCGGGGCTTGCTTTGCGGAAAGCCAAATCCTAGAAGCATTTCATGTAACAATTGGATAAATGACGTTAACCCCCTATTTCGACCCGCTGAATCCGAAAATACCGTTTATCAAGTCGAAATTCCAACCGGAAGTGAGATATTCAAGATGGCGTCCGAAATACCCCTAAAATCTAATTATTTTCTACGTTCGCTCAGCTATACGATTGAGGTGTCGATGTCTATGTTTTCGGGGGTGTAAAATACGATGAGACACTCAAAAAATGATTTGGAGCATTGAAAGTTCATCGAATGATCAAATTTTGACGAAATAGACCAAAATTCCAAAGAACTTGTGAAAACGTGTTGCATAATGTATATGCTTGCATACGCTTTCGAGGGTGCTCAATAAGTTTATGAGCCAAAAAAGCATTCGAACATTGTCCAAGCCTTCATCTCTTATATTTTGAGAGAGCCCCTTGCAGCCACGAGTTCCAAATTCGGAAAATGAATTGGGAATAGGTGGCAAAGTCATCAGGATTGGGACATATCGTCCATCAACAATTTTCCAGCCGTAATTATTCGGGTCTTATAAATCAGGATACTGATCATGGGCCTTAATCCACCCTAGTATCTGAACATAACATTAACATTCTTCGATTTGTTCAATTTTCTTTTACCTGGAAGTAGCACCGGAGAATGTGTTGACGGAGGGCATCAGTGGTAGATGGCGAAAAGTATTCGCACTGTCCAAAAAATTGCAACATGGGCTGCGTCTGCCGTTGTAATGTCCGGTCCAACTCAAAATAAAAATGGTAGTAGTATCGAAACGGCTAATAGTTCTTATTCACCATGTGTCTCAGAAAAGGGACGCAACAAACCTTGTATAAAGCTTGCACCACAAACTGTTCAACCAAATGGAGATCATCGGGGGCTAGATCGGGAGTTTTTACAAGCTGACTGAGGAGTTTACAGTAGTTTTCTTCTATGTACTTGCTTCCACAGTTCTGTGGAATGCAAGGAATGCTGGGTGATGTGTGGTACTTCCCGAGATAGAAAGTATATTCCAATTCATGAACTATGTAGAAAGCTCACATCACAACAGATCAAAAACCTGATGGATTTCCACGCAATCACCGAATGTGATACTAAATCTTGATGAGGGTCTGCCACAAAAACAGGACGGTGGAAGCAGTACATTGGAGAAAACTACTGTAAACTCCTCAGTCAGCTTGGAAAGACTCCTGATATAGCCCCCGAGGATCTCCGTTTGGTTGAACAGTTTGTGGTGCCAGCTTTATACAAGGTTTGTTGCGTCCCTTTTCTAAGACACATGGTGAATTAGAACTGTTAGCCGTTTTTATACTAATATCATTTTTATTTCAAGTTGGACCGGACATTACAACGGCAGACGCAGCCCGTGTTGCAATTTTTGGGACAGTGCGTATGATTTTTGCCATCTACCACTGATGCCATCCATCAACACATTCTTCGGTGCCACTTCCAGATAAAATTAACAAGAAGAAAAAGAAAATAGAAAAAATCGAGGGATTTTATTTTTAGTCTGTTTTCTTTTTAGGTACTAGTGTGTGGTTTAACGCCCATGATCAGTATCTTGATTCACCAGACCCGATTAATTGCGGCTGGAAAATTGGTGATGGACGGTAAGTCCCAATCTAGATGACTTTGCTACCTATTCCCAAGTCATGTCCCGAATTTGGAGCTTGTGGCTGCATGGGGCTCTGCGGCCACTGTGGCTGCAGGGAGCCGAATGGAGCAGAAAAGATGAGGAAGACTACTAATAGTGAACTTTTTTTTTCAAAATATAAGAAATGAAGGCTTGGACAATGTTCAAATGCTTTTTTGGCTCATAAACGTATCGAGCACCCTCGAAAACGTATTATATTATTATACAACACGTTTTCACAAGTTCTTTGGAATTTTGGCCCATTTCGTCAAAATTTGATCATTCGATGAACTTTCAAAGCTCAAAATCCTTTTTTGAGTGTCATCGTATTCTACACCCCCGAAAACATAGACATCGACACCTCAATCGTATAGCTGACCGAAAGTAGAAAATAATTTGATTTTAGGGGTATTCTGGACGCCATCTTGAATATCTCACTTCCGGTTGGAATTTCGACTTGATAAACGGTATTTTCGGATTCAGCGGGGTCAAAATAGGGGGTTAACAGCATTTATCCAATTGTTACATGAAATGCTTCTAGGATTGTAACGGAGGTCTTTTTTTGGAATTTAGCCCCGACTAGTTGGCACGCAGGCGCCCGTCTCCGCCCTTCCGCCTATGGCCCGATTCAGCGCCCGCCGCAGCCGCCGGCTCTCTTGATGCGAAGCGCATGTCAGGGCCGCGACATCGCCTCGCGGAGAATCCTCGAGCCCGCTGCTGGCGACGCCGCTGGAGTGACGCTGCAGGCCGGCGCTCCCGCTCCCAGGACTGACATGATGGTGTACCCCGACCCGCAGTGGAATTGCACCGCGACGGCGCCTATGGTGCAGCTCTACGACGACGTGGGCTACCGAGGTGAGCGATATGCACGATTCATTTTTGTCCAAACATAATTGAAGACACAAGTGGATAAAGGGTTCAAGTCACACAAAATTAATTTGGAGCAAATGATGTTCAAAGTTTTTGATGCCGCAGTTTTTTGTATTGCGTTGAATGAAAAAAATAATCGCTGGTTTGAATAGACCTTTATTACACAATTTTGCATAGTACATCTGACACTGGTATATAATACAGTAAAAAAAAAAAACTCAAAAAAGGTACATGAATCCTTCATCCTTCAAATAAACAGAGTTTGTTTCAAGTACCCGACAAATAGAATAATCATGGATGAAGAATTCATGTTCATACAATACAATGTACTTGAACCCTTCATCCAGTGGCAATGATAGAACATAGGTGAACATAGATCTTTCATCAATATATAACTTTCTTATTTTGTACAATAGATGAACGGTATTAGTAGGGAAAACATTCTACTCACTTAAATCCTTTATCCACCCAAAAATCTCATTTTTCATTAAAATGTCACATAGACCCTTTATCCACTCGTGTCTTCAATTATGTGCATAGGAGATTCCTATAGACCAATTAATTAAATCCAAAATGAGCGCCTGCGTGTTGACAAACGTCTATAGACCAAAAATCACTTCTTAGTAACAATATCATCAGCTCCAGATTCCCCAGCTTATGATCTGGAGATAGTCCTTTTCATTGAGAAAGAGTCAACCAAAATACCACTGGGAGAAATATATGATGTGATTGGGCCTGTTAGCTCACCATTTTTTTGTGTCAGACTTGACTCAGGAAGTGACATTAAAGAGAAAGGGATTGAGAGTGGAATTACAAAGGTTTTCTCAATACCTAGATGCTCTCGGACTCATTATATTTTTGTAAAACAGCTAATGGAGTGAGTTGAATTGAGACATTAGTTTTACTTATTTTAGCACTAAAATATTGTGATTATTCATAATTTTAGCTTGTTATCTGGCAATTTTTCCCTCTGCATCATGTATCTTTCATCAATAAAAGATTTGATTGGATGGGGTTCACATACAGTTCTCAACACACTAAATGGATAACTCATAATTTTACTCTTTTTCGAAGACCTGTATTTTTTTTTTAAATTTACCGTTCTTCATGCGGTTTTCGATATCAGATGTGATATTTCATTGGCTTTAAAGAGAGCTAGAACACTCTGAGAAAGTCCGCAGAACAAAACTTACACAGGGTGTAAAGTGGAACCATCACACTATGGTCTACATTTCCAATGCTGCCAGAACTCGAGAAATTTTTTTGTGATCAAAAGTCAGTCATATTATGATACACTGGGACCTATTCTCGGGACGTTTTCGTGACTTCTCCTCAATTGGCCATCGGAACAAAAATTAGATTTTTTTTCGAAAGTCTTGCATTTCTTGAATTTTTTCTCTAGAACTTGAGCTGAATATTGGGAAGAACTGTTCTCATGTTTTGTGGAGGACAATGAGAGACGAAAAAAGCACTATTGTGGAATATACAGGATGATAAGAAAATAAGACAAAATCTCATTTCAGTCAATAAAATCAAAAATGGTGACTAAAACCATGCCCCATTCGATTCAGTATATTCAGAAACGGCCTTCTCGATATCCATTATTCATATTAGACTATTGACTCTAGACGTTTTTGAAAATTCGCCTCTAATTGAAATACAGGATGAAAATTTCCAATTCAAACTTGTTTCCTGATATCGATGATTCTTGTCAACTGATTTCCAATATTTATTGCCCAAGTATGAGACACAGAGTATTGTTGTTCAATATACTGAGTGTTCCACAACACAACAAGTCTTCCAACAGGAGTTTAAAGCTTGAAGCTGTTTGAATGCTCCTCTATTGAGACGAAAATGACTTCGGAATTCAACCTCATTGAAATTTGAGATATTTTTTTCGATAAAGTTCAACTTTTTCTTTCATTTGTGACAACTCGGTGCTTGAGTCGACCCAAAAATACCCCAGTAACACCTTCGTAATAGTTTCCTGGTTGCACCTGATTCGATGTGGCGGCGCATATGAAACAAATATAACAAATGTGATAAGCAGTTAGAATGGCCAAAGTTACAATTGCTTCTGTTAACATTACGAATATAATATCGATTGCTTTCAATAGTGTCAATATGTGTCAATTCAAACACCCCAACGTCGCAGTATTTACCTCGACGAAAAGTTGTCGCTCCTGGAACGGCACAGTTCGACAACTATGACGCCATAGTTGGGCTTCGCAAAGAACGCGCCTAGACGCGACTAGGAGTTCTGCTGGAACGCACTCCAGTAAGAGAAACGTCAATTTTGGTATTAAAATGGACGACTTTTGTGTCGGTTACAGAAAAATGAACACAACGCATTTCTGCTGGACGTGCTCTAAGTATATCTAGCAACCCAAACGAACACATAAGTTATTCCTCCATATCAATTTTCATAAAATGAGTTCGGAACTCCTCAGTTTTATGTCCACGGTGCAGGGTGGCTGGAATTCGACCCTCATCATTGATGGGATCTCCTAAACACTAAGAGATACAGGGTCGGTTGAATTATGGCGAAGTTGGGCAATTTCAGGCCTAACAAAATGCAGTTTTGAAATTTGAAAAATTCCGAATACTTGCGATTCCATTTTTATTATTTCATAGCACTATATGCGAATAGATGTAACAAAACCAATTACACATTCTCATTACTTCACTGAGTGTATTTTCTATTAGCAGTTGAAAGATATTGCATAGCCACAGCAGAATATCTGCAATAGGCGCCAAACCAATTCATTTGCTGAACTGAATTGATTGAAATGAAATAAAAAATGCTCATATTGTTTTTATATTGTGTCAACTCGAAAATCGGTACCCGCTTGGCTATTTGCTAAATATTACTCCACCCAACCACATTCACTCCAAAAATAAATAGACTACTTACGAGCTCATTCAGTGTGAATCGCATGGTTAGATACGGTCAGATATATCAAAGTCACAAATGGATAATGCTCTTAATACCTCCTTGAATATTGCCCATCTGTCAAACTGTCCAGTTAGAATGTAATGGAGGAACAAAAACACCACATCGGTGTTATCAAAGAGCTGGACGCCAATAAATCGAGAACACTCGTAGGGTTATGCCGGGTACAAAGAACGAAATTACCTATAAATGTTCATTACTTGCATAATGAACTGACTTTTTTGCACCTTCAAGTGGCGAGCTAAGAATGCTAAGATTCCAATATAATAATTGTTCAACACCATAAAAACTTGTCGCAGCTTTTTACAGTAATTCATGTTCTTTGCCATGCCATTTTTGAGATATCAAATCCTCCATAAATGCATACAGCATATTTGGACATTTGATTAATCGAATGTTGTGATTTTACCGAGGGAAATATTGTTGTTTTAACTTTTTTCAAATCATGACAAAATGTAGAACAGTTTGTGGTTTGCTGATGAAGGTGATGCAAAGCCCTAGTTTCATGTGACAACGGAAGTTAAACCCCTATATTCATTCATTTCCCAATATTCATTCATAGACAATTGAATGCCACCTTACAACAAAGTTGCCTACACCGCAATATCCTACAGAAATAAGTTGGAAAGTCATTGGGTGGTTATGAAGAAACACTAGGTGGTATCAAGAGATACCATTCCCTTAATGAAAGATTGTGAGCCCCCGAAGAAAGAAGAGGTGTTTTTGCTTCATATGACTCTGATCTCAAATCATTGTGATCTCCCAGAATAGTCTGTCGGTCTAATATCTGTTCAGTTTCTTCTTTCCTAATTTATTTCAAAAAGTAGGTCGGTACTCAATTCCGCAGTAGTAGTCTACAGTCCTACAGAGGGTATTTTAGCTTTTTCTTTCTTCAAAGTTTGCCCGCTACTTCTTTTTCTTCTACCTACTCCGGAATGTTCCAGAACACATAGAGGGAGGGTGCCAGTATTTCTGTTGGCTAGCTCTCTCCCCAGCATTTTCAAACCATTGTTGAGCTGAGATCAGCGCCTTGATGACTGCCTGACTATCGGACATAATAATGATATATTTATTATTTCATAGTTTTTCTTCAAATTGAAATGGAAACATCTCCCTATAGCATGAACTTCCGCCTAGAAGATGCTTGGGAATGTGCTCGAGGCTTTCGGAGTGCTTGGTCTGAGGCTCATTCACTCCTGTTTCATTTCCATCTTTGGTTACGTCTTTATCTAGATACGATACTCTAGGCTCGATACTCATTGGAATCCTGTACCCTGTTTTTCTTGCTCAAATGTTATCCTAAAATTACCCGAAATCGCCATCCATTCCCATTATGATATTTTATGTGCGTGGCAAAAAATTCGCGAGGATAGGTAGGATGAGTCTTGTTATTCCGTGACATAGCCAGACAGTAAAAAAGTAGCAAATGCGGCATACATTCAGTATGAACTTTAACTTGCACTACTGAAACGTTTAAAAACTGGCTCCGTACAGACATTAAACAGTGCCGCCGGCAGCTTGTGATGTTTCCGATTAGCCCACTAATGCCGTAATGCCTTTCGTTCTCATGGCCGATCAACACAAAAAAGTGTGTAATTGACCTCATGCAACAATAGTTTCACATGTCCAAAGATTGTTTTCGGCCGTTCGAAATTTGAAATTGCGCTTACGTGAGTAATTGAGATTGCCTATACGTTCCCCAATCCCCAACCGTTTTTTACTACACAGTGTCTGAATATAGTTAGTTCAGTGTACAGGGTGTTTCATTGGAAGCGATACGTCAACAGTGGATATATAGAGGTCACGAAGCTATAATAGTTCTCACTATATTGTCACGTTACTCGTGGGCAGAAGTGAACAGAGACACTTATTTATTTATGAACTGATTTATTCAACTAGAAGAAACAGTTATTTATGACTAACATATCATTACTATTTATTTCGAGTGTTTGAAAACACGCGGTAAACAACTGTCTCACTGACTGATTGACTGATGACTGCTATTATGCGAGCCGCTCCTTCTTATATCTTTCATTACAAAACTTACCACCCTGCATGTATCATCTGCGGTGATTACAATTTTCAGGAAAAATAGGTTGGTTTAGATATCGATTGAATGCTATTTTCATCCCCTTCACCCCCAGACACCCCAACTTGGAAATTACAAATGGCACCCCTTACCTATAATCGTGATACCTACATGAAATTCAAAAGTCTAGCATAATAATCAAATCAACCATCAGGTGAAAAAAACTATTTTGTCTATACATATTAGAGGTACACGCCCGGTATACACATCGATTATAATATCGAGAGAGAAACATGTTTGCCGAAAATGTTGTCAATTTTCATGGGTATCATCAGGTTATAATTTTTTGTGGGATCACATGAGAAAAGTTGAACTTTAGCTCCTTGGAACTAAAAAGAATAAACAACATTGTTATGGTTGGTTATTTGGGTTGGGACGCATACCTGATTTGTTCCCGATTTCGGCAGATTTGGCATCCCATATTCATGCTGGAGATATAAATACACCATATTATGGTTATAGGTATTTTCGTTTTGATCAGGAAAGGCTTCAAGATTCACATACTTGCTTGATCTGTATTCAATTCATTCTCGGGATCTGATTGATTGGATAACTTGTCATTGAATAATCACGGCCAGCAATAATTTCTTGTCTCACACAACGATATTGTTTATCTTCATTTGTTACCGAGCCAAACACAGTGGAATATGGAGAGAAATAAATAATCGCAATTATTATGATTGATATGTTCACTAACCTAACATTTTCCACTTCTTTTTCCTTTTCCTGGCACTGGCGCGATATTTACTATTATAACACCTGGTCCAAATGAATTCATCGTTTCAATAGAATGAACAAATGGGTCACTCTGTGGTCGTAACATCCTTGTAACATCCTTGAAATTGAATTCATGCCTGTAGTATCTGATTTATATGATACATGTCAACACAAAACGTAACAAAGTGAAGTCATCGTCCACCAATATTCTAATGTAAAGTAGTTTGAGGTCTTGCTTGTATCTACTCACCTATATTATTATAATAAAGGTATTATAATAATCTTTCAAGTATGTCACATCACATATTTATTTCAGTTTACTCTTTCGGTTGCAGAAAAAATAGCATGCAAAATTCGCTTCTCAAACAAAGTGTCTTTCTTGATCCTAATAAAACAATCTTTAATTATAAAATTGAATAGCCATGGCCTGCATTTATATGCCTGTATGACCAATGTGTATTCATATATGTCCGTGCTAACATTTATTTCTACATATTTCTAAACGACCTATGGAACACCCGGTATAGTCATATACGTATAACGTTTGGGAAGTTGTAAGCTCTCGCATGGGACAGATGATCATAATGATTCATGTCATACCAAGATGAGTTAGTCATCCATAATGATTCCGTTATCTACAGCGGTAATAAAACCTATTTCTGATTCATTGCATGCTACACAGGGTGGGAACATTTATTTCTCTGATGAATATATTACGCGATCTTTTCTTGCTATCAAATCCTCAATATAGGGTGTCCCACGACGATTAAGACAGTAGATATCTCGGAACTCAGAGTCGAGTAAAACATTGTAAATTTGGGGTTGTGAATTTGGGCAACTGGTGTAGCTTTTTCTGATATTTTTGACCCAATGAGCTTTTAGATTTCGGCCACACATGACATCTTCGACTTTTATAGGAATTTTCTTTCGTGCTTTTCAAGAGATAAAAAAAAACAGCCATATTCCTCAGTTATTTTGACATTTCTTTTTATACGTGAGTACGAAAAACCATATTTCCCGTCAATCATCTTCACGACACGATTTTTCGGAAACCGCAAACCTTACTGTAAAGATAAGACTTTAAATAGCCATATTCCTCACGGTTATGTGAGTACGAAAAATTATATTTCCCGAAAAGCATCTTCAAGTTCAGGATGCCTTAGGTATGCGAAAACGGCATGGCTTACTGTAAAACTATGACTTTAATTCTTACTCACTGTGCACTATCGCATATTACCATCACTTGATTGCATTTAATGTAATCTTCCCATTATAAGTGAACCAAAATGCAACTTAGTCGATAGTATTCATGTCTTCATTATGCTATATCATTATCTCATCTGTTTACCATATGACGAACGATATCTACATAGGTATATAGGCATTTGAAACAGTTTTAACTCAGATCTCAAAAAATACTGTCAAAGCAGAGAACAAACTGTGCTGCTGTGACATACCTAAATAAATCTTCAAGTATACCAGTTATACCAGCATCATACTTCTCTTTTTTTTTCAGTCAACGTTGTGGAAGCTCTACAAGAATTTTGGCAAATGAAACAAGCGAGAGGAGCAGACTTGCGCAATGGCGCGCTTGTGATATATGAGTCTGTTCCATCAAATGCTCAACCTTACGTTTGTTACGTTACATTACCAGGAGGATCATGTTTTGGAAGTTTTCAGGTAATAGTCCCAACATTATTAAAACAATTTGAAAGAAATAATTCTACGGATCTTACTGTAATTAAGCTTCAATAAATTTCAAAACCTTTATAGGAAGCCTCTATCTTATCATTCCAGATTATATTCTCTCAATGAATGGGAACCCTCACAAGGTGTGCGTTCTGTATCAGATCATTATCTGGATTATCTTCAACCCGATAACTATCATGCGGTTCACATTCATGATTCATGTTCAGTTTTTCAATGGCGTGCCTTGAAATAATATGCCGGAAGGATTTTTCATGCCTATTTTCCAATATTAGTAAATTTACACTGCATAATTTCCTGAATTTTGTTTTCAAATAGATTGATACTTCCTCTAGTTCCACCCTATATAATCTTACCTAACCTAGCCGACACTTTTGGAAATTCAAATGTACCCAAAAACCTAAACCTATATACGGATCTAAACATCTCAGTCTCTTTTCACTTTTTATGGAAAGGTAGTGATTGTTTCTTTGGAATACCTACCCTTTATACATATTATAATTACTTTAGCATATTTTAATGATACATATGAATCTCTATTTCAATCTGTATTATTGTAATATTCGATTTTCAAGAGTACTATGAATGGTCTTCATCAAAGTTTCAGGTCTGTTTGAAGTATACTTCTCTTTATAACCCTACAAAAAACTATTGGAGTTTTATCTGGTGATCTTGTTGGCAATTCAATAGATTCCCTCCTACGAATGGGAAAAGTTCCAGATAGTTTCGGTCATGTTTTGGCCACCGAACAAATTTGGGAGAGCAGAAAAAATATTTTTATTGATAATGGATTTTCATTTTGTTGTGAGGTTGCAAGTGAGTGGGGCAAATACACCTCCACCGCGGCCCCAGATGGGTCTATTCTGGCTCACCCCTAAAGGTTACCTTTCACTGTACAATCCACTTCTTTTTACAAAGTTCATGAGGTGAGATTTTCCTGAAATCGGCCTCTCTAAGCTACAGCGACAGTCTCTTGTTAGTACAAACTTAGTTCAGACTTCAGACCCATCCTTCCTAGGTCCTAGGTCGTATCTCCGCCTACTGGCCTGTGAGGAGTCCTGTCAAAATTCGCACTTTATCCCTGCTCCATTCCAGGATCTGTCTGGTTATATTTTTCTGTGGTTTAGACAGTCAATCCTGGTAATTCAGTTCAAAATAAGTCAGAATAAGAATTTGCCAAAATAGAATCACTTCCATGAATATCAAGATGAACGTTTTTTGATAAAATGTCTTTTATCTAATTTTCCTTCCAGAACTGCCCAACCAAAGCTGAAGCGCGAAGAAGTGCTGCGAAAATAGCTTTAATGAATTCTGTGTTCAATGAACATCCTTCCCGTAGGATATCAGACGACTTCATAGAAAAAGCTGTTACTGAAGCCCGATCATCATTCAAAGGTAAGAAGAATTATTATAGAGTGAGTCACGTCACACTGTATACAAAGCCCTTATAAGATAGCATACAGAACAATCAGAACATCAGATATTGTTGTTTCTAATAGGTAGGTAGTTGTACTCTATCGACAAGCAGGCTATCAGAAAATGTGTATTTGCTCACATGAAAAACTTGTTGCTGTGATTTCAGGAAAATATAATCAAACAACTATTTTATCAAGATTCACTAAGAGTTAATTATATCTTCATAGCAAAAACTGGATGCAAAAGTCATTGGGGGAAAACTTTTGTCCTTGGTTATATTGTCAAACGACTGTGAAGATATTGCCTGTGTATCTATGACTCTGTCTCACTCACTCAGCATGGAAGAGTTGTTTGAACGTATCTTCACAGTTGTTAGACATGACCATAATGCCCAGTGAGTGTGAGAGAAGTTTTTTTCTGGTCACATTACGAAAATGGCATTTAGCGTACGGATATGTAGGAACTACGCTAACGAACCGTCAACTGTCATTTTCTAATTTTGTTGCAATTTGCAATCGGTGACAATCAGAATTATTTAAACAATTTCTATTTGTATCAGATTTATTCATTAAAAATGTATGCGAAATGTAGACAGAAGTGAAATCGAAGTTAATGTTTTAGGTACTTGCATATTTCCAAGAACTCTTCGTGGGCAATTTATTCAATGCTAAGCATGACAATATATAAACGTGAGAACATTTATGTGAGCAAATATTATTGTAGCAGAATATATGAGTACAAACCTGAGAAATCGAAAACTTTGATACCTCCGCGAATCGAAGAGTTTTTATCTTCTACGTCAGATGAAAACTTCTTCGAAACCTTCTTATGCATATTCACAAAGGTTATGGGATCTTGTCGAAGAGAGAAATTATGAGTTCGTAGATGAAGTATAGTATGTAACGCGTTCATAAACTCTCACAGGTTGTCCCATTTTGAGAATAAACTATTTGTCTTCTATTTGTAATGTCCGTTAGTTTTTTGAAGACATGATAATGAATTCCAAAGGAGGGTGTCAAACTGTCAAAATAAACGTGAACACGTTTTACCTATTTTGCATCCAGTAACACCTCTACCACAGCTGCTGAGTCACTGTAGAAGTATGTAGGACAGTCACCAATAATCGTTTATTGCTATGCTGCTGTCTTTGTTCATCTGATAATTCGTTTGACAGTTCAAGTTCATTGACGCGCAAGCATTGTTACCGGCACATCAATACCAGAAGATACATTTTAGCATATTATTATTTCTTTCCTACAGATAATTTTCATTAATGATAATGTGAATTCACTGTGGGAATCCAAACAGCGATAGCATCTATATAATGCCCTCTCTTAGCGGACAAAGAGTTAGGTATAGTGAGAATAACTATCATATAGGCATCGTCCACCAGTGCTTCTTAATGGATAGCTTTTGTTGAAAAAGGATGTGGGAAATTATTTTTCCCATTTCTTATTTATTGCGTAATCATAGAGTGACTCTAATCGTCTGATTGGTGGTTCTTGATTGTTTTTTTGGGGTGCATATTATTTGAATTTCAGGAGAGTATACATTTTTCGAAACATATCTTCATTTGTGGTCTTATTCTTGACGTGTGGATTGTTTTATATATTATTTTGGAGTATATACAGGGTATGAATGAATGAGTCAAATTGAATTTCACTTTTTTTTTCGAATAATGAGATACAAAAGTGACACAAGGGACATGAAAAAAATCACTGGCGTACAATGATATTCACCATCGATATCGATAAGCTAACGACGCCACTGGAATTGTTATTTTGAATCTTTATTACACCAAAAGAAGTTTCATTAAATTGACAAAAAGACGACTCCGGCAGTGTTTGCCAACTAAGTGGATTTCACACTAGAACTGGTGGATTGAGTTTTCGTTTTGTGCCAAAATATGGCATCTAGTGGATGGTGTTTATTTTGGTGAATTTTTACGAATAAATAGTGAAATCTGGTGGTTGAGGACATGCATCCAAAATTCCCCTTGTTTTATGAAAAACATCGAATTTTAACAATTTAAAACTAGAGAAAATCTTTTAGGGAAATAATGGTTTCAACTGAAATTTTTTTCTAACGGTTAAATCCACATTTTGGCTGTTTTCTGTTGAGAAAAAAAGCTTTTTTCAAATTCATTTATATGTCGTTAAGCCAAGATCCGTTGACCAGCTAGACTTGCATTATCTGGTGTAATCTATAGATCTGAACTGAAATTGAAACTACCAGAAAATCACTAGATTTGCACAAATTATTCGCATGCGGCGCATTTTTTTTTAGATTCCGTTAGGTTTGGTGGTTTTTTGGTGTTTTTCAGGTGGCCGCTCTGCGACTTTTGGAAGTCTGAGGTGGCAACACTAAACACTAGTAATAAAAAAACATTTTTTTTTATGAAAACATTGATACGACCCTTTATCTCGAAAATGAAGCTATAGGTATAGGACAAAAGTTTATATGCACTATTTTTCGTGGAGTATGATAAGGAATCACTTCCATGATTTTGGCGCAATTATTCATTAACACCAATACATTCTTCATTTTCAAACAATAAGGTGTCACCAACTATCGATTAAATTTCTCTCTTACATTCCCATTGGTCTAATTTAAAGCAGGTATCTTTATATTGATATGAAACTACCTAACATTTTTTATTTACCGAAACGAGCAGAGAAAATCCCAAAAATCTAGAGAAATGAATATTCCACCTCTTCGATTAACCTACCGATATTATTCGAATTATCTCACTATAATCTGTTTGTTTCAGATTTCAAAAATACGAATATTCCTAATACCAATATAAAAATATTGACACGAAGTCGTGTTCTTTCAAAGAGAGCCTGTGAAATTATACCCATAAAATATTTCTTATGGTTATTTTACGAGTCGGTTCAGATCGTTCGGAAATAGCCAATTAACATACACCTACCACGAACAACTATTTGTTACGGACATTCGAACAATTTCAAAGTATTCAATAGTTTCATTCATTGTTCATCTCATATTACCTCCAGAACATCACGTTCTTCAGATGCATTTCGCGAAAACGATGAAGTCGACAACCCCAATGCACAAGGACTGAATTCAAAGGCTGATGTGTCTACCTCTACCAGTCGTGGTGGGAAAAAAACTCATTCGAGTACCATCGAAGACTGAATGGAATATTGAACGTGATCAAATCCGTCAGATTATCAGAAGTACAATTACCTACTTCTTAATACTCTCTGAGAATATATTCGATCTTTTAGCGAAGGAAAATGATGAGGACCATGCTCAACGTCCTCAATTATTGTGAGAAGTGTATATCATTACATGAGCTTTCCATTTTTTTGTTCGTTCTCTTCAAATATTTCTTATTTTGCATATACAGTGTATATACCGTGTGTTCGTTCTGAACCGGGAGTAATTACCGATTTTCATTTTGCTCGAAGAAATGAAAACCACGTGATAGATTACTATGCAACTAAGAGTACAGTGGTATCTCTTTAACATGGCTGGAAAATGGACGCCGCATTAAAAATGGTCACGCGGTACTCCATCATTAATCATTGTTGAAGACCCGATATTTAGTTTATAAGGAATTATGAAAACTTAAAATACTGAGATACCTTGGTAACGTTTCCTCCATGAATATAAATTGAAAAGATTCTTGCAGAGGATGCCTATAAGACGTTACAAGTCATCAAAAAAAAAATGGTGGCAACATAATGGCCATTCGATTATATAATCTCAGGAACGTTGCAATAAAAAACTAAAAACCCTGTGATATTGTCACTTTCATCTCTGGGAATTACCCAGTATAGGTACTCAAAAAATCTCTGATTGGGCAAAATTGGTAGAGATTAGGTGTAAGGCCCATATTTATAGTCGTTTCCTCAAGACTTCCTCAAGGCTTCCTTATCTGAGGATTCCTCAGCACTTGAAGGAATGACTTGTTTTATAAACATTCCTCAAGTGCTCCTTGTGTAAGGAATCCTTACATTTGGCAACAGTGTTCAATGTTAGTGTTCTGTGACCAGATTCTGCTGATTTATGTCGATTTCTGTTTCGTGCCGTGTTGTGTCAATATTTCAAAAATTCAAATTTGAAAGTGAAAAAGCGAGGTAAGTGGAAATTTTTGATTCTGTAGACTTAAAGACTGATACTAGATGATTTTTTCAAATTTACAGATGAGTGATATTGATAGAAAAGTATTCTCCGTAAGAGAGAAGGTTCTGCTTATGTCTTTGGTGGAGAAATATAAGAATATATTGGAAAATAAAAAAACCGATGCTATACAGATCCAACAGAAAAATGAAGCCTGGAATAAAATTACTCAATTTTATAACTCGAACGATGTATCCAGAAGGACCACAAAGCAATTAAAAAAACTATGGGATAATTTGAAACAAAAGTAATAACCTGATATTCATTCCAATTATATATTGGAAATATGAATATAGTTCACCCAATAATACTCATCACCTATAATTGAACATTTTTAGGACTAGAAAGTCAGATACGGAATTCAAAAATAAAATGCTGAAAACAGGTGGTGGTCCTTCTTCAAAAGTAGATGATGATCCGCTAAATGTAATGGTGCGGTCAATTGTTCCTACCATTAATTTCATGATAGATAACAAGTTTGATAGCAATGCTGCATATGTCGAACAAAGTGAGATAATATGTTATTCTTTTACATCAATAAATGAAAATGATTTATCATTTTGCTATAATATACTGTGCTAGTCAAAAGTCCCCTCCCCCCCTCGTATCTTTTGAACGGGTATACTTATAATAATGAAATTCGGATGGTGGAAATAAACGGATGTAGGCTTCTCAACTGGTCATAACAGGTGACGCAATAGTTTATTTCCACCCTCCAAATTTCATTATTATAAGTATACCCGTTCAAAAGATACGAGGGGGGGAGGGGACTTTTGACTAGCACTGTATAATATATCATATAATATTATACAGGGTGTTCCTTAATGACATGCTAATAATATATTCAAGTCAATAGCGTGACAAAAATGACTGCAAAAATGTCGTCAATTATTGATCGACTGATGTCTATGACCAAAAATCACCAGATATTGACGTCATTTTAGACGTGCTTCTGTGGGCTGGGAAACGTCCTAACTTTTGATATACAGAAGTCTTTGAGGAACACCCTCTATAATAATGAAATCTTCAATAACATATATTTATTCTCATAGGAAAACATTTGGAATCATCATCTTCTCCTGAAGTTGCACCAGTACCAGTGGATGAAGGTATAGTTTATAATAATCCATATGGTAATATGGTATATATACTTACTTATTTGGAACAATGGTTTCAGGATCTGTTATTGAAATGGAAGAAGATGATATAATAAGACATGAACAGTTTCCATTAGGTAAAAATCTTGCCAGATTTATCATTGATAAAATTCGTTTTTTTTTTTCAAATATATGGGTATAGGTATTTCTTTTTTGTAGATCTGGATTATGAAATTCAGCACGACGTACCAAATAGGAATGATGAAAATGTAACATTAGTTCCAGGTAAAGGTAATGAAAACAATATATTAGATATTGTCTCTGGAATTTCTGTTTTTCAGATATATCAAAAAAAAACTCGCGAAAAACAAAAAATAATAACATTTCATTAGTTGAAAAAGAAAGTCAGCTGAGACTTACAAAATTAGAAAACGCCATTCAACAGCAGACTGAACTGCATAAAATGAAATTAGAAGCAGCTGAAGCAGAAAAATTATTCTGGATTAAGAAAACCCAGTTGCTAGATAGAGAAGATTCATCTTTCAATTTTTAAAATTAAATCATTAATTGTTACTTATTCCTTAAATAAATTATAATAAAAGTTATACGGCTCTGAAAAGTCCACATTTGAAAATAGTTTCAGATTCACAGGGTGTTCCATTTTCACGCGCAATAGCAAAAATAATAGATTTTTCAAATGGAATACCCCTGTATTTTATTGCATTCTTAGATTCTTCTAGAAGAGCTGATTTTATCAATGCATCACACTTATTGGGGTCCAGCGGAAATGATTACAGGGATATATAGGGTGTTCAAAATCGAGATTTTTCAACTGTTAGGATTTTTTGTGTCCGAACTATTCATTATTGGCCACAAAACGGCTCACATATGTCCCTTTCTTAACTTTTATGATTATCTATCTACTGACATTTAATTGGAACAAATAAAGAGATAGAGGGTGGTTCAAAGATTCAGAATTCTGATCACCCTCTGTATCAATTGAAGCTTTTAAAATTGGAAAATGCAATTCAACAGCAGACAACTGTATAAAGTGAAACTTGAGGTTGTAGAAATAGAAAAAATGTATTGCATGGTTAAGAAAAACTCAATTGTTGGAAAAGGAGAATGTATTTAATTAAATAATATATATATATATATATATATATATATATATATATATATATATATATAGTATAGATCAACACATATATCTATATTTTGAATGGAACTGTTCATTATTTCAAAGTAGAGGTACCAAATTATAAATACCTACTCCCAGGAATATATAGGTACTGTAAATTTGCGAATTTGTCATGTTTCAGATTTTTTGTCGATTTACCTTCAATAATAAAAATTCAGGAAAAGAGTTTTGAAACCTTATTTTCGAGCATTAATAGAAAAACTATATGTATTTCATCAATTTTGATTCTAAACAAGAAGAATATGTCACTAGTAATAAAATCTTTCATTGCCACATGGGACAATAAATATGAAAATAATAATATAGGATGTCCTTTGACTTTTGGCATAAAATCTAATATTATATAGGTCTATTATATACTTTTGCATTCACTTCTCTATAAAAAGACTTGAAGGATAACAACAACAGTTGAATTTGAGGTAAAAAATCAAAACCAATACCTAATAATGCAACAGAGGTAATAATGCAACATCAAGCAGTAAGTAGAATCTGTTACCTTCTTGAAAACATTCATATAGATACTCCAAGATTACGAAATCCTGATGGAATGGTGCACTGGTGGTCACCTAGGTGGTTATTCACATACCTGAATGAAAAACAATATTAGTACACATGTTTGTCTCAACATACCCATAAAATCAATTAATATCAAAAATGTATTTGTATAAATGCCCTTCGGAATGCTAATCCTTCTACATTATTATCAATATTTTCAAATATAATATTTTCTGCAATATTGACCACATCTTCTGCTTCTTCATCTTCAAAAATATCATTCATCTGCCTTCCAATATTATGCAATACTGCTGTTGCACAAATTATAGTGGCAGATGTCTCTAATTTTGTGTTGAGTGTTCTTTTCAAGCATGGGAATCTTCGCTTCCAAATGCCAAACACTCTCTCTACAATATTTCTTGTACTCCGATGTGCTCTATTGTAATTCCTTTCAGTGACATTGCTTGGATTCAAAACAGGAGTCAACAAGTACCTCTTGCACCCATATCCATTATCACCCAGTATAATACCTGAGATTTAAATAAATATAATATATATTAGATACTTCTCTTTCCTCATTGCTGCCATTAATAGTTCAGAAAATGGAAAAATCAAATCAGATAATTGAAGATGCCCAATGGATATTACCATCTAGCTGATTCTCTTCAAACAAAATTCGTAGAGCACTTTGGGCAAATATTGTGTTATCATGGGTTGATCCTGGATGTCTGACAACAATATCTAAAATTTCCATATTTGGACCACATGCAACCTGAGAGCAAGAGGAGTAGGTATTAGCTAATAGCACAAAATATAAGGTGAACCATTTATAATAGGGACCTGGACATTCAGTGAAAATTGTCCTTTCCTGTTACGGAAAATTTCTCCAATATCTCCACCAGGATTCAAAATTGAGATATGGGTTCCATCAACACAAGCTGCAACATTTGGAAATCCGGCTATTGTGTGAAATTTCCTTATATTTTCTTGTTGGCCATCAGCATCAGGAAAATGTATGAAATTGTTCAAATGTTCTGCCAAAGCTATGGACACCCTTTTGATTATAAATGACATTGATGCCTGTGATATTCCTCTTAAATCACCCCCATCAATCTGTAGCATACATAGGAACAATTTGAAATCATTGAAGGATAAATTCAAATTAATAAACCTTTGGTAAACCTGGGTAATAAACCATACCTGAAAATGACCTGTAGCATAATATCTCAAGCTAGCCAGAAGTTGAATGACTGGTGCTATTGGCAATCCTCTATTGTTGTTCTTCATCAGGGAATGGGTCACAAGTGGTAAGATAGTATCCCTAACTACCACTTTGGGAAAACGATATCTCCTTCTGAATTCTACATCCCTATAGAATGTGAATGGGTCTTCAACATCTCTGATGTAACGTTTAGGGATTCTGTTGATCACTTCGTTCTCTTCTACTCTTTCAATGAAATCAAGAAAATCATCCAAATCCATATTTTCTTGCAAAATAATGAAATGTAACCTAGAACTTGTCAACAACCAAAGACAAAACTCAAAATATTCAAACAAAACACCTGTGAGAGACCTGAAATCTCACCGAAAACTGACTTGAGGAGTGCTCAAGGATTGCTCAAGGTACCCTTCTACCTACCTCGACATTGAAAGGTACTTGAGGCTTCCTTCCAACTCATATGATGACTATAAAACAGAAACTCGTCCTCAAGGAATCCTTGAGGGACGAGGTCGCCTTAAGGAGCGACTATAAATACGGGCCTAAGTTACGTCACAGGTGGGAACTTGTGTGGAACCACAATTTATTTCCATCCTTGTCATACTGTACATCACTCATTTCAAATTAAAATCGGATTCAAATCCTAGGCATAGCAAGAAAAAATTCAAGAGATCATTATTTGTTATGATTGCAAATCAATTAATGTTTCAGTGGGGTTTGAAACTCTATATTTATCAAATCAATAATATATTTAAATATAATCTGGTCACATAAATGTTGGTTCTTTGTCAGTTTGTCACTAATGTAATAAGAAATAAACATTTGTAGGAGAATGATATATTGAATCCAAACATTTTTGTTATTGACAAAATGACTAGCCATGACCGTTTTCAATAAGTTTATTGACAACATACTACGACTATGTATCTTTTTGCTTAATTTGCTATGCGAATTTCATTGTTATTTATTATTTTCATTCGGTAGCTGTGCATTATTCTATTTTGCTCTACTATAAGAAATCATATTACACTCCACTGATGAAATTAGAATCTGAAAAATACATTCGTCGTTATATTACACGAATTACAAGCTATCATATTTCTATCCTATTTTTTTGTTGTCTAAATATCGTTAAATGATTATTTTTTCGCAGCTTAGCTATACCTATCAGAAGAATTTATTTCTGATGATGATTGAATACATTCAACCGAAACGTCAGAACATTTGTTCATATGGTTTTATCCTGACTGACGACAATCAATAACTCATCGTTATAATCACATTATTTTGTCCATGATAGGTAGGTACCAGCGGCGTATCTATAGGGGGAAATTGAGGGACTATGCCCTACCTTGAAATTCAAAATGCCCTACTTTAAGATGAAAACATTGTCGTGCAATGATACTTGAAAGACCTCGATGGCCAAAATGAAATAACCGAAACTCAAGTCTGTATTTTCTCTAAAAAAGGATAATGCTTGAAACCATCAATCCAACAAAATCTACAATATCTATGCTCTGAATCAACATCAGTAGTACTTTTTCTTGAAAAAATCATGTTTGATCCATTGTGAAAGCTGTTACTCCAAAACGACGCTTATTTATTCTGCGCGAAAAGCTACCTCTTACAACATCAAAAAGATTTTGCACATTTCAAAATATTGTTCCCTCAACATGGGGTTCAGCGCTCAAGGATACAATGATGCTCTTAGACTCGCTCTTAGATCTAATACCAGTCAGACGACAAACTCGACAAGCTCAGTCAACACACCATTTTGTTGTCAACCCCTAGATTTGTCGAAATATTTCGAACAACTCTCAACCAAAACCAAAATACTATTTCGTCCATAGATCGGCAAACCTTAGAAATCCTTCGCCTAGCGAGGTAAAGGTATGTAGAAGTCCTTAGTGTTCGAAGCGGAGTCGTAGTAGAAGTTGAAAAGAGGAAAATCAATCCCAAGGGCCAGTAATGTCAAGACTTCATAACATCCGAAAATTCAAAAATATCCAATATACAAGGTGTTTTTGAAATAAGTGCACATATTCAGCACATTTGATATTATACAGTCTAAGAAATATTCCCATGATATCACCTCGGCGACTTTTTTGCTTGTTGTATTTTTTTTATGGTCTAAGGACTCTAAGGACTCCATTTCATGACTTGAACTAGGACCCTGAAATATGTACCCTACTTCAAATTTTTGATGCCCTACCACAAATTCGATTCTAGATACGGGCCTGATACTCCTGATAGGTATACTAATCATTACTCTCAATTTGTTTTCGATAGGTGAAAACGAAGAAGTCGATAACCCCAACACTGGCATCGGCGCCTTCCGATTCATGCTCGAATCGAACAAAGGCCGCACGATGCTCGAGTTCCAAGAACTGATGACGGTGTTCCAACTCCTCCACTGGAACGGCAGCCTGAAGGCGATGCGCGAAAGACAGTGCAGCCGACAGGAGGTAGTGGCGCACTATTCGAACCGCGCACTCGACGACGACATGCGCTCACAGATGGCGCTGGACTGGATAGCGCGAGAGCAGGAGTGCGCGGGATCGCTGCGCAAAGAGCTGAACCAGGCCGAAAGGGAGCTGGAGTCTGCGCGGCTGGCAGGACGAGAGCTGCGCTTCCCCAAGGAGAAGAAGGACATCTTGATCTTGGCTCACAGTCAGGTCAGTGTGAGTTGAGAGGGATGGACTTGATGGTGATGGAGATGCGAATTGAGCTCTTCATAGAGTCAGCTGGATGGTTTTACGGTGTTTCAGAACAAGAATAAAGGTGCATCCTCGATTAACCTGCTAGCGAAGTGACACTTCGGCACGCGTGCTGCAAAACGGATACCCATCCTCAATCCGGTCAATTCAGTCAGCCTGAATGTGACCACAGAACTATTTATAGTTCTGTGAATGTGATGTCTGACGTGACGTGATGGCATTATTTCTTTGTTTTTGTTATTATTGTTATTGATGGGTCACTTGACCGAGCTTCGTAAAGATAAGAAGTCCAAAGATAAGTAAAAATTCGATATTTCTTCAATATATCTATATTTTTTCCCTTCAAACATTTTTTCAAACAAATTGTCACTGATAAGCTACTGGATTTTTCTTTTAGACTACCTGAAATTTTTTTTAAACGCAGTAACATTTTGGGGCAAATCATCTGATTTGTCCCACTACAAATATATTGAAATAATACGAATATTTTTAGTTTATAGAAACGAGGAGAGAAAAGAGAATCAAGTAAAATGAATGTACCATCTCCTCGATTAACCTACAGACAGTATTCTTTAAGTAAGTTCTCATGAAAACCTTGTTTTTTTCCTGAGCGAAAATATGGGATGTACCCCAAATCTTTTTGGTCTATACCTTCGAGGACGCCTAACTAATTGCCTATTTTCGCTCCCTCGATTGCTCTCGTCTAGTACTAATAACATTCCGCTCCATACTTAGGTAGGTACCATAACTATACTTATCAAAGACAAGACAACAAATAATAAGGATAACGAAAAAGTTTGCAACTTGCAAGCTTGCACTTATAAGTCGGCGCGCAATTCAGCACGAAATCGAATTGAGTATACTCACGTTTGGAAGTCATTGTCCAAACAAGCGTGCCGAAGTGTCACTTCGCCACTGAATTGATTGGGGATGGACCTCAAGGTTGTGCTCTGTGAATGTGAAATTTTGCCTTCAGATCCATTCAAACTATGGTTCCACATTCACGATTGGCTATCTGGCGTAGGTATTAATTGTACCCATATAAAGTCCCCTTCCCCTACAATATACCGTTATTTGAATCAGATTCCTACTTCTCTCCATTCCTACACAGGACACTGGCAGAGTCAACAGATCTGAGAAATAATAGTTCAATTCAAATCTTGTACTACACGTCAACATGAATTTCAATAATCAGTGTGACAAGTAATCATTTATCCACAGAGAAAATTGTCTCAGGTACCACGGTTGTCTTCAGAGACGTCTTTATGACGTTAATTTCGAGATAATACTGATGAAAGGTGTCATGGAACCAACATGGGGCGTTTTTATGGCTTCATTCATTATGGCACCCTTTGACGTGATTCAAGCCTTTGTGGAATTATAATATATATGGTGTGCTGCGACCGAGGCTGCGACGCATCTCCGTATTCGTCACTGCCAGTGAAACAATTGCTCACAGTCTCTGAGCTCAGCGTGATCATTATTGGTATCAGTATAGGCTCGCAATGACATAATGCTTATAAAAGAGGAATTCAAGATACGTGAGTAGCACACCATATTATAATTTCACCATGATTCAAGCTAGATGTCCTTCATACTGACGTCAATCCTCTTCTTGAAACAAGAAGACTTCCTGATCTGGGCATTGGCACACACAGTCAGGTCAGTGTGATGTGAGATTGGTGGACTTGGTAGTAATGGAGATTAGTTGAGTTATTCGTTGATAACTATAGGCCTGTTCGTTTGTGCTTGCTCAACCTGCTAAACTTGATTTTTTTCTATGACTTTCTTTGTTTACATCATGGCATGAACAGAGACAACTATGGGAAAAAGATAATACAAACGAACAGGCCTTATGAGAGTCAGCTGGATGGTTTTATGGTGTTTCAAAACAAGGATTGTGTTCTGTGAGTCCAAACTGGTTCTACATTCTCGATTTAATTGTACCCATATAAAATCCTATCCCATTATGATATATTATTCTTCGGATCAGATTCCTATTTCTTTCCATTTCTACAGCACCTTTAGGCAGAATCAACCGATCTGGAAAATAATAATCTTCATCTTCATTTACGAAAAAACACATTAATATGCTTTTGAAATATTTCACATCCAATTCCAATCTCATAAAAAGCAGAAGTAAAAATATCTCTCAGAGCATATCTTATTCTACACATCTATACATGTATTTCAAGAATCAGTGTGGTAAGTGATAATAATCAACAGAGAAGATTGTCAAAGGTAACATGGTTGCCTTCCAGAGACGTCAGTTTCAAGTCAAGACCGATCAAAGGTGTCATACATCCGACATGAGATGTAATGATTGTATTTATTATGACTGATGTGATTCAAGTTGAATTTCATATTGACTTCAATACTCTTCATGACACAAGGAGACTTTATTGTGGCTTCTAGCTGACTTACTGTCGAATCGAATATATAGTTTACCAGAATAAGGGAATGAGTTGTTTTAATCAGTTTCATTAGTATATATTCTACCGAAACTTCGGTTCAAATTATTTCCGAAATGCTGTAGAAGTGATCTGAAATGACGCAAAGAAGACATCTTCGTATTGGGGTTGTAAGAGAGAACGTTGAATCAAAATATATTGGACATGTGAATGACACATAAATGATGAATATGTATATTGTAAAAAAATGCTCTTCATTTTCCTGACAACAAATCTATGAAGCTAATAACGGTTTGAAACATGTGTCTACTGAACCTCCTCAATTATTGTTATTTTTAGGGCATATTGATGGATAGGGGATATGTTATAGAATATTCTGTTTTGAAGTAAGAGGAAACATTAAAATTCTGCAAGATGAGTAAAAAAAATTGCATCCTTCATTGTCATAACCTGACAAATCATATAGGAAGATTAAGATATGTTTCCATTCGCTCAATGGTCTAACGCCTTGATTGATCTCCTGAGGCTCTGAAAATCGATTGATGATTGTCAATGGTATTGTATAGGACCTGCTGTAGAATCTAATTATTTGAATAATTATGGGTACAAGTAGTACAGTGTGAAGAAACACCGTTTGGCCATGGCCAAAATGTGGATATTTTTCAGTTCGTTACATTATTGAGACTGTTTTTTTATTGTACGTAAATTATTTTAATGTTGATATTGTATTATATAGGATAACTGTCGAATTGTTTACAGATCTCTCATTGCTTTATTATCAATTAAAATATTTTTTTAATTGCGTATGTATATATACTAGCTTTCAATTCATCATTTTTATTAGGTACCCTATTTGCAATCTACAATCCTACAATGATTGAACATGCCCTCACTTAGTGCTGAATATCTCGAAAAATATATTCAGCATCCATGGTGATGTAGCAATCACATGCACAAATAAACTTACTTGGAATAAAAATGTATTATATTATCGTCACATATCCTAAATGTGTCAGACGTACTACTGCCTTCAATATCCAAGAAACCAATCAATAAGAATACATATGTATACATTCTCTGATCACAGGCTGTTTCACATTGATTGCTATATCTCTTTGTTGTTTTCAGTTTATAGATATTATTGGTTGAAACATTTTTTCAGGCTTTTCACTCTTGCCAGCATACTTACAGATTTTGGTCTAGTAGTAGGAATGTATAATGAACAGTAGAAGAAGGACGTGAATTGTATTTTTCGAATACTCAGTTCAACTCTAAATTCGTAGTTTTTCTCTTCAATTCCAGCTCTTATTTACGAATCGTATACAGGCATTTTCATTGTTTTCAGACTCACTTCTGAATCCAAACTTTTCACTTTGGGAAATAGCTAATTCAAGAAGAATTTATACTCTGACTAAGCAGAGAATTAAAGTTTGTAGTCAGAGAATTAGTTTCGAATTCTATAACTATAATGAAATCAATAATATGGAAATAAATGCTGACTGTTACAAAGTGAGCTACATATTATATGCATACATAAGGGCGTTATTAGAAAATAGGTACCTAGTATCGATAGACGTTCAATCATTGTCGATTACTCTGTAGTATATTATGCTTTATATATACATTTATATTTCTTGAGGATACTGCAAGTTTTAATACCTGAAAGCTTTCAACAGTAGGTACTCGATAACTTCGCATACTACTCATTTTTATATATTATAGTCATCCTCTATGGGGCAACTAAAGATGGATGTATGCAACTCAACTGGCCATGTGATATGTCTCTTTCACCTGAGATTTCTGCAAGAGTTGATTTTTTTTAAGCGGAAGAAAGCTCCAGTTCAAGGATCTTATATGAATCCAACTTATAAGAAGTAGATAAACCTAGAATCTCAAGACTAAGAGATTCTAGGGGAATTTCGTCAATCGATGATTGATGAATCTACCTATACACCTTGCACTTAAGCCACTAGATGGCTATGAAGGCTAGATCGTCCTTCTGCCCCTCAGGGCTTCGACTTATAAGAAGTAGTTGAAAAAACGAACTTCCGACGTTTACCTATACCCTTTATGAAGGAACAATAATAGTTTCAGCTGATGGAAGATAAATAATATAAGTTGTCGAAAATCTGAGGAAGCAATATTCAGAATACTTTTCTGGAGAGATACTTGAAATTCGTAACATTCATTTACAGGAATAAGAAATTCTGAATAATCTATGAAAAAACCAAAAGTTGCCCATAGTTGCGAATATAATTTTTTGGTTATATGTTTTCTTCAGTAGGTACCTTTACATATTCTGTTCATAAATAAATATATATATATTATACTAATATATTGCATTATAACCTGTGATAAAAAAATGTCGGAATATTTTGACAATATAATGTGCATGTAAATCTGAAAATTTTATTGGAATTTATGAATGTGCGTATCATTCAGAGTGTACCTACCTACCCTAGTTAGTACCTTCTATGTACTTACTAATTTGAGTTTGAGTTTGAGTAGGTAGTTTATTTTTCAGATTTGGGTTGCTATATTCCTTTTTGTGAATCTTTATATATACATATACAGCTTTTTATGGGATGAGCCAGAGATATCAATAAAATGAAATGATTATTGCGATATAATTCGTCCGTAGCTGCTGAGTTGATCATTTAGATTGACTTGAGTGAATATTTTGCTATTGCTGAATGACAAAAGTATTACTGAATAAATATTTGATTTGAAAGAAAATACATTTTTATATTGTGTATTTCATTGAATCCACTTCCAACATTCTTGTCCCTTGAAATATACCAAGTTGGTAAATATATATACAGGGTGAGTCATGACTAACCAGTCATAGCCCAAAGGCGGATAGAGAGAGTCAAGGTGAGTTGATATATAACTATATGAAGAAATATATTCTGTCAATTCTCAACAGAAATAGAGGGTATTGAAAAGGATCATTCTCAGATATATTTATGAACACAAAAAAATTTATATATATATAAAGAAATACATTGAGAATTCGCATTCTCCATGTGATGAAAATATCAATTCTCTCTCGGTTTATTCAACAGAAAACAACTACTTTCCTGGCTATATGCCACGACGAATATTGAATTACATCTATTGAACATTACACACGACAAGAATTTGAAAACAAAATCTTCTGAAGTAGAGAATTTGCATTCTCCTTCATATAAAGATATGCATATAATATAATTCTGAATATTCAACAGAAAACATCTACTTTCCTGGCTATTTGCCACGTCGAACATTGAATTATATCTGTTGAATATCCAAAAAAAGAGGGGAATGAAAAATCAAAATCCTCTGAAATTGAGAATCATCTCTCAAATTTATTGTTTATTTTAGAATTGAAATTAGGGCCGCCACCGACATCGGCCAACACCGATATATCGGCTATAAAATTTTGCTATGAATTTGTTGCTCTATAAGTGAGATAAAACTGAATTATAATCAAATGAATAAGCGAAGCTCAAGGTCATTTCCACAAATGTTTATAAATGAACGAAACTGGTAGATAACGAGAGAAAAACAACTACTTGCCTGTCTATATACCACGCAGAACATTGAATTACATCATCCCGATATCTATGCAATGATTATTCGTATAGACCAATAAGATCGCAAATGTGTCTTTCCTAAATGCTCAATTGTGCTTAAATTGTTCAGGAACTCTGGGCCACCCACTGACCGGTTTCGAGCTTTTGGCTTTCATCAGTATAGGGGTGTCCCAGATGGCTTCATGGTCGCCTCACGAGGCCCACGAGGCGTTCGCGAGATGGAATTTATTTTGGAGTATATCTTTCCTTCTACCCTCTAGGTGGCGCTCGTGTCCAGACAACATAATTCTGATTGAAATGTTTACTTCACGAAAAAAGTTGCTCTTGTGTGATTATATTAGTTATAATAAAACAGATTGTACATAGTCTCTAGATTCCACGAACAAAAAATAGAGAGAAAAGTTGCCCTTGAGAGCCAACTTACACTCACCTGCATAAAAACCTGCGGTAAAAAAATTAAACAAAATTTACTCTTACATCCTAATTGCTGCGCTGTGGCAAAAGTAAGTAGTTAAACTTAGCTTCTTTATGTTTTAGATTGGAGTATGATTCTTTCTCAACACAATGGTTCTTGATTATAAGACCGTGTTAGTTCATAATGCTCCTGTTACATTCGATTCAATTTTGAAATTTATTTTACCAATTTATTCGAATGAAAAATGGTAACTCAATCAGTTGACATTGAACTGGCAAGAAACATGTGTGATGTATCAAATGTAATTTTATAATATACACCTAGGTATCCCTCAAATGTGATTTTCAAAAAATTGTATTCCATCAGAAATCAGAAAGTTGACCAAAGGTCCGCATTTAAGTTGAGATTATCGTTTCAAATGACCCTGTATTCCATGTACCCACCCCGTGTAATTCATCATTCATTATCATTATTAGTCATAGATAAATACTTGTTTCGGGAATTGATAGGATCGAAGGGTGACGCAACTAATTAGTCATTCGGGACAAGGTGGTGAATCTTGTCAGTCTTGTGTTAGATGTCATCGTATACGGTCGGTCTACTTAAAGTGATCTTATTAATTTCAAGCAAGAATCTAGTGCATATCGCGAAATAGTTAAAAGTTTCTGGGAAAGCATGCAACTGATGAATCTGAAAATCTTATAGTATGTATAAATTGACATGCACGTCTAAAATATTTTAAACAATACGGCATTGCCGCTTCTACTAGAAAGTAGCAACACCTATGATTTTTCAAATGAAACTCTCTGTATTTCATTGCATTTTTAAATTCTCCCTGGAGTGCTGATTTCATCAATGTATCACACTAAACTTGTGATCTAGCGGGAACGATTACAGGGATAGAGGGTGTTCTAGATCAAGATTTTTCAACTTTAGGATTTTTTGTGTCGAAACAATATATTATTAGTCGAAACGGCTTCAGTGTCCCTATCTTATTTAACTTTCGATTTACTATCTACTATCATTTAATTAGAACAAATACATGGTGGTTCATGATTCAGAATTCTGATCACCCTGTATCTGTTCCAATTAAATGTCAGTGAATAGTGAATCAAAAGTTAAGATGGCTGCTTCGACGAATAATGAGTTTCGACACAAAAAAATCCTTAAGTTGAAAAATCTCCATTTTGACCACCCTATATATTTCTGTAATCATCGCTACTAGACCAACATTGATGAAATCAGCTCTTCAGAGAGAATCTATGAATACAATGAGATAAAGGGTGTTCCATTTGGAGAATCAAAGTTGCTGTTACTTTATAATACACCATCAAACTTTCAGATTCATCTGATACTTGGTTTGCCAGAAACTTATAATTAACGCTCATAGTGAAAAACCTGTATTGTTTAACGAGCACGGAAATTAGCATTCTGTGCGAGTTATTATACTCTACTTTTTCTACGGCTGTAACAGATAATAGTGACATTTTTTATTTCTTCGGCTATCTGATTTTCTCTTTAGTAATGCTCATCTTTTAGACAGAGCTGTCCTTGCTTGAAATTGGACATTTCATGAGAGATGAAATTTTGTGAAATGATAACACAAAGAAGTCATTGTGATATCGGATACGGAAATGAAATTGATGACATACAAAGTGCCTAATTAAAACAATGGCAATCAAGCAATTTTGTGGTATCGCCGTAGAAGAAGAACTGTTTTAATTCTACAACTGTGTAAAAGAGTGATAATAGTCTATCGAATACATCGTTCGGTATGGTGATTACATCGCGTTATTCTGTGTTGTGTCGGTGTTTTGTGATGTGTTTTGAGAATTCATATGTGGACTACATGCAGATTTCATACTGGTGAGTTTTTCAATGTTATATAACATCTCTAACATATCTTAAGTAACAAAAAATTAATCTAGCAATCCATAGTGAAAATTAGTTTTCTCACGAGAGCGATTAAGTACATGTTATACAGTGTTTTCGTGAAGTACTGAATCAATTAATTTTTAGCCAAATTATCCATTCCTGAGGAATCTTCTAGGACAGAACGATTCTTGTTTTCAATTTCCCACATTTATAAGGCACAAATTAAATAAACAGGGTTATTTACTTTTGAGTAATGACGTCCGCGACACTTTTTTCGAATGGAACACCCCATGTACTATAAAAAATTTTAAACCTCTATGGAAAGCTGAATATCAAAATTATATCACATGTTGAGTTTGTGTACAGTGTGTCTCACTTCTGATGGGAGCACCCCTGTATTTTTCGTTATTGTAGAGCTATGATTTTGAAATTTGCAGGAGCAAGGCATACCGGGTGATACAGATTCATAGTATACCCCCTCTTCTCCTTTGATTTTCTAGCAATATTCCTGAAATTTGAAACATCGAATATGCTCACTAGAGGGCACTTTCCTCATTTTAGGAATTTTGTATTTCTTCACCCTATATTTCTGTAATCACCCCCAACTAGACCGTACTAGACCCCCAAGTATGATACATTGATGAAATCAGCTCTTCAGAGAGAATCTATAAAATGCAATTAAATACGACAGGGTGTACCATTTGAAGAATCAAAGTTGCTGTTACTTTCTAATAGAAGCCAGAAACTTATGATTAACGCTCATCGTGAAAAACCTGTATCGTTTAACGAGCACGGAAATTAGCATTCCGTGCGAGTTATGCACCATACTTTTTCTACGGCTGTAACAGATAACAGTGACATTTTTTATTTCTTCGGCTCGTAGCCATCTGATTTTCTCTTATGTAATGCTCATCTATTAGACAGAGCTGTCATTGCTTGAAATTTGACATTTCATGGGAGATGAAATTTTGTGAAATAATAGCACATATCAGAAACGGAAATGAAATTGATGACATACAAAGTAGCTTTGAACGATGCAGCATTGCCACTTCTACTTTAAAGTAGCAACAACTATGACTTTTCGACTTTTCAAATGGAATGGAACCCTGTATTTCATTGCATTTCTAGATCCTTCCTGAATACATGATTTCATCGACACATGAAGGCTAGCGGGAATGATTATAGAAATATAGGGTGTTCAAAATCGAAATTTAAAAATCTTAGGATTCTTTTGTATCGAAACCATTCATTATCGGTCAAAACGGCTTTCATGTCTCTATCTCAACCATAAATTTACCATCTACTTCAATTAGAACAGATACAGGGTGATCAGAATTAAGAATCTTGAACCACCCTGTATTCGTTCCAATTGAATGTCAGTAGATAGTCAATGAAAACTTAATACAGAGACATAAAAGTCGTTTTGACCGACAATGAATAGTTTCGACACAAAAAAATCCTAATTGAAAAATCTCGATTTTGAACACCCAATATCTCTTTCTGTAAACATTACCGATAGACCCGAGGATAGACCCTAAGTTTGATATATTGATGAAATCAGCTCTTCAGGGAGAATCTAAAAATGCAATGAAATACAGGGTATTCTATTTGAAATAACAAAGTTGTTGCTGAGATAATTTCAAATGAAGAGAGCGAATTCAAATACATAAGCATGCATATTTTCATGGATTTCTCCCGACTGATTCTCGATATAGAGATAGTGTAAGCTCGTCGTGTCCTACCCTGTATGTTTCGTACCGTTATTGTTGTATTTTTTCCGGAATCAAGGAATACTTTCTTCTGATTTTCGAACTTCCTGTTCGAAACTGTATTTTTCAATAATCTACCATCTTTAATAACTGTGGTAGAGGGCGTAATCTTGATCTTGGCAAAATCTTCATATATGGTCAGGTCATAACTTTTGAACCACTGTGTATAATCGATTCATACTTGGTAGGCATATTCAACCCATATATTTCTCATCAAAACTAAATGGGAATCAAATTCAGAATTCAGATCCGTCTTCAGGCAAAACAGAAGACTTCTTCTTTTTTAACAGTGCGCATTCAATTTGAAAAATAGAATTTTTCCTCAAATTTCAACCTGATTAGAGCCGAATTAGGATGGATTTCGTTCCATAGAATAGTTTGTCAATTATTTTAGATATTTTCGAGTGCTCATTACATTTTCACACACACAAATGTCAATTGGAGGCGCGCTCATAAAAAGTAGGCCACATTGTTTATCATTATCCTACTCTTTCCAGTTATCAAAACATATCTACAGATTTTGAGAAAGATTATATTTTCAGCCTGTGTTCAATTTTTTCAAATCGTTAGACTTTCGAAAATAATACTGTCAGTATATCCGTGTTCAACACTTCATCTTATATTTTATATACTATATATCTTTTTCCCCCGTATAATTCCATTATCACCATGATTCATAGATTTCCTAGGTGATAGGTGTTTCGAGCCGATACCACTCGATACATCTAGAAATCTTTGCCTATTCGTCCTCGTGGTATTTTTTTTTCTACTCGAGAAATGTTCTACAAGAAAATATTTGTTGTCCATTATGTCTTTGTGTCAGATTCTTTCAAATAGTGAGATTCCAAAATAAATATTATTGAGTAATCCTTTCAAATCGTAAGATTTTCAACAATATAAATACAAATTTTCAAATACAATATTTTCAAAAAAAACATTGTTTGCCTGTATGTCACTGTGGTAAATTATTTCTTCATAATGGGAAGGGTTCTATCTTTTCACTACATATTGTATGGTCAAGTCTTCCATAATTACGAGAGATTTTTGGAAATAATATATTTTCATCCTGTGTAAAATTCTTTCATATCGTGAGTGATACTTGGATAAAAATACCACCTGTATACAAAATATCTCCCCCCCTTGTTTAATTTTATTATCATCATCAGTCATATTAATCGGTTAACATCATGATTCAACTTATTAATCATTCATTCGGGACAAGGTGGTAAGTCAAGACAGTCTTATACTAGATGTCATCACGTACGGTCGGATATTGTGATCGACATTGAAAAATACGCGAAAGGAATTATTTATCGTTCCAAATGGAGTGTTCCCTAGAAAATGAGTGATAGTTAGGTGTTTTTGTATTCCTCATTCAATAATTCATATCGTGATCGAGTGTTGTTCTGGTGTTTCGTGATGGAAAATCGAAAATTCCAAACAATGGAACTGCAGAAATCATTTTTGATTTTTTTCACGCTGGTGAAATTTTTCAATTTTTTTTTAATATGAGTGATAGTATAATCTAATAGGTATTTTGCGTCGATACCACTCGATACATCTAGAAATCTCAGAGTAGGTACTCCTTTGATTTATTTTCACTACGTGTGACCAATGTTGCGGTTCATATACGTATTTTTTGTGAGAAATGTATGCGATTAGAACGAACCCGAGAGAAATTAATCAATCCGTATCGCAGAAAGTGTTTTGTCAACACAACCTGGACCTAAAATCTATCACTTTTTTCCCCTGTGTAATGAATACCTATATGCCTATTCGTCCTCGTGTTATTTTTTTTTGTTCTACTCGAGAAATGTTCCACAAGAAAATATTTGTTGTCCATTATGTCTTTGTGTCAGGTTCTTTCAAATAGTGAGTTTCCAAAATGAATATTATTGATTAATCCTTTCAAATCGTAAGATTTTCAAAAATATAAATACAAATTTTCAAATACAATATTTTTAAAACAAACATTGTTTGCCTGTATGTCACTGTGGCATCGTCCACCAATATTGGTGGACGATGACTGTGGTGAATTATTTCTTGATAATGGGAAGGGTTCTATCTTTTCACTACATATTGTATGGTCAAGTCTCGGGTCAAGTCTTCCATAATCACGAGAGATTTTTGGAAATAATATATTTTCAGCCTGTGTAAAATTCTTTCATATCGTGAGTGATACGTAAATAAAAATACCACCTGTATATAAAATATCTCTTCCCCTTGTGTAATTTTCTTATCATCATTAGTCATATTAATCGGTTAACATCATGATTCAACTTATTAATCATTCATTCGGGACCAGGTGCTAAGTCAAGACAGTCTTATACTAGATGTTATCACGTACGGTCGGATATTGTGATCGACATTGAAAAATACGCGAAAGGAATTATTTATCGTTCCAAATGGAGTGTTCCCTAGAAAATGAGTGATAGTTATGTGTTTTTGTATTCCTCATTCAATAATTCATATCGTGATCAAGTGCTGTTCTGGTGTTTCGTGATGGAAAATCGAAAATTCCAAACAATGGAACTGCAGAAATAATTTTTAATTTTTTGCACGCTGGTGAGTTTTTTCAAATTTTTTTTATTATGAGTGATAGTATAATCTGATAGGTATTTTGCGTCGATACCACTCGATACATCTAGAAATCTTAGAGTAGGTACTCCTTTGATTTATTTTCACTACGTGTGACCAATGTTGCGGTTCATATACGTATTTTTTGTGAGAAATGTATGCGATTAGAACGAACCCGAGAGAAATTAGTCAATCCGTATCGCAGATAGTTTTTTGTCAACACAAGCTGGACCTAAAATCTACTACTTTTTTCCCTTGTGTAATGAATACCTATATGCCTATTCGTCCTCGTGTTATTTTTTTTCTACTCTAGAAAAGTTCCACAAGAAAATATTTGTTGTCCATTATGTCTTTGTGTCAGATTCTTTCAAATCGTGAGATTCCAAAAAAAATATTATTGAGTAATCCTTTCAAATCGTAAGATTTTCAAAAATACAAATACAAATTCTCAAAAACAATATTTTTAAAACAAACATTGTTTGCCTGTATGTCACTTTGTTAAATTATTTCTTGATGATTGGAAGGGTTCGATCTTTTCACTACATATTGTATGTTAAAGTCTTTCAGAATCACGAGAGATTTTTGGAAATAATATATTTTCAGCCTGTGTGAAATTCTTTCATATCGTGAGTGATTCTAGAAAAAAAATACCACCTGTATACAAAATATCTCCCCCCTTGTTTAATTTTATTATCATCATTAGTCATAGATGAATCATCTGTTCGGATATTAATCGGTTAACATCATGATTCAACTTATTAATCATTCATTCGGGACCAGGTGGTAAGCCAAGACAGTCTTATATTAGATGTCATCACATACGGTCGAGTTTTGTGATCAACATTGAAAAATACGCGAAAGGAATTATTTATCGTTCCAAATGGAGTGTTCCCTGAAAAATGAGTGATAGTTATGTGTATTTGTATTCCTCATTCAATAATTCATATCGTGATCGAGTGTTGTCCTGGTGTTTCGTGATGGAAAATCGAAAATTTCAAACAATGGAACTGCAGAAATCATTTTTCACTTCTTTCACTTCTTTCACGCTGGTAAGTTTTTTTTTAAATTTTTTTATTATGGGTGATAGTATAATCTGATAGGTGATAGGTATTTTGAGCCGATACCACTCGATACATCTATAAAGCTTAGAGTAGGTACTCCTTTGATTTATTCTCACTATACGTGCGGTTCATATACGTATTGTTTTGTGAGAAATTTATGTGATTAGAACAAACCCGAGAAATATTTGTCAATCCGTATCGCAGAAAGTGGGCACAATTTGAATTCGGTTCACACTGTTCGCTATAGCCCTGAAACTGTGAAAAATTTTGGAATTTTCAGAAGGACCCCAAATGAACAAAAAATTGTTCTTTCAACTTTACCTTGAGACATTTCTCAAATTGTCCCATTATGTATTTTACTTAGAGAGTGATATCAAAAATTAACCTTCAGGTTTGGCAGTCATAACTTTTTTCCTTGTCAACCGATTTTCAAAATCTCAGGCTCATTTTGATAATGAAACTTCAGATGAAGAGATATCATGATCAAAAGTGACTCAAGATGAACATTGCACGATGTGTCTCACTCCTAATGGAAGCATTCCTGTATCTTTCATATTTGATGAGTTAGGATTCTGAAACTTGCAGGAGCGGTAGATAGGGTGAGTCAATAGTGTGTTTCCCTTCGATATTAGCCAAACCGTCAGGTATATAAAAAAAATTTGAATACAACAGTGATAGCATTTTATGAGAGCTATCTCCTAAAATTATTTTCATATATATAGGATGTTAGAATTCCAAGATATCTTCTGATGATGGGTGTTTTTAAATGAGACACCATATTATTACATTTTCAAATTTTTCCTGAAGAGCTGATTTCATCAATGCATCACACTTGGGGTCTAGCGGAACTGATCACAGAGTTATAGGGTGTTCAGAATCGTAAATTTTCAAAGTTGGAATTTTTTTGTGTCAGAACTATTAATTATTGGTCAAAACGGCTCACATGTCCCTCTCAACGTTTGATTTACCATCTAGTGCAATTTGATTGAAATAGATGCAGGGTAATCAGAAATCTTGAATTTTGAACCACCCTGTATTTGTTCCGATCAAGTGTCAGTAGATGGCGAATTAAAACTTGAAATAGGGGCATGTAAGCCGTTTTGACCAATAATGAATAGTTTTAACACAAAAAATCACAAAGTTGAAAAATATAGATTTTGAACACCCTATATCTCTATAAACATTTCAGCTAGTCCCCAAGTGCGATACATTGATGAAATCAGCTCCTGAGGGAGAATCTGAAAATGTTATAATATACAAGATGTATCCTTCGAAAACACCGATCATTCACCCTATGGATATGAAAATAATTTTAAGGTGATATTTCCCAAGAAACCCTAAAACTGTTGTATTCGAATTTTTTCTATATATCTGAAAACTTACCACCCTGCATATCTTCTGATCTGCGAATATAACAATTTTCGGAAAAAACAGGTCGATTTATATGTCGAGGGGGAAGTAAAATAACGGTACCAACTAGAATGATTTATTTTGAAGAATCGTGTCTAGGAAGAAATGCAATTTTTCAGAGTGGTATTCAAAGCAATTGCTCAAAATGTGCTCCATTATTCTCTAGACAATAGTACAGCCTATTTTCGAATTCTTTACGAACTTTTTGAAACGTTTCCCGATTGATTTGTCTGCATCCTGAAATGATTCTCCTTTCGAGTTCATCAATATCTTCTGGTGGTGTCTTATAAATCATTGTTTTCAACTAACCCCACAGAAAATAGTCAAGAGGTGTCAAATCTGGAGAGCTTGCTGGCCATTCTATGGCACCTCTTCTGCCAATCCACTGCCTGGGAAATCGTTGATTCAACCATTCTCTCACCTCTAAAAAAAACGTGGTGGAGCTCCATCCTGCTGAAAAAACAGGTTATTTTTGTCTCTATAGATTGTGTAATGAGGGGATCAATTGTATTTTCCAATAAATCCCGGTACGATTGTCCATTTAAATTGTCTTCAATGAAGACTGTAATCTTCGCAGATCAAAAGATATGCAGGGTGGTAAGTTTTGAAATGAGAGCCCTGTAGAAGGAGAATACACTATTGACTCACCCTGTATACTGAAAATACACAATATGACCAAGTGAAGTCATCTTCAGTGATAGATACTGGTTGCTGACAGCCATGGAACCACTCACGAAAATGGAATAGGCGAGTGGACTTGGACTATTTTTATTAATTTCTTAAATAGAATCATCACTAAAATAACTTTAAATTTAATATATGTTTAGAAATTTTCGTTCGATTTTAAGGTGCTAAGATCAACAATAATGCCACGGTATTTTCAAACGGCTGAAGATTTACCGCGAGTGAAAACAGACTTCACGATTTCGTAAGTAGAAACAAACCATAGCACAGTTGCCATATGTTGAAATACTATTATAACTTCAGGAATATTATTTTTTCTCAATAATTCATAAATTCATACGAAATCAATTGTCTCAAGATATTATCCTCATCTGTTGTAGCTTATTGCATATAATACATTCGTGTCAATATTAATATTATTATATTGATTCACACTAGAGGGCATTTGAGGGTAAACGTGACAACACGGCGCACGAATTGTGGGCGGTGCCTTGTCAGTTCTCAGCATTCAACACATTGTTGCCGAGTCTTCAACATCAACATGATATTTTGTTATGGAGTACAAGAGATATTCAGACATGCTGGTTGCTCGAAAAAGGACTCTAATCTTTTTGATAAATTGATTATAATTGGTTAGGGGAGGTAGGCGCATGGTGGGTTAGGTATATACAGTGTTCTTCATTGCAGAGAAAATTGTTGCTTATCTGCCCGCCTCGTCTTCATTGAGATAGTAGATGAATTACAAAAATATGTCGCGTTCCAGTTACGAATGTTGAAAACAATATCCAGACTTTTCATAGATATATATTCTATGAAGGTCTCACGATTCAAATTTGAAATTGATACTTCGTTTTAGATCCGAGCAGTACATTATTGGTTGGCCTTCAAGGTCCATTATAATATGACCCACCTAAGTAAAAATCTGGAAGATGCCTACTGAAAAAGCCACTATTCGGATGGAAAGCGGATATGTAGCAATCCAGTTACGGACGATGAAAATATCATTCAGGTATGTCTCATTTGAATGTACTTTGATTAATATGTAATGTTTAGTTGCAGATCCGAGAAGCAGTGTTAGATACTTGCCACTCAATCGGAGAAAATCACGCAGTCAAGACCAACGGAACAGAAGATCCGCAAAGAGAACTGACCAGAGTATACTTTACAGAATTCAGATCCTTATATCCGTACGGAAGGCGATATATTGATATCCTTTCCAGATTCTCAAGAAAACAGATAGACAGATATTCACCTTTATGTCTCTATGGAAACACGACAGGTACCCTTACGAGGGGAGAGTATCAACTCGGCGTTTATAAACCCTCTCTGCAAAGGAGGTAGGCGCATGGTGGGTTAGGTATATACAGTGTTCTTCATTGCAGAGAAAATTGTTGTTTATCTGCCTGCCTCGTCTTCATTGAGATAGTTGATGAATTACAAAAATATGTCGCGTTCCAGTTACGAATGTTGAAAACAATATCCAGACTTTTCATAGATTTATATTCTATGAAGGTCTCACGATTCAAATTTGAAATTGATACTTACTTAGTTTTAGATCCGAGCAGTACATTATTGGTTGGCCTTCAAGGTCCATTATAAAACCCTCCTAAGCAAAAATCTGGAAGATGCCAACTGAAAAAGCCACTATTTGGGTAGAAAGCGGATATGTAGCAATCCAGTTACGGACGATGAATATATCATTCAGGTATGTCTCAGTTGAATGTACTCTGATTAATATGTGATGTTTAGTTGCAGATCCGAAAAGCAGTGTTTGATACTTAATTGCCACTCAATCGGAGAAAATCACCCAGTCAAGACCAACCGAACAGAAGATCCGCAAAGAGAACTGACCAGAGTATACTTTACAGAATTCAGATCCTTACATTCGTACGGAAGGCGATATATTGATATCCTTTCCAGATTCTCAAGAAAACAGATAGACAGATATTCACCTTTATGTCTCTATGGAAACACGACAGGTACCCTTACGAGGGGAGAGTATCAACTCGGCGTTTATAAACCCTCTCTGCAAAGGAGGTAGGCGCATGGTGGGTTAGGTATATACAGTGTTCTTCATTGCAGAGAAAATTGTTGTTTATCTGCCTGCCTCGTCTTCATTGAGATAGCTGATGAATTACAAAAATATGTCGCGTTCCAGTTACGAATGTTGAAAACAATATCCAGACTTTTCATAGATTTATATTCTATGGAGGTCTCACGATTCAAATTTAAAATTGACACTTACTTAGTTTTAGATCCGAGCAGTACATTATTGGTTGGCCTTCAAGGTCCATTATAAAACCCTCCTAAGCAAAAATCTCTTAGATGCCTACTGAAAAAGCCACTATTTGGGTGGAAAGCGGATATGTAGCAATCCAGTTACGGACGATGAATATATCATTCAGGTATGTCTCAGTTGAATGTACTCTGATTAATATGTGATGTTTAGTTGCAGATCCGAAAAGCAGTGTTTGATACTTGCCACTCAATCGGAGAAAATCACCCAGTCAAGACCAACCGAACAGAAGATCCGCAAAGAGAACTGACCAGAGTATACTTTACAGAATTCAGATCCTTATATTCGTACGGAAGGCGATATATTGATATCCTTTCCAGATTCTCAAGAAAACAGATAGACAGATATTCACCTTTATGTCTCTATGGAAACATGACAGGTACCCTTACGAGGGGAGAGTATCAACTCGGCGTTCATAAACCCTCTCTGCAAAGGAGGTAGGCGCATGGTGGGTTAGGTATATACAGTGTTCTTCATTGCAGAGAAAATTGTTGTTTATCTGCCTGCCTCGTCTTCATTGAGATAGTTGATGAATTACAAAAATATGTCGCGTTCCAGTTACGAATGTTGAAAACAATATCCAGACTTTTCATAGATTTATATTCTATGAAGGTCTCACGATTGAAATTTGAAATTGATACTTAGTTTTAGATCCGAGCAGTACATAATTGTTTGACCTTCAAGGTCCTTAATATAAATCCACGTATTTGAAAATGTGGAAGATGCCTACTGGAAAAGCCACTATTCGAAAAGAAAGCGGATATGTAGCAATTCAGTTATGGACGATGAAAATATCATTCAGGTATGTCTCAGCTGAATGTACTCCGATTAATATGTGATGTTCAGTTGCAGATCCGAAAAGCAGTGTTCGATACTTGCCACTCAATCGGAGAAAACCACCCAGCCAAGACCAATCGAACAGAAGATCCGCAAAGAGAACTGACCAGAGGATACTTTACAGAATTCAGATCCTTATTATATTCGTACGGAAGGCGATATATTGATATCCTTTCCAGATTCTCAAGAAAACAGATAGACAGATATTCACCTTTATGTCTCTATGGAAACACGACAGGTCGACAGGTAAAAACAGACGTCACGATTTCGTAAGTAGAAACAAACCCATAGCACAGTTGCCATATGTTGAAATACTATTATAACTTCAGGAATATTATTTTTTCAATGATTCACATATTCTCAATTTTGTATTGGTTTTATTCCTAACTATAGACATGAAAAATCAATTGTCTCAAAATATTTCCTCATCTGTTGTAGCTTATTGCATATAATACATTCGTGTCAATATTAATATTATTATATTGATTCACACTATAGAGGGCATTTGAGGGTAAACGTGACCACACGGCGCACCAATTGTGGGCGGTGCCTTGTCAGTTCTCAGCATTTAACACATTGTTGCCGAGTCTTCAACATCAACATGATATTTTGTTATGGAGTACAAGAGATATTCAGACATGCTGGTTACTCGAAAAAGGACTTTTGATAAATTGATTATAATTGGTAACTTGACAACGTTGCTTCATGAGTGGAAATTAAAGATTATTTTTGCAGTATTGCAGCATCATTGCAGAGAAAAGTGTTGTCCATCGGCCTGCCTCGTCTTATTCATTGAGATAGTTGATGAATTGATGAATTACAAAAATATATCGGGTTCCAGTTACGAATTTTGGAACAATATCGATCCAGACTTTCCATAGATTTATATTCTTTGTAGGTCTCACGATTCAAATTTGAAATTAATACTAAGTTTCAGATCCGAGCAGTACATTATTTGGCATTTAAAGTCCTTAATATAACCATTGATTATATACACTAGTCACGTTATTGAAAATGTGGAAGATGCGCCTATACTGGAAAAACCACTATTCGGAAAGGAGGCGGATATGTAACAATCCAGTTACGGACGATGAAAATATCATTCAGGTATGTCTCAGATTCAATATCCCTGTACTTTATCTAATGATATTCATTTTCTGATTCAACTGTTCTTCGATTAATATGTGATGTTGAGTTACTGCATTTCGTTCCACTAGACATGATTAAAAAAGTTCAGTCTATGAAAAATAAACGAAAATACAAACACTAAAGAATTGTACAACCAAAAACGCAAATATTGGAATTTCAGTCACAATCAATCACATACGCGCTAAAACCAATTTAAAAATTTCAAATTCATAGCCATATTGGTTTAACAAGTTTCGTCTTATTTTTTCCCTGCGTCGGCATCAACGCCTGTTGGTCGATTTCGTTAAATCGTTAAATATAGAGACAGAACTTGTGGTCCTGCTTTGAGGACAGCTACAGCTATTCTTCATATAATTGAGTAGTAGATATATGGGAAAACACATTGATCAATAGGGATAGGGAGAATAATGATGGGAGAATCTTGAATCGAACAAACAACAAACCATCAAACCAATCAAACCGTCAATCAAATCAAAGCGAAAATGCAGACGACTCAGACGAGTAGTCAAGATCATAATGTTCAATTTGGAAATGATATTCCTGTTAACAGTGATCTATTATATATCACAGTAAGTAGAAAACATGTTTTTTTATATAATAATCTCTGGGTGTCTTGAATTTACAGAATATATTGCCAAAATGGAAAACAAAAATAATTGATGTCAAACAGACATCAAGTGAACATCTGCAAGTGCAATTTATAATTGCTGCACAAACAAAGGAAGACATCAAGTTATGGCTTGATGAATTGCAAGATAAGAATAAAACAACATATGTCATCAAATCTACAGACTCTGTGAAAGGTCAAAGGCTTAAGTTTAAACAGAGGTTACATTGTCATCATAATACTATCAAATCCTCTGCAGTTTATGATCCAACATTGAGAATGAGCAGGAGGAATACAAATTGTCCATCCAAAATAACCATTAAATTATATGTTATTGAAAAACATTACAAGACTCGGAAGAAAAACCCTCCTGACCCTGAAATGCCCTGTGAAATATGTTTTATTGTTACCCATAATCATGGTACACAAAATGCAGAGACTCTTCGATTCAGAAAAGTATCAAAAGAAGTCAAGGAAAAATTGATAGAGATGTATAAAAACGGGCATACACCAGCTACAGCATTAGAATCAATCAAAATGGATATAAGCTTCCTTCAAGATAATTCAAAAATGTTAGCTGACAGAAAATATTGTCCCGATTATAATTACTGTTACTATATTTATAGAAAGGAGTTTAGATTAATAACAAATTCTACCAGATAGTTATAATAGAATGTGAACATTTTCAATAAACCCTGATGAAAGTATATATATATTATTTATTACCTAATTATATTTTTCTACCTTCCTTGAGATTTATTATTCTTCCATAAAGAAACTTTCTTCAATCAAGCAATTATTTGAATGTTGAAGCTGGAAACTATATTTTTCTCCAAGCCGCAGGGATAGTGGCTTTTTTCTGCCGCTCAACAGGCAGAAAAGGTGTACTTTTACTGCCTAGGCAGAAAAAGTTTGTTGCTATGCAACTTTCCAAAAAATTCAAATGAAATTAGTAATCAAAATTGACACTACCATTGGGTGAACACAAAATAATGGAGTTTTCAATAAAAAAATTACACAGAATTGGTTTTATATCATTTGGAGAAAAAATGCTATGTTTAACACGGCACCAAATGTAGATTAACTGCCTTGGCTGGATTCCTAGCCTCGCTACGCTCGGCTATGAACTATCAGCCGCGGCAGTCAATCTACTATACTTTTCTGCCTAGTAAAACAAATAACTATTCTCTCAATTTTGAAGCTTTAAACCATATAATCTACTATAAAGCTCTCTTTAGATCGGTATAAGGAAGAGTTGGCAGGAAGGAAGGAAAAAAGTATTAATTTGACTCAACAAATAAGCCCCTTGAGATTGATTTTGAAGCTGACTTTTGAAACACCCTGTATATTAGGCAAAGATTCTTGGAAAAAGTGATCTCCTTTCGGTAGGTAAATAATCTAAGGTAATCTCATGCAGACATGATATTTTCATTCTTTTCGTATATTCGATATTCTCAAGGGAATTAAAAAATATCGCCACAGCAAAGCAACAACACTGAGCGAGAGGTCATAAATGTCATAATATGTCCTCTCTCCCGCAAGGAACCAGGGGATTCAATATCAATACTCGCAAATCACGGAACTAAGAGACTGTGCTAAGAGTGCCTATACGGAACATATTACATAGCATATATCTACTATTCCTATATATGGCGCATCGCCCAAAAATGGGACCAAAATTAGAGGTACTTTTTGAATCTATAAGGACGGAAAGTGAAGGATGGAAACTGCTGACGTGAGGATCAGATTTCAAGTTAGGTTAGGTTCGTTAATAATTATTTGATCATAATAAAATATTAAAAATCATCAATTGTTGATAATACCACAGTATAGTACAATTGTGCAGGTCAACAAGAAAATTTGAAAATTCAAACTTACTTATGAAAAGAGGATTCCTGTCTATTCTTTCCTCTGCAAATAATACTGCATTTCGTTCCACTAGACATGGTTAAAAACGTTCATTCTATGAGAAATAAACGGAAACACAAACACTTGTTGTACAACTAAAACGCAAATATTCGAATTTCAATCACAATCAATCACATACGCACTAAAAGTAAGTTAAAAATTTGAAATTCGTAGCCATATTCGTTTACCAAGTTTCGTACTATTTTTTCCCTACGTCTGCATCAACGCCTATTGGTCGATTTCGTTACCTATAGAGATAGAAGTATATATGTAGTAGATCTATCAGATGTGACAGATACAATGGAGGTAAACATGTAAACATACTCATAGATGTAGAGTAAAGCGGCGTTCACAACCAAACTTTTCACGTTTTGCTTTTTACGTTTCGTATTCTGATTGGTGAAGCAAAATCTGAGATTAAACGTGAATTAAACTTATGCAAATGTCATTCACAACAAAACGTGACTTTTTCCGCTTTTCTCAGTTGCCTTGATTTTGTCATTTTTGTTTCATCCTAAAATGAAGTGGAATAATCATAACAATACTATTGATTAGATAATTAAAAATGTTCGTATGGCTGGCGGTGACGTAAATTGATCCTTATTCAATACTTGAAGTGAAAAATCAATCCTCAAGAAGAAAATAATAAATTGAACAGTATACCTTTCTACTATTCCGTGGATTCACGAAAGAATCATGAGCAAAAACATTAACATAACTTCCATATAGAATGTTTCATACATGTATTGTTCTGTAGTATTTTCTATTTTTATAACAATATAATTTGTCAATTGTTACTATTTTCACAGACGATGGCTTCTTGCAACGCAAAAAGCTGAATATTTTCAGCTTTTTGCGTCATTTCAATTACATATTTTGCTTCACCAATCAGAATGCGAAACGTAAAAAGCAAAACGTAAAAAGTTTGGTTGTGAACGCCGCTTAAGACCAAGGTCTATTAACTTCTATATAAGACCACGTAAGACCTCATAGAGCAGATTTGAGCAGAACATAATCATCCACTGAGCACTAAACTAGATATTTTAGTCATGAAACAACTTCACATTTTTGATTTAACTGCAAATAGTAATAGATTCATGACGGAACGTAACCTCCATGAAATAGTAATAGATCTATTACAAAAGTAATGACAATAACAACTCTGCTTTATCGTTGCCACTATAGGTCTGTTCGTTTATGTTGCTGAACTTGCTTGATTTTCAGATTCTGTTTCCATCGGTTCATGAAATGATGTAAACAGAGTCATTGAAAAAAATCAAGTTTATCAGGTAGAGCAAACACAAACGAACAGGCCTATTGGTGTTTGACAAAACTCTCGTACTCTCGTACCAGTCGTACCGTACCAGGAAGGACTGGAAGGAGCCATAACTGTTCTGTTCCGACCCTGATGGCAGTAGAAGAGAAAGTATATCATTGAATATCGCCGATAGCGATAGTGATTAATTAAATTAATAAGCACGAGACGCCGATGTTTCCAAATTCATTGTTTGAAGTTTGAACTGTCACTAGTGTCACTACTGTCAGGTCAGCAGTGGTCAATGCCCAATGGTCAACAACTTGAGCCTTGAGCGACATCGACATGGTCTGTCTGTCTGTCTGTCGTTGAAACGAAAATATCGTCGGTTCCGCCCCCTATTTTAATATAAAATTATTAAAATTCCTTTCAAAATTGTGAAAAATATAGTCGAAATGTGTTCGTTATAGTTAAAATTTGAATTTATCACATTCCTAATATTGTTTCTGATTATTCAGTTTAAATTTGGAATATTATATTGTTCAAATCATGCTTTGTAGAATGTGATTTGGGTTGATGATTAGCCTGGTATTTGTTATTCTCTTTCTCAAGTAGTAGTTGTCAGCTAGTCTAATTGTTTATAATTTACCATTTGAACTCTGCTGTGCCCTTTATAAAAAGGTTTAATTCAATATAAATTGGCATGGTTACATAGTCACAATGACGGTCGATTTCAATGATTACTTTTGGGTGAGTATTCTTATTGGAATTGAAAATGTAGATGAATAGAAGTATTATTTTAACTAATTATTTTCTAGGGAGAAAAGAACAACGGATTCGATGTTTTGTACCATAATATGAAATATGGATTAGTTGCAAGCAAAGAATTTGCAGACTTTTTGAGAGAAAGGTAGCCTCATTCAATGAATTTGCAATTTTTCTGTACTTCAATCTTGTAGGTCAAATGTAGAAGAAAACAACTCAAAGCTTCTTAGCAAATTAGCCAAACAGGCTGGTAGTTGTTGTGTGCATGGTACATTTGCACCATTATGGCAAGTACTAAAGACTTCTGCAGAACGATTATCTGCTCTCCACATGCAAATGGTACAGAAAGTTTCAGACCTAGTCAAGGAAGTCAGCAAATATGCTGAGGATCTCCAGAAGAAACATAAATTGGTAAGACATCTACCATTTTATATAAATCAGAATCATGTACTAAGTATATATTACAGAATGCTGTAGATTATTTGAATGTATGCTATTGTAGGTCAAAGAAGAGGAATCTGGAACACTTGATGCAGTACAATTGATGCAAAACATCACTCTGAATGTTCAGAAATCAAAAGACACTTATACCCAAAGAGGTCTAGATTTAGAACGTTTACAAAAAGACAGCACATCTGCAAAAGAGATAGAAAAAGCTGAACAAAAATTGAAAAAGGCCCATGAAGATTACAAAAGTTTCTTAGAAAAGTACAGCAGTATCAAAGAAGACTTTGAAAAGAAAATGTCAGTAACATGCAAAAACTTTCAAGAACTTGAAGTGAATCATCTAGGTCATATGAAAGAGTTTTTGAACAAATATGCTGAGGTTATTGAATGGACCCATGAACAAATGGGACATGTACATAGAGAATTTAGGCAACAATGTGTGGAATTGACAGTAGATCAGTTACTTGAACAATTTGTTCATAGCAAATCAACAGGACTTGAGAGACCAGGTACTAATAGTTATGCAATCAAGTGATTTGATGATCAACAGAATTGGAATGCTGGTGTGTTTTTTTTTTAAACAGTGGCATTTACTGTTCTGCACTTAATTTGCAAATGTGCATGAAGCACCAAAATGTATAGTTTTTCAATAGGAACATGGTTTATGTAGATGAATTTAAATTTCTAATCCACCCTGATGAATAATGACCAGGCTAATTCATGGTGGATGGCACATTAGATGTTTCTGGTGAAGCAGACACGAGATCATTATGAAAATTTGATGGAGAGCATATTCAGACACTATCTACCCAACTAAAATATTTTCAACATTGTGGTGTTGCCACTTCTATCACAAAGTAGTAGCAACTTTGATATTTCAAAAGGAGCACCCTGTATATTATCATATTTTCAAGAATCAAGACTCATTTATTTCAAATCCAGTACAGGATAGAATTAACATGTTGCATAATGATACTTTTCATAATCCTAAATATATTGATATACTGGGTGACACAGGATATTGGGCCACCCCTGTAACTTCTGCATTTGTAAAGGAATTTTTCTGAAATTTGATACAGTTGTATAAGCAACAGTTTCTTTGATCACATTACAATCCAATATGGCAGACTTCCGGTTCTTCTGGAAATGCCAGCAACTTTGTTTTTTCTATTGGAACACCCTGTATATTTTTACATATATTCGAATTCAACAGGTCAAAACAAGTGCATTCCTCATGTTAAATGGAATTTTTTCCAAAAATTTAAATTAAGATTGTGTTTTCATTTCAAATGAGATGTGGTCAATGCTATCCAGAATAAGTCCTACACAATAGAGAAACATAATTTCTTCTGAAAAATAATTTTTCGTGTCACTTTTAGATGAATCAATTGAGTCACATCACATTTTTATCAAAAATTCATTTTTTCTTAATCACATGAAATGTTTCCCTAACACAGCAGCTTCATCAGGTGAAATATACTGGTACAATGAAAAAGATTTCATTGTACCAGTATTTCACCTTTCTCTAGGAGTGGAAAGAATTCATCATCGGTCAATAAACGGCATTTATGTCCCTATCTTAATTTTTGATTTACTATCTACTGACATTTATATGTAGCAGATACAGGAGGATCATAATTTTTAATCTTCAACCTTGTATTTGTTTCAATTAAATGTCAGTAAAAAGTAAATCTATATAATAACTTGATCACTCCTTAGTAGTAGAGTGCCAATCGAATCCTATCGTTCACCCTGTGGGAAATCGGAGGTAAAAAGCTGTGACATGGCTAGAATTGTTACCTACCATCTCCAGATCATGGATCCACTTGTCGTCAAAAAATCGTCCCGTGCGTTTGGGGGGTAGGGGGTAATTTATAAAAAAATATGGATTTTTTTTTTATTCCTGGAAAATATTTATGGGTTTCAGAACTTCCACCCTGTTGAATCTTGATTTCGTGTGACAAGTAGAACAAATTATAGAAAATTTTGAAATTTACTAATTACTAAAACTGTCAATGTACATGGGACGAGAAATGCCTCCTGAAAGAGCTATGGCCCCCCGAAAGGGTGCCCTTGAAGATGATATTTCTTGAGTAATTCCGAAACTCCATGTAATGAAAAAATGCCCTTTGGTACAAGAACTGAAATTTCTATGCCCAATGCGGTGTAAATAAAATCATTTCAAAATGTCGATCAGGATCGAGTGTACAATACAGGGTGGGACTATATTAAATATTGCTCCAAATTTTTTTTTGCATATTTTTCGACAAGGACCCCGCACTTTTAGTACGTAAAATGGTTCTCGGTGAAATTTTCTGAATTTTCAGTATGTTGTAGAATTCGATGAACTGATTGAACCTGCAGAATCGTAAAGTTCTTCGATGAACAGATTCTGAGATACAGGGCGTTGAAGTTACAAATCGTTATTTTTCATTTAATTATTTTCTCGAAATTCAAAGATGCCAAGTACAATTTTCTTCGCTCATATCATTAACGAACCTTCATATTACTCAACATAATTCAGATGGTTCAGATGATGTAATTGTTTACAGAGTGAAACATATAAACATTTCAGTGATGTCTGAAAATTCGATGTAATAATGAAATATCGAAAAAATAATTCAGGCATGCAATATACTATTCTCATTCCATCATGAATCACAATTCATACATTTCATACAGGGTGATTTGAAAAATTGGTGAAACCTAAGACCGATTTATTCAAACACATCCTGTATATTCGAGTGAATTGTTAACCTCCCAAGATAGCTGATACCGTATGAACATGATTTCGTTGAGATATATAGGGTGATCATGAAGATTTTCGATGATGAAAATGACAAAAAATCGTGTTTTTTGAAATCACCCTGTTATTCATGATTAACTCGGTGAAATTCCCTAATTATTCTTTAATATATTCATCATTCGCTCCTCAACGCTGTCTTGAAAATTCAGTTCCCTATCATGACGGGTGTCATAGTTATTAATTCAGGAACTTACCATTTGCATGAAGAGATGAAGAGACTTGTTCACTTACATTCGCATAGTAGCCGATATTTTTCACAAATAGTGAAACGTGAGAATGTGGAGACGAAAATAAGTTGAGGATTCATGTACAGGGTGAACATTAAAAATTCAATAACAATAGCAGATATATGGATTTAATAATATTAATATAATGTACAGATAGTTAGGCGAATTTCGTTGGTAATATGAAAATGATGGAAACGCCTGATTCTGAGTGGAAAACAAATGTGAAAAAATCTGTCGATTCCAAGATTCAACTCTAAATGGAAGCGTGAAAGACCGAATCATTCTCCCATCTCCTAGGTATTGTTCGTTTTTCATTTTGGCAGAGCTTGTATACCAACGAAATTCGCCTAACTATCTGTACATTATATTAATATTATTAAATTCATATATCTGCTATTGTTATTGAATTTCTAATGTTCACAATGTATATGAATTCTAAACCTAATTTGGTCTCCACATTCTCTCGTTTCACTATTTGTGAAAAATATCGGCCACTATGCGAATGTAAGTGAACAAGTCTCTTCAACTCTTCATGCAAATGGTAAGTTCCTGAATTAATAACTATGACACCCGTCATGATAGGAAACTGAATTTTCAAGACAGCGTTAAGGAGCGAATGATGAATATATTGAAAAATAATTAGGGAATTTCACCGAGTTAATCATGAATAACAGGGTGATTTCAAAAAACACGATTTTTTGTCATTTTCATCATCGAAAATCTTCATGATCACCCTATATATCTCAACGAAATCATGTTCATACGGTATCAGCTATCTTGGGAGGTTAACAATTCACTCGAATATACAGGATGTGTATGAATAAATCGGTCTTAGGTGTCACCAATTTTTCAAATCACCCTGTATGAAATGTATGAATTGTGATTCATGATGGAATGAGAATAGTATATTGCATGCCTGAATTATTTTTTCGATATTTCATTATTACATCGAATTTTCAGACATCACTGAAATGTTTATATGTTTCACTCTGTAAACAATTACATTATCTGAACCATCTGAATTATGTTGAGTAATATGGAGGTTCGTTAATGATATGAGCGAAGAAAATTGTACTTGGCATCTTTGAATTTCGAGAAAATAATTAAATGAAAAATAACGATTTGTAACTTCAACGCCCTGTATCTCAGAATCTGTTCATCGAAGAACTTTACGATTCTGCAGGTTCAATCAGTTCATCGAATTCTACAACATACTGAAAATTCAGAAAATTTCACCGAGAACCATTTTACGTACTAAAAGTGCGGGGTCCTTTAATCTCGGATTATGAAATTTCACACCTCTTTACAGAAAAAAGGTACTCTTGTTCCGTGACGATCAGATGATGTATTGTTATCGAGTTGAAGCAATTTAAGCAGAATATTGTTACATCTCAGATATTATGCATACCATTGCAATGAAGCATAGTGGAAATGGAAAAAAATGCACAAAAATTGAAGTAGTTTTTTCATCATCATTTTCCTATTTTTTGCGATTTTTTGAGATTGTTTGGTAAGTAGAAAGTACTTGATTTTTTTATAGCCACTATGATTTGAATATTGGCAACGTTATGCATAAGATGTGAATACATCAATATTTTCAAATCGATTTCAATAGAAAATGATACATCTGATCAATGCGGAACAAGAGCACTTATTTTTGAGAAATGGTGTGGATTTTTATAATCCGAGACTACATTGTCAAAAAATATGCATACGAAAAAGTTCGAGCAATATTTAATGTAGTCCCACCTTGTATTTCACACTCCTGAATGAAACTCTTAAATGATTTTATGTTCACCGCATTGGGCATGGAAAGTTTAGTTCTTGTACCAAATTGCATCATTTTATCACGTGGCGTTCCGGAAATATTCAAGAAATATCATCTTCAGGAGCCCCCTTTCAGGGGGCCATAGCTCCCTTAGGATAAATTTCTCGACTCATGTTCATTGGAACTTTTCTTCCTATTTTTGGTCAAAGAAGCTGCTGGTGGAGTTTGGCAGGCTAATTTCGGGACACCCTGTACAATAGAGATCTGAGTTGAAAAACTAAGAAAACAGTGAACCAAATCTGGCATCCGTCGTGGATACCTAGATCTAGATGTCTTTTGTAATGGCCAAGAACCATCAATAAAGCCGGTTTCATATGACTTTTCATGAAAACTCGAAATTTCGAGATAAAAATCATGTCGAAATTTCAAGTTAACCATGTCGAAATTTCGAGATGTTAAGTCAAAATTTCGACTCACTAATACGAAATTTCGACTTACTAATACGAAATTTCGACTTAGTAATACGAAATTTCGACTTAGTAATAGAAAATTTCGAGTTGGTAAGACGAAATTTCGACTCTCGAAATTTCGACTCTTTATTTTTTTCCATTGGCACTCCAGAGCTTTCGTAGGTTTCTACTGCATATGTGGCAATAAAAACACCTAATATTATAGATGTTTTTTTTTTGCATTCATTATATTCATTACAAACATCGAGATAAATATAGACCAAACCAATTCATGTCATAAAATTGAAAGTAGTTACTGTTTCACAGACTCAGGAAGGACTATGCCAATGTATTTCATGTTCTTGCTTCCATTCCATTATTGTTTTCAGGAGGGGTAGTGATGTCTCAAGGGGATAATCTCCTTGTGTGCATACATTTGAGTGTTGGCGTAGGTTTATCATATTAGTATCATAACAGAATGTGAACTTGAGATTTTAAATGAATAAGACTTGAATTGTCACTTGGAATATATCCAGTGTGTGACAATTATTTTTACACAGGTACTTTGGATCTGGATGACCCTCTGACTTCTCCGACTACTGAGGTGGACTCGAAGCCTACAAAGCGTGAAGGTAATGGTCACCCTGAGCAAACAGTGCCAACACATGCCAAAACATCCCGTCGAACAACCTCTCTCCTAAATCTCTTCATGTCTAATTCGCAGGGTACGTTAAGGGAAGCATTATAGAGAAATTAAAAGGGAGATCCGATGATGATTGAAAAGAATTCAAAGCAGGTGAATTAATAGTTCCTGTCAACTTGAAATGCACAATGAAAATTAAAGCGCCATAATAATTATAATGATAAATCTCAGATTATCTAAATTTATGTGAGATACAGAGGTGCAATTAATGTGGCAGATAGTGTTGATTGATGAGGTATATACTGGATGTTTTCGAAATTGGAACAATAAATAAGACAGAGTGTTGTATGGGGCATACTTATATTTATTTCAACATAATGTACTGCATCTTCTGTTACCCATTTCATTTATCGGCCGAATTTTAAAAACACACTTATTTTTAAGAATGTATTCAACATTTCTCATAATATTGCTTCATCAAAATCTAGAGAATTGCCAATTTATTAAAGATATTTGTGATTGTTGGCCGAATTTGTTTACATAATTTGCTACATGTATTAAAGCTCTTCAGTATGGATTTCTTAGACTATTTCATGCTTCTGCTCTGGGACGGGCCCGTGGGTGGGGGCACTCCCCCATTCTTATGCGATTTGGGAAAGTTTCACAAAAATACGTTTCATGATAAATATTTATTCTTGCTTCACTAGGAATTTCCAACTTCAAAAACATAAAGTTTCAATGTAATTCTTTATAAATATATCAGTTTTTCAATATCAATTTGTCATACACCCAAAAACATTAAATTTCAATTTTGTAGTCGGAATTTCCAAGTTTGAACATGAAGGAAATTACATTTCCAATTCAAACTAGGAACTTCCAACTGCAAACTCGAATATCCGACAGTAGATAAAACTTGTCGAAAAAATTAAATTCCGAATTTTGAGTTGGAAATATCAAGGTTCAATTCGGAAAATGAAATTTTTAGATACAGGTTTTCAATGTGAAAATGAAATATTCTTAGCTTATAGAAAATGAAATTTCTTGTATCCAATATTCCCAGTTGACAGACGGAATTTTTAAATTTCCTACTGTCGAGGAAATTATACTGAAAATTTATGTTGGTTCAAATATCTATTTAAATATTTTTTATATCATGTTATGTTCTATATTTTTTCAGTGCCCAATTTTTTGTCCAAAACGAACGTTGGAAAATTCAAAAATGAGTTGGCATAATTCACTTACTGCTGGACCCCAAAAAAAATGTCTTTCGGTTCGTCCCTGCTTCTGCTTTCTGAGAAAAATATATATTTAGACTTGGATCAAATATTAAAAATTCCATTTCAGTATCTATTTACGAACAACAATTAGAATTTTCGATAGTTTCAGAAATAGAGGTAGGCTCTTCACCGCGGAAAATCGTCTACAAAATCTAAAACTTCATCATCACTTTGATTTGATGCTGTCAAGTACTTTTTTGTACAGCAGTTTTTGATGATCATTCACGTTTGTCAAGTTTGAATGGATTGATATTGCTTCCCCAAATTGCACAACTATTTATCGAGGATGAAATATTCTAGAAAATCAGAAAGTAAGTACCTATTTCATATGTAGACAATTTTAGCACACTCACTGTATATTCTGTTTTTATTCTCCCTGGAAATGGATGATGATGATACATTCTCCTTATTATCAGAAACCAGATAACTAGATTATTTTTGTTGAGTAGAAGGCTCTTTTATCAGGGTCACAAAAAGTACAATTTGTGTCAAGACTGATTTTTTATTGTTCTATTTTGAATTGAAACCAGTTGTCGGTGAAATAGCTCATAGAGATAGAAAATAGAATTTTCTAGAATCAAGCTAATATGGTAACAATTCTTGTATTGGGTATTGCCATATTGAAAATTTTATCAAAAAATTGATATCAAGAATAGACATGACACTTATCATCGATTTGCTATTATGTGAAGCACAATACTTCGTTTTATATGCAGAATAAAATACAATAATGCGAACTAGAGCTCAAAACAGTCCGATTTGAATCAACTCAAATAGCGATTAACTTTATTTTTATTTTCCTGGATTGAGTATGACGACCAAAATTGGATGGATGGATGTCATACCGGCTGAGATAATGTATTACCTTTGAGTAATAATGTATTACCGATTATCGAAATAACTATTTTCTGTCTTGTATATGTACTAGAAAGATATGACATCCACTCCATCCTTAATATTATTCTTTGGCTATGAAATTGCAGAGTTATTTTCGTAATGAAGTATTTTGAAGTAATAACAAACTATAGAGATTATTTTGAACTCTAATTCACTGGGTATGTTGTTCTGGGACACTTTGTATTTTGGTACATTATCTGGCCTACCTCATATATCTAATACGTTCAATGTAAAATTAAGCATATTATGGTATTATCCTCTTTTCAAGTAGCATTTCGAAATGTTTCTTGTGAAATTGTGAAATCGGATCTCTCTTAAGGTCTTAAGGTGGCTAAGTTCTGTGTATTAAACAGGGGCTTGGGCTATTTTTTAGGATCACGTGAAAGTCGAGCAGGTCCTTGCAGTGCTCCGTCAAGCCCCACTACCCCTGACGGGGAGCAGCAGCTGACTAGACATGCCAATCGTGGATCCAAGTGTAATTTTTTGTCTCTTCCCCTCTTTTGTATTCTTGAGCTAGGCGATAGTATGAAATTGCTGATTCTCCCTTCAAGTTCTAAATGAATTGAGATCACTCTTCTATTTGAAAAAACCTTTCTATAGTCCATTCCAACTAAGAAAACAACATTGGAAATCACAGGAAAGCTTTGACCTTCGCTTTGATTGTTTTTTTTTGTGATTCGCAAATAATTTTCCTTGATACCCAGATACCTACCAAATAAATACTGAAGATAATTGAACTTCGTTGTGTAATTCGGGCGAGACATTTTAAATTAGGATAATATTGTTTCATCATTACATTTCTATTATCGATCAATTTCATCCAATCATCAAATCTCCCAGCATTTAAAATAATAGTTAGTTACCGATGGATGCCAGATTTTATTCAGATTCCATGACATTATCTTCGAAATCCTATATTGCCGACAATGTAGTTATATCCTTCATATTGTTCTTTTGCTTTACTTCTTTCATTTTTCCCCTCTTCAAGAAGCAGGTGAATATAATTTTCCCCTACTAGCATACAAAAAATAAGTTTTTATTGGCATATTAATGAACAGAATGTGACAAAAGTTCATTCAAACATTCGCTAGAAGTGGTAAACTATTGTAGTGATGATTTCAGAATTATAGATGAAAATGTCCTGAGATTTTTTGGAACCTGGTTGTAGAGCTGGTATGGTATGGCGGGGTTTTTCGTATAGTACAACTTTGTGAATTAAATTCACTTTGTGCAATTCTCTTCTCGCGGGCATATTCAAGTTCCATAAATGTTAGTATCAATTTCCATATCGTTTAAACAATGACCATATTTCCTGTCGCGATAGTTGAGGTTACAATGTATTTAGAAGGAAGGGATTTCCAGGAATTTTATTGTCGCTTGTTCTTCGGATTGCTGCATGACGGCTCTGTTCCCTATATTTGAAAAAAAATCTTAGATAATTTATGGTGGAGGTTGATCTGGACGGTTGATCGAGGATAAACTGACATACTTAATCAACGTAAATAATTCCATCATGGTGCACTTAATTTTCGGAATCATAGCGATTGTGAAAAATGCACACACCACAGTTTTCCTATCAATCTATATTTCCAGTTTTGATTTGAATTGACATAATTTGAAGTCAAGAGCATGAGTTAGCTTTCTTTCTTAAATAATGTATTATAATGTATATACTGGGGTATGTTGGAGTGTGGAAATATTGCTAATAAAAGAGATACCTACATGGTGTCAAAGTTGAAATATCAAAATTTCGTATCTAGTGGTTTTTGGGTATGAGAAATCATAATTTGGTACCTACTCCAATGCATAAATGCGCGTTCAACTTGTTGTTTAGGTTAGCGCCATTTTTATTAAAAACTATTAGACATAATGTTACCTAAAATAAGTTATACTTGTTGAAATCCTCAACGTAGTAGTAGCTAAACACTCTCTATTCCATAATTTATCACTTCTGTGAAGTATTTTATTTTCCATACTGACAGTTATGCAACTGTTTTCTGAGATACGATTATCCAGATTACTGTAATAAATAACATGTCTTTTATGTTCCTCCTATGAAAATAGCGCTAACCTGAAAAACAAAAATGTTAAGTGCACATTTATGCCTCGAAGGTGGTTTATGTGGCGCTGTCTTGAAAATACATTGAAAAAAGAAAAGGAAATTTATGATTTCTCATGACGAAAAACTCCTAGTGTTTTGAAACGGTCATGTTTCCATGTCCAAGAACTTAAACATACATAAAAAATACATTATACAAATTAACGTCAAACATCCTGTGTCTCCCTTACTAGCAATATTCCATCAAGGCAAGTTAACCCAAAATCGTAAGTAGTATTTTGAAGTCCAAAATGTCTACCTCACTTATATGTACAATTACCTATTGAACACCCTGTATAAAAAATGCATAGGTTCGTCTTCAAAAATGTTGATTAAATTCATGCGAATATTTGTGTAACTGATGGAATTATTCAACAAAGCAAAGTTTTCAGTTTTTCCTGGATGACCAGGTGTTCTTATTTTTCATTTCAGCAGTTCCTGTCTTGATTTTTCAGGTAGACGGCTTGTACTTACTTTCATTTTCTATTTACTTATGTATATTTTGAATATAGCTGCACGTACTGTAATACTGTAATTTTTTTGAAATATTCATATACTATGGCGTTGTGTTGGCGAGATGTAGCACATTATTCGTTTCTACTTTAAATCACTCTGTTGCTTTCAGTACACCATAGCAATTCTGATTCTATTTATTGTCATCCATACGTTTTCGATATTTCTGTCATCTTTCCTATGGTTTGGAGAATTCAATCTGAATTGCATTGGGTGTCTTGAAGTGTCTTTCGTTGTCAGCTTTAAACTATTCAATCTGCCTTCTTTGTGGTGACTCGTAATTTCATAAGTAAGGTTATTGCAGGGTTCTTGAGAAGCAGGAGAGACAAGGCAAAGCAAAAAAAATCAAAGAAAAAGAGCAAAGAAAATGTCGATACCCAGAGCAATAAGGAGGAAAAATCTGATATGTAAGTCACCATTTTATAGTGCCTTAATCATTTTATGAAACACGCTCTATCCATGATTGACGATGAAAAGAGGAACTTTGAAATTATGATGAATTCATGATGGTGAATGGTTTCTTTGGCCAATGTAGAGGACCCAAACATTTGAATGAATTTGTAGCGGTGATTTTACCTAGATATCAAAAATCATCTTTTCCAAGGTGTTACTCAATGGATTCTCATCAAGTAATAGGCAAGAAAACAAATGTCTAATATTATGACGTGACGATATGATTAAAGTTTTCTTTGTTGAAAGATAATCCCATTATCACATTTCAGTTAGTTGATATAAGTTCCATCTTACAATAAATCCTTAGAGCAAACTCAAAGTCGAATAGTAACTCAATCATTAGAATGGCCATGATTTTGAGTCAGGTAAAACATTTTTTATTTTGACAGTGTGAACATTCTCTCAGAGGCAGCGCCAGATACTATCTTATCATTTGGAATGTAGTATAGCCAATATCGGCGTCATAATCCCTTTTCCTGTGTTACCAGTTGTTCTGTTTTAAGGAAATATCAAGTAATTATTTTCCAATATCCAAATCGATCGAACTGTAAACTATCAAGATGATTTTTGATATACATCAATGTAGTAAATGTCACCAATACCTCTATTGTTAACTTTACAACTTCAAATCTGACAAGATAAGTGATCAGTTATCAGGTAGATTGTAGGTACAATCAACAGCGACACAATTAGGCCCAACCCTCAATTATACGTCTATACTGAGGTTCAAGCAAATGAACGATTCTGGTATACCTGGATTTTATTAAAAAACGAATATGTCACAATCTGGTTTTGTGAGAAAACAAAAACAAATGAGTTCCAAGTTGTTGCACTCAGTTCATCCGTGGCATGAATCAATTTGAGCGACAACACTGTTTATATCACTGAATAGTAAATTATCGATTATTATCGGCTACCAATAAGCGGCCGGCGCGCTATAGTTGTTGAGACGTCAGTTTTGCTGGCGATTTTTCGTTGTGTTCAAAGCTTTTCTTTATGTATTGAATTTATGAAATATAATAGGAATAAAAAAATCAAAACAATTCTTGGTATTCTGGAAATTAATGCTCTCACCTATTGAATCTAGTATCACATATGATGATCTTCTTTGACTTTGATAAATGTCAATATCAGTTGGTACTGATTACCTACTCATTTGACAGGGAGGAGAAAGACGATTCTCAAAAAAGCCAAAGGACAATTGAAACAACTGATCCATCAGCGCAGGAAGTTGATGAAGACGGTTATGTAATTAGACCAAATGTTTCCCAGAATTGGAACAGTGAAAAAGGAAGCTTTTATTCATCATCTGATTCCGAATCAGGTAGGTAACTGATATTTGTCTCGGTGAAAACCGATTCGAAACAAGTGAACTTTGATATCCTCTGTATGCCTCTGTGATGGATTCCATAGTTTCTAGATTGACATGGAATCCTAGAAATATCCTATACTTTTTCTATTTCATACTTTCACATATCATTCTCTTCTGTCAGAAATTAATGTATGTCTTCAGATAAATTCCTAAATGCAGGATATTCATGGTCTAGAGATTACACAGCACTCTCATGGAATCAGGATTGATATCCTCTATGATAAAGAGTCGATAGTTTCTATATTGACATGTAATCTTGGACACTATACCACTCTCATGGAGTCAGGTTAAATGATATCCTCCGTAATAAAGAGTTCTCAGTTTCTAGATTGACATGATTTCCTTGACTACCTTTCGTGGTTCCTCTGTAAGCCCTGCCAGCAAGTCTTATGAATAAAAAATTTTTCTTCATTGTCAATGATGTTCAATTGAATATCAACCATAGTGATTCAGCATTGAATTGTTCATAAAGTTAGTATTTTTCATCCTTACTGAATCAACGATTGAATGTATGTACATCTGAGTAGCTTTCTTCAACTGGTAGGTAATTTTGAATTTTCGGTAAATGCTATTTCGTAACGAAATACTTCTGTATCTCAATCATCATTTCGGAAATTACTGCAATCAATTTCAATGAGACATTCATAATAATTCAAATTTCAAATATTTTCTCACTCAAATATTTAAGGTTATGTGTATCGCACTGTCGCACAAGCAGGGTTCTGAAAACTCGAACTTTGAACGGACATCGAGCTAGTATGAAAGCAAGTGGAAATCATTTCTCGACAAAAATTCGCTCTTGAAATTCTCAATAGACTACGCAAAACTCGCTCAGTACCGAAAAAGTTCGAGCTAGGGCGACTAGTGGAAAACGCTACTTACTTACTTTACTTAATCTTTCAGACGATATTACATTGTATAGGAATCGTCATAATATAAACTTATAATCTAACTTAATCGAGTATCACAAGTGATAATAATATAGATATTCTTTCAATTATATTTTAAAATGTTTGGTTGAGGCAATACATTTGATGTTTTGTGAGATTTTGTTATAAAGCATTGGGCTCATGTTGTTTGGAGATTTGAATGTTAGCGTTTTTGTGGTGATAGGTAGGTGTAGGTTATCTTTTGATCTAACATAAAGGAGATATAATATTGGACCCATTATAGATCCCTGTGGTACGCCTACGGCGGTATCAAGTGAATAAGACTTAATGTTTTGACGAAAATTCGTCTCATTTGTATTTGCAATACTCACAAACTGCGTTCTATTACTTGAGAATGTTTGTATCCATTTGAGCGCTGAACCTTCAATACCAAATTTTCGTAATTTGTTGATGAGTATAGTATGATCAACACAGTCGAATGCCCTGGTCAAATCGCAGAAAATCCCCACAGGGCATTCGCCCGTGTTGATCAAGCTGACGATTTTGTCATAAAATGAATGAATGGCAGTAATTGTACTTTTATTTGCTCGAAATCCGTGCTGGTTTTCAGAAATTTTATCATTTTTACTAAGATAAACAAGTAGACGCTCTAGATAGGCATATTCTATTAATGTTAAATTTCAAATTCAATATTTAAATTGATTATCAATTTGTAGACGACGATAGAGAACGCAAGATACACGTCGAAATCAAACCGCTGAACAACGGCTCGGCCCCCATGTCTGCCTCCGTGGACGAACTCAGAGCGACGGTGGAGAACTTCTATCTGTCGCCCACAGGGGGCTTCGCCAGGCGCGGCTCCAACTTGGACGATTCCACCATGAAGAGGTCGCAGTCGGTGTCCCAGCAACTGGGCAAGCCGAGCACCGATCTGCTGGGGCTGACCTTCCAGCAGAGCCCTACTGCTTCGAACGCGTCCACTCCTACGAGTTCGCATCCCTATGCGCCGTTGCAGAGTCCGTCGCAGTTGGCGCTGAATTCCCCTACTTTGTCAGTGTCTTCAAGATATGCAGGTTGGCACCTTCTACACCTAATTTTGTTACAGAGCTTGTACGATGGGTTGTAGCTGTTTTAACCTCTTAAGGTCCCATGTTCCTAATTAGGAACGCTGAAAAGGAATGCCTATAAATCAATTTTTTTTTCAATAGACCACTGTTCCCGAATGGAGCAATGAAGTGTATGCTCAAAACTAATATATGGCGTCATCTATATACTCTTACTAGAGATAGAAACAACAGCTTCATCATAACCTATCACTCAGCACGGGAGGTAATTCTGCAAGAGTTTTTTTGAAAAATTGTTGACAATATTTTCCAGTTTGATGGTTTCTTTGACTCATGCGCATGACAAAATGTTGCAATGAAAAACACACCCATTCTCTAGAAAATATTTTGGGATGTTTGACCTTGAAAAATTCAAAATTCATTTCATCAAGGATTCGTGAAGCAAAATGAAATGAAGCATATATATATATAATATAGCTATTAGAGCTAAGAGCCAAAATTGTCATTTTCCTATTTGCGATACCTAAGGGATAATATATGGCTGAAGGTTCAAGACCATTATAACGTGGGTAACCAACGTTCGCAAAATGGATATGCGGTATGAACCGTGGCTTTGGGCGTGCTAAAGGAGCTACGAACCAGTCAGGTGTGCTGTGAGCTGTGAGTCAACATTATATTAGTAGGTACATTTGCGTTCATTAACGATGGATGTAGACCCTGCTTTAGAGCTTGAAAGTAAGAGATTTCGAAACAGGATGAGAAAAGCAGGATTAAGAGGAGAACCATACATTACTCAAAAGAAGACATTAGTGCCTGGAAGACTGCCACCTAAAAATGATGTTAGTTTTTTACATGAATGAAATATTTTAACCATAATTGCATACTTATGGCCTCCTAATGATTATTGTTACTTTTAGACAATATGCAAAGGCATATTGTTGGACGACGCAGATTCAAGATGTATGAAAAAGCTGGACAGAGTAGAAGACAAGCTACTATAAGCTACACAGTACCAAACGGTGATGGAGGATTTACTAAAGTATGTAAAAAAACCTTTATGAATATTTTTGGTATTAAATCAAGCAAGAGAATTGAGAACATCATGAAAAAGAAAAATCTGGTGAAACCACTTTTTGAGATAAACGAGGAGGTTTGGAGACCTACAAATACACCTTCCAAGACCGTAAAACTGTCAGAGCTCACATAAACAGTTTTCCAAGAGATTTGAGCAACTATGGGCGACAAAAAAGCAATAAGGAGTATTTGAGTAGTGATTTAAATGTACCTAAAATGTACAAAGCCTTCCTTATTGCATTTCAATCTCTCCTTCAGGCAACCACGAGTAGACACTTGTAAAACATGCGACGTGCTTAACATACAGTCCAAATATCTTGTTGCTGTGGAAGCAATTAGAGCAAAAAAAGATTTGAATAGGCATCGTTAAAAGCAATGAAACAAAATGCTTTGGATAGTTCTATGCCTCTCAGCACGATCAATCATTGCTAAAACTAACCCACAGTGACATGTATTATTCCAGGCAGCTGTCATGCTTCAGCTTTGGTATACATGTATCCAATACTGGAGATGGTATCATGTGCCTATGACATGAGGGCATATCCGGTAGGGGAGGTAATCAGGTGGCGTCATGTCTGCTAGAGGTGATCAATTCTGGTACTTTGGCTTGTAACAAAAGAAATTTGACCGTTTGAAGTGACAACTGTGGGGGGCAGTTAAAAAACCGGATGTTTGTTATCCTTTACATGATGCTTATAAACTGGGGTCTCTTTCATACAATTCAACATAACTACGGCAGCTGACAGAGACTTTGTTGTTATAGAAAAAAAGCTAAGGTATGCAAAATGCAAACTGTGGATGATGTGAAAGAAGTTATTTTGTCATCTAGAACAGTCAATCCATTCAAAGTTTTGGATATGAAGGGGAGATTTTTCTATTTTGATGGCGTATCAGCAAAGTATCTAGACACAAAGCCATTAAAAATTTTCACGATAAGTAGCATGAAGTTCTCCAAAACTGAACAAGGTACTGTGTACTACAAGACCAACTTCGGCCAGCTGGAAATTTGGAACAAGGTCAACGTTTTGAAGCGTGGGGTTAGAATGGAAGATATTGCATCCTTTTGTTTCCAAAAACTTGACGATGGAGTTGAACTATCTCAGAGCAAGAAGAACGACCTTTCCAAGATGATACCTTACCTTGAGGATAAAAACAAAGACTTCTTCCGACAGTTTATTCAGTAAAACTGTGTATTTGTAAGGATATTACGATATTATTGTACATTACACAGCTGCTTAATTATTAGTGACAAATAAAATCACTTCATTTGACAAAATTACAGGTTTTTCTCAATTTCCCAACAATTGACTTTGTGGCGCTTAGCTCTTCAAATTCTCCCCTGCTCCTCCAAAAATGAAAGTTTGAACCGTGAATTTCACCTGATGTCTCTCAGAACTAGGAGAGATCTTCTCCGAGGACGGCGAACTCCAGCAGCCGCCTCCCAAGCACCAGCAGCGGCAAACCCCCACGCCGACATCCGGCTACATGTCCATACCTAGACCGCCCTCGCGCCGGTCGGACCCGTCGAGGGCGCTCGCGTCGCAGACCGGCATTGCGCGCGCCGACAGCATCGGCAGCCTGGAGTTCCGGACGGCGTGCGTGCCGGTGGGCGTGTCCAGAGGCCCCTCCCCTCTGACGATCGGCATGGCCGATACGATCCCGCTGGCGGTGGCGTTCCACGAGATCGTGCATTCGTATTTTCGCGGGGCAGACGAGTCTAGGTGAGTGGTGGTAGAGAGACTATTTGGCTCGTATTTATAGGCGCTCATAGTGGAAGGAAAATATGGTGTTCTCGACAAAAAGCTCAAACTCGTCTTGCTCTGCGCATGACGTTAGCTGGGATATAACTCATTGTTATTATTTGTTTTTGTGATCGATGTCCCAAACTTCAGATATTTTATAAGTTCTAAAATTGAGAGTCCCAAAAGACGGATTCTGATAGCTAGATTCGTCAAAAAATAAAATATCCTAAACATTAAATGTCATTCAATTATTCGTTGATAAAATGCATCATTTTGAAATAAAAATATATTTCTAAAATAAGCTCTGATTCGAATAGTTCCGAAATTGATTCGAGAGAAAATATCAAGCTTTTATGATCATGTTAAAAAGAAATTGAAAATATTTGCCCAAACGGGAACATAACGACACAGCTGCAATTTCACACTACTTCTATCTCCAATTATCATCCTGTAGAACGTTTATTTCGAATTTTTGTTGTCACATATTACTCTGACGAGTAACGGAAAGATTGGGCTAGCCTCGGGGCTAGCCAACTGAAAACCAAATAGAAATTAGTTATGGGACCCATAAGTAATTCGAATTCGAATTCGGCCTTTATTTTGGACAACGGCGTTTATTCTGTTGGTCGCTTTAGTTGACAGGATCATTTGGAAAGAACATTTCATCAACTATGGAAAAATTGCTTATGACCAAGAAAACATATGTTGGATATATATAAGTTTTAATTCATTTTCCGATATCAGAGTTTCTTAGTTTGCCCTAACTTGACAGGGCTTAGTTCTTGTAATAAATGCCACAGAAACAAGATGAATCCATCATAAAAACTGCTGTTCAATTGAATTTCGGGTAAATCTCGTTCCAATCACTTTGTGGAAAAACATGGGAATTTGATGCAGGTTCTTTTGTTTAGAAGATACATTTTCCGCCTCAGAAGGCAATATGCCGATACCAGACCAAACCTGAAATCAATTAGATCTGGCATTTCAGTTATCTCTTTGTGTTAAAAAGTTGAAGAATGTACTTTGTAATGTACCCAATGTTTTGAATTCTAGGTGTCAAGTGAAGATGTCTGGGGAAATGATGCTCTCATTTCCTGCTGGAATAGTAACAATTCTCGCCAATAACCCGAATCCTGCGAAGTTGGTCTTTCGTGTCAAGAATACTCAGAGTTTAACCAGTATTTTACCGAATAAACAGTTAATTAGTATGTGAGTAACTAAAATCATCAAAGAATACATTTTTCTAGAACATTTGTTCATTTTTAAGTGATAGTGGACAATCTTCTAGTGATTATTTAGGAGTTGAATTTATAATGTCTGCACTAAGTTCCTTATTGAAAAAGCAATCCGAACAAAACCCCAGCGCTTCATATTTCAATGTTGATATATTGAAGTATCAGGTGAGTGAAATGAACATTTTTTCCAAGGTAAAGTATGAAAACATGAATGGGTGGGTCACTTCCTGTTGGAAAAAGATTTTCATGCAGTATTTTTATTATTCATTTCATCTTCATCATAGAAAATGTTGTTTACTAACTATTGTTTAGAAACTATAAATCTCCAGACTACCAGACTAATATCAATCTCATAGCTGAGATCACTTGCTGAATATTCTCTTTTCTTGATTACTAGCATATCCCCTTTTATTCTCATCTATCAATCTGGAAATGCTTTTAGAATAATAATAGTAGATTGATTTGGTGGAATTCTAGGAAACATGAGTTGCTGGAAATTGATCCAGTCTTGTAGACTCAAATCATTTCTCTTCCATTTCTTCGCCAAAGAATAGTTCGCTTAGTCATTGTCACTTGGACCATTCACTAAGCTTTTATATTTGAAGATTGAACAGAATTTCACTTTCTATTCCAAAATCAAATGTAGACGTATCAATAAAAGAAAAAAGTGGTAATTTTATATACCTAGAACCAACATGGACAGATTAATGCCATCAAATGTATTGACATGTCAGCCAACTATCTTCGATGAATATATTTACTTAGTATCGCGTATTTATATTGTAGATCAAACCTAAGCAGGGAGCAAATTCATGCCCGTTCCAACTTGTTGCTTATTGGAAATGCTCGAGTGCCCACACGGATTTGAAAATCGATTACAAGTACAACTCTCATGCTATGAGCTCTCCAACTCCTTTATTGAATGTTACTGTTGCTGTTCCTGTACCTGGAACTGTGAAGAACATGCAGACAAAGCCTACAGCCCAATGGTAAATAAAAAATTTTTTCAGTTCAATTCAAAATACGTAAAATCTCACATTAACTTTCTGTTCTGAAATTACACCTTGTAGTTTTCAACATTTTTGAGTTGGAATGTCCTGCTACAAAAAACGAACTCACCCTGTATTTTCGGTTTTCTTAAATGAATCAAAATTTTACACTATTCTTGAATTTTAATTCTTTAAACAAGAAATGTCTTGTTGTTCATTCCATGAATATTTGTGGAAATAACTCTCAGCTTTTTTGTATTTATTTAACCTTTCATTCCACTTTGATCATTGTGGCTATTTCGTAGTTGAAATTACGCCAGTCGGACAATCAGCCACTCCTTCTATATAGTCTAGATGGCGTTAAACCCGTATGCCCACGGAGACTATAAATATTGCCGATTGGAATATGTTGGGCCAGGCTCATATACGTATTAATAAACAATACGGATCATAACGGGTGCCAGGATGAAGCCAAAAATATGAAACAAATGAATATCCATAAGGATTTGGTGGCATGATACGCATGCGCCATCCGCTATTATAGTAGTCATCAAAGACATGCGTTTCGGTGGACAATAACGTTTACTAGCCTTTCAATCAAAGCAGTATGTGTCTGATCGTTTCAAAACTTTTCCTTATGGATAGTCATTTGTCTTCAAAAATCGGCTTCATGTTTCGCTATGGAAACAGATAGAGATTATCCGCATTGATTATTAATACGTATATGGCCAGGATTGGCGTCTGCGGACAGCCGCAAGTAATAACTCCGTGGTGGGAAAATGTTATAGTGGGCAGTAGATGCGACTGGCGTTATGCGGCGCCGACTGAATGAATTCATCATACTTCGTCTCGTAAGCAATTGGTTGGCTCAGTAAGCAGAGCATCGGCATGCCAAGCCGGCGGGCCGTGGTTCGAATCCGTGCGAGGCTCATCTTTTTTTTATTTTCTTCTTGTTCTCAAGTGATTTCTAAAAAATATTCTCTATGGGAAATAGGTTCATTTAGGGGTTTTCTATGTTTAGGCCAGAGGTGAGGTTCGGTTAGTTTAGGTTAGAATAGAATAGAATAGAATATTTTATTTGGTGTTAATAAACATTGAGTTTTACACAAGTCAACGAAACAAGTACAGATATACTCATAAAATAGATAGGTTAGGTTTTCTCATTTTTTATGCAGGAACAATATTTTCCTTCCTCAAGAAAAATTCTCCTTCTAGAATATTTTATTTGGTGTTAATAAACATCAAGTTTTACACAGGTCAACGAAACAAGTACAGATATACTCATAAAATAGATAGGTTAGGTTTTCTCATTTTTTATGCAGAAACAATATTTTCCTTCCTCAAGAAAAATTCTCCTTCTTCAAGAAAAAAGGTTCATCTAGGTCGATTGATTGTTAAAAAAAAATTCCTTCCTTATATTAGACTCGACACAAGTTAACTAACGTTCCCCTACCAGGGAGTTATTACTTGCGCCTGTCCGCAGACGCTAGTTATGGCCAGGCTACGCTCAGCCGGCAGTCTTCGGACTGCTAGCTGGAGACTACCCTGCACTGATGAGAGCCAAAGAAGATCGTAACCGGTCTGTAGGTGTCCTTGTCGTTAACGTGGCTAAATTAGTGTGGGACATTTTATTTCACTTTAGAGATCGCACAATTTAGTTCGTTCTCCAATGGCGAACTAGTTCGCTCTTCTAGTTCGTAAACCTGGCGGTGCACTAGTTTTGCACATGCGCTACGTTGGTTTTCTCCATAATGTGAACTGGAATACGTAATAAGATGATGAAATTGTTCTTACAGGTTAAGTTAAGTTTAAGTTGGTTTGTTTCTGTTTATTACAATAGACCGTTCGTTTTTACTTGCTCTATCTGCTGAGCTTGATTTTTTTCTATGATTTTCTCTGTTCATGCCATGAACAGAGACAACTATGGGGAAAAAATCAACTTTAGCAAGTTCAGCAATACAAACGAAGAGGCCTATTGAATTTATATCGAATTGGTCTTTAGGAAAGTAAAAAAAAATGTGGATCGAATTTATGTAATAGCATTTCAACTAAATGAGAAGATATAATTACATTACCAGTAGTGGCAGCGAACATGTTTTTGAAATTCACAAGTAGGCAGTATTTTCACAGTGGTATTTATTCTTCACTATTTGATGATGATGATGATGAGATTGCCACTAAAATTTGCCTTTCAAACTATTCATTTTTGAATGATTCCGCCACTTTCAAAACTGCACTGACTTCGCAGAATCTATTAGAGGTCATGCGAGAATTGTTGCACTGAGCTCTAAACTGAGTGCACCAGTTTTCCAATCGAATTCAAAACATGCCACCAGTTTAACCAATGGAATACGAAATATGCAGTCAGTGCGAGCCAGTTTTATTGAATGAATTCACTATAAGGAACTGAAACCAAGAATGACAGCTGACTAGGAGTCAGGTAGCCGTGCGGACAGAGTGTCAGTATTCTAATCCGCATTCGCTTGCTGGTCTTGGGTTCAATTCCCGCGACTGCAGATATTTTCCTGATGGCCCGAGAAAGTGTTTAGGATCACAAGTTAAAAGGTAAGGCCCCCGTCATTCCTTGCTCGCACAAGTCTCTCGAAGACTTCTGAGGGTTGCTCGTAAGGGGGCAACCGAAGGACGGATAGAACAATTTTAGCACAATTTTAGAACGTTGGCGTAGTTCACTTCGGGAAGCGCTCTTTTGAACTAGTTCATTTACCAAATACACAAGACTAGGCTGAATCGAAATCAATCAGCATTAGGGAAAGAAACACTTGCATTAATTATTCGTTTATACGAGTCGATGCATAGATTTCGGGAGCATGAAATTCAATGTTCTCCGTGGTATTAGCCAGGAAAGTAGTTGTCTTTTTCCCGTCATCTACCATTGTTGTTCATTTCATGAACATTTGTGGAAATGACTGAACTTATTTGTATTCATTTAAGATATATCTAATGTTTCCTTATTTCAGGCCTAGAGAAAACAGCAGGATCATATGGAAGTTCACAGAGTTATCCCAGCATTCCGAGAACCACGGGGTAGGATCTGTGGCAGCAAGGTATGATTTGGAAAATGGCCCCGGCACCCCGCAAACTGTTTCGACACAGTTCAACTGCGAAGGCACGACCCTATCGGGAATCGATTTTCAACTGATGGGGACCGGCTATAGGCTGTCTCTGGTCAAGAGGCGCTTCGTATCCGGCAAATACATTTGCGATGGGGATCAGAAGTTCAGCTCGGGGACAGGGACGCCATCGACTGTGTCAACAGTGTCTTCCCTCGGCGACCCGAACTGCTAGCATTCCTACATATCTTCTGTGCAATACCCATCTTGTATGTATTTGTATTACTTTTTTTATTTATGACTATTTTCATGTTATATGCCTATATATTATATATAGTTTATGATTGCTATTTTGTAATGGCATAAATAGTCCAATAGTTATTTTTCTGTTTTTTAATGTTCTGAACTGCTCCATAGTAGACGTCGCCGATAGATCGCGTCACTAACATGTTCCAGACCTTGATCAGCCGAAGATCTATATAAGCCATCAATATTTTGTCGCGGACGGTTGGATCCAGGAGATCCCGTTGTATCCTGATCATAGATAGGGATAGGATCTGTTAGTCTACCATCCGGCATCCACCATCTGATGAATCATGTTAAGGATCTTACACAATGCAGAAACGTAAGACATAAGACGTATGGCATAAGACTGCATAAGAAATTCGTCAACTTGAGAAAATATTCCAATAACACAATGCCGTCAAACATGAGCGTAAGCATCTCAGAAACGGATGCATTTTGTTCTTACCTTATTATCTGATCACAATCTTATGAACACTGGTGTGTTTATTGTTTATTATAACAACAAACCCATCATCAATCATTTAGTTAGGTTAGATTCGGTTACAATACGTCAAATACGTCAATTTTAAGGATGTTTTTTATGAAAAATTCCATTCTTACTGTAAGCTACCATGCCTCATACGTAAATCTTACGGTATTGCATAAGCATTGTGTATTTCTTCCTCTATTTTCATGATACCGAAAAAACTTACGCCTTACGTCATACGCCTTGTGTCCTACGTTTTAGGATTGTGTAAGAGCCTTAACTGAATCTATCTCACTGTCTGAGTGTCTGCTACACTAGTGGCATCGTTCATTCAACTAATATTGGAGAAACGAGAACAATCTTGTTCCAGTAAAATCCGATAGATGGCGCCATTAACATGTAGACTGTAGCGGAAGCGGGAACACCCTGTGACGTCGAGTTGGTTTCTTATCGAGGATGTTCAAATAACATAAGGAATAGGAGTTGTCAAGGAATCAGTCAAAAATTCCAATATCACAATTATTGACTGACTCCTTGACAACTCCTATTCCTTATGTTATTTGAACATCCTCGATAAGAAACCAACTCGACGTCACAGGGTGTTCCCGCTTCCGCTACAAGACATCATTTGGACGACAATCTTAGATTAGATATATAGCTTGTCATCCGATCGGTATCGAGAGGTTGTAAATGGCGCCATCTATCGGATTTTTCTGGAACTAGAATTTTATTTCCAATAATTGTTCAATGAAAAATGTCATTGATATTAGCATCAGTAAGAAAGATTTTTTCCTTGACAACTCCTATTCCTTATGTTATTTGAACATCCTCGATAAGAAACCAACTCGACGTCACAGGGTGTTCCCGCTTCCGCTACAAGACATCATTTGGACGACAATCTTAGATTAGATATATAGCTTGTCATCCGATCGGTATCGACAGATTGTAAATGGCGCCATCTATCGGATTTTTCTGGAACTAGAATTTTATTTCCAATAATTGTTCAATGAAAAATGTCATTGATATCAGCATCAGTAAGAAAGATTTTTGTTGAAGCAACCCAGATACCGATCAGACGACAAGCTATACAGTGTGTTCCGCTTTTCATGAATACACCCTGATATCTCTGATGCTATTATCTTGAAATTTTAGTGGCGATTGTATTTTAGAACAAGTTTTTAGCAGAGTGAACAGTTTCATTCACCATTGGCGTGCAATGTTGAGGGGCACAAAGAAGGCCATTATTCGGAAAAAGGATATAAGGGCTTATTTTAAATAACTGTTTTCATCAGATTCAGAATCAGCATCCCCAAAACACCCAATTCATATTTTCGAAATCTCAAGAAAAATTCAAAATCCTGCTTTCCATGGCTACGCCCCAAAATCTCAGTTATTAATGATGCGATTTTCTCGAAACTGCGATGGTGATTGTATGTTATTTTTTTAACATACAATCACCATCAAAATTTCAAGAAAATCGCATCGTTGATAGCTGACATTCAAGGGTCTATTCATGAAAATCAGAATATTGAAATATTTTATTTTAGCTCTTGGCATCTTGAAAATATGAAGTGGGGGTTTTTGGGGATGCTGATTATGAATCTGATAAAAAAGTTATTTAAAATGATATCCTTTTCCCAGATAACGGCCTTTTTTGTACCAGGTGATTCAATAAGGATGACGAGATTCTGTATCTGAGGAGCTAAGAATTTTGCCAACAAGGCCTGTATCAAGAAAGGAATGTTTGACGAATGAAATAAAAAATCATACATGTCATTCTGGGGTTCTTACCGCCCTCGCAAAGGGGCGTGTTTAATAGACTATTAGTTTCTGAGATACAGTACCTCGCCACCCTTATTGAATCACCTGGTACAATACAATCACTACAAAAATTTCAAGAGAATCGCATCATTAATAACTGAGATATCAGGGTGTATTCATGAAAAGCGGGACACACTGTATGAGCAGTGAAAATTTTATATGGCCGGTCGGTTGGGGAGGATGGTTGCGTGACCAAGTCAAAAATATTTCGTGCTGATAGTGATATTTACTGAACTAGAGAGAAGAATTTTCTCGTCGAGGACCCTTAATGAGAAGATTTCTCATATAGACGATCTAACGGTGACTGTGTGAAACATGTAAGTGGCGCCATCTATCGGCATTTCAAAGTAACTGAAAATCGCGCAATTTCGTCTATTTTTTTGGTCGACAGTGTTTCAGTTTCCCGTCGAAGATAGGGTATGTGTGGGATTTCACTCGGATTTTTCAATATTTCTCGTCGAAGGTGGCGCCAATATCAGGAACAATTCCACTATTTACATTCAAATCTCATCCCTCACAAAATGATCGGTTTATATAATTTCCCAGAAACATTTTATTGGTGAGATGTGGCGCCATCTCTTGAGAATTCAAAGAACTAAAAATTGTAATTATGATCATCTTTGGTAAATATCATTATCTCCGAATATTCTAGTCTCATTAATGTTCAAAGAATTGAATTTTATAAATAATGTTGACAAAACCCAGAAGGCACTGAAAGTGGTTGGTATAGAAGGAAGGTGGAACATGAAACACAATTTGATTAACACAATATGTATATATATATATGTATAACTCTTGGATCACTAAAATAATTTTACAAGTGCGTTCGATGTACACTAAATCAATAAAAACTTGCAAGCAAACTCATCTACACAAAATATAAGTATATCAATATTATATTAGTTTTTCCCAATTTCCATAGCGGAACAGTGCACTGGAGAGAGATCGTTTACATTTTTCTTGTAAAAAATAGGACGTCTGGTGACCTGGCGAAGGAATTTGAAATGAAATATTCCTGCAAAGTTGATGACGGACTTGGTTTGATGGACGCATGGAACAAATGTAAGCACTTGTAGACCAGTATATTTAGAAAAAATCCGCAAAGTTGCTTTGAAACCGAAAGATCATTGAATATAATCATGACTAGCAAAAGTATATCTCAAGTATGACGTTCAATGAAATATTTAGAGAATTTCAATTTATTTCCTAGATAGCAATATCCTGGGTATCATATAAACTTGGAAATGATTCACATTTTGTTAGTTGAAAACATTTCGAAAGAAAATACGTCCAGTCATTCGGACTTATTAAGGAGATGATTTTGTTTGTTGCACAATTCTGCAGTTTTAGGAAAGCAGGCGATAAAAAGAAATTCATGTAGTGATGATGGCATATTATATCAATACATTTCCAAATTTTAGAGCAATAGCAAAAAAATCGCTAAGAATGAGTTTTTCCCCAAACTAGTGGACAATGAATATGTCCTAGACTGTAAAGCTAATCGAGTATTGTAAATTTCTAGATATGAAACGTCTGATTCAGATTAAACATGGATCATTATGTAAGCATCTGGAACCTACTAGGAATATTTGATAGGAAACATTTTATCATTTGGTTTATCACACATATATCCCTAAATATACTGAACTACCATTGATTGATAAAAAAGTGGGTAAGCTGAGCTTCAAAGTGGCTAAACAAGGATAATGACCATGATACATTTTCATATTGAAATTGGTCTTTACAAAGATGCAGCACGGTGAGATTCACAAAAAAAATCATGTTGAACAGCAATCAGAAAGTTTCTGGCTACTACCCTGTTGATTTGCACAGGCTTCTTCTCAAAATTCACTGACTACACTGCTATCTCGAATGAAAAACTCTTAGTATCCTTCAAGTTCAGTACCATTGAAAAGGGATCTATCCTGAAAAAGAAAAGTGGATTTATGAATCATTCACTCCTTAGCAATTTTGCGATGAGCTTCGCCCTATAGAAACTAACCTGTGCAGCAATGGGCCGGCCATTGTCCGAGTTCATACTTGTTCTGACATATCCATACATAAAGCAATATTAACCGAATGGATTGGGGAAAGCAGAACTCAGGTCTCATTAGGAAAAGCCCACGTGAGCCTTAGACTGTTCGGTGAGGGTGGGAGGAGCAGATTGGGCCACTGGAGGCGGAACTTCTGGCGGAGTCCAAGCCTTCACTTCGCTGTGAGGTCTAGTACCTATATCACCTGAAATAATAACCGACACCGATATTACTATCTTCTCTTCAAATTGTAATTGAAGGATCCGGTACAAAAACCGGTCAACAACACAAAGTAGTTATTTGGACTTGACATGAAATTGGAAATACTCCAGTCACTCTCCCATTTAGTATTTTATAAATGTTACCCTCCTTATCTAACTCGTCACTGGACTCTGGTTAGGAAAATCGCCAATACCCGTCGTAGGAATAGTTCACTCCTTATTTCATTCCTCACTGGAGGGTAGCAAAACTGTCAAAAATTTTAAATATCATGGGGTGGTGAGTGATTGCTCATTTGAAAGGGGGTTTTATTCTCTATTCAACCGTGCAAAGAAATTGAAATTTCAGATGAGCTATCACTCACCACCCCATGCTATTTGAATTTTTTGACAGGGTTGGTTCCCTCCAGTAAGGGATGAAATTAGAAAATGTACACTTTAGAAATCAAAAATCGACGGGTCTCGGCGATTTTACTAACAAGAGTCCCGTAACGAGTTAGGTAGAGGGGTAGCACTGTATATATTCTGTAACCTACATTTTGTTTATGTTATTGCCTGACTTTATATTGAATATATATGTATGTTATATTCCTTCACAATATGATGTGAAAAAGTAGAACGTAACCAAACTAATCAAATACATTGTCATGGACAGTGATTTTAGTCGCGACAAGGATTCATTTGCCAATATATATGTGCCTTCGGATTCATCTGATATCCCAGGTCTAAGTCTGATTTCTTTAAAGCTTGCTTGTAATCGTTTTTATTTCACAATAAATGAACATTTCGCTTGATTGTGTCCGGTGCAAGAAACGGTCATCTCCTGGATATTCAATTTTTTTTTGTAATATGTCCTTGAGAAGATGTATCTTCTTGTCGTTGTGAAATGATCAGAATATCCCTCTACTTGATGAGCAAAATTTGTGTGGAAAAAAAAATCTCAAATTTCGTTTTTGCAGTTTTTATCGATTTTCCACGAATTATGAAAAACGGAGCTGACCGGTTTTTGCACCGGGCTCTTCAACTACATATCAGGGTTGTGAATTTCTGATATACAGTGTGATACTCTTAAGATAAACACACCCCTGTATTTCAGTCATTTCTAGCAGATATTTTATTTTTGGTACAGACGTAGATCTTGATGGGCCGCAGTTTTCGAAATAATCAGCCTGATGAGTGACAGCCTTGAACCCAGCCTACTGCGATCCTGCTGAAAGGGCGAATTCTCGATATTTTGCTTCGCGTTGGAGATACCGAGAAAGGGTACTTGGAAAAGTTGCTTAGAAATCGATTCTAACCGGTGCTCGGTGGTCGAGAGCGTGAAGGCGCTGAGTTCGTATGGGGACTCCCACCGAGACATAGGTTCGAATCTTAGTTAGGCCATGGATGTTTGTGTATGTATGCTTACCCAACCCCGCACAAGTTTCGACTTATGGGGCGTTTGGTTCCAGTGCTGGGACCAACGAGGTAATGCAATTGCAAAAAAAACCTATATTCCAAATTTAAACGCAAAAACGAATTTTTGAATTTTGAGAGATAGGCTATAAAAGAAGATTAAATTAGATTAACCATTTGATAAAGTAATAATTTTCAATTTTAGTTATTGATTCCATTGATTCCGACTATTTCATCATTTCTATAACTTCTTATTCAGAACCATTCATCAAAAATCGGACTTGAATAGGAAAATTCGAATTCTGCGTTGACAGTCGGTATGTAGGGTCAAAATTAATTTCTAAGCCACTTTTTCAAGTAACTGATTATCTCCTAAACAAAGCAACCGATCGAGAATTTGCCCTTTTCGCGGAATCGCAGTAGGCTGGGTTTAAGCACAGTTTAGAGAATATTAGATATAATATTTAGATTTAGATTAGATATAATATTCTCTAAATTGTGGTTTAAGGCTAAGTTCGGTCCATGAAGGACATCTGCACCAAGAATCAAATCTCTGCTTTCAAAAATGACCTGACACCCTTGTGTCTTCATCATAAGTGTATCACTCTGTATGAGGTGACAACTAAATTTCGAAATGTCTGAGAATAAAATGAGGACAAGATATTCAGTAAGTGTACTAGGCCATCCCAACTCTGATTAAACCAACGAAACTATTGATAAAATCATTACGCGGAAAAATGGAGATCAAATAAGGAATCTTTCTGTACAAATAAGAATTCTTAATCCTTGACTACTAACGCACCAAAACTGTAACGTTGTCACCACACTACATACACTACGTGAATGTACAAAATGATCACATAGCGATTTTTCTCATCGGTTTCATGCATAATCATTGTGATTATTAAATAAAATTTCAATGAGAGAGTTCATGAAAATGAATAATCTTTTGCGTTTTCGAAAAAATGGCTAGTTTCCAAATAAATATTGCTTTATATCAAATCCATAACATCTTGTATAACTATAGGATTCATCAATTTTTCTGACACGTTAAAAGGTATTGATTCACCCCATATAAGTAGGATAGATAAAGAAGCTCAATATTTAGGTAGGTACTGACCTTCTCTGACATTTTGTGTGACAGTGAACGTTTTTCCAGTATCCAAAGGCACTGTCCAGTTGACTGGATCAGGAGAACGCATTATGATCTGTTCGGGAGATTTCACTCTAGTAGGCTCAGGAGGCGACTTAATGAGAGGTTCATAGGTGATGCTGTCGTGCTCTTCATATGTAGAAATATCTTTCGCCACCGAAGGTGTGTTGTCTGTTTTCGCTTGATCGGCTAAAGTAATGGTAAAGTATGGGCCATATTGATATTTTATCAAAAAATTTGTAGAATAGAGAGAGAAGAGCGAAATTTGAGATTCTATAAGCTAGAAGCAGCAGCATAATGTTTCTAGACTGTTCCAGCACCATTTGAATTATTCTGGTTTGGTAAATGATAACATGAAGTGCAGTGGTGTGATTGCATGCTTGAAATTGAAAAACTTCAAAAATGTATTTGGATGGTTTCGAGAATGAGAGTGGTCCTGGATGATGCGATATAGGTGAGTAAAGAGAGATAAACTTATAAATAAATGAATTACTTGAACCTGAATAATGAATATGGAGATATATGTAGCTAGAATTAGACATTCTGAATCCTTCAAAGAAAGGAAGTTCTGAAAATTTTCCTGGTGATTTTTCAATACCATACTGTACATATAAGCCAAATTTAAGGAACTTGTGCATAACAATAATTCATCGAGAACCTACTGCATAGAAAATGAATTCTCTATGACAACAAAGTAAAACGAACTTATCAGAATAAATTAATTTGAAATGTTAGCTTCAGTTGAGTATATATTTCGATATCCTTATTAGGTTTTTAGTAGTTCAATCCTTAACACCGATTGACACCTATTGAACATTCAGGTGATATTTCTGAAACACATTTTTGCGTGTGCCAAGGGTCGTGCCAAATACGTATTCTTACCTTCATTACTTCCTTTTCTATCTTTAGTGGCTACTTTTTGATTATTCTTAGATGAATCTACACTTTGCAATTTGTTATGATTTTGCAATGGTTTGGCCAATCTGTCATCCTCATTTTTTGTTACTACCGAACTGGATTTAGATCGGGATGAGACAGTGGTGTTGAGGGATGCTAAAAACCGTAACATTTCTTACAATAATACAATTTCGCACAGACAAACGCCCATTCAGTGTCAAAACTAAACAAAATTAAATCAAAGCATACCATCCACTTATAATCATCTTTCTAAGCAAAATACACATAGGATATTTCACAATCATACGTCTCTGTAATAGACAATGCCATTTTCCACCAATAATCGAAACCAGGAAGATTGAAAAAATGTTTTACTATCTAGATTTCAGATTGAACTTCTAGAATCTAGATATATGTTTTTGCAATAGGCAGTGTCCCGTTAACAGTAGATAACAGGTCAACGTTGATTGAAGACTCCATGATGAAAAATATTTTTTATTTGTGAATTACTCATATGTATGAAAAGATGAGAACACAAAAATCATGATGAAGTTTTGATTTACGAAGAACTGTGAGAGTTTTTGTGGCATTACTGTTTTAAAAATTCATTATTTTCTGAAAATTTGAACTTTCCGAAGCATACGGCAAGTCAAGTTCCATACATTTTGCACGCTATTTAACCTCATACTAATAAGAGTAGTAAAAGAGTGGAGGCAACATTTATTGAAATCTGATGAATTTTGACAGAACCACAATAATCACTAAATATGGGAATGACAATCAATAACATATACTAGATGCGCAATTCATTTTTTATAGCTAGTATTGCACCTCTTTCACCATAATTATTTGTTTTCTGAAAGGTTAAGGACATCTTTAGAAAAAGTTGACGGATTATCATCGACTATTCATGGGACACCCTAAAGATAACAGTTTCTTGAAAGTAAATATTGGGAATTCGAAATTTGATGAGAAATATTCATTGATGGAATTGAAATAATTTTATATTTAGTACAGTTTGTACTAGACAAGAATGATAGTTCCTGAAACAACAAAGCATATTTATTAGTTGGCAGTTTATTTATCAAATGACAATATAAAAAAATGATTATATTTATGGTGAAGCACATACATTCTCGGAACTACATCAAGGTACTGGATAAAATGACAAGGAAAGCAGAATGTGTTCAAAAACCAAATAGCCAAAAGCGATACCACGAGTCTTGGCACACACTGTATTAGGTTCATACCACCCAAATTTGAAACAGTCAAACATATATCTACATAACCTCTAGATTACGGTACTATATGTACTATGTATACTAGCTTCTAATGTCTGATGCAATTCAACGAAAAACCGCTGTTTCAAATGTTGGGTAGCCCATATAACTTGAGGCTTACAAGGTCTTGGTCTTTTATTTGTAGGCGTTTCAGTAGACGATTTTCTTCCATCTTTAGCTGTTGTTGATCTAGATTGACGTTTCGGCGACCGTTTTTCGACATTACTGTCAGGTGTAGGCCCTACTGATTGCGACCGTACTAAAAATTCAGAACAGAAAAAGTGTACACTCCAAAAATCACTCGGAGTAGTGATTATAACAAACATAAGCAGCCTGTCATGAGTCAGTCAAATTTTCAAGCCCACCTTGTTTAGCTCTTTGATTAGTCCTTTTGAGGGAAGACGATTTCATTGGTGAACTTTTCTTGGGACTATTTTTTTGGGAACCTCTAGAATCGTCATCTTTTCTTGGGATTGTAGGTTCTAGCTTATCTCGCGTTGGTGACCAGATCAATCCCTCATATTCTGAATAAAAAATTCGTGAAGCTAAACACAACATCATATAGTTTCGAAATAATAATACCTGAACCCCCTGTTGTTTTCTCTAAATGGTGTTTAATGATATCCCTAATCATTCTAGCAGAATTTTCGGCGTTGCGATAAGCTTTAGTGGGAGAACTTTTTCTGTTATTGTCATCTTCTTTTTCTTCTTTAGTATAGGTTTTGTGGGCCATGGAAGCTAGTGATAAAGCAGACAGAGAACTCCTTCTTGACACCTGATCCCACAGTTCAATTTGCTTATTGTAAATATCATGTACTCTATCTGGTGTTAGATCACTACCCCATCCTCGATGCTATTATAAAAAAGATATTTTGTGTCTCTATATATGTCATCAACAAACCCAACTCACCTTGTATTCCCCAGCTTTTTTGCGCAACTCTACGACCTCTCTGTACCATGATCCGTCCTTCTCGTTATCCACAATGAACTTCTTGTCAAACTCGTCTGCCGGAGGCTTGGGGTTTTCTTTTGTTGTGAAGGCCCCTCCTGAATATTCATACTGAGAAAATGGCCTAAATTTCTTCTGGTATTCGCTATGGGACTCCTGTTTGGACTTTTCTTGGCTGCATCTCTCGCCTACCAATGGTTCCAATTCACTGGCTACGATATATAATTCGTTAGTCAATTTGAGAAGCGGAAATATAGTGATTATGATGCCACAGCTTTGGAGAAAAATCAGGAAAATTACAGTGGCTGATCGTGTTATCATTTAGAAGTAGACAAAACATGCTAGATGAAAGAGGCAGATAGGTACTGATCTGATGTGGAATTTCCAACAGTATAACAGCTGGCAGAAACTGAATTTCGAGTTTTTGTTGAGGGATTCTTCCAATGCCATCGCAAACTTTCTTCATTATTCCTCAAACCATGAGTCCCATAGATAATGTACAAAATTTAAATTCGCAGTTAACAACATTCGTCACCACTCTATCACGAGAGAGATCATTGAGAGGACCTCGTTTGATCACATTATAGAATACAAGTTGGTACCTAACTACCCACCACATATTTTTCGGAAGATTACTTGCGAACAAAAAAATATACCACACAGCTCGCTGTAGATTCGCTTACTTGAAAAATTATTTCTATGAAGAACAAATTGCCTCTCGCAGATATCGGGTATTGGTCGATTTCAAAGTCATCAGTTAACGTTACGATGACATTTAGCAATAGGGAAAACATGTCTGACTTTCAATCAATGCCTGGTGCTAGAAATATTTTCCTCATTGCTAAACGTCATCTCAAAACGTTAAATGATGACCTTGAAATTCGCCAAAGACACCTGTGTCGGGTGCTAATTTTCTTCGTGAAGTCTGTGATGTATACAAATAGGTGAGGAGAAGTGATAGAAAACAGAATGATGCATATAGCCATTGACATTATGCGGATACAATAACAAGGACATACGGCTACGGACATACTGTCGGGCGGATTTGATGTCGCGGATTTGAAGTCGTGAACAGGTTTCCAAACGTTATTTCATGTAATTTTATGACCCGTATTTCTTCGAGTTTACAGAATAATAGATATCTATCAATTGAAAAACAAACATATTTCTATTGAAGATTAGAGCTTCACCTAATACCATGACGAGCATTATTCAGAAGTATCACAATCATGCTTCTTGGAGAGTGGATAGTAGTTGATAAAATGTCCAATGAACTATTAATTGTAATCTATGAATATTGAATGTAGGGATCCCAAAGTATTCTGGTCTGGGATCAATATAGCTAGAGCCAATATTGAAACTAAAATTACCATCTCTGTTTTCCATATCAATCCTCTTCTTGTGGACCATCGCATTGGCTTGAGCTCTCGCCTTCAGAGCACCCATAGAGTGAGACTTCCTCGGCGTGGACCCGGCAGCGTCCCGTCGAGAAGTGTGTCCCTGAGGCCAAGTAAATTGCAGTCTATATTCAGTACTAAGTTTTGAAATTGCTTTTCTTATGAGACTCCCGTCTCTTTCCTAAAACATACCAGATGTATTACCTGTGTATTTCAAGGAAATCATCGACCATTTGAATGCAATGATTCTAGAAACATGGAAGATAGCATGAATGACGGCAGAGTGTGATGGTATAGTTATCTCAATTAAAGCAACATAAACTGGCGCTATTCGGACCAATACTTGCACCGATGAAGTGAAGAGATATTTACGACTTCTTACTTGAAAGTCCAACCATTTACTTGCTCATAGTGTAAATATGCGATCTATCTCTCTAAGATAACACACAGACCAAGAGCATTAATTATTATTCGTTGATAGTACTCAGATCTTGACAGGAAACGATAAGGCTACCCTCATTTTTGGTGTAGCAGCATATTATGTTGCTTTTTCCGATTTTTGATTCTGCAATACAATCACACCCTGGGTTTGACAGATATACAGAGTGTTCCAAGATTTATTCGAACAATTCCTAAGTACATTGGCAATATTTGAACAACGTAAATGACCATCTAATATAAACAAAATATACCTACTTTTGAACTATATACAGAGGATATTTCAAAAAAAGGTGACCCCCTTACTAGGGTAGGTAGAACACTGAAGAATAAGTTGGGTTTGCTCAGTAATAAAATGTCGTAACGACATCCATTATCAAGATACAAGGTGTTGAGCTGTTGAGGAAACGATTTTTCGACAATTTTTTTTTATTATGACGAAATTACTGTTGTTATAAAACATAGTTGTACAATTTTGTGTGGATTTGTTCTGGAAGCTGACACACCGGATGAATATTTGTTTGTATGTACATAAAATTTTTTCAATTTAAATCTAATGTGAACTTGAACATTATTCAATTTTACACCAACAAGGTATTCTTGCTAAAACTTGGTACTGTGTACCGTTTAGATTACACAGTTTGGTTGTATCTTAAGGAAACAGTATATATGCTACAGAGGTAAATTCAAGACAAGCAGAGTTGCAAGACAAAATTGAACATCAATTAAATGACCTAACAGCTCTGATCCTAGACCGTTTAGAAGAATAATTCATTCTTATGAAAAAAATATAGAATCTCGTGTATTCGTGGAACGTGAGGATATTCAGATCACTTACTATAACTGATTCAGTATTTTATGTTTTTTAGTCAAATTCATCTCAATTTTCTACTTGTTGTTCTTTGTTTAATCAATAACTTCATCATAACAATAATGTTATTGTTTTTCAATCTGAATGAATAGGTAATTGATCTCAATAAAACTTATTTTTACCATAACGACTCCATTATCTTCAAATCAAAATATTGCAAAAACGGTACACAGTATTGAGTTCCATCAGGAGTACCTTTTCGGTGTTGAATTTAATGATGTTCGAGTTCAAATGAACTTTGGACTGAAGAATATAACCTTACTCGGTAAGAACCGTGTAACTAGCGCCATCTATGAGTCAGTCACATTTGAAAACAATTGCATACGATGTGTCAGCTTCCAGAACATATTCATCCAAAATTTCATTACAATGTTGCCAGTAATTTCGATATAATCGTGAAAAATGTGTATGAACATATTTTTTTCAACACCTTTGTATCTTGAAAACGGATTTTTTTTAATGAGCAAACCCAACTTATTTTGCAGTTTTCTACCTACTCTAGCAAGGAAGCCACCTTTTTTTGAAACACCCTGTATAAGGGTATTTTCTGAGTGTAAAAGTAATTCAGAACAAAAAATTTATGAAATCAATGATATCCCAAATTAGGAGAATAATCCATATTGGGATATTTGCTACATGACACAAAATGTAGGTATTTCATATTAGGAGACCTTGCACTATTCATATGATACTCCAGGATAGTTACGGTGTCAATATAGAAGTATTGTTTGATCATCTATTAATTTCTTCTAAATGGATTCATCGCCTGGTAACTTTCTGGGACTCTTCCTATCAAATAATGGAAATTTATCTTTGGAACATACTGTATAATTATGTAATTTTGTAAAAAGTGCATTCAAATTGGTTGAGGACCGACAAAACCACTAAATATATTACTAATGAATAAAATCGTTAGTGTTCTTAGTGGTTTTGTCCCCCAACACTAACACACATAGAATGTGACAAAGTTGTGTGGAAAAATGAAGTGTTGGGAACGCGCCTCTTTCAATGAAACTATTATGACAAAAGGTCGTCACGTTTTTCAAAATATTGTTATGCAATTCAAAATTTTATTTTTTTGATACAAAGCCATATCAGAAGAGGTAATTCTAATCAGTAAATTGTGCTTTTGTTTCAGTACTAGTCAGACTTCCTAAAATTTTGAAGGTTATCTTTGTTCTGATAGCTCCTGGGAAGAATACTGGTTTAACAATCCTATATAGAACCACAAAGAAGATAATTTGGAAATAGGAATCTCTCCCTATGGATTGCGAAAAAACATCTTGAGACTAGGTATATTAGATGACGAAGAAATCGAGATTGTCTGACATTTAATCATTTAATGAATCGGAAATTTCGAACATATTGACGGCTATTTTTGGTATGAATACAATAAGGTAGCATTGTCATCCATCAAGCCACAAATCATCATTCAATTAAGGATCCTTATCACGAAAACGTATGATATAATATATTATTGTATTGAACATAGAAGTATTGGGGCGAATCTAAAGTTATTTTCATGATAACCAAATTTGGTCGCATTTTGATCTATTTGATGCATTTGTTGCTTCAAATATGTATTTTTTATTTATTTCAATGGCTTCAGCTCATTATCGTGTATCCATTTAAGTTGATATTTCTGACTTGAAATCACTGTCCCTGTTTATCCTTATCAGAAGTTACAAGGATTTGAGGTCATTCGATTGTAAATAAAGATTCAGAAGTAGGAAAAAACATTGGTGTGTGATCATTATATACAGTCTTCGATGAAGTTCTATAAAGAGTAGGCACCTATACCTATCGACTCTACAGATATCTAATAATATGGGAAGAAGTTGATAAAAATTTGTACCATGAATTACTAGACATGGCCACAAAACACTTTTGCCTGTTCATACACCTGAGTTGGAAAGTTTAATTCTATCATTTGGGTAACAGAAAATTGCGGAGTACCTATTCATCACTTTGAATTTTTTTTATTTCTGTCATTCTGCCAATTCTGAGTAGACATAATTTTCAATCGACATTCCAAATGTCAATGTAATCTATTACTATTACTAACTACAAAATCACAACACAGATAAAAAAAAGTGGAAAGCACCTCCTGATACATACATACAGGAGCGTCTTAATTTTATTTTCACATTTACAAGTACATGCAGTATGACCTCCAACCATGTAAAATCTTTCTTTCTTATAATTTCAGAATTTTTTTGGAAAACACACCACTGGATTCAGAAGCCGTCAAGACTTTTACGAATATTCATTGAAACAATATTTATTGTCACAATATTTCATGTCTATGAGAGTATGGATGATTCTTTAATACAATGTGATTTCCAGTAGAGAATGGATTTTTGAAATTTGCCTGCAGTTTTCAGTTTGCAAACACATCCCAAACTGGAAAATTTGTAGATGTTATATCGCAAATACGATGTTTCAGTCTAGAAAAAGAATCATAGAGTGTGACTTGCAAAAATAGTTTAAATATTTACAAGTCATGAATCCTCGAGTTCCAGTAGAACTAGAGATAGAAAATATATAAAGGGGTGGTTCCATTCGAAGGGGGTAACAATAAATGTATGAATGAAAATATAAAATTAGAACACCAAGATCAAAGTACCTAACAACACTTTGGAACTCGTGATAGAATCACTTTCAGCAATGAGTAAACTCTCGGACCAATCATTGAACAACACTGCTCGTTGCCCATGCCACCCCAACCAAAAATAGCCGTCTCTCGTCACCTCATCGTCATCCAACCAAGATGTCCCTTCGCCCCATATACGTATTAATTAACAATATGGATAAGCTCTTATCTTTTTCCATAGCGCAAAAGGATACCGTGTTTTGAAGACAAATGACTATCCATAAGCATACGGTGATTACACTGCACATTCTCAAATGCGCAAGTTCAAATGACAGTCACATCATCGTGAAATCTAACAAAGATCTAAAATACCTAATGACATCCTATTCCAATTTTCTTTTCCAGTATACTTGCTATAAAATATTTATGTTTATTTTATTGCTTCAACAGGACGAATTCATTGAAAATGCTGATGCAATATCTAAGATTAAGTATTTCTTTGTTAATGGTAGACTAGTCATCATTATATGGTTATCACCTTGGTTATCATCACATCGTATCGGCAGGGTACACTCACCTAGTCAATAGTTTGGAAGGAAGGAATTATCCATCATATGTTATGGATCACCCAAGGCAAATATGAAAAATGTCTTGCCAACTGTTTGCCTTTTGAAGAAACACATGTGTTTTTGTTATTTTGTACTTCAATAAACATTTTTATTATTATTATTATTCCTTTCATTCCAACTACTACTGCAATATAAGCACATTTTCAAATGGGCTAGGATATTGTCTCGATGGTAACGGCTAGGATGACTATTTCATGTTGAATAGTGTAATCTAGGAGTAGTTCAGACAGGGGTGTTATTTAGATGGAAAATATATATACCATGGAAATTCATAATATCTATCAATCCAAAACGTGGAGAATGTCATAACCTTATGAAACGATAAAACACGTACTTCTTTGATTCAAATGCTGGTAAACGTCATACGATAACGCATATTTCCGATGATTAGTATATTTGCGCATGAGCATCATGTCACCAAATGCTTATGGATAATCATTTGATTCATATTTTTTCTCCACCACTAGCTATGGAACCTACCATTGTTTACTCTTTTTCAAGGAGTTAAGTGTGTCTTTTCTACCGAGGTAGTTTTCGTCAATTCTAGTCAATAAAGACTATATGTTATAATTATACCGAATTCACTGTTTGCGAGATTCGCAGGAATGGAACTCGAATCAAGTAGGTATTTAACAATAACGACTTGCGATATGCTGTCGTGTTCATGACTACTAGATAGTTCTTTCATAGTGACAGTAGGTCAATATTTCAGAACATGATTGATTGACAGATATATTGCTAGTGGTGAAAAAAATGTAATATACATTATACACCTTGATGATGAAGAATATTATTACCACGGTACCTTCAACCTGGCACCCGTTGTTATTAGGGCATTTCAGTGAATACCAGGGAGGGGGATCAAGAAACTCGCAGGTGAAATTATTTTGAGGTTATTCAAGGTCAGATGCATTCAATGCCTAATAGAAAATCATATTTCTTCCAGACTGTCAACGCATTACATTATTATATATCATAAATTATTCAGTCACATGTTCTCATTTTGTTGCAATTGATATAAAATGATCTGGAAATATGAACAATAAGAAAAGCAATAAAAAAGTATTTTGGATACTGTCTTCAGTGTCAGTAGGTTTCCCGAGCAGGTGGATGATCCCGAAATTTTTTGGGAGCAAGATATACGCAATTTTTTCATCGTATCCGAATCAACCATCTACTATCACTCATAACAGGAAATAAGTTAATGATCGGTCTATTATAATTTTAACATTTTAGGAAAATATGATTCCCTATTCAGGAATATTTCATGTATGACACCTACCGAGATAGGTACCTACCTACTATTAAACTGTATGATGTTCCAACAATTTTGAAATAATATATTATTTTCAATTTCAATATAACTGATACAATAATGATGATGTATATTATGCGGTTACAGGAAGTATATAAGCGGATTAAATTCATTGTGGAAAATAAGGAAGGGGGAGCAGTTCCCCCCCCCACCCTCCCTGAGTGACGTCCATGGTAGTTATCCATATTGTTAATTAATACGTATATGCTTCGCCCTAGCCTTCTTATTACCGTGCCAGCATTCTCCACATCGGGGTCCGACTCCCTCCTGCGCTCCCCCGCTTCCCTCTGGCCGGCCGCCCCGTGGGCGCCGCCCCTGACGCCGCCGCCGCCGCCGCCACCTGGTCCCTCCGACCTGCTGCGCCGCGACGGCCGCCATTCGGGCCCGTTGCGCTCGTCCGACTGCAAACAAGCGACCAGTGTTGCCAACAGCCAATTTCAAAAACGGCTAGATGATTTTTGGAGTAAGACTAAATAATTATGGCTAAAAATGAAAGCGCGCCGCTGTCGAAACAGCTTTTAGCTTTTAGCAATTTTTTGGCTAATCTAGCCATTTTTTGCAATTTTTTTACCAAAAACAAGAAATCTGATGATGCAATACGATTCTGACATTGAAATTCAAGTCTAGTAGATCTAGGGCTAGACTCTACTGACTCTAGTAGTATTGACGTTGACGTATGACATGAAGTGTTGACGTCATCGACGTCAACGTCAATGTTTCTTCATGTGCATGACAAAATTTTGGAATGAAAAACGCACCCAATTGGTCAGAATGGCACAAAGTATTGAGTACATAGAAGTCCATAGAGACACAGACTGGTCTAAATTTGACTTAGATTAGATCATGAATATAATGAACTATCTAAGGAAATATTATAAAAATGAAAATATTTTCATAGAAATTCAGAATATAAAATGGCTAGAGAAAATGGCTAAATTAGTAGATATGCAATTTTTAGTAGCTAGAAGAAAAATGGCTGGAACTAGCCACAAAATGGCTGAGTTGGCAGCACTGCAAGCGACCAATGAATACATCCTGGCTCCCGACGCTGAATGTTCAAGAGCATTTCCTTTCTCTTCCTATTCCTCTCTTTCTCCTCTCTTTTCCTTTCTCTTCCTATTTCTCTCTTTCTTTTTCTTACTTTCTTCCTATATTCTCCTAGTTTTCTCTCCCCCTCCCCCCCTCTCTTTCTCTCTCCCCTCTCTCTCCCTCTTTAGCACTCTCCCCCTATCTCTTTCCCCTCCCCCTATATCTCTCTCTCTCTCACCCTCTCTCTTTCTCGTTCTCCCTATCTCAATCGTTCTTTTCTCTCTCGTTCTTCGTCTTCCTTACTCTGAATCGATCTCTTTCTCCATCTCTAGTTGCCTTCTCATTTTATCTCTCTTCCTCACTCTCTGTCTCTGGTTTCCTCTATTCCCTCTATCATTCTCTCTTTCTTTAACACTCTCCATCTTTCCCATTTTCCCTCTTTCTCACTGGTTATCTCGATCTTCTTCAGTTTACCTCTCGTTCTTTATCTATTTGAATTTCATAGACAGTACTCGTATGGGATATCCTATCACAAATAATTCACTGTCTGGGGCGACATTACTGATGAGAATATTCAACTTCTTCTTCTTCTTTTGGGTTTATTGGATTTCTGTCACCTTTCGGTAACAATTTCTCCAGATCAGGTAATTAATTTTTTCAAGAATATATATATGGTTATGTAATAATATTGTCACTCGACTCGAGCACTAAAGACACCGTAGTCCGTCACCATGCCCGGCAGCCGAGTTCATCAATGTCCAAAGATTCTATCGTATGTGCTCATGCTGAGCACGTTTGATTTCAAGTATGGCCCCTTTATCCGGTGAATCCGTCACCATCCGGCCTCTATACCGGCGTAGAGATAAAAGGGCTTTACAATTTTCACACACACTTATTAAACTTCACAATAAATATTGGATTTTAATCCAGATCAGGTAATTAGAAAAATTAAAGACTTGCACACACATTATAACCTGACTTTTGACCTGGAGACGCCATGTGTCTCCTTCCATGGTCAAAAGGCGAATCCCCAGAATATTCAACTGAAATGTAATACATAATTGTTTTCATAAGCTTACAAGCTGTTGTGAAACACTATCTCAGTTGAACCAGGGTCTTTTCCGAAAGTTGATAATGTTAACCGTTTTCGAGTGAATATAGAGTTGGGACATCCTGTATTCACGTGTCATCAAGATTCGGCAGTGGCGGCAGATCCAGGGTAACGGTTAGGACAGGGATGAATATGATCCGAATATACAGTGCTCTCGTACTGAATAAATTCATTTTCAGAAAAACTATCCATTTCTGAGAAATCTTCTGGGCAGGTCGATTTTTATTTTCTATTTGCCACATTTATTCCAAGTTTGAGTTATGACGTCAACGACAATTTCTTCAATTGGAACACCCTATATATATATTATTTGATTCTCAGAACCACACAAAAGGTTTGTATACAGTGATCTCATAAAATGGGGTTGCCATTAAAAATTTACCGATGACGTAGTTTCTCATACACGAATCATTCTGTGTGCTATAGTGGAATTCGAACAAGCAGAGCACTCAAGTCAACGGATGTCCTGTATACAAACATCATATGTGATATATTCTTGAATTCGGCTCACTATGGACATTACAAATATTTCATAATATATAGGGTGTTCCGTTCGAAAAAATTGTCGCGGACGTCATTACTCAAATGTAGAACACCCTGCATATTTTATTTTTCCTTATCAATGTGTCGAATTGAGATCAAAACTCGATCTGTTTCAGGAGATTCCCCATAAATGGATAGTTTTCATAAAAATTAATTTATCCTCTATTTTACGAGAGCACTCGATTTGAGGAACGCACTGTAAGTATGCAAACCCTATATAAAAGGAAATTATTTATTTTTGAATTCCAATAGAGATTCAAAAATTTTAATACGTAACTCAAACATGAAGCACCCTGTATGAATGTGACAAATTGGAAATGAGAATCGACCTATTTCAGGAGATTCTTCATAAAAAGAAAGCACTGTACTTCCAATAAATAGGTACCTATATGGAATATAACAAATGGTCTCTATTATTATTTCGACCTTTAACCCCCCTCCTGGATCCGCCACTGATATTCGATTTACCTGAGGACGATAGTAGATATCCAAGAATCAAAACGTTATGAGGCAACTCATTCTTTTTCTGAATCGATACGGCCTTTATCTTATGGAAATTATGAGTAATTTGAAGCATCTCTTAAAACTCGCACAATGATTCATCAACCATACAGCCTAAACTTATGAACCTTCCGAAATAGTATCAATCATATCATCATCATCAATAATCATATATCTAATAAAGTGAATTTCAGAATTTGATGTTCTTGAATGCGGTAGCTGAATGTGCTACTTGTCTGACCAACATAGTGTTATCCTTAGGACAAGACCCACAATTCAAAGTTTATCTTCAGAATTTAGAAGCTTCACCTCTACTTTCCACAATAACCGTCCCCAACTATGAACTGATTTTTTTATTCAATTGTTTTTTTGTTTTATATGCAACTGTGGAGTTCTGGTCATCTCGAAATGAAGCTTTCCGACGATTGACATTGAATCATAGTAAGCCTCTGTATACAAGTATTAACCCACTTTCAGGTGATACATATTATTAGCTTGGAGAACTTATCAGTTATTATGAAGTTGTTTTTTCATTCCTTCCTGTTATATTCATTTGAAGAACTTCATCTCCTCGTTTTTTTTTAAATTTCTTCACAATACAATATTCTATTTCGATAATAGAAGTCCGGAAGCACTCTCTTTGATAACATCAGGGAGAAAATTAATTGTACGCCAGTTACAATGTCCATTTTGGAACTACTAATGGCCACCATAAGAAACGAACATATATATTTACTAGGAAAATAATATTTCCAATTACGTGATTATTACGGTGATCTCGCTAATGTGATGATATAATGATTTATAGCCATTTGATAGCACTTCTGCTACAGTTCATCAATGACTAAACTACCTGAATTCTCGAGTTAGTATCCCATTATAATGATGCACTAGCACCAATAAAAAAAATAAAATATAGGGTTGAAGAAGTCCATATATAGTAACTCAAAGCGGAGTGGATGGATCTGGAATTCGTCCAAGCAAGAATGGAGTCCTCAAAAAATAACCTATTGATCGAGACATCTTGAATCGACCTTGTTGTAGAAGACATACTGTAGAATGGAGATACCCCTATCTGGCATAGGTGTCTACAGAGTGACCCATTTGAAAGCGGGCCAAATTCATAAATCCTTCATGTATGGAGCGATTTTGACGAAATTAGTTTTGAAATGTGGTGTGGGGAAAGGTCCAAGGCCAAAAATCCAAAATGCATATAAGCGATTTCTTTAAAAAAAATCCGCGTATGCAATAGGAATCGCCGTTCTCTGAAATAGATCTGTGGCATTTCATGAAAAAATATTCAATAATAACGATGCTATGGCTCAATTAATGACAAGTTGTTTTTTATGCATTAAGAAGCTCTTTATGTAGTAAGTGACCTATGCACATATTATAACAAATGAATTACAACGATTTGATTCAAAAACAATAATTCATAGGCATTCTAAAGACATTCTTCCAAAATAATATTATACACACTTCATGAATTAAAAAAAAATCCAACACTTATACCTCCTCTCCCTACTCTCCTTAGGTACGAACGATTTTCCACGAACATTATAGGAATTTCCTTTCGTGCGAACCAAGAGATAAAAACAATAAAAAAAATTTATAGATGATTTCATTCGAGGCAATATATTTTAGTGCTTCAGTCATTGTTTATTCTGAGTACAGGTCGAAGTATATTGTGCACTAAATTCTTTGACAACCAAACTGGGATGAAATAAATGAAAAACCCATTCAAGTTTGAACGAACAATTTCCTAACGGTTCAGTACCTACCTTTCAGAGAAGATGAATGAATCTGGAACGAGGAACTGCAGAGGTTCACCAGAAATATCCATATACCGGGTGTTTTTCAAAAGTATTTCTCACCCCTATATAACTTTTTTTCCTATACAGATAATCGAATGAAATTTGGTGTGTGAGTATAGTACATTAATATGCATTATTTGACGTAATCAATTGTTGTCTGTCACTTCCGGTTTGACCGGAAACGACCCTTATTTTCTTATTTTAAATGGGACACCCAGTATATGGGCACTTATTTCGATAGAGAATCACATTGTGAGTACAATGACACCCCATTTGCCACTTTTTGATATTTGTCTTCCTGAAATCCTCATTTTTCAATTTTCAATCTAGAGTGCCATGAATGAGTTCAAACAGTTGATTTTGAATCAAGTTGCCAAGGAAAAATTGTTTCGATGGAGATTTACTTTCCATTGTTTTCATAGGATCATTCAAAATTTACAATATCGTAATTATGATGGTAGCTCAATTTTTTCAAATGGGACAAGGGTGGCTGATTACCATATCTGGAAAGAGTATTTTGTTACGAACACGTAGATACCATATAATCGATATTTTGAAACAATATCCAGTATCATAATCTGCCTGAATGCTCTAATGGTTTATTGTGATGAAGCGGCATTGTTGATAATGGAAAAAAATTAAGGAGGCTTCGAAAATTAATATTTAACAATTTGTGTTATGGCATTTGCGCGCAGTCATATTGAACTTATTGGTTTTGGCAAAAATTCTCAAGAAACACTATTTTTTATTGTCAGTTTGTTATTACGAATTGTGGAATGATAAATTACAGTCCAAATAAAAAACATTGACATGCTATTAATTAAAACGTTGAAACGTGGTAAATGGGTTGTCACAATGTGAATCTTTGTCGAAATAAGTGAAAATATACCGAGTGTCCCATTTAAATAAGGGTCGTTTTCGGTCGAACCGGAAGTGATAGGAAACATTTGAATAAGTCAAATAATGCATATTCATGTTTGATGTATACTATACTTCGACACCGATTTGTTCATCTGTAGAAACAATAAGAGTTAGAGGGGTGAGCAACTTCTGAAAAACACCCGGTATACCTACAATTCTTCTCATATTATGTATGTTTCCTTCCTTTCTAAGAAGGTTTCACTGAGTTATCACGTCCCAGACGGCACAATCATATTCCATGAATATCCTATGCATATCGCGTTGGATTATTGCCATATGCCATGGATATTCCATGTCCTCCAAAACATATGATATGCATATTCCAGGAATATCCAAGGTCACCATGAAACATATGCCAGGAATATCTGTGAATCTTCCAAAAGAGATTGGTGGCATATACTAGGAATATGTTTTTTGTATATGCATAGAATATGCTTTTCAATCATTACTAGAATGAAATATCTGTAGAAATGTAATTTATTATGTAAAAGATAGAAATCAACATACAGAATGTAGGTTTGTAAAATACTTGAAGCCTGCACTTTATATATCATATCATATGATTTTTTTCTTCTCTTGAACGGTAGCGGTGATGAATTCAACAGGATCTGCAATGATTATAACATAGCAAATACTAGAATATGAAAATTGATTGAATTCACTCACCTTTGCTCTGGGCGTGCTACAAAAGTTGAAAGAACTAGATACTGAATTTGTCAACATCTGAGTTAATCAGCTGATTTCAATCTCTTATTTATTTCTTTGTCACGTATGTATCTTCAACAACACGAGTATTTCCTGGATTTTCCATTTGACAGATGGGTAGATATAAGTAAGTACTGAAAAAAATTAGGTGCATCTACAGGGTGTATCTAAATAACAGAGAAAAATTTCAAGTGGTGATTTCGTGATGAAAATTGAGGTGGGCGTTTGGTATGCATTTTTTTGAAAAATCTCTTCACGGAATAGTAATAACACCCTTCTCAAAATTAGAAAAATGGTTTTTTATTTTTCATTTCCTCTGTATATGACTAAAGGCACAGAACTTGTTAATATTATTCATCAGGAAAACTACCCATTTTGGAGTGTTTTCAACCCTGAAGTATGCTCAGAAGGGCTTGAAATATTCAACGCCTAAGATATTTTTTTTCACAATTTTTTTTATGAACACTTTTTTTTTAATAAACACATGGCGAATGCTTTTCCAGAGATCAACAATTAGTTAGTAAATGGATTGGGCTTTTCAGCTCTTTTTTTTTAAATTGTGAAATGAATATATTCCAATAACCCCTTCTATAAGCATACTTCAGGGTGTAAAACATTTCAATATGTGTATTTTTATTGACACATGATATTTACCAAGTTTCGTGTCTTCAACTAAATATACAGGGAAGTTCAGAAATAAAAACCATGTATTTTTTCATCTTCGTAACTTATCCGGGGTTGAGAGGGTTATCAAAAAATTCTATACCAAATACCTTCATTCTCATCACAGAATCACTCACCCCTTTCATTTTTTCGATGTTATATAGATTATATGAATTGATTATAATGTATTATCTTAGGTATACCTCATACTGGTATTGAGTGCCATTTCTCCTTTGTGACCCCCTTCAGTTTAATGGCGGCGAAAAGAGAAGTGCATCCTAAGTTAATGTTCCATTTTTGAATTGTAACTAACTTCAAACGTCTGAAACTCTATATTGATGTCAACACTATTATTCACAGTAATCGATACACATTCTAGCACTTCTGCTCAAACTAATAATTCCATGCTCTTCTCGTCTGTTTATAATAAAAACAATCGCGGCATATTCGCCCATGTTGATATCACGTCCTACACTAGAGGTGACTGTGGAATGTGGAACAAAAGGCGATGACCGACAGACACGTGTCGTGTCCATTCGGCATAGGTCGACATTCCGACAATCTGCTTTTGAAATATTCCTGGAATTTTCGAAAAGCATATCTAATGGATATTCGATAAGCATATTCAGGGAATATTCTTCAAGGATATCTAATGAATATTCGGAAAATATATTTCAGGAATATTCTCTGAGGATATTAGATCAAGCACATATTCATGGAATATTCCAGGGATAATGCAATATTCATTGGAAAATTGGATGTAGTAGGCATATTCCAGGAATATGTGGTGCCGTCTGGGGTTATGTGATATATTTATCGGGAATGTTCAGAGTCGAGAGCAGTGTTTTCATATTCAATATTAGATATAAATTGTTTTGAGTTTATTTGTATCTGAGTATTAATCTACCTATATATTTTGAAAACCAGAAAAATATGCCCACGTAACGCATAAAAGAATGTGTTTTATAGAATTCCTGCTGAAATCTGCACTCCTATAAATTGCAAGTCACGTAATTTAACAATGTGTCCAAATTTAAGAATTGCCACCATTTAGTTTTGTATCGATTTTGAGGATTTAGAAAACCTACCTAATGAGAGAAGACAGTGAACAGGCACAATAATATCTTTATCTCACTTAAGTACTGACCACTGTGTATAAGAAAATGTAACCTGATAATTGAATATCTTCAGCGGAAATGTATTCAGGCTTATAATTGGATAATCATACAAAATAACCGACATGGTGAGAGACTAAACTATCTATTAAATCAATTTGTAAAAAAACAGCAGAAGGATATTTGTACGAGAGTGCATTTTATAAATTGGATGGGATTACCGAGACAAGCATCAAGATTTGCAGGAATAGAGAATTTCAATAAGCCGCCGATAGGAGATCCAGTTAGTAATATTTTCAGCAATGTTCATAATTAAGCGAATTCTCAAATCTCTAAAGTCTAAACTATGGCGAAAAGCATTCTACCGATTTGTTCTTATTATGATCTGGAATAATAATCACTTTCAGAACTCCAAGACGAGTAAAGCAAGATGAAACTATTAATATAATTTCTTGTATATTTTCTTTTTAGACGCAGTTGAATTTACTGATTCACATTCTTAGTCTACCTAGTCATCTAGGTAGTTGATTCATAACAATATCAGGCGTCTATACAGAATAATTAAAAATCCAGAGGCGTTCAATGTTTGCAAAAATATCGAATGAAAAAATTTAAGAAAAACCGAGTACCACCCACTGATCGTTAATAAATAATATTCCGAAATTTTGTATAACAAACTAAGTTCCAAAATTGAGTAAATCCTTTGATATTAAATTCAGGAAACAGCGAAAATTAATCATCCAAAATAACAGGATAGAATTGGAATCAATTTCGATTAATAAGAAGAAGTATATAAACTATAAGTAATAGTAAGTTTTTAATTTAATTATCAATTAATTCTTTGCCATGGAAACCAGCCATCCTTCTCAGAAATACACCAAGTCGGTCCACCACAAAATTGATATTACACAAAATGTATTGTAACTAGTTTCGGCTCAAACAGCCATCTTCAGGCATCATTTATCTTATTCAACCTTATCACGTACTTCTCCTTTAGGTTCTAGTACAATTGACTGGGTAATGAATTCATGGTTCTCTTGAAATTATTTTTTGTCCATGTCATTTAGTTTTTCATCATTTGTCACTGCCATTCTGTCTTGTCATTTTGACAATGTCTGTTGCTATGCTTGACGCTTCACCCATCCCTTGATTTTTGTCTTTCACTGAATGGCCATTTTAAGATGAAACTCGTTTGAGTGAATCTGATGATCGTTAGGTTCTTTTTGGTGTTCAGTGGGTACAAAAAGTCAAGTACCCCTCTACGGGACTGATTTTTTGGAATATATGACTCCACGGAAACTTTCAACAGTTTTATAATGTGATTTCCATATGGCCTTATAGGTATGGTTTTCCTCAACAACTTATTGTTCCTCTGTTTGATTCGGAAGTAATCACAATACATTTTGTGTAATATAATTTTTGTGGTCGACCGACTTGGTGTGTTTTTTTGTTAATTAATTCTTTATTGAAAATTTGACTTATGTATACATAGATAATTAACCAAAGTATTAGTATGGTTACTGCATAGGGTAGGGGGAAGAAGATGATTGTTTATTTACTATACGTTGGAAAATAATTGATATGAGATTGATACCTTGAAAATTTATCCAGCTAGGCTGCTTCTGATTGGGATGACCTGTATTTTTTTTTTTTTGGAAAATTTGTATATCGCTACTTCTAAGTTGGGAACCAACTCCCCAGAAGTCGAAACTTGTGCGGGGTTAGGAAGAGCGGGACCTACAGCTTATAGTGGAATCCGAACCACTTCTAGGGCATCGAGGTGCTGCCAGGATTACAACCATCATGAATCACACATTTTTAAAGAAAAATGCTCAGCCGATAGCCGGATTCGAGCCGACAGTACCTCTGCATCGTGAACGGCTATCTAGCGAATTTCAGCGCATAGACAAACTCGGCCACGGAGCCCATATATATGATCATATATATTTCCGAAATTCTACAAAAAAAATTGTAGCTGGAACAGGCCACAAAAATATTGAGAAGATCGTTATAGAAAGCCAAAATCAATTCGCATCTTCCAAACAAACCAATTAACGTTCAGATACCGAGCGGGTCCCCTCGATTTACAAAAACTATAAACCAAAACGATGTTATCCTGTAATGTAATGGGCTTATATCACAAAAAAAAAATCATTCCATAATTCGATAGAACTCACCCAAACTAGCTCACCACCGCAAACCGTTTCTTGCTGTGAGCTCCCTAGGTTTTATAAAAAAAAATCCCCGATTATTCGGACCTCTGAAAACGAGGCGACGATGTGACGTCAAAACCCTAATACTGAAACAAGACTATTCCAGACAGAGATGAATGATACATGATTTCTGACAGAGTGAATTAGCGCGAGATCACAGTTGAAAGAATTAATGTATCAGTTGCCTCAGTCTCCGTCGGGCGTTTGGTATTTTCTTTTAACTATGGCGAGATGAGGTTTCTACGTCATAAGAGGGTCCGTTTTCAGAAGGTAGTATTATTTATGTCCAAAAATCAAACATTTCAGTTAATTTTTCGATCGAATTATGTCGTCAATCATTATTTATGTATGAAAGGATCATTATAAACATGGTTTGAGTTGAAAGTTCTACTAAGGTGTACACGCCCATTGTCGTAAAGAAATAAAGGAATACATAAGCGTAGGCGACTTAGAAAATAATATATTTCCACAATAATTTCAGCACACTCCAGCATACACCCCAACGAAATTCGTTTTGTCCTCATGACGGCTGTTCAGGATACCTATTTAATATTTCTGCTAAATCCATTAGGTCCAGTTATTCCAGCCAGCTGGTGAGCTGTTGTTTTCAGAATAGCTATAGCCTGAAAAGCCTTGTACATGGCAGATACGACGGTATAATATATGAGATTAGACCAGTGAAGTGTGATAATTTCCTCAGTAAACTATATCATTTCTGTGAATGGGGCATAAGATATGATGGCAGAACAAACAATATGTCCTTTCTCATGGAATATCTCCGGAATACCAGAGCTATTTGATAATTCTCTGCCCTGCGTGTTAGAGTACCTATTAGTATTTCAATAATGACAATGCAAAATATATACTTATTCCATCAGCAATCTGATTTTTTCGAAAAGCATTGTTCAAGTGATAGATGTTTTATCTAAGGTTCCTATACTACAGATTTAATGAAAATTATAGCAACCCTAGCATAATGGGGTTGTACAGGGGAGTGTATAATCTCTGTACACAATAATATACCTACACATAGCCAAGGAAGGTGTTCCCCGAGGCATATAACCTCCAGAAATTTAAGAAGAACACTAATTCCTACCTTATTTCCCTTGGTTCTCACGCGATGTTCTCTGAACATCACAGGATATCCCTTTTCGTGGGAACCAGAACATAAAAAAAGGAAAGTAGTTGTTTTTCTCCCGTCATATACCATTGTTGTTCATTTTATGAACATTCGTGGAAATGACTTTGAGCTTTTTGTATTTATTTAGCATTTCATTCCACTTTGAGCATTGTGGATATTTTGCAGTTGAAATTACGCCAGTCTGGCAATCAGCCACTTCCATTTTTGGGTATTTAAGTTATGTGGAGTGTATCTTTTCTTATAGTCTAGGTGGCGCTAAACCCAATTTGCCCACGAGAGATTCCATCTTAAGACTATCAAATAAATATTGCTGATTGAATTTTGTTGGGCATTACGCTTAGCCGGCGGTCTTTGGACGTCTAGAGACTACTCTACACTGATGAGAGCCAAAAAAGCTCGAAACCGGTCTGTAGGTACCGTTGCGTTAACCTGGCTCAATCGAAATTAATCGGCGTTAGGGAAAGAAACACTTGCATTAGTATTCGTTTATACGTATCGATGCATAGATTCAGGGAGGATGTATATCGATTTTCTGCGTGGCATTAGCCAGGAAAGTAGTTGTTTTTCTCCCGTCATCAACATTCTTGTTCTTTTTATGAACATTTTTGGAAATGACTGAGCTTTTTTGTAATTCACTACACTGTTTTACCACTAACCAAACCGATTTTTTAACGCCTCGACACGTGTTTCGCTAACTATGTTAGCATCTTCAGGAGAAGATTAGAACTGTTTTAATCTTCCCCTGAAGATGCTACTATAGTTAACGAAACACGTGTCGAGGCGTACAAAAATCGGTTTGGTTAGTGGTAAAACAGTGTAGTGTATTATCGTGCCAAAGGTTCCAGTCTTCGATATATTTTTTGTGATTATTTAATCAAATAAGACTTTTCACTGAAACGGGCATTGTAAAGAAATCCTAAGATTCCAAAAATGATTTCAGTTTCACCATAGATACTTCCAGTTAATTTCATGTCAAAAAGTGCTAAACCAGTGCAATTTCAGCTAGGTGGTTCCATACTTGTTATCAACTTTTTTATATTATCACCTAAATGGTCCGATAGCAAAATTTCATTCGTTTTATTGGGTAAGGATAGCCGGATGTTCGATAAGTTATAACCGTGTTATAGATTGTTGTTCCAAAAGTATTGATGAGTTTAAAATACCCGACTAACTCGTTGTTAATTAATTGTGCTTTTCTCAAATTTGGTAAATCATCATAGGTCGAAGAAACCACTACCCACTAAACATGATACATAACAAAAATATTTTTCAGTTATAAGTTTTGTGATATTGTTGGAATAACATTGCGATAATGTCCTTCTGAAGTATCCAACACAATATTATGAAGTAAAACGTTTATGAGACATCGCATCAATATTGACATCGATATAATTAGATAATATTGTGATATATTGATTTTAGATTTATCAGATATATCTCAGACAGAGTTTGTATGTTATTTGTGCAACGTTTTCGTTTCACCACCTTATAACGTAGCTTACATGCATACAGGATACAAGGAGATGATATTTGTTCTTTTACGGCGAAGTAACCTTGTCAACTGTCAAAAGTCAATTCAATTCCATTTCAGCCATTTTGTTTGTGGTCTATTATGGTGAACAAGCCATTGAACAAGCCAAATAGTGTGATCAGTGAAAATATTGATTTTTAGGTATTATTCGTATAGTTATCAAAGTAAGTGAAGAACTAAACAAGTCTTGGACTCAAATTCGAATCAACAATGAATTGCTCATGATGATAACTACTTATAATCCAGGTTTGCTCTGCTGGAATATAGAAATGCAACCAATCTGTATCTGCATTTTATAATATGTGAAGAAGTAGGAGGGATTCGTGAATACGGATTGTGTTCATATATCACGAATTACAAAAATAATGGGTGAGTTATCTATCATAGCTAGAAGAAGAACATAGAATAGAATTTCGAAATAATTTAGAAAACTCCCAACAACTCGTATAGAAATATATTTACCTATTACTTTTCAGAATTTCAGTAAGGGATCACTGGATTATGCAGAAATCATATAGCTGGACTGACTAAATTTATGAGGCAGAATAACTAAAATGATACTTGGGAAAATAGTAGTCAATCTGTCCCAAAATATCACTGGGTAACTAGATCATACGTATAGTTTTTCAGGAGTTCGGTTGGATCAATTAATATTCAGGGATAGTTCATCTTCTCTGATGTCTTTTCTTAAGATCATTCAGGTGATTTTCTTGATGATTCCAGACAAAATAGACATAACCTAAAAACTCCTAGAAACTAATCAGAATGTTAATATACAATATTGTTTAGATGTTTTGAGTAACATTAAATATACGTTATGAAGTAATACTGATTTTATGTGATTCCTGATATATTGATATAATATTTGCCATCAACATTACATTGCAATATTTATACGAGGCACATACGTCGATTGCCGCAACGTAACTGTGATATCAAGCATATCTCTAAATAACATCACAAAGTCACATTGTAATATTACATTTATGTTTGAGTTATGTTATTATGTTTAGTGGGTACGCGCAAGAATTTGCTGGCAACTTTTGGTAATCCCATTGAAAACTGTCCGTATTTAAATCCTCGGAACCTACCTGATACTCCAGAAGAAATGGTGAGTTAGGTTAGCTGATTCGTATTCGAAAATAAATTGGTAAGTACTTATCTACCGACACAAAATAACGGAAAATATGGAAGCAATTACTCATTACAAAAAGGACTTTTCTAGTCCCTTCCGCCTCGTAAATATTGAGTTCATATTAAATAGGTAGTTTGTCATAAGTGAAATATTTTAGAGAATTGAAAATTCGTTGTCTACTTCAACATAGTGTGAATAATAGGTAATTTCGTTAAAATTAGTTATTCTGTTGTGAATAATATTGCTCTTCTTGTAGCTTCAGAGATTCAATTATTCGAAATTGTGGTCTGATTGCATGACTGTTGCCAATAAGCAAAAGCAAATCTCTGAACCATTTGAATTTAATAATGTATGCCTGCACATTGCAGTAATGAACATTCCTCCACCTGCAGTAGAATTCCACAAATAACAATACAAATTGCAAAGCTTCTCATCAGAGAATATCATATTTTCTAGTTCGAGTTCAAATTTTGAATGATGCTAGGTACGATATCCAAATAGTGTATAGGAGGAGGAAAATCCACATGGAATTAGTTAGAGAAATATATAGAAATTCACATCGGAACGTTCTTCAGCCAATCAAATATATTGGATAAGGTTTTAATTTTCGAACTTATTCTCATAATTATGTTCTTCCTTTTTGAGATGAAGGGGTGCCAGATCACATTTATCATATCCTTCTTCAATTTAAAGTTATTGGTTATATCTTCAAGTATTTTGCAATTTGCATAGGGGTCATTTTTTGTGAAATGTGACTTCTCATATTCTATAATCAATTTCGAAATTTTATATGCAAACATATATACATACATATATGCAAGGAATTATTACACCATTGCCAAAAAGGCTTTTATGATTCTAAGGAAACAAATTCGAGGTCTAAGTGTTTGAAAATTATTGTGTGATGCTTTATTTCAAGTAACCAAGTTCAATTCCTTCATTTGTGAAAATCTCATCTAATTAATCTAATTGTAGAAATCTCAGCTACCTATATAATATTATCGAATTAATTACAGTATGATGAAACATTTGCTATGTGTGAACATTTAAAATTTGATAGGTAAGCATCATTGATGTATTTAGTAAAAAAAAAATGAGCAAAACTTTTTGTTGGTGGAAATTGAATCTTAGTACATGCCCCAAAAATTGAAATGTTACTTTAATCGTATGCAAAATATAATTATATATACCAGTCATATAACTAGTTTTGACCTATTGAACTTGAATACGTAAAAATATACAGGGTGTTCCATTTGAAAAAACAAGGTTGCTGGTATTTCCAGAAAAACCGGACCGTAAGTCCGCCATTTTGAATTGTAATCTTATCAAATCCGACATGGTTGCATATATAACTGTACCAAATTCCTGAGAAACGTATAGAAACAAACGTATGTTACACCAGACATAGATCACCAGATAACCACAATATTTTCCATATTGTAGAAGCGTAGTATTGGTCAATATATTCCTATTTTCAGTAGGTAGTCAGATACGGGAACTGAAAAAGTTATGGTGATGCATTGTATTCTTAGTTAGTGTTTCTCTTTTTAAATATAAACGATGTCTTTTTGAGGATATACAAAGGGATTATTCTGATGTGCTCTTGCTCTTCTCCATCTTCTGAGAAGAAAACAATATTGTTCCTCTGTGTATGTGGAAACATAATTACCTATTATCTACATTTATGCTGATTTGATTACTTATTCGACTACTATAAACTAGCAATTTTAAGTGTTTATGACATCACTCAGAGTCGAGCTGAACCTATTAATCTGTACATGCAAGTATATGAGTACTCGATCAATGTACACCATCATTTTTTAGTTTGGGAAACATTAAATTTTCAGACACCTGATGGTGGTGACGCAAACATCCTTTGCGTGGCGAGAGAATAACAAAAAAATCTTCCTGTCGTCTGCAGTTATTCAATCATCAGTGAATAATAACTCCGGATATGATCAACTCGTCTTATCAGCATATAAGAATGAACGTAGTGCCTATTTTTTGTAGTTAATTAATTCCAATTTAATTGCATTCTCCAACATTCATGTACATTAAATTTATATACTCATTACCAGAATGTGATTCGAAACAAATTATGCCATTGCAACTAATTAAGAATATTATTACAATAATGCTGAATATAAAACAATAGTAACGTAGGCACTCGATAGAATTAATAGTAAATATTGACATGAATGATCCTGATCCACAATTATTTCATAGGTGTGGCATATTATGTTTTTACTTATTGATATTCGTCCAAACATCTCGGAGACCTACTAAAGCTATAAGTATATGTGGTCATAATCGAGAGATTCCTATAATTATTCATTACTTCGTATGGGTATTTCAAAAACAGCTTCCCCAAATCATTGAATCCAGCATGCTCCACGATGGATAATTGTATGACAATGGAGATGTATAGGTCATCATCAAATACCAATTGACAGGAGAAAATTGACCAGACCAAGGAGAAGTAATTACTTACGCACATTACAGTGTATATACCTTATTGGATGATTATTTATTCAATCAGAATCTTATCTATCAATGAACAGAATAATTCTAACTACCGAGGTATCCGTTCCTTTTATAATTCCTCTTACTACTACTTATTTTACAATTATTTGTAAGTATAATAATAGTATTTTCCGTCCCAAGTTTAATGTATATGAAATCGTTCATTAATGACCCCTGCTATTTATGAACGATTTGTCAATTAATGCACGATTGTTTTATAGGCAACCAAACATACACCGCGTGCATTCATTGTTTATGCTATAACTTACGGAATCTGCATTTAAATCGAAAATATGGATTTTATCGAAGATTTTCCGTTAACGGGTTCGCCTTTCCAAGTTTCTGACACGATTTTAATCCCTGTTTTCTAACACAAGGAGTTTATTTTCTATGTTGATCATTTCGACAAATGTCAAATGTCACTAATGTCAGTAACAAGGCTACTGGGTGATTCTTAGCAGTTTCCGGATGAATGATGAATTCGCGAACCAAGTTTTCTTCATTGCTGGAGAAATGAGAAATATAGTCGACGGAAAAATGTTGTAACCAACTTGTATATTAAAAGGCGATTAATGATCTCGCTCACTAACGCCTTCGCTTTGCTCGCAAGTTAAAATATCTCGATCATTAATCGCCCTCATTAATACACTAGTTGATTAAATAACTATCATATAAAATATAAATAGTAATTATTTTCCCATTCTCTATTTTTTTTGTGTGGCAAAAGACCTTTCGTCGATAGCCATTTGAATAATGTATTTTAATAAAGTACTATTATTATTATCTATTATTTCGAGTAGCTTTGTCAAAAAGTTGGTGTGGATGTACATACAGTGGCATTCAATAAAAAAGCGTACAAGTATTAAAAAGAGAGGTTTACGTCATCCTAGTTCTGGTTGTGTAAAACTGGCTCAGCCAATGCTTTGTGTTTTTGAGAAACTATGACAACTTTACTGTCAACATTTGGTAAACAATCATTCCCGATAGCCCGTTTTACACAAACAACTATATTATGTATGTGCCCACCCACTAAGCCAATAGTTGAATGGTATATTGATGCAATGTTGAAACAATAACTGAAACGGACGTGCAGCAATATTGCGAAGGTGAATTTTGATAATGTAGCGTTGCAGCAATATTACGTGTTGCTGTGACATTGCTGGAACGTTACATTTACAAATTTACATTTGCAATGTTGCTGAACGTCCGTGTCAGTAATTGCTACAACCTTCCATCAACATAGATTATTTTCAATTGAGAAAATTAATGAAATGATTTTATTCATTATCATTTATCGTTTGTGAAGTTTTTAAATCAATATGATACCTTCCTGAACAAAATATTGACTTTGCTAGGTATTTTTCCAGTTTCACAAATTATGTAATATTCATAAGTAACAGCAGAGCTCAGATCATTAGATTCGACTAGAAATCGAAATGTTGCTGGCTCATCCCTCAAAATGTAAAATAAAACTGAGTTCACCTAGCATTTACATAATAAGAAATTCATCAAAATGCAAATATAAAATCTGGAATAGGGACTGATTTCATCTCACATACCAGAAGTTTGAATATCTTTATTTAACTTCGCTACCACCAACATCCAGAGTTATTTCTTTAAGGAAACTCCACCTGACGAATGGATTAGGGCGAATTAGTGAAATATTGATGGCTTCCAGCCAAATATTACTGCCCGAAGCCTTAGCAGGATTTGTATACAGAGTGGTCTATGTAAAGGATATTGCTTCCACTTCAAAATAATTCAATGATAATTGATAATTCTTAATCAATCTCCATGAAAACAGGAAAACTTCTCAGCAACAAGAGTTTCTGATGTCTAGGTAGTGCATGTTTATAACCTAGGGGTTTACCTCTAATTCACGAGGTATGGCTGTCTAAAAATCGTATTCTATTTTTTAATCAACTTTACTTTAACACATTCACTATACTGCTTTATAGTTTTATACACTTTGCTCTGCTCTCCTTACATAATATACAATATATTGACTCACTGACCATTGAATATGGGTTTTCATCACCATTTATTATTACCAATTGTAAATTACTGAAGGCTACATAAAATATCCAGACTGATGTGATCTCAGTTGAATAAAAATTGACTAATTTAATTTCAAGAATTTATATGTGTAGGTACATGTAAATCCCTTGTACACTTATTAGGCATTTTAACAAAAATATTTCATCAGATATTCACCTCACGCAATAAATTAAATAATTGGTATTCACATCCAGCAATACGAATCACGAGGCTGCAGAAAAATAATAAAATAGGTAGGTACTGGTATAAATGGGTTTTATTATAAAGTAATAATCTAGTTTTGAGTTGAAAAATTAGTACTCTTTCATTAAATTGTTGCAGTTGATTTAATAAGTTTAATAACAGCGATCAAAATAAAGTAGATTCAATTTTCATATACTTACCTACTTTTACAATGCTGTATATTGTAGTGAAATGAAGGGAGTCAAATGAAAACTGAATATTCTTCCACAACAGTTATGGATGAGTCAATTCCAGTCACCAAGCCATGAGTTAAATAAATATACACACAACTCAAATCGAATGATAATAACTTGGAATAACTCAATTCATTTACTAATGCAATTAGCATAAAATAGCCAAATAGCAAATTGTTGTTTCAATCACTCTCTCTAGCCATCAAGTGTATTTGAGTATATTCAAACCATAGATCTTAATATGTTCAAACTAACAGCTAGGCTACGATACATGATCGTTGGCTAATTTCCATACCACAACCGCATTTTCTTATTTTGGTGTTTAAAATGGGTGAACAATTCCTTACCATTTCTTGTGCGAATAGTAGTTTATTTTGATACAAGTGATTAGTGTGTGACGGAGAATATTTGTTTAATAATTTTAGTGAAGGTGGTTCCTCTTATAGATGTAAAATGTAAACAACGAAAGTGATTTGTCACCTTTCGTATATTCCGGATAACGTTAAAGTAGATATCATGGACGGCAATGCCCACTTTACACTAAAACTATAAACCCGCCAAATATGAATATTTGGTAATTATTTCAGAGTTTAGTGATAAACCAATATTGACACTATATTTGGCAGAATACAAATTAAATGAAATTATTTTACAATCAATGAAACAATAATATTATTAATTCGCTCCAAATTGAGGTTGAGGTTGAACTTTGGTTATAGTATATTAACTTGACGTTTGTGGCTGACAATGGGTACAGCGAAATATTAATGAGAATAGAATCCGAATGCATTATACCACTTGATTTCCGACACTCATGACAAAACCACAAAATCATATTGAGACAGTTATTAGACTGATTAGACAGCCGACCGGTCATCTGATTATTAATCATTGGTTAATCGACCAATGAAAAGCAAAGGTCAAATGAGCCGTCTCTGTCTCACTATAAGCTTTATTCTTAACTGGAATGTACCACCGGCACAGATGAAATTGTTGTTCTAAAAAAAAATTGTTCTATCCGTCATTATCGGTTGTCCCCTTACGAGCAACCCTCAACAGAAGTCTTCGAGAGTCTTGTGCGAGCAAGGAATGACGGGGGCCTTACCTTTTAACGTGATCCCAAACACTTTCTTGTGCCATCAGAAAAATTTCTGCAGTCGATGGGAATTGAACCCACGACCGGCAAGCGAATGCGGATCAGAATATTGACACTCTGTCCGCACGGCTACCTGGACTATTTCATTACATAATGGTCCACCCCGTGTAGCTTTATCGCGGTATGCCGATCGATTTAATACTCCTGGTTTTCGGTAGATTTGTCGGCCATATCATGCATGCTGTATAAGCGAAGAGCGTTTTATACTGGCGAAAACTGGCCCCATTTCTCACGCGAAATTACATAGCGTTAGCACTCGGGAGGCGTTCTGCACCCCTAGAAATCTCTAGGGAGCTGGTGTAGCGTAGAAACGCCCCAAAAGAAAATGCGGAGGCAATAATCGTCCTTTGGTCGATGTTCAGCTATTTCCACAACTACAATACTAGATACTGGGTGTCGAAAATGATATAAATAGTTTGAAGCTCTGTGGCGAATTGGCGATCTAACTAAATACTCACATCATATGTCGGAATAGCCTCCACCATAAAATACGTAACATATGTTGAAAAGAAGAAGTTTATTATGAGGGGTGATTGATTGTTCATATATAAGCAACAATCTGTAAATCGATATCGACATGTCACGTGATCACGGGTATGGCGGCAAAAAGAAAAAGAAGATTTAATCAACTTAACGATCATATTTACAAGTTGATCCTTCACAGAGAATTTGAATGTATAGATATTGTGCATATACGTTTATATTCGTAATTATTATATAAGTCAGAAAATCAATGTAGGGTGAACATATTGTACGAGAATCTCATTTCAAGAAACTACTCCCAACTAGCATTTTCAGTCACAGGCACCATGGTTCAAGAAACTATTACCTATATTTAGTGATAATAACGTATTTATCACTTATTTCAGAACTTCATAGTATAAATGTCAGTGATAGTTATTTAGTGAGTGAAAATTACGTAGTTTTTACACTAGATAATAACTTCAAAGTGAGAAATTCTCATGGCTTATTACGAAGTAACTATTTCGAAACTGTCACTCCTCAAAACTACTCTTAAGGTTTCGGAACTTTGGATATATTATTACGGTAACGCTTACCACCCCAAGAAGGCTTCACAGTTGCAATTACTCTATGGTCACCAATTAGGTTTCTACGACGTTGTCGTTACTTGATCGATCACCTAATAATTTAGTCAATTCTTGGTGATATTTCAAGTAACATATTGGTAATTCCTACTCAAACAATTCCTTCATAGTTGAAACAACTTTTCGGTAATTATATTCAGTTGAAGTTACCAATACATAGGTTATCATAACTGACGAGTTCCAAAAGTAACTTTCTGATTCATTTTCGATTGGAAGCCATATTGATTGATGTGATAACCATTTGAACAGGAAATAATTTTGGTTTTTCTTGTTGATAAACATCATTTTATGAAGAATAATAGCATTCGTTCGATCACAAATTGCATAATAATGGAAATTAACATGATTTACGATGATTTTTGAAAAATAGCCGAATGAAATAAAACCATATTTTTGGTGAAATGAGCCGTATTTTGTGGGCGCATCTTGAATTTCGAGGCAAAATCATCACATTTATCGAAAAACTGAATGTTGTTCGAATTTTTCAAGTTCGAGTATCAATTATTTCGCGTGTTTGTCCTTGTATTATTTATTGAATGGTTAGGCATATTGGACTTGTTCATTTTTCGTGAATGTGAACTTCATGGATGAAATGAAGAATAATAAAGAGAGAAAATAATATTTTTATGAAGTGGAAAAGAAATAGAAAGTCAGGTAGGAAAATTTACTACATCTTTACGTAATTTCGACGTCGACGGGTCGTAAGAATTACGTAATTGTGTGAGTTCCCGCTACGTCGGCAAACCGTAATAATTACTCGTGATTTGTTCCCCATTTTGGTCGTAAATACGTAGTAACGACGTAATTATAAAGTAACCGCAACTAGTAAATATTACTTAATAGTCGACCCAATAGTCGTAATTACGTAATCGCGACTATAAATGCTAGTTGGGCTGTACCTATTTTTGAGAATTTTGAGGAAATTTTATCGTTGAAATTGTTTACATTTGATAAAATTAGTTTTAACAGTTTAGTGTAAACTGGTGCTGAGAAAATAAGAGTTTCTTATCATTGTCATCAGAATTCGAAGAATTCACTACTGTCAAGCTATTTCAAACCAGAAAAAAAACTTATGTTTCGGAATATATCGAAAAATAGCAATCTCCAATTTCAACGAATCATTCTTCAAAACTTGGTACATCAGTGATAAATTACTTTTCAAGCAACTTTTTCAAATGACCTTTTTTGATATCTAGCCACCTACCATCAAACCTTACTTTTTATCTCTTCATACCTAGTAACTTTTTTTCGATTTGCTGTCATACCCACCTATAGCATATATTGTTTCCATTACCCTTAATTATATATTTTTTACAATATGTTACGTCCTTTCTGGCGAACACTGTATTACATTACCGATGACTTTTTTATCGAAACTACTTGGAAGGAATGAAATGTGTAATGAATGTGTTTCATATGAAGTTAAAGTGTGACTTTTGTGGCGAGTCCGACAATCATAAAACCACGAAAATCTACTTCAACTCCAAATGAATTATTGAATTTTTTCTTCAAACGTCCGATATTGAAATTCTGAATAAGTACCTACTTGATGATGAACATAGGTGCTTTCCTGGTTGAAAAGATGAACTCTTATTACTTCGGTAACTGTCAGTTGTCACTGTGTTACTTGCGTTCGACATCACAAATAACGAACAGGAAATAACTTAAATAACCCTATACAAACTGCTCATCAAAATTTTAAGCAGGAATGGATAGATGCATTGGGATTCTCGAGTGTCAGGTCATCAAAGGATTTGGAATTCAATTCTAAATTGTTAGACTCTGGACTCAAATGAAAAAAAGTCCGTCACTCTCGAGCAAGAATTCGATGAAAAGTTCTGCAATCAGTTATTGAATGATACTATTATTAATGAATGTTGAGAACATGAAATAGATATATGCAAATATTCGAAACTGAGTGACACACGTTAAAGGATATACTTACTTTGAAAAAATCATGCGTACTTCCAAAATAATAATGTAATATAATATTCAAGACCGAAGCTTCTAATACTCCCAACTAATGCTAGTAATGCTCCTGAAGATATCAAAGAAATGTACCGAAATGAATCTAGGCACGTATTGACATTTCTAGACGTTTGAAGAAAATTTGAATATGCATATATGTAACGATAAAGCGTGTTTATACAACCATATGGCTGTTGCACTTCTTCAATGATTAGATCCAGAAAGTTCAGAGAAATGGACAAAGAACAGCACAAATTACGTCCGGTGCTGTTACTTCTGAATCATTCGGGATCGAATTTGATTGAATTTGGTGCGTAGCAAGTATACCAAATTGCCTTTTATCGACATAAAATATTCATTTTATCACTTCCGGTTTAAACGGAAGCAAACCCTACGTCAGATGTTTAATTAGGACACCCTGTATTTTTTGACACTTTGTTCAGATTAAAGTTTTTAATGAGTATAAAACGATCCCCTTATTCTTACACTAAAATCTAAAGGACTCTATATTCAATCACCCTATTCAGGAATTAAATTACTTCAAGTAACCCTCTTGTCTTTTTATCAATTTGAGAAGGTTATTCCACATGTGCCTGAATGTGTACACCGTAAAAAATGTCTATTCCGTTTATTAAATTGTGAAGTTGAGATGAATTTCACATATGTTTTTAGTTTTGGACTATTGGATATAGCTGAGTTACTGGAATCACATTCATGTCTTATACTTATCCATTCCTGAGCTTATCAGATGATCTACTGAATTCCCCAATATACTCGCCATATCTTTCATCTAAAATCAACTTCAGAATCCCCAATAGATCCTCCCGAAATAAGGACTAATTTGCAATTTCGTACAGCAGGACGAATGTAGGACATTCTCCTCAGAATAGAATACATACTTTTTTTAACAGATATTGTAATAATCTGAACATAAGACATTTTCTCAATATTCCTACATAGATTCAGAATGATCCTCAAAAAACAATTCACTCGAAATCATCAATCATAGTTTCCTATAATTTAATATAATAATATCTATATATCTCTGCTCCTATATTATGTATATCTTTTTTATTGTTCATCAGGACGGACTCGTTAATGTTGTTATGATTTTTTTTTACTAATTGATGTATAACATGCCTCACTACGTAGGTACAATGTGGATGCTATTTTGGTACTTTATGCAACCTAAAATCCTGAATAAATAAAATAAAAAAAATCCTAAAAATTGTTTCTTCGGTTCAGCATATATCTTGATATTTACTAAATACCAATTAAGAACCTCCTCTAGGATTTTCCCCATCATTTTTCCCTTTTTTATAATAGAGCTAAGACATCAAGTTTCGCTCACCCTGTACATGGATTGGATTATAGCAGTCGCGACTAATAACAGAAAATGGGTGAGGGATCGAACCCGCCCGGACCCTTCGAGTGCTCTACCAAACGAGTTATCGAAGCCTCATATCCTCGATATTGATTTTTGGTCTTGTTATTTATATATTCTGGGCATTGAACTGTTTAGTTATTCTACTGAATTACTTCAGTGTTGGCCACAGTTAATTCCCGCTAAAACTCGCTCGAATCTAGCGACTTATAAATGGACATTGTAACCGGCATTTCTTGTGACACCCAATAATTTCGAATCGACTTCTACCGATGGAATGCAATCAAGAGAATTAATTAAAAGTATAATTCTACTCATTCCAAGTAGTTTTTTTTTTCACGTGAAATTTAGGAACCGATTATTTGAATATTCGCCAAGACCCTTCAATATCCGTTCTTGGGGGGGGGGGGAGTATTTTTGACAGTCAAGCCGGCTTAGATAATTTATCCATCTCAATCCAATCGAAGTCAATAGAATCTGTTGATTCGGCTATAAACTTGAGACTAACTATGGATTCAGATTTGAGATTTACTCATCATGTAAAACCGAATACAGTATGTGCAGAATGCTTGTGTTAGGTATATTTATGGAATCCGTAGACGTGATTCTATTTCACACAAAATCACCGAATCTAATTGGCTGACTATGCGTCAAAGATGTCTCTTATTTCTTGCTATTTTCATGAGGTGATCCCACAAAAAATCCCACATCATTTATATGAAAAAATCATATTTCGTGAAGATGTTAATTCAAGAGAAACAAGATATCGACCTCACATTTCAGCTCCAAAACATAAGACTGTTATATTCCAAAGATCCTTTTCATATAACATAGCAAAAATATACAATGCTCTCCCAGATTCACTGAATGTTTTGAATGTAGGCAGATTCAAGTCTACATTGAGAAAAAATATACTCGAAGGTACAGTTTTAATATAACTCCAATTATATAAATATGATACATCACTCACTTCACGGCTAGTCTAATATAATAGATTTCTTCAGCTCCGTCGTCACCCAATTTTTAGTTGGGTATTTGCATTAAGATATTTCACTAATTTTCTTATTTCATATCATCTAGTTAATTTATCATTGATATTATTAATAATCTCCTCAACCTACTATTTATACTATATCGTGTAGAAATATTGACATTTTGTCATTCGAATTGAGCATATTTTTTTATTTATTTTTGTGTAGGGTTGAATGGAAGAGCCGCCTCCTGCATTCTTCGAATGTGTGTGACTGAATTCCGCCGTTTTGAACTGTGATATAGATGTAGACATATTACTATTATTATTAAAATATGTTCATATCTCTAATCCTTAGCAACTCCAACTTCGGAATTTCAATCGAAACTACCCTACTTTTAACATACCATTTTGAAGCAATTTCCATTGAGAATACATTGGGGCTCAGTTTTTGAGGTTTGACAGATTTGTAGATTCAATTGAAAACGACAACTTATTTGTATGTACTGCATAATAACCACATACCTTTTTTAGGTTTATCGATCAATCTACCAATAAGAGACTAAGAGAGCAGTCTCGAATTGAGAAAGCTTGAGTGAAACAAACAAGTTTTCCATCAATGCATTGCTCAAAATTCCAAATTTCCCAATTCTGTTCGAATATCACTAGAGACATCTGGTGCTATTAATTGGTATTCTTCCGCAATTCGTTGGCGTAAAATCTCTAGTGTCCCAAACGGGTTAGAACTTGATAGGACCATAGATTAACAACTCAAGGCCGTACCCAGGATATTTTTCGGGTGGAGGGTACAAGATACAAACGAACTGCTCGATTATGTTTTCGAATTGAAGAGAAAAAGTCGGATTAAGACGTTCATTTCGGGGGAAGGGACACAGCCATGATGGGACCTCTTCTACCAAGCCTATAATGCTCTGTTAAATCTTCACAGATTTCCAAAAATGATGCACCAGTTAATGCTCAATGAAAAGGGCGTCAGAATGATGTGGAAAGTAGGGTAATTCCATTTGGAATTCTGAAGTTGGTAGGATGATGAACTGTCAAAAATGCTACAAATATAAATTGACGAGTCTCGGCGAATTGAATAAAATGAAAAACGTTATCTGATTATTGAGGAAGTCATGTTGGAAGACCCTAAAAGTGCACGATCTCAGATATATAAACCAGGAATGAATGATATCTTGTTTCAAAGCGAGCAAAGTTTCAAATAAAATATCTGTTGCATGAACTCAGCATCATCATCTTATTGAACCAAATACATGAATAAATCGTTCAGAAAGAAGTATTGACCATGACCAAACATTAACATTTTTTTGTGAGACACATAATTACAAGATAAAATATTACATTATATAAAGAGGAACTGTACTTTGAAATGACGTTTTGTTGAATCAGATATAATATCAACAAAACTAAAATGAGCTGAGTATTTCATTATTCGAATAAAAGAAGGATCCGCTTCAAAATATAACATGACCATATTGAATCAAGGCGAATTCACATGTTGCCTCAAAGATAAACTTTATGAAACGATTATTGCATCTAACGGAACGATATCTTATACTGATCATTGATATTTACTTCCAATGATTGGGATAAGCTTTTTCGAATTGAATTCTGTTGGTTCAACAGAGATTTGATCAGTTTGTTGGTACGAAAAATCATTTTTTCTGTGATCCAAAAGAAGAATAATTATACAACAAATGTTAAAAAATATTCCAGGAGATTGTCAGAAACTTTTTTGCCAATACCAATTACCGACCAATGTCCACAATTATTGCAATCCAGATTTGTGTGGTTTTTGAAGAGGACTATGGTCTCAAGTGGAATGAATTTACGTGACTACCAGTGAGAATCTCAACAGGTCATCAATGTCTACATTTACTTATAGCAGTCGCGTTCCTAACAAAATGCTGAAGTACCTACTTGCGTGCGTGCAGATGCTTGTTCAAATACAAATTTCCTACGAAAATGAACAAGGTTTGCCAAAGACTTACCCTAGCCCTATCAGCACTATTAGATTGATTTACCCCGTCACTTACTAGAAATTCATGGTGCCTGTAAGCCAGGTCTGGGTACTTTTTCCTTCTCGGCATTGCAGGTTCCTGTTTCGGCACTGAAAAAAAAACAGCATACAGGCATACACATAAGGAGACTCTGAATCTCCACTCCATCACAATATCCAATATATATACCAATATATAGGGTATTTCATAATATTGAAGTGGGTTGGTATCTGGTGAAAGATTCTGAGACCACGAGTTTATACATTATACATGTATGCTTTTTTTTCATTCATGACAAACAGGCTACTTTTTTTATTCACTAAAGATATGTCTTCAAGGCCATCACGTATTATGAAAATATCTACATTATCATGTAGGTATTTCTACGAAGTCGCTGAAGGGCCACCTATACTTTTTTTTTTCGAATCCCGACTTTAAAGTCGGACCCCCGACTTTAAAGTCGGGGGTCCGAGATTAAAGTCGGGGGTCCGAGATTAAAGTCGGGGGTCCGACTTTAAAGTCGGGGGTCCGAGATTAAAGTCGGGGGTCCGAGATTAAAGTCCGGGGTCCGACTTTAAGTTTAAAGAGATTAATCTCGGACCCCCGACTTTAATCTCGGACCCCCGACTTTAAAGTCGGACCCCCGACTTTAATCTCGGACCCCCGACTTTAATCTCGGACCCCCGACTTTAAAGTCGGGGGTCCGACTTCAAAGTCGGGATTAAAAAAAAAAAGTATAGGTGGCCCTTCAGCGCCTTCGTATATTTCAAAAAATAATGAAAAAAAAAAATTCAATGTACAATGTTCTTATAACGGACTAAAAGTTATAAAATAGTTTGTCGGATTCTTATGAAGGATAAAACCATGCACAAATTTCTAATTTTCTCTGAATTATCCTGAAAATCCGTTCTTGGCAACCTTTGATAGCTATTAAAATACTTGTAAGATTGGAAACTAAAAATATGAGACGCATGCAGCAGATAATTGATGCATTAATGGCTAACAATTAATTTTATTGCACCGCCAATGATGTGAACCGATAATCAAGTTATTTTACTACTCTCTATATTCTTTATAATTATGTATTGCATGTGCCCCGTGTTTCTCAGGATAATTTAGAAAAAACTAGAAATCTGTATGTTTTTGTAAGGCCAGTGCTTAATTTTTCACATTTTCATGCATTGTCATCCACTTCTGGGATATGGTCCAAATTTCAAAATTCCACCCGGACAGACATAAGCGAGTTGATAAAAACATGGTAAAATACTGCAAAAATTGACCCATGATTACATATAAACCATTTGTCTCATACACAGAATTCCCTTCAATATTGACAATTATTCAATAATTAAAAATCGTATGAATGCATGAACATGAGATAACTTTCGAATTTAACATAGATTAATGACTCCCCATCAATATGAAGTACCTACTCTCGTCAGTCCCGAATAACTGGAGAATTTGAATGAATCTGAAAACATGATATGTTCCTGTGTTCAAATAACCACAACAGCGGCGTATCTCTAAGATTCTTTTATCATTCATGCAACCATCAGGTACAAAAATAATAATATCATCGATCAAGTGGAACTTATTTTTGCATCAGAACTTTGGAAGAAGAGGTTTTCAGTAAATATTGAACTTGAACTTGACATAACAAAATACATGGTTTGAATAGGTAAATATTAGACACTGTAAGTTGATCAAGGAGGTTGAATATTCATTTCTCATAAATTGAAATATAAAAAAAGCATAAACGTAAATTAGCTGAACATATCATAACTGGAGAAGGATAACATATGGCAGAGTGGAATAACATTTAAATTATAGAAAAATAAGATAACAACCGGAAAAAACAAGTCAAAGAATCCGCTTGTATTTTTCTGAACGGAGACAATAACATGGCTTCCTGTTCAGTTAATATAGAACATATACTTGAGATATTCTTCTTCTTCGAACATTTTTCAAACAAGTCGTCACTAACTATCTATTGAATTTTTCATTTAGGGGCATTATGGGGCAAATCATACGGTTTGTTCTTACTACAAATAATCAATGCACCTATGAGGAAGCAACACATGAAATTCGGTGACAATTTTAAGAAATATATGTCGCTAGAGTATTGACTAAATAATTATTGCGAGGGGTTAATTTTTACGCACTACCGATTTTATAGAGAAACCTTACGTGAGTCGGTCTGAAAGTCATCCTCATGATTCCTAGAAGCACTAATATCGTTGGTTTTCTCAGCAATGTTAGTCTGAGGAGGTCTCCTCACAACTTCTTGTCTTGGCCCCGTATACTCATGCCATCGATACGTGCTCCGGTACTCGGAGTGAAGCTGAAACAAAAGGAAAATAGTAGAAATGAGTTCATTTATACTAATATAATAAAGATTTGATTGTTCGTTTGTTTTTTTGTATTGAATAGGCTACCAAACTACTAGACCGATTTGAAATAGTAGATTGTTTAATCAGGATCAAGAGACACTTTGTTCGACAAGCAAAATTTGCGAGTACTTAGTACTTAGTACGTAGGTACTGTAGATCATGAGAAGCTGTTAGATGTAAAGTATCTTTTCGCTCGTTATAACAATCTGAGTTTTAGGGAAGCAGCTTTCGCGAATTTCATGATGTTCCTTTGAAAGAGTATTGCTGATGGAAATACCGAGCATAGATATGTGGCGTTGAATTCAACGAGGTTTTTGGTTTCCCCGGCAGTAATCATATAGCAAGATCTTCACTGACAGCGTTGACAACACATCCTTTTTACAAGTCATAATTCCCACTTTTCCATCAATTTCAAGAATATGAGATCAAACTTAGTATCAGGATTATTGGATCTGGAAATACGAAAAGTTTTCAATACTTTATACTCCATCACAATGTATTGAGTATGTTTCGTAAAGTTTACCTTACCCTACCCTACCTTACCTATTACTCTGTGATCCTTTGAAATTATGAGGTAGTAGTTATCGAGTTGCTCCTGGGAATTACTAATCAGTAGCGGCATAGATCAATTTAATTTGTGGTAGAGGAAATCTGAAGCGGGAAGAAAATTGACGAGATACTTCAACATCCGACGTACCCTCAGCATCATAATTATTTAATCCATTGCGAAATTGGGAAATGGAGAAGGAAATAATTGAAAACCATGCGGATTGTACCTCATCCTTTCCTGCACTCCCAATAGCGAAAGTGGGCGAGGAGAATTATATTTATTGATTCATATAGGAAACTTGCAAACGCACCTACACAATTCATTGCTATTGGAATAAGTTTATTCTGTTCTGAAATTAATGATTAGCAAGATGCTGATCAAGGACATGTGGATCTTCCCACTCAACTAGCACCTTGCTCCAGGATGAAATTGAGAGCTTTGTGAGGTTGAACAACAAAACAGAACATTGAATCCGTTAGAAACAGCAATAGGAGAGCTTTGAATCCATTTGTGTTCTGTGTAGGGTTACTGGGCACTGATGTTAATTGAAAACCAACAGTGAATCGTATGGAACTATCTCCATTATTTTTTCTTTTTCAAAATCAGGAGTACGTCAAATATTTATTACTTCACATTTACTGCACATTTTACCAACTGATATAAAAATGAGTAAAATCATTACTTAATAGGTGAATAGAAAAAATCTGTACCCGATACGCTATACGATGAAAATAGTTATTTATGCAACAGGTGAAAAAAGTGAGTGCTTATTGTACGCGACGTAAAATTGTGGACAACAAGTCAAGTGCAATTAACACTTTGGAAGAGTTGCATATTTTTTCTCTACGTTCATGCAAAAACCAAAACATATATTATTCAAGTGACACTGAGGTCACTAAGTAAAGATAAATAAAAAAAGTGAATAAATATTAAAATATTTAATACTTCATTAGCACTATCGATTTGATTGTCATTTTCTTCAGGCTGAAATATTTGTTTTGCAACATTGAGTTTGTTTACAAGTAAACAAAACGACATCGCGAGTCAGCTACAGGGTTGACAAGTTAGCTTTGCTCTATGTGCCGCGTTGACGACTTAAAATAAAGCGGATCAGTCTTGATTATGATTATGACTGAATTATTTCAAGAAGACATTGTTTGTTTGATTATAGCTACTGAAAATGATACAGAAATAATATGCAATTGGAAATGCAATCTCACAGAAAATTGACTACATGACGGCGTCGATTTGAACGTTTATGTCATTGTCATGTCAAAATACGCTGTAGGAAAATGACAGATGAGTGCAATAATGAACCACTTTTTCTACTAAAAATAGTTCAATCATGGACGTATAAACAGATAGTACTGCCAGAACAGATTCTTCACATACTTATGTGTATTTGGTAGTTAATCAATACAAGCAGCTTTTAATATTCTGTATGTGATGCATTATGTATTAAGGTAATCCCAGACATGAAACTTTCATGTTGCTGAAGTTGTACAATTTCATATTTGAAATGTAAATGTATGCGAATAAGTTTCAGTTCAATTTGACTTTCATATAGTCTATTTCTTTTGTCTACCTTCTCGCATAGAAACTGAAAAATCTTATTTGAATTGGAACATCACTCATCACATCACAATTTATAGAAGGTGAATGATATTGATTTTTCAAATCTTCAGTTTTAATGCCGTTACCAACAATGCAAGAAATTATCCAAATCACGAATGCTTTTTTATACATTAACATTAGGGACTCATAGTACGAAGTAGACATACAAAAATTTAAAGTTTATATCTCAGATGCAAGATATTTTCCTCGATATTTTCAGAAAATGGAGGGAGAAAAATGAAAATGGCTTTCGTGTTCTTCCTTCTAACTGTATAACTCCGTTTAACATTTCTTGTCAGGGGTATTCTTAGGATTTGGAATCTAAGATTCGACAAGGTGTGAAACAAAATATTTTTAAAACGTGCTCATGATAATGGGCTTACTGAATTAACTTCCTTACCCCGACAGCACAGACTATTCTATGAATGTTCTCACAACGTTCACAACAAACCTCCTTCAGAATATTCCAAGAATATTCATAGAATATGATGAGGATGTTCTAATGTTCATAGAATGTTTGACGAGAATATCCATAGAACATTTCATCCAAATATCCTAGGAACGTTCCTAAAATATTCTATCATGGAATGATCATAGAATGTATTGCTCGAATATTCTAGATATTTATGATTAGAGAATATATTATTTTCAGATGCTCTGAGAAATGGAAATATTCTTGTTTCCTATAAAGCGATAATTATGTCCTATAGCTTGTTTCGTTTTTGAGTTAGAGGGAGTTAAATTTCTCAAAAAAAAATCGATCTTTCATTCAAAATCTTCTTTACTGGATTTGATAAAACTTGTCATGCTCATCTGCGGTAGCAATGGGCTTTAATATGAATTCAAATTTACCACTATTTTTTCCAATTACTTTCTTCTTACACATTAGGGGCGCTGAAACTAAATATTATATATGCTTTGACACAGCTGATCGCCTGTCAAAAAAAGGTGCAGCATCTGCACTTTTTGGTCCTGAGCCTTTTTGTGGGATAAGCAAATGTCACCTAAAGGGAGAACTCGGGAAATGGGAAGAAATTGAAAAGTCCTCCTACTGGAGAGCAACTCCAGGTCAACGACAAGCGAAAAGGTTCATCAACCATTCGCAGAACCGAGCCAAAGAGCTACTCAGCCTCAGCAAACCAGAGCTAAAGCTTATCACAGGCTTTCTCACAGGACACGGCCCTCTGAGGTACCACCTCAAAAAGATGGGTCTGGCGGAGACTGACACTTGCCGCTTTTGTAACAATGCGACCGAAACCGCGGAACACATACTTTGCTCATGTGAAGTATTAGTCCGCCAAAGGCTGAACCACCTAGAACAGGTCTATCTCACCCCTGCTGAAGTGGAAAAGTCAACCGTCAGGAAAATCGTAGGCTTCATCAGAAGTCTAGGGTTAGAGGACCAAAACTAGATAGGGGTAATCACAATAGATCTTCTAGGTCGCAGTGATCGAGAGGTCTCTCAGCCTATACGAACCATCTACAATCTACAATCTACATGCTTTGACACATCGTGGTATTCGTGAAGCAAGTTTTAGGTAACCCTAATTGTACGTACAGTCATGAAATATTTTCTATGCTTAATATACAGGGTGTCCCATAAGTCATGGATCGAAAGAAGTGGGGTGGTAGGGGGACTCATGTGTCAAACTAACGGTATATGTGGTTATCAGATTTTTGATGGTTCAAAAGTTATCCATTTTTTCTGAAAAATGAGCCCCTTTTAAAAAATATTAATAACAAAAAGCCTGTTTTGATTAACCCCATATGTTATTCCATTTCGGAATCTGTATTAAATGGGCAACTGTTCCTTATGATTGGTTATCTTTGTGGGGTAGTTTTCAAATCTGCCAGCGGCATTTGAAAATCAACTGAAATATTACATTCAGACAGAACATTCTGTGAATATTCGAAATGTTCCACGGGAATATTCTAAGAAAGTTTTAAGAATCACTTTGTGGTCTGGGTAATAGAGTAGGAGAGGATCGATATTTTCATTATTTTTTTATGAAGAAATGCCTGGAAAGGTGTTTTCATTCCCAACTACATACTAGAACATACTAGAACATTGGAGGATGCATTACGTAATTTCCGGAGAACACGATGGAAACTCCTGTTGGATGCTTACTGAGGTAAAAAGTAAGGGTACAGGAAGGGAATTAGAATGTCGCCTAGGAAATCTCATTAAGCGAATACAGGAAGTTGTGCAGGGCCGGATTAACCACATCACGAGGAGCATGAGACCGACAGATACAATCTCCACAATGAAATTTCCAAAGATATCTGTCGTGTAAGAGAGTGGTGCAACTCGAATCTGCTTTCATTCAATATAGACAAAACCAACGTCATATCTTTTAATTGTAATTTATTGGACATTCATCTAGATAACAATATGATCATTTCAAACAGTTACAACAAAATTTCTTGTAATTCACCTAGATAATAACCTGAACTTTCAGAATCATGTTGATTCTTTGTGTAAAAAATTGGCCTCGGGATGTTATGCCTTACGAACTGTCTCCAATGAACCCAGCAAGCACAAACATCCCTGGGATGTTTTGAAAATGTTGGCATGAAGATGTTATTTTGAGACGTAATATGCACTGACCAAAGTGGTCTTTGAAGGATATTGAAGTATTGTTTTTGTTCTTCTGTGGCATTTCTCTATTTGCCTACTGAGAGGTATCCCTGGGATGTTTTGGGATGTTTTAGAAATGTAGGCATGAGAATGTTTTTTTGAGGCGTAATATGCACTTTTCAAAGAGGTCTTAGAAGGATATTGAAAGTATTGTTTTTGTTCTTTTGTGTCCTTTCTTTGTTTGCCCCACCACAACGTCTCATGCTTACGTTACAATACAATGAATTCTGATTTGTTTTCGATTTTGTTCTTCTTGTTCGCAATTGGCATTCGCGTTTGCAGCGTGTCACGCTTACATCACGCTGCTAACGAACAGAAAGGAATTTGGTGAAGTTTATTGTGTTAGAAGACTTATTTAGTTTGTAATAATGACCATCAGATGCAATATGTATTGTTCGGTGCCTCAGTGTAATCAATATATAAAAGTACGAATTTATCAATACACAGCTTCTCCGCAGTTGCAAAATTATGCATTGTGGAGAACATTTCAAAAATTGGGAAACCTATTTCCAATTATATGTCTGTGTGTAGTAAGCACTACTCAGAAACCGATTAAGAAGGTAATTTCATATCAAGAAAATATTTTTATGTTCAATCTATTATTAATGCATTTTTTCATTCAACGGAAAAGGAATCCTAATGCAAAAGTTCATTTTGACAAAAGGCTTCAGAAAAGTACCTCGAAAATGTTTTTTTTACAGCGATTAAATGTGCGCAAGACGCGTTGAAAATGTTTTGTTGTGTCCATAAAAAGGCTTCAAAAAGAACTAGGGAGAAGGTAGTTTTGTGACATATCAAGGACATCTCGATAATTGCCGCCTGCGGCGGACATTGGCTGTTCTATAATAGATCTATTCATGTGTGAACAGAACATCGCAGTGGAGGTTCAATGTCTCGAAATCTCGTACTTTTAACATCTCTGAGATGTTTTTGTGCTCGCTGGGAATTGGGTGAGGCTACAACTAAAATGGTGTATCATGCTTTAATTGAGTCCCATATTAGATATGGAATACCTTTCTGGGGCAACTGCAGCCAACATAACTTTGATACAATTTTCATTCTCCAAAAGCGAGCAGTAGGTACGATACTTATGTAAAGCTGGACCTAGGGCTTCGTGTAAACCTCTATTTAAAGAGCAAAAAAAATCTTGCATCAATATTTATCCTTGAAACTGTGTGTCTAGTCCAGTCACACTCGCCAAAATAACAACTTGAGACTGCCTATCCCATCAACAAACTTGATTAAAAATTCAGTGGTCTACCTGGCTGCCAAATTGTACAACCATCTTCCGGTCAGTCTCAAGAACATCTCCTCTCAAAATCATTTTAGAAAATCTGTGAAGCAAGTTCTTGTTTAGGAGGCTCTTTATAATGTTCAAGAATTTCTTAACAAAGATTGGAATAGTTCAATTGTGCCATGTAACTGTTGAGTTACTATACTGTTTTTATAATTTTTTATTATTATAATTATGTGTATTTATGTAAAGGCTTTGTCAATGAGATTTATCTTTCGACAATAATGTATATTTTGACTGCAGCCAACATAACTTTGATACAATTATTTTCATTCTCCAAAAGCGAGCAGTACGATACTTATGTAAAGCTGGACCTAGGACTTCGTGTAAACCTCTATTTAAAGAGCAAAAAAACTCCTGCATCAATATTTATCCTTGAAACTGTGTGTCTAGTCCATAAAAATAAATCGTTATATGAGATAGTAGTCAGTCACACTCGCCAAAATAGCAACTTGAGACTGTCTATCCCATCAACAAACTTGATTAAAAATTCAGTGGTCTATACCTGGCTGCCAAATTGTACAACCATCTTCCGGTCAGATCAAGAACATCTCCTCCGAGATCTCCTCTCAAAATCATTTTAGAAAATCTGTGAAGCAAGTTCTTGTTGAGGAGGCTCTTTATAATGTTCAAGAATTTCTTAACAAAGATTGGAATAGTTTAATTGTGACATGTAACTGTTGAGTTACTATACCGTTTTTATAATTTTTTTATTATTATAATTATGTGTATTTATGTAAAGGCTTTGTCAATGAGATTTATCTTTCGACAATAAAGTATATTTTGATTGATTGATTGAACTGCCCAGGGGCGAATTCAGAATTGGAGCCCAATATTTTGTCAATAAGTATCATAAACAGAAGACAAGAGAATTTATGATATAAAAATATAACTTACCAATATGGTCAGAATTGAAATGAAAATTGAAATGTATAGATGAAGTTTACTTGTATAAACTCTGATCTTCATGCAAATTCTCAACTTCAGAGGATTTTGTTTCCGAATTCTTATCGTGTGTGTTCAAGAGATATAATTCAATATTCGTCGTGGCATATAGCCAGGAAAGTAGTTGTTTTCTGTTGAATAAACCGAGAAAGAATTGATATTTTCATGACATGGAGAATACGAATTCTCAATGTATTTCTTTATATATATATATATGTTTTCATGTTCATAATTTATCTGAGAATATTCCTTTTCAATACTTTCACCCAATCAAGGGGTTTAAACTTGAACGATGGAAACTTGTAATTTTTATAGACCTTCAATCGCAGATTCGTGATCAGGTTTTCTCAATTCAGAACTTTCCACGTCCTGTATGATGAATATCAATTTGTCTTACATCCAAAAACACAACAGAATTTCTCAGTGATCAAGGATTTTATTTCTTTGCCGATTTTAATTTTATTTAATTATCATAAACATGTCAAGAATAAACAAGATTGTTGTATTCTGTATATATATATATATATATATATAAATCTATTTGTTTGTATATATATTTCCATGTCGCTTACTATTTTGTTTCTTAACAGCCTGTTCGTTATTATAATACTAACTCCATGAGAATGTATGATTTTTCATGATTTTGTTGCTGACTTTTCATATACCAATGTAAATTGGTCTATTAGAAGAATAGCTGGTAACTAAATTCTGAGAGTGATTAGAAATACAGGTTTCGATCGATATATCAGTCATCAGAGCCAAGCGACATTTCCCTCTTGAACATCGAAAATGATTTGCTGCATGATTAGTCTTGATGACCGATTCATTATTGAAGCGTTTATAGTGCTCAAGGACATAAAGGGAGCTTAATAATATTTTCATCCGTTATATATTTTTTATTCGTGCCAGTTTCGAGTTTCCCTAATTTATATCTCTCCCTTGTGATTTTTACTTTTATTTATATTACAAGTTGATTTACCCCAAAGTGTCATTGCGTTAAAAAATTTCCTATCAGAGGGCCGAAAAGAAAAATGCAATCGACTGTCACTGACACCGTGTTTTATAAAATGTTCGAGAAATGAAATATGGATATGTAGGTATATCGAAAAAATATCAAATTTTTACTTAGCGTTCGACGTTTCGAAAACGAATCTGTTTCCGTTTTCAAAATATTCTTCTTCTAGAATTTGGAAATAGTAAATTCAAGATGAGCTGATGAAAACATCCTGTAACACATTTCTTTGCATCAACACCTGTCACTGAGAAGTGCCCATATTGAAACGAGGAGACAATTCGAGAAGAATAATACTTTACCTATTATTTTCATTTTTGTAATGTGTAGGGGACGAAAATAGTTTTGGAGTAATCGGATAAGTGTCAATTTAATTCTGTTTTGATTTTAAGAAATTGTGAACAGTGGTTGTTTAGTAATTTAATGGAAGTCTTGAAAACACCAACATTATTCAAATTTGGAGTCAACTCGAATTTTTATTGTTTCCTCAAAAACTGAGCTAGATACAAAAAACACACAAAGGATACAAAAAATTGTTATTTCTATAGTTGAATCTAATGAAGATATGAAACTCAGAAAAACCGGTGGTGTACAATGACATTCACCATGAATATCGATAATATTACCCACTGTGACGCCACTGGAATTATTATTTCGAATCTGATTGCACTACAAGAAGCTCCATATTACTATCATCAAAACCACAAGGTTTTATTGAAATTGATGAGAAGACAATTGAGAAATAGAAAAAAGATTTTCCATGGAAATATTAATACCCTGTATCTCGAAAACGAAGCAAGTTATATAGGACACGTGTTTATATGAACTTTATTTCCTGAAATATCACAAGGAATGACTCCTTGAATTTTTTCTGTGTTATTCACATACACCCTGTTAATCCCGTGGGAAAAAAGTAATTAATGAAAAGTGACATTTTCTAAGTTGTCAACAGAGATAAAATGTCAAACATTTTTCCAGTCACAGAAAAAAAATATTTTACCCCAAGCGCCAAGTGGTCTTAATCCTGCCCTGAAGTTGTGCTCGTTGAAGCTCGCGCATCGGAAATTTTAAAGGGAAAATTTCACGCTTCCAATAAATCAAGTAGGATTACATCCCAGGAGAAATATGGAACAAAACAAGTATACCGGAAAATCGAACGATAATAAACAACGCCAGACACAACTTACACCTGCGGAAGCCAGCAAAATGATATTGGAGGCCATCTAACTCTGAATTTTTTATTCCAACTATATTTTTATACTTTTGTATAAGTCCATATTTCTCGAAATGGAGTGGAATTGCCTTTATTGAAAGAAAAATCGTATTTTCAAAATGATAGTATTTCGGCAATTGCTTTGGCAATCACCCGTCATATACCACCTCGGTATATGATATTTCATTTCTCAAAATGGAGTACAGTGGTAAATACTGAATAATACGCAAATAATCTCCACGACAATTTACTGTGAATAATCACATTAATGGACATGTTTCGTACATAATTATGTATATGTTCATCATCAGCGATAAAAAAAATTCGTCCTACAATAGAAACAATTAACTATAAAGGAATCCTTACGATAAGATAGCTTACATGAAGGTGAAAATTGTTTTACTATATTGAGAAACCAGAAACAACGAAATGTTTTCTGGTTAATCATTCAAATTGGGGAATAACCAATAAAAAACCCAAAATATAACATTATGGTGGATAATATTCAAATTAGCCAACATTTGGGACACTGCTTGCTAGTCAAGATGGACGTCAGCCATTTCTATTTTACTGAAGGGTCCAAAATGTCATATGGCAACTTTACATATTATCCAAAACAATTAACCAGTCCAATTTCCAATGTTTTAGTGTTTTTCAAAATTGCAACAATTTATTCACCTTCTTATGGTAATAATTCCTTTTGATATAGTTAGTTGTTTCTATTGGAGGACTAATTTTTTTTGCGGCTGATGATGGACACACGTTTGTCCGAAAAATGTACCCCTTAATGTGATTATCCACAGTAAATTGTCGTGGACATGATTTTGTGTATTATCCTTCTTTATCTCGCCATTTATATAATAATAATAACAATAAAAAAATGTTTTTTCAACTGCAAGTAAGTCAACCAAATACTATTATTCTTCCATACCAATTCTGTTTTGTATTGTGGAACTTCAATTTAGCTGAAGATCGTCTTTTCTAAGACTCAAACATGTCCTTGATTGTTCAACAACGTCATTAAATTGTGTGGAGATAACTTTGAGCATTCCTTTTCATTTAAATATCTATAACATTCAATATAAGACGTAAGATGGGTGCCCAACAGCTGCAGTGCGATTGAAACTGGAAACCCATGAGCTTATTTTGGCACAACAGAATCACAAGCGTAATTGAAAGCAATATTATGCTAAAAACTTCAAATCTTGGTAGAGTGGAAGACATGTAATTGCACACAGTCGTTCAGATGATCTAACCTATTATCAGAAATTAACGAAGACCAGAACCGATACTGGGAATACCCAATAGCATGGCAATGTTCCTCATGAACGAATTGCTACAGAGGCAGTTCCATGGCGAGACCCACCAGGAATGAGACGATCAAAGCTCCATATAAAGGAACCTTTAAGAAGGCTCACGAAGAAGGTTCTGTCACTCAACAAAAGAGATCTCAAGATGGTATAGTTGGGCTCCTAACTGGACCCAAAACCTCAACAGGCACCTGAAACTCAAAGGGGTCAAAGATGATCCCATCTACCATCTGCAGATGGTACTTGGAGGACGATGAAACATCACCGCACATACTTGCTGAATGCCCCGCGCTGTTGCATCAGAGGAAAGCTGCCTTTGGGAGCATTGTACTGCACTTAAAGGATGTGCACGTGATTCAGCTGAGGAAGCTGCTGGATTTCGTCAAAGGAATTGGTATGCCAGGCCATGCAGCGCACAATAAAAAGAAGAACGAAGGAACAGGAGTTTGAAATACATGGTGTAACCCAGAGATAAAAAAAAATCTATCTTGGTCTTGGTCATGTGATAATATCTCAAGCCGAAAGAGACATGTATTTTGTTGAAGTGCGTGTGTGTGTACACCAACTGGCCATTGACCTTAGAAGAGCTCCTTTATGTGTATTCTGTGTAGGCTTTGTTACTTGACTCCATACACCACCTCAGGAGCAGTACTGTTATTTGCCACACGACAGTGAATCGTACAGTACTATCTCCAGCCGATGCTACGAAATGTAGAAATCATAACTGGATATATATATAGAACTTTTTGCCTAAAAAGTTCAGAACTGCCTAGGGGGGCAAGGTTGAAAATAATCAATAAAAAATGGAGGGGATAGGGAGCCCTCTAGGTACACAGGAAGTTCTAAGAGCATAATCAAACACTCATTACATAATGTTTTGATCGAATAAAAAACAGGAATTACTTTCATCGATTCGTTCTCCTAAAATATCTATTGAATATAAATTACGGAAAGTTGGCAAGCAGTAGAGTCACCATAAGAATGTTCGTACCAACCTCGTAGATTATGTGACTTGAAAAAGTGAAATAATGAATTAATAATATACTCAAGAGAGTGCCTCTCATTAGGAACAAGCATTGCTGCATCAGGTTGCTAGCCCAAATCTTCCACTAGAACTTGAACTAAATATCTAATGAGATGCCTGGAACACCTGAAATAAGTTTATTGATTGCGATAAACTTGAACATAACTCAATACTGATGGAACATCAGAGCAAGCTACAAAAGTTACAGTTTTAATATACGATTTGAGGTTTTGTTGTAGTAGTCATCAAGATCCTGCCTCAAGAGGTATACCATAGTAGTTTTTAGGTTACAAAGTCATAGAGCTGACTTGTACGTTCGATGGGGGGAATTTTTTATTGATTTCGAGCAACCATACAGAATGTCAATGAGGCATATCAAGTAGACCAGTGAAGGGCCCGAGCTAGGATGCCGATTCAACAGTCACCAAACATACCATCGGCGGAGCAGCTCTATACGTGCTTTTGTAGGTTATAGAGCTATATGTCTATGTGCTTACGTGAATTTGGGAATTTACCTTATCAACAGGCATCGACGGGCAAGCACGACACAAATTCCAAAAAGAACCAATCATGAGTTCTACTTCTGGGGCACTAGGACTTGGAATATGGGCCTGGAAGCCATAAACTAAGCAATGCGCGGTAGGGCCCCGATGTGGGGGAACACGAACTGATAGAGCGAGTGTTGTACGAGGGTCGAATTCAAGTCAAATAACCGTAGAGCATGGTCGGGGCCCCACCTTCGCGAGATCAGGATGTGTAGAAGACCGTCTGGCCAGATCAATAGAGCAGCGCCTGCTCTATCCTCAGTTTGGCCCTCCTGGAGTTGCCAGATTTCGGGAGACGCATACCGAGACGCAGACGTTCAAACGCTTTCAATTAACCAAAAAATATCACCTAGAACTAGCTGAAAACGTTATAGCAGGAGCAAGTATGTTAGTGCCTAGTTGCATAATGTCTAGTTGAGGCAACGGTGAGTGACTATTTCACCCCAAAACATCACCTACACACGCATACACAGAGTAGTTGAAAGTTGAGAATGTACTTTCCATACTTTCCTTACAAATTATATCTGAAAAATGATTATGTCATGGCAATTACCACTAGGTGGCGTATGAGTTCAAAGCACCAATTGGAAAGTTGAAGATCTACATAACCTACAAGCCTTGCATAAATATGTCAAAAATATTGACAGCGTTGGTGAAATCCACCTAGTGTCTATGCAAAGTCAGTTGAAACAGATCATCAAAAGAATGTCGGGCCGCGCTGCCGCTCTCTTTGAACATTCAAAGGGACCGACGGCCCGCGGTTTGATGTGTTGTTGTAACTGACTCTGCATAATTATACTCTACTCAGACTGCATTTTCTCATCCCTGTCATGGGCGCACATAGATAGGGGCCAGGGAAGGGCTGTTGCCCCCCAGCCCTCAGAATCATGCATTTCTTATACCTTCATCAAGATATAATCACTCCGTTTATTGAATTTCTCAATAATTTCCTATCGCTTACAAAAACAATGATACCAACAACCAGAATTAATATAGTGACCGGCAATATTTACTTCAATTCTTTTGTTCATTGTTTATTTATAATTTGATAACATTCCAATTGGAGTAGAATTGACAGCTTTCATTCCAAGAATGAAATGAATAGACAATGAAAAATGATATCAATATTATATTAAATTGTTCTCTCTTGTTGTACACAGGATGTCCTTAGTAGGTCTGCACAAAAATCTACCACATATTCCACTTAAAACAAATTGATACAAGGCAAACCTCGAAACATTTTGTTCCAAAATTAGCTCTTGAAAAGTGACTGTTTGCGTGCGCGGTCGCTCCGCCTCGCAAACGCAAAAATCGTTTGTCAAACAAAGTTTCACATTTGATCCTAATAAAATAATGTAATATAATTAAGATTTTGTGGAATACATGGGAGTAATCGAATTTTTCAAGTGTCTTATTTGTAGCAACTGTGTTACGCATTCCAAATTCCATCATACTCAAATACTCTCTTTCCATTGGCATGAACGTTTCAGATGTTCATGTACTGAAAAAAATCTAGTTCTGTGCCCGTGCAATGATATTCATCATGATTAAGATATATGTATGTGTTTCTCGTATCATATATGTGAGTGATATCGCATGAGCCGTTTCAAAGTTATGAAGCAAAATCGATTTAAAAATTGTAACTGAGCACTTTATACTGAAGTAAATTTCATGAAATCAAATATTTTTGGTCTGAGAAATATGTGTTAGGTAGGATTATTGTGAAGACTTTCAAGATACACCCTGTATATTGTTGTAGACTCTCATTTCTGTTACATGAAATGTGGGTCATTCTGAACACTTCATCTTACCCTGGTGGAAGGCTAACTCCCAATTTGGAGGCATTTGACCTTGAACAAAGTCACAGCGGCGCATTTTTTAATCTACAGGTCTAGACAATTTTATTCTAAGCCCCTTGAGAAAAATTCCTGCAGGCGCCCATGATTCCTGTAGTCTGCAGTTGCAGATTCTGCGTAAAACGGACTGTTCATCCTGATGCACTAGCATTAGGGCATTAGGCATATTGCACAAGTGACTATCCAAGATTGCATTGATCTGGCTTAGAAAGCATTGAAGTAACGATAAATGGCTGGATTATCGAACGAGTCTATAGAGATACTACGAGATCTGAGGGTCACATATGAATCGAACTTCCTAAGGAAAATTGAATATCCTGTCCTGCTGTTTAAAAAAATCGGAATGCCTATAGCTATTTACTAGGTTTCGAGATATTATATGCCAATGAAAATGAATACATTCTATATCAAATGTTCGAAAATAACATAATTTCAAATGAAGAGTGGAATCGGGTTATTTTATCAGACAACTCCAGCAATGTCCTGGAGTTAATAAGATAATGAAATAGGCTTTCTAGATATTGATGTATGAATGTGTGGAATTAAATTCCCATTTCCCATTTGATTGAGAGAGAAATAGATTATTAGCTTTTGAACTATTCATACAGTATCAAAATGTATTATTCCTATTCCCGTTTGTAGACTTTTCATGTTTCTACGTTTCTAAGGGTTTAATTTTAGAGCGGACACTAGTACAGACTAGTACAAAGGCATGATATTTACCTTTCAATTCTACCGAGATAGAACAAAGGTGGTGAGCTTTATAGCTGTCAAAAAATGTTTCTGTTGAACCATTCTGAAGTTTATAGAGCTCATTAATTTCGTTTTGCTGTTTTTTTTTATCAATAATGGAAGAATTTGAAACAATATTTGAAACTCTATGTTTGGCGATCGCTGTTTCTTTATGTTACAGGTGAGATATAAATGATTCTGTGCCTAAAATATTGTTCATGATTACATTTTCAAGAAAAGAGCAGACTGAATCCATCACACATAAATTTTGTCTGAATTATAATATTTTTCTCATTATAACACTTTCATAGGGGTGAATATATATCTATTGATATATTATGTGTATATATAACGTGAAATGTATGTTCTACTTCCAGACGATACAGCCTATATAACTGTGACAGTGAAATTTTTGCGTTTGTCTAGTAGTATATATTTCTATACTCGATCTGAATCAAATATTTGGAGACCAGGTAATGTACATCAGCATTTTGTGTGACGGAGTATCTATCAAGTATTGATTTTTCAAATTTATTAATGCTCTATATCAGGCGAATTTTCTTCTAGAGCGGAAATTGAATCGGTAGGGATTTGAAAGTCTTTTCAGCACAAAACCATATCCAATTTGCCATAATGATAGTATATTTTCGAATTTTCGGCATTATTCTAGGGGAGAAAGCTCAATCCCTTAAGGCCCCTTTCTTCTTGGGTACACCAGTGTTCCTAACAAAATGAATGAATAAAACACCTCGGTATCTGAAAACTGCAAATTATCTTGTAAAGAAGCTAGACAGAGCAAAATGGTCGTTTCAGATGTAGCGCAATTGGCGCATCGCTCCAAATTCAATTTTCGCGACTGTGGAAGGTGGAAGTGGCAGTAGCAGCAAAACATTGACCTCTGACCTCACAGAGGAAATGCGCCAATAGGCGAGAGCAGTATCAGTATGAACTTTATTACCCCCAGTTCACGAGAGGCTATCCATTTTCATTCATTTCTCAATATATGCCTGCTGATTGCTTCGCCGAGTGAGCAGATCATTGGAAAATGGAAAAGTGTTGTCATAACAACCTATATAAGTTCCAGAGTCGTTCCATTTATAGGTTTTATCACTTTATCAGTGTCGGTTTTACCAGGGGTCTTCTGGGTGCTATAGCACCAGGCGGCAAAATCTTCAGGGCGGCTATATGAAAATACAGCTACACATATTTTGTCATCAGTCATTATCTGGATATTTTGATTTTTTACGCGAAAGATTTGATCACTACATAACCTAAACTGAAATTTATGTTAAGAAGTGAATCATCCCAAGAAAAGCACAATTACGAGAAAAAATACGGCAAAAAGTTCGAACCAGAGAGAAAAATGGCATACATTGCAGTGTTTTACTTTAAGTTGCAGATTTGAAATTTTTCGTCGGACTTCCACCTACAAATCTTGTTCAGAATCATTTGACTTTCTGTTCAAGATAGTGTCAGTATAGAAGATGGAAATTTTATCAAATTACTAATAACTAATAAACTACAAAAAAAGTATGTAGAGGATCTGGACAAATTTGTTTCTGACGAATGTTATTCATCTGAAAAAAACAATTTATCTCCTAGAGACTAGCAGAAATTCCTATTATGGAATTGGTCCAAGTTCTACACGTGAATAATGTAATATAATATCTCCTTTCCCCAATATGAATATTTGTTCTCGGAATTTTTGAGCTAACAATTTTGTCTCAACTCAAACAAGATCTACTAAATGGAACTAATGTATAGAGCTCGTGAAGAGTATCATGCATAAAGGATTGCATTGATGCAAGAAAACACATTTTTGTATTGTTACTTTATGTTCCTAGTTACGCACTTGCCTATTTTCATTTGATTTTTCTTTTTTATTCTAACATATACCTATTCATTTTCCTTGTTAGTCATTATGTGAACACTAAAGAATTATGTTTTTAATTTTATTCCACAACATCCTGTTTGTTATATTATATTTTTCATCTTGTTCATCAAACTTCTATAAAAAACAAACGGGTGAGCGTAGAACTTCTATGGTATAGGTACACTGCTTATATGATTATGCCGGTCTTATGGTACGCGGCACCCGGGACGCGAGTTTGCCGTTTTACTCCCATCCCAGAAAACGTCCAGCGTGTCTATAGAATTCATTATCACTTCAAAAATGTGTCATGGGAAAAAATCCAAAGACCTGAAAGATAAGGAATATTTTTGAGTCTGAAGGGCAGCGCGTCCATCATAGCACCAGGCGGCAAATCACCTTAAACCGGCACTGGGTTTTATTGGTGTGATATTATATTTCACAGAGTGGGTCGAAATTGAATTGGGTGACCAGATAAGCCAATTGAGCTAATAGCATTTTACATCAGTTTTTCCGATTATGAGAACATAATGGCGTCTAGAAAAATATATGGATTAAATAGAGTTGGACTCGAGTTGACTTTTAGAAGCAAAATAAAATTTCGGAAGTATCAGGGTAAAAGATATTTTCTGACTTATTCCCATTCCGCATAAGCTATCACACAAATGAAATCATAGAATTTACAAATTCAACAGTTGAAGATGAATCATATCAACGATTCGGTGAAAAATGTGTGCCTTAATCATAAACATTGATAAGATATTGATTTAACTTTCATTAGAAACCAATTAGAGCTGAACACCTTTATCTTTATGTTCATTCCAATTCGATGATTTTTTTTATTTCTTTCTTAGGTAGTAGGTAGGTGGGTTGGTAGGTAGAAATTCTCAAATCCCAGGGGCGTAACATTGTTGCTATTTGTGTGCCATTTTTTTAAAATACCCAGTTTTTTCTGCCTATTTTTCTACCCTCTTTAAACAAACGTGCCCATCTTTGTTCTAACAATTCAGTTTTCCGTTAAATAGCACTAAATTTTATTGATATGGATTTGCTCACTTCCCAGGCCCTAAACTCCCCCGAACTTCTATGTAACCATGTTATGAAATTTATTTTAGATTGTGATATTTTCAATTCTCCCTGTCAAATTCGGAAAGGAAAACAGTTGATCATCCCATAAACAATCTATCGACATCTTTCATTAAATATATCTATTTTTTTAATGCTTGGAGCGCAAGAAAGGGAATCCCTATAATGTTCGAGGAACATCATGCGTACCTAGGGATAGGGAGAGGAGGTGGGTATTGGATTTTTTAAAACTTTTGGATATTATGAGATCTTGGGAATACTTCCATAGGAAATGAATTCTAGAGCTTTGCTCTATATTTATTTATGGAGGGAATGTCAAACGACAACAAAGATGATATAACCAGAAATATCCTCATATGGTCATACATGGGCATGGACCACAGAATACCTTTTCGAATAACTTAGAATCCCTCAACTTCACTGAGCATATTGAAGAGTTTTTCGTCCATATCTTCCTACTAGTTTGACATACCGCTATCCGTATATTAAATGATATATTGGGTGTTTCATAAACAATAAATACGAGGGAGGTACCAAAGAACTGTTTTTCTGATTACATCTTTAAAATCTACAGAAATAAGTATGGAATATGTTTTCAAGTACAAAGCATGGTACCAATAACCCATAACTTTTTTCAACATCACATCTTGAAATCTACAGAAACAAATATGGAACATGTTTTCAAGTAAAAAAAAAAGAAGTAATTTAAGATACTTGAACAGTATTTCCATGTAAAGTCCTCACCGAAAAACAACTGTCTAAGAAAAAAGAAAAATGCCGTAACTCCGCCGAATGAAATTATATTTCCTCCGCTGAATTCAATAATGTGTCATTATTTGAAATTGGAGTTACATTTTTATATAATATGTATGAAAAATTCCATGAGAATTGAAAATTGAATAATATATTTAACCAACTAGTGTATTAATGAGGGCGATTAATAATAGGGATATTTCAATGTGCGAGCGGAGCGACCGAGTTTGTTCGAGATCATTAATTGCCTTATATATTAATATACGAGTTGGTTACAAATGTTTTCCGTTGATTATATTTCTCCTGCACTGAAGAAAATTTGGTTCACGAACAATCATCCAGTATAGACATGAAAGGCAACTTGTCACTGACATTTGACATTTGTCGAAATTATGAATTTGGAAAATAAATTCCTTTGATGTTTTTGAAAACGAGGATGAGCATCGGTTCAGAAACGTTCAAAAACTAACACTTCTACATACATTTCCGATGGAATCCAAGTTCGATTCAAATGTAAATGTAAATTTCGGAAGTTATAATGTATGTTTCGTTGCCTATGCCTTATTAAACGTTCGTTAATAGATGAATTGATTGTTAATAGGATAGTCATTAACGATCAATGTCGTTTACATTAATCAAACTTGTGAATACGAAGTCAACGGAAAAAAATACTCTTCAAACTGATTTATTGTTTTTCATGGCTAACTCGACTTTGAAAATAGTTGGAATTGCTTTTGAAGTTATTCGCCAATCAACTTCCCAGCAAACACAGTTAAATCACAGAGATATCGCAGCGATGTGACCTGTGATATCGCATTATATGTCGCATAGACGTCGTTGCGATGTCAAGAGGGATGTTATTTTGTCCCACTCAAGTTTCATCAATGCGATGTCACAGCGATAATAGCGATATTATATGTTATGCAATGTTATTGCGATATGTTATTTGTGATAGAAAAGTGATGCGTTCTAACACTGAAAAAAAAAGTGTCCTCAAACATGGAGTGATAATTGGTACACCACTGATTTCTGATGACATCTAACATTGAATATGTGTTACTGTGCTGGTTGGTGGTCCTTCGGGTCTCCTGTCCAGTCAGTCGTTTTTTCAGCGGCTCTATCCTTGGTACCTACGAATCTTCATCAGAATGAGATCTGTATTTGTATTTGTATAAAAAATTATGTAGTGTGTGTCGGCGAGATATAAGCAAACCAAGAATAGCTTGATAGCAATGTAAAAAATATTTGCGAAGTCAGCTTCACTTAGTTGAGTTAACGTATATTCATGTATTCTTTTTCACCGAACAAGAATCTAAATGAAAAATTTTTGAAAAATTCTCGCATATGGGTTTGCTTCTGTACATCGCAGCGATGCATCATTCGTGATATCGCATCGTTGCCTCATCACAACATCTCAGAGATGTCATGTCGCAGATGTGTTTGCTTCTGTACATCCACGCGATGGAACATTCGTAATATCCCAGTGTTGCCTCATCCCGACATCTCAGAGATGTCATGTCGCAGATTTGTCTGCTTCTGTATATCGCAGCGATTTAACATTCGTAATATCGATGTGTTTGCTCATGAACATCGCAGCGATGGAACGTCTGTGATATCGCACTGTTACCTAAACGCGACATCTCAGAGGTGTCATGTCACAGATGTGTTGGCTGGGTTGTGATACAAAGTAGAATTCAGAAAAAATAGGAGAATCCAACGAAGCAAAAACAATATATCAGTATATTTGAAAGATACAAATTCATATATGATTGTGTAGAACTATTGAAAAAAATTTTGTTTCAAATCATTTTATTTGCCTTTTTCTCTGAAATCGCTGTAGCGAACTACGGCTTACGGCGATCTTCACAATATAATAATATGATGAATGATTGAAGTACCTACCTGTCCTCACGTATTTCAGAGAACAACCGGTAGTGCGTTTCCAAAGTCAGGTAGGTACCTACTTGAATTGTGTTTTAACATGAGCGTTCTAACGTACACAGCTAGGTTAGCATAGGTATATTACATAGGTACACCACTGGTTAATGTGATAAAACGGCCTCATGAAAGAATGACTTCGAATTCCACAGGAAGAAGAAATTGGTGGAGACCTAATGTACCTAAATATTTTCAAAGTCCAATGATGATTTAAATTGAAGTTACACTGTGGTGCTACCACCTACCTATGTACCAACTCCTACCAACAAGCACGCGAAAAGGTGCCAACTGCGACTGCGCAAATTCAAAGCTACCTTACACTCTGAGCGCTTATTTCAAGTTCAAGAGCCCAGAGGTCAAAGCATACAGCCTAGGATCTTATGTCCGAGATGGTCCATAGGTCCGATAATCTCGTGGAATACATCTTAGTACATTACAGATGGGTTTTTGTGTGTTTATTTCTGCTGCCGGTGTCTTTCGTGTTCAATATTTGGCTGTACCTAAGGAATTGGCTGGTCTTGAAACTGAGCAGCGCTCCCCAACAGCATAATAACAAAGTGAAACACGTGCAGAAACAGGTAAGCGATTTTGGCCAGGTAGGCTAATTATTATAATTTTGGTTGAGACCGCTCAACCACAGAGATAGAGCCAGGTCGAGCTTTTTTATTTTATTACATAGCAGTCCGATCGAATTATGATGAAAATTATCCGACTGACCGCGAGCTTTTTAAATACATCCTTTCCGTCTAAAGAAATTACCGGAATTATTCGCTCAAGAAGTTTTCTGAAACTGGATTCGACCCGCAAGCATGAAAAACAAACATTCAATCATCATTAAAAAATAGTCAATGAACAATAAAATGCATACCTACATGCAAATTTAATTTCGATCTATATACCATCGTTTAATACCTACTATTGATTAGTATTAATAGTATTGATAATAAAAGAAAATAACACTGGGAATGGACTATGATTATAGTTCTCTTACCTCTGATTGAAACTGGATATCTGAATATTAATTTGAAGTCGGGCGAACGATAAGTGGTTTTTGGCATACAGGATGGTCACTTGAAGTTACACACTTTAATGCTCGATCTTCAAGAATTTGAAAAAAAAATGATATGATTTGTCCTACTACACGTATATTGAAATAATACTCATATTTTATTTTATGGAAACGAGGAGAGAAAATCGCAAATAATCTAGCAAAATTACATCTTGAGTCGTTTCTCATATATATTTTGCGTTTTTCATATTCAATTTTCTATGCCTTCTAAATCTCATGATTTCATATAAACATTTGATTCCTTATGTGCATCATATTTTTCATACCATTGAGAATAAGAGAAAAATACAATTCCAACACTTTCATATATCATTCCCACCCCCCAATTACCTAATAAAAAAAATGTGATACAGAAGAAAACACAAGATTTAGTTTCCTCTGGGTATTTCAGGAACGACGCAATAAGGAGGATGAGAAAATGTAATATTTTTGTAATTCAAATTTCAAACACTACATGTCTCGTTGAAAGCGAATGGCATAAAAGTTATATATATATTTAGGATATGAAGTCGTTAATTTTCACATAGTAATATGAAAATCTTGTTGATAATCTCCTTCAAAATGACAGCACCAACATCAACATATCTTGAAACGCGGTGATCGATTCAAAAAAAGATAGGATTTCGAGACATAGTACTCGACAAGATCAATACTTCATGTGGTCAAAATTAAAAACATCATATATTAACCTCGTATATAATATATACTATATAAATAATGTATTCCAACATTCTACATGCTGGAAGAAAAGTTACAAAATCCGCAATGTAATACATCCCAATTTCACCAGATTGTATGAATATGTATTATAATTATTATAATAAGTACAGATTTGTTCAGAGCCCTACAAAGTCAGTGACTGTAGGATAGCGAAGTTAATTTCATGCAATGATTTTTAAATACATGGATGTTGTGGTTTGAATTCGCATAGTGATACATTGATTTACCCATTGGTTTCAGGTTTTAAACTGGGATGAAAATGGCCGTAAAACCAAAATGTGTACAGCCAGGCCAGGTTGGCAAACTATGTCATTCAGGACACCGGTATATAAGAATTACATGACCAAAATCGAAGTGAATCTTGTTGACATTTTGAACATTGATGCTGTGAGACAGGTATCTTAATAGTAATTATATACTATATACATATACTTATATACAGAAGATATTCTTTCAAGCCGAAATGAATGCTTCAGCATTGGGGACAATAGGCAAGACAGGCGAGATAGTCCTCTGTACCGTGGTTTATATATTACTCTTTCGACTACTAGAATATACACCTTCCTAATACAAAATTGTTTTCACCTAAATTACTTTTCTTTAATTATTAATGCTGGAATTGTAAGTCGTTGAGAGCTGTCAGATGAATATTTCAAATTATGATCAAATTCAGAGTATTTCAGACAGGATAGACGATGACAATGATTGATTTTATCTCCAACTAGTAGGGTGTAAATTTAATTACTGGCCAGTAGTAAAGAAACAAGTTTTCTTTTATAAAAGCAGATAGCAGAGCTGGTAGCAGAAAAAAAAGGAAAAATAAATCAACTAAATACTTTCAACTGTGCCTATTCAAATAATTCTAGAACATCGATGTATGTACATACTTCAATTACCATTTTTCATAATGATCTCAATCAGGGCCGTATTTAAATAATTTTTGTACACGAGCACAAAACGATTATATTCAATAATAAAATATTTCTCAATTGATATTTTTGGTAACACAATAATCATAATGTCTATTATTTTCTCGGTATTTCTACTTGGAATGGGACGACACCATGAGAAAGTGTCATTTCTTCCTTTAGGGAATTTATCTGGAAAATTTTCAAGAAAATAACTTCGACGCATCTGCTTTCTGATGGCTACCTTCATTGAATTTTCCATTTGGTTATCCCCTATTCAGTCTCAATGTCTCCTTCCTCCCTTCTTTGGTATAGGCCAACCTTTTCGGTTATCTACCCAGATGCTAGTCTCATCAATGTATATTCCAAACACAACCTTACTTTGTCCTGAAATACATTACCCGTCATCATCACCTGTGCGAAATCCAACGCTGTTCGCAAAATAGCACGCAACTATGTTGCTTGTTATTAACAAAATTTGTTCTTGAAATAATGATAAATATCGGTATCTCGAATTAAATATCAATTATTCATGTTAGTAAAAAACGTAGATAATGGAATAAAAATGTCATCCAATTATGGATGACGATCATTACATCACATATCCGCCATGCGATTGAACTAAAATGTTATTATACGACAGATAATCGATCATCAGTTTCAGTGTAGCTAGTAGGCGCACAGAAACATAATGAACAAATTTGGGTTATTCAACTACCGTTACTTAGAACAATTACTGGTTCAAGTACTGTAAAAATAACATAACTAGCCAAATTTCTCTTTCATTATCGTAACCAAAACATCATGGAAATATATTTCGAGTGGAATCGCAATATCAATGAAAACGACATAAAAGAAACCATTATCAAAATCTTTGACATGACTGCCTTTTACCATAAATGAGCATCGTCTTACCACCTACGAGAAACTTTGACCCTTGGTCTTCATTAGGTTCGTTATAAAAATAGGATAGTGCGATTCAGCCAAAGTCGCTCAAGATGGCTACTGGTCTCCATATACCTATAGATCGGAAACATATATCTGACTATCTGCTTCACCGTCAGAAAACTGCTATCTCAAGGCAAATATTTATATTATCATTACTAATACAGAAGTATTTTGTTTAGACAGCCAGCATGATTTTCAGGTGGTAAAAGTGGAACCACTAGTAACGATGGGTCAGCTGACAGCTACCCTGAACCCAAAGGGTTGGACCATTCCAGTTTTACCAGAAATAGACGACCTAACCGTTGGAGGGTTAGTAATGGGGACCGGTATCGAATCTTCCTCTCACATCCACGGGCTATTCCAACACATTTGTGTATCATATGAGCTAGTTGTGAGCGATGGTAGCGTGGTCAAATGCTCAGCGAATGAGAATTCCGACTTGTTTTGGTCGGTACCATGGTCCTATGGAACGTTAGGTATACTGACCGCGGTGGAGATCAAGATGGTACCTGCCAAAAAATACGTAAGACTGACCTATGAACCTGTGACTGGTTTGGAGAATGTTGTCAAGAAGTTTGAGGAGGCTAGTAGGAATCTGGAAAATGAGTTCGTAGAGACCCTGGCATATGGGATGGACGCTGCTGTGGTGATGATCGGAGTACAAACTGATGAACCTGAGCCAGGAAAGGTAAAAATCTGAGTAGGAAGTATGAAGGAATTCAGTCGTGTTCTATTTTTAGATCAACTCAATTGGTAGGTGGTACAAACCATGGTTCTTCGTCCACGTCAGAGATAAACTCCAAAGTACAAATAAAACTGTAGAATACATACCCTTGAGGGATTATTATCACAGACATACCAGATCGATATTCTGGGAATTACAGGTGAATAACTATGAAATATTTTCGCATGCTCTCCTCGATATTTTTATGGCTTCCACTAAAACAGCTTTCAAATGCGTTGAAAACGATTACAAACTCTCAAGGACCGTATTTGCATCTATGTATTCTTCGCTCCATGTTTTATTTTTCGAAGAAAATATACTTTCTTGATATTCATAAGAGGTACAAGTGAAATGTTGTGTTGCAGGATATAATACCATTTGGTAACAACGTCATCTTCAGATACCTTCTAGGGTGGCTGGTACCACCAAAAGTGTCTCTCTTGAAGCTGACCCAAACAGAAGCAACTAAAAAGTTGTACGAGAACAATCACGTGATACAGGACATGCTAGTCCCGGTTGAAAATCTGCCAGAAAGTATGAAGATTTTCAAGGACACCTTCGACATTTTCCCGATTTGGCTGTGCCCTTTTATACTGCCACCTAATCCAGGAATGGTACACCCTGCGTCTATGGATACGGCGAAGCTTTACGTAGACATCGGGCTGTATGGCGTTCCTCGAGTGAAAAATTTCGATCCAGAAATTAGTACGAGAAAAATCGAAAAATTCATTCGTGAAGTCCATGGGTAAGATAATATTAATTATTCATAATTCGACTCCAGGGCCCGATTTTTCTCCAAGGCCGATGATTTAATTTTGATCGAGTAGTCGTGTGGATGAAAATATACCATGTGACCACTATCAGATAAACACCATAATTGTTCTCATTCCATTAATCTTCTCTTCTCTTTTAATGTTCTTTATTTAAGCCTTTTTCGATTATTCTATAGCTATGATAGGTATAGCCTAATCTCCTATAGATAATTGTTAATTCTTGAATCTTATAACGTCTTCTGAAACCGAACACTGAAAAAATATGTTAATCTCTTCATAGCCGGGACGCACTGAAATAATCTTCAATTTTATTGTTGTTATCCTATTCATTGGAAAAAAACATTTTACTGTCACAATATCAACATAGATAATTGCTCTAGCATTTGCCCTTGAACTCAAGAAAATTTCGTATTCATTTTCAATCTGAATTGTTCCCCTTCCTAAACCTTCTGAATTTTGGAGTTACGTCACTGATTATAGGTCCGGAGTAATATCGACAATCTCAATGTGATGTCTCTCAATTTACTGTCCACCGTTTTGGTGAAATGTCTACTGAATCCTACAAATTTGTCAACGCCTTTTATATAATTCAGTACAATAACTAATTAACGTGTGAGTTTTTGGTTCACAAATTAGCCAAAATTATTCAGAACCTATTAATTTAGTGTTATAATAACTTCAAACATTCTAAGTGGTTATGCCCATATTAATTAGTACAAAGTGACACATGGACAACCCACGAAAATGTTTCAGCAGGAGCAAATCTGCATTATGTCAAGCCTAAATATCCGATCTCAAAAATTAATCACTAGTGCTGTGAAATTGATCATATCTATTTCGATTGCGACACACAAATTTGTTGGAAAAACACCGGCCGATCTCACTGTGCCCAACATAATCTTGTCAGGAGTATGCTTGGTATATCACTATCAGCAATAACCTTTCTTGGGAAAGTCACGTGAGATCAATTACGGAAAGTGCATCCCAAAAACTTGGTTTTCTGTTTCTGGCCAGGAGCTATTTCACTTCCGGTCAGCTGCTTATGATCTATAAGGAACGGATCCAACCTGCCCTGGAATATTGTTTCCATATTTGGAGTGCAGCACCCAAACATACCCTGAAACTGTTGGATTTTGTCCAAAAAAGGGCAATGGGCGTGTACACCTTGGTAGAACTTTTAACTCAAACCATGTTTATAATGATCCTTTTATACATAAATGATGATTGACGACATAATTCGATCGAAAAATTAACTGGAATGTTTTATTTTTGGACATAAATAATAGTACCTTCTGAAAACTGACCGTCTTATGACGTAGAAACCTCATCTCGCCATAGTTGAAAGAAAATACCAAACGCCCGACGGAGACTGAGGCAACTGATATATTAATTCCTTCGACTGTGATCTCTCGCTAATTCACTCTGTCAGAAATCAAGTATCATTCATCTGTCTGGAATAGTCTTGTTTCAGTATTAGGGTTTTGACGTCACATCATCACCTCGTTTTCAGGGGTCCGAAAAATCGGGGATTTCAATAATTTTTTATTAAACGTAGGGAGCTCACAGCAAGAAACGGTTTGCGGTGGTGAGCTAGTTTGGGTGAGTTCTATCGAATTATGAAATAAATTTTTTTTGTGATATAAGCCCATTCGTCTCGTGGGTGATGCCTCGCTCACAAACTCACTCACTTCTCTGGAACGCCGTAGAAAAGTTGGCGATCTGGCCCGATTTTATAGATATTTTCATGGACGATGCTCTTCTGAAATATCAACAATTGTTCCTCCATTGGCAGTCCCCGCGAGATTAACCAGTCGAGTTGAGGCTTCGCACCTCTTCGTGGTCACTTTGGAGACCTGCAGAACATCTCTTTCCAAAGACTCGTTCATCCAACGAACAGCCAGGCTCTGGAACACATTGCCAAGGGAAGTGTTCCCCGAGGCATATAACCTCCAGAAATTTAAGAAGAACACCAATTCCTACCTTATTTCCCTTGGTTTTCACGATGTTCTCTGCACATTACAGGATATCCCTTTTCGTGGGAACCAGAACATAAAAAAGGATCAGAAACCATTGCGTTAAGAAGGGATCACACTTCAATCCATAACATGATGAAGCTCAGTTTAATCATTCACTTTTACCACAGGGCGTTAAGAAGTTAAATGTGAAATAGTAACTTTAGTTTTCTCCTGTATAATGATCAAGTCATCAGCTTTTTCGGTCACTAAAATTAAGGTTAACATTTCGACACATAAATCTACAATTTGGTCGGAATTTCACCAAAATTGGACGATAACCGAAAAAGTTACAGGGTGACCAATTTGGCTAATTATTTTGCTGACCGGTTTTTTTTTGCCGGTGAGTGTATACAGGGTGTAACATAAGTGCGTTGAAATATTCGAGTGACGTATTCCCAAGACAATTTCAAGAAAAAAAGTCAATTTAAACTTGTGTCCGGAAATGCTTCGTTTCGGAAATACAGGATGTTGAAATTGTTTTTTTTTCGCTTTTTTGAAATAAATTTTGCAAAAAATAAGTTATTTGCACGAAATTTGGTACCCGGGATTTTTTGCTGTGAGAAATCATAATTTCGTATTAATCTTCATGTATCATCTATACAGGGCGCTGCGTACGCTGTCATTATTTATTTGAAATTGCCCTAACATTTTTGACAGTAAACTTTTGGTACTTTCTATGGAAAAACCTTATTCCCACACCTTTTCCAAGTAAAAAAGGTACACTTCCTCAACAACATTCGAGATATTTACAGTTTTCTATATCGATGCATGTTACTTAGCACTTGCTGAGAACATAACAAACACTAAGTATGAGTATGTGGTAAGTCTCGTAAAATTAAACTAATTTTCTACCAAGGTAGTTTTCGTCATTTTATGAACCCCTAGTCAAATAAAGAGATAGCCACCTCTGTTAAAATCAACCCGGATGATGCTAGATTCGCAGGAATGGCACTCGATGACTTGTCATATGCAGTCATAGCTACTAGATTTTGATAAGAATTGAAAATAAGTGCTTTTATACTGACGAATAGGTAAATATTTCAGATTCACAGAACTATAATAATTGAAATATATTGCTAATGGTGAAAAAAATGTAATTTACACCTTGGTAGTAAAGAATATCATTACTTATACCCCTTATACTCTCGGCTGAAGCCTCGGGGTATAATCTTGGTCCCTGATGAGTAATAATGATATTCTTTACTACCTTGGTGTATAAATAACTATAATACAACAAGGTGTTATGTAGGGACAATAGCATAACATTGGGAAAAATGGTCATAATACGTCTTTCTCTTCTAATTTAATGCCTCAAATCAAATATCCCCTCATCTACGCCTATGAAGCGGGGTCGTGACCCCTCAATTTGAATGCGCCAATTAACAATCAACTGATATGATACTTAATTATTATGAATTTTTCACGCGCATTCTCACAGATAGACCCTTTAACTGGATAATGGGAATGAATTAAACAAATTTGCCAGTGCACAGTGAATAGAATCAATTAGGAGTTAAGGGGAGCTATGGCAGCTATAGAAACAAAATTGCTGAATCTTCTACATATTTTCAATAGAAAGTTCTCATATAGAAATGAAGACAATCATTAGTGGAAGACGAAGATAACGTATAGTTCCCTAATGAGATTCATTAAACTTTTATGGGTCATTCCACAGGACCTTTCAAGGGGGGTCGAGATGAATAACAATTTCCAACAAATGATTCACCATAAAAGGAAAATGTTCCACCAAAGATAGATGAGAGATTCTATAAAGATTTCGTCTTTGTAAATATCAATTTAATCCGATCTCTACAAAGTTATCGTGATTTTCTGTCTATAGAAGGTAGAGGGTCGAGTTCACCACTCTCCTTATTTTATTATCTAATTTCCTCTTTTATCACGTCCTTAATTATTTTCGTCTTGTCATTACTGCTTTCGAGTAGGTAGGTAGTAAGCATTCGCAACTTTTCTCATTCCTTATTTCTCTCCATATGATATAGATAATCTGTTTCTTATGTAAAAGCATATATTATCTCGTTAACTGGTGTCAGGTGTCAGGTGTTCCCCATGAAACATGAAACTCCATGATGAAGTCTATTCCAAGAGTCGTCTCATCCCAAATCAGAAAATAATTAATTGGTTGTCTTTTCATTTTATTCAGTTTAATTTTTATTTCATTTGCTGAAATTATGAACCCATCAAAACCACCATCTCGCAGTTAAATATCAACAGATCTTCGATAATGAATAGTGGTCATGTGAAATATCATATTGATACTAGTTCATATGACCACCATATTTCATTTTCCTGAACGTAATTGATAAGTCGTCATATTGAATATACAAATAACAGAACATATTTTTTCCAGATTTCAGATGCTTTATGCAGACACGTATATGACCAAAGAAGAATTCAGGGAGATGTTCGACCACTCTCTCTACGACAAGTTGAGAAGCCAGTTGAATTGTCGTGAAGCATTCCCGGAAGTTTATGACAAAGTGTCGAAAGCTGCCAGAAATTAATCACCAAGATGATAAAATTTCATTATGCTATGATTTTATTAGATCAGATGAAATTAGATTCAATTTGAGGGTTGTGGAACTAGGATTGTGAAAACCTACCAAATAGTATTATTCTTGCTCACTTGTATTTTAGAAAGTAGGATTTTAGAACTTCATAAATTTCGAATAAATATCGAATGACCGTTTTACCTGGAAAACAATTGTTATACCAATAAAATAGAAGGTATTATCAATAGATGCCGACATTTATTTCTCACACACAGTCCCCTAATCTCTTAATCATTTTCTATTGCGAATAGTGACGATGCTAGATTTCCAAGGGGAAAATCTCAACACTTTTCAAAGTGTATACCAGAAATTGGCTGACTTTTGAAATATGAAACCTATCCCCAATCAATTATCGATCTTTTATCACCAAAGGATATCTGACCAACATGTACTTATTAAAAGAACCTGCATAGTGATGGCGGCGCAGGAACCTATCAGTAGATTCACTAGAGGTACCACTAGCCCTTATTCTAATTTATTTTTTATTAAGGCGCAAAATGTCGCCAAAGAAATAACCCAAACTGGGCATAACATAGCATGAACATTCTAATTGCTTCATTACGGAATTACTATTAGAAAGAATATAGAATCAACGTTGTATCTCTTGTTGACTGCAATCTGTTTCAGGATATTCAGTCCTTTAATGAAATTTTCCTCTGAAAGAGGTTCATGAACAAATATTGATAAATATTGTTTATCTCGGATTTCACTTATATCAAATCTGAGAAATTGAATGAATTTTCTGTTTCAATTTCCATTGTGAATTTATCTCAATAAACAATTCAGAAGTTATTCAGGGCGCATTGTTTTCAGATGAGCAGTGTACTATATCCATACAAAAATAAGCAAACCCACCAAAAGTCTGATGCAAGAGTTGACGCCACTGCTGTTTCCAGAAGAAATAAAATGAATCATGGGGTGTGGTAGCGACCCATTAATTTTAATGATGATAAAAGAATCACTTCTGTCAAAGCAGACTCGAGCTCTCCTAGGGCAACCAAAAGGGGATCTACCCTTCATCCCTTTAAGGACGAGAATCTTTATAGGGAGCTGACTCTGCTTCGAATGATTTGGTTCATTATTGACAATGACTACATTTGCGAGTGTACAGGGTGTTATCACATCCCTCATCCCTCACACAGTTCAACATGCTTTCGGGCACATTACTCACCCATACATTTCCTCTAGATTTTTCCTAAAGGTTATTTTATTAATTCTCAAAAATCACAAAAATAAAAACGCATCTAATTGTATTGTATTATCTCCTATAAAATAAGTGTTTACACTTGCAATAACTTTAAAGATACCATGTCTATAATACAATTATAATATGCTTACCACAATATTTATAAACCTAACTTTATGTTGGTATAAAACCACTAATATTCGCTTCTTTTATAAATATTTACATTACTCACGACTCAGGTAGTATGAGTAGAATAATAAATATACTGGGGGATAAATAAATAATCAAGGAATATTGCATGGTTCTCAGTGGGACAATCTGTTTTATGAGTTTCATCAAACATGGCACTTCCTTCGTCCAAAACTACCTTCACAAGATATACAGAGTGTTTCAAAAAACCTAACCCCCTTGATAGGGTAGGTAGAACACTGCAAAATAAGTTGGTTTATTCAGTAAAACAATGCCGTGACGGCATCCGTTTTCAAGATACAAGGTGTTGAAAAAATGATTTTTTTACACATTTTTCACGATTACGTCGAAACTACTGGCAACATTGTGATGAAATTTTGTATAGATGTGTTTTGGAACCTGACACATCGCATGCATTTGTTTTTGTATCTGACTCTCATAGAGGGCGCTAGTTACACGGTTCGTACCGAATAGTTTTAAACATAACTTTTTTGAAGTTAGATTCTCCAACACAAATTTGATGTGAACTCAAACATCTTTCAATTTCACACCAAAGAGGTACTCTTGGTAATACTCGATACTGTGTTTTGTTTTCGGAATATTTCGATTTGAAAATAATAGAGTAATAGCTGATGCTCGTATAAAATGAATTTTATTGAGATCAATTTACTTGTTTATTCAGATTCAAAAACAATAACATAATTTTTGTGCTGTGGTTATTGATTGAACAAAGAATCACAAGTAGAAAATTGAGAAATATTTTACCTAAAATATTGAATCAGTTAGAGTGAGTGTTCAAAATGTCCTCCGTTTCCACGAATACACGATTCGATATTTTTTTTTTCATGGAAGCATTATTTTTATTAACAGTTGAGGATCAGCTGTAAGGTCATCTGAATGATGTTCAATTCTGACTTGCAACTCCAGACGTGAATTTACTTCTGTAGCATACACTTTTTGCTTGATACAACGAAACTGTGTTTTTTTTATCGCTTGGAGCGCACGAAAGGGAATCCCTATAATGTTCAAAAAACATCGTGCGTTCCTAGGGAGGATAGGGACAGGAGGTAGGTATCGGATGTTTTTGGTAAAATTTTTTTTCAATGTTATTCTTGTGAATCATTGTTAAATCAATAAGTTTAGCATTGGAAAAGTATTGTTTTTTTCGGTTTGCAATAAATAGTTGATGATTTTTTATAATACTCACTCTAATACATAGCTTTATACCAGCAACAGTTATCTCTTCATCATTTTCAAATCGGAATATTTCGACAACGGAACACAGTGTCGAGTTTCACCAAGGGAACCATTTTCCTCAATTAACATCTACCCTCCTAGGAGGGGTAGATGTTAATTGAGGAAAATGACGAAAGTGGCTCAACCTCAACATCTACCTCTCTCAAGTGGAACCATCATCAGGACTGAATGAGTTATTGAAAATATTCGCTATTTATCAGGAAAAAATTCTGAGGTTTGTTATGTACAAACGTTTATTTTCAATGAATAAAACATATTAATAATAAAAATGTGTTTATTAAATGGTAATGACATATATAATATTAATGAATATTCTTCATTTAATATGAATAAAGTTTTATTTACAGTTGATAAATCTATAGTGAGACATATATTTATTGGAAATCAATATGAATTATCTATTAATGATGAATATTTGAATTATTTGAATGCATTATTTGTTTCTAACAAATAAACGTTTATTCCGCAATATTCGAATAAATGATTTATTAGGTGTTAATTAATTTCGTTAACTATGAATAAACTGTTTTCTCAGTGCAGTTTCCGAAAAATGCCGTCATGAACTCATAGTAGTAATTAGAACATCCCCCCTTCCAGGGGGTTGAACCAAGAGGGCTAAAACTTATAATTTCAAGTGCCCCTCTTGAAAATAAAATCTACCTGTTTTCTAGATATTGAGGGTGGGAAGTTTTCAGAATTTCACCCTGTATAGAAACTTTCCAACGCGGTTAATGTCCAACCGGATTCGGTTGAATTGTTTTGTTTTGATTGGAGATCCAGGTGCTGACATCGATACAATATTTTCCAAAAAATCAACAATGAAAGTTGACATACTCTGGATCGTCTCGATTATGAGTCGAAGATCTTGAAAGAAGAGATGACAGATGAGACGTCGATTTTTCTCTCATCTCATGGCATTTCTAATCACACGAACATTATTTGTGCTTCGTGCTATTCATTCATGTTTCATTCGAATGATTCGAAAGTCAGTATTTTTTCAATTCGAGGTTTTGGACAGGGGAGACTTTGAAATACATCAGACAGCCACTGTATAATACGTTTCGTCGCGCTTTATCGTTTCACTCAGGGACGGACCCAGAACAAAACAGAATATTTTAAAAATTATAAATTAGTCGCAAAATAACAAAATTCATTGGGAAACTGATGAAATGGAAAAAAAATCTAAGAACCAAACATAAGACTCGATAATTTTATAATGAACCAAGTAACAAATGAACTGTGAATCACAAATTTTTGCTGCAACTTTAATATAATGTAATTATGAAATTCATAATAAGTTTGAATATTAGAAAAGACCTATGGCTATGGAAACTTCAAGGTGGTAGATCAGGAATGAAAAATGATCCAGGATAAACAATAAATATATGCAAAAAAAATCAGCTCAAATTCCTACTCTATTTTCATGAAATTACTCTGAAAAAAATGAAAACTTTTTCAAGTGAGTTGTTCAAGATTAGCATTCTAAAATATTTCGAAAACCTCGACCACCTATAATTTTAGTCTAATCATATTTGGCCACGTATTTTGATACAGACATAGATTTTGATTCCAAGAAAATTTCCTGAATAACTTGTGGATGTAAATATCTGTTGTTAAAAATATACTACACCGGGTATCAAACTATTAGACGAGTCATAACATCTGGAATATTAGGAGTTTGAAAATGAGATTTGATAAAGTTGAATGGTATGTGAAGAATACAATATAGTCTTCAATTTTGGTCATTTCCTATTTAACCGGAAATGTGATGACTGAATCTTCAAATGAAACACCCTGTATGATGTAAATTTCTATACAATTTTGGATCAGAATGAAACTACTATCATCCATGGTACACTTGAGAGTGAATAAACTATCAATGTTCTTATTTTTATTCCAATAACGAATAAGTGCTTGACAAAAAATGGTCGCTAATTGATGAATAATAATTGAACACGAGAATGTAATTCTGCCATTAATTGTCTCATCACCATCTATCGCACTACTCACTAAAACTCCGGACATGTTATGATATACAATTTAAATTTAAAAATATTTCATTTGAAAATTCAAAACCGGAGTCATTGCTAGTGAAACCAGAAGTGACCGGAAAGTGAAAAATATGCGAAAACTATTTTCTTTACATACCATTTACCAAATACTCTAGACGTTATAACCTGTCTAATAGTTGACACCCGGTACTGCCTGTGAACAAAATTTTCTAAAAATCAGTTCACCGAAGATAATATACTCTACATCGATGGGGTAACTTCACTCTCTATTCCCTATCCGCCCCTGGTTCAACTTTTTCATCATCGAATGCTTGTGGTATATCATAAAAGAAGTCATGCCCAGTAACTCTCGGAGCTAGTGGAAATAAATAATAAGTTTTTTATAGGTCGATTATTCTTGACGATGGCGTTAAGAAATGTTACAGGTAGGCGATGAGAAGTGAATATGGAATTATTTCATTGTCAAGCCCCTATAGTGAAGAATTCATTACCGGAAGCGTGAATATTAGAAATTAGTAAATATTTTTGATGAAATAATTTATTCGTGAAGATATTAACAAAAGAATAATGATTTGTATGTTCTGAATGTCTCTTTTGTTTGATGGTGCAAATGGTTCGATCTCACAACTATTACAACTCATTTTTTCCAAGAAATATAGTATTTCTGCTTCTCACCTTGACTGATCTCCTGCGGATGAACATTTTTGTTATTTCTGCCATACTAATTCGTTTTCTGCATGGAAACATCACAAATACCCTCACGATGGAAGTGCACTGACACTGACACTTATGTGTAATCGATTTCTACAAAGATTATTGCCTTCCGAAATAAGGTATACTTTGTAGAGTATTTTCCATATAATGTTGGATATATGATGGATCCACGAACATGATGTAATTGAGGAATTTATGCCTACCAGTATACAATGTGTACTGTTGAATTGAAAAATGGTACGTTCGAATTAGAGGAATCCTCGTAAAATGATAGATTTACGATATCGATAGGCACTGGGAGCATTGATAAAAAAACTATTACTGGACCCTTCTACACACACCGGCAAGAAGACCGGTCAACAAAAAAATTAACCAAATTGGTCGCCCTGTAACTTTTTTAATTCTTGTCCGATTTTGGTGAATTTCTAACCAAATCGTAGACTTACGTTTCGAAATGTTACCCTGCATTTTAATTCCCAAAAAAAGCTGATGGCTTGATCATTATACAGGAAAAAACCACGCTTAACTTCTTCCTGTGGCAAAGGTAGGTGTTTTTTTGTCATACATGAAAGATTATTTTTTGGAAGATATCCAAGACGTTCTATAAAAATAATTCTGATAATACGGTGGTCCGGACATTTCAGTTATGAATTCACCAGAGTATGATCATGGGATATTTGTTAATAATAATTTGCAAAACCTGAAAATCGGCTTCGAAATCATTCCAGAAATTTGAAAATAATTCTGCACACATAATTCTTCAACACTGACATCAGCAAGGAAGGTATATGAATATAGTACTTTTTTAATGGTCTCGGTTTCTCGAATTATTATTCATTTTCGACCGCACAGTGTTCAATTACTTTACGAAGAAAGACAAATGCCAAATCGGCAGTTCTATGAGTACTATATAACACTATACTAAGCAGAAGGAAACGAGATAACAAACATTCTCACCATAACATATCTACATGTAATAAAATCCTTATCGCTTTCTTGTTACATTCTGAGAACACCTCAAATTCAAAATTGACTAATCTCTCATTTTCAGGGTTAACATAGAACATGAAAATGATAACTTGATTATCGAAATGAGTATTTGGATATTTCTAAATATTGACGTAATTCTATAACTGACATCTAGGATACTGTATGTAGGTTAATCGAGGAGGAGGTATATTCATCATTCCAGATTTTTTGGGATTTTCTCTCCTCGTTTTCATAAAATGAAAATATGAGTATTATTTCAATATACGTGTAGTGAGGACGAAGTAGATGGTTTTCCCCAAAATGTCACTGCGTTTTAAACATTTTTTTATCAGAAAGCCGAAAATAAAAATGCATTCTTTGTCAGTGATAATTTGTATTGAAAAAGGTCTGGAGAAGAGATATATAATTATATAGAAAATATACAAAACCGAAGAATGAAGAACAATCGTCAAAAATTGTATTTACAGTATACCTTGTGTTTGTTGAAAGTTTTATACAGGTGAAACCAAGAGACCTCTTTCAGTGAGGACGAAATGGAACTTAAAGACAATATAAAGAAAAGACACATCGACAAATCGAAACTAGCGGAACATATCCTTACTGAAGATGGACAACATATGGCAGTCTCGGGCAGAGTGGAATAATATTAAAATCATTGGAAAAGAAGATAGCAACCAGAAGAAAAAAATCAAGGAATCTGCTTGAATTCTTCTGAACGGAGACAATAGCATTGCTTCCTGTTCAGTTGATATACATAGAACATGGTATTCACTATTGAAATCTGAAAATGAAAATGGTAAATTCAACATTAATTAATGAAAACATCCTGTAACTCATTTGATTGCCAACGTCACCAATTGTCACTGAGAACTGAAAAGTGTCAGGAAAAATAAGAATTTGCGATACAAAAAATCCATTTTTATGTTGAAAACGGGAGCAGATTCGTTCCCGAAACGTCCAAAGCTAAGTAAAAATTTGATATTTTTTCTATATAAGTACATTTATTTCTCTTCTCCAAACTTTTTTCAATACAAATTGTCACTGACAAGCTAGTAAATTTTTCTTTTAGGCTCTCTGATAGGAAAATTCTCTAAACGCAGTGACATTTTGTGGCAAATTATCTGATTTTTCCTTACTACACGTATATTGAAATAATATTCATATTTTTATTTTATAGAAACGAGGAAAGAAAATCCCAAAAAATCTGTCACTTATCTTTGGACGTTTCGGGCACGAATCTGCTCGCGTTTTCAACATGAAAATGGAAAATATGTTTCTCGCAAATTCGTCAGATATTTGTCTTGACACTTCTCAGTGACAAATAATGATGACGTTGGCAAACAAATGAGTTACAGGATGTTTTCAGTAATTAATCTTGAATTTACCATTTTCATTCGTCAGAAACATTTTTAGGGGCAAACCACCTGGTTTTCAACTTTAGGAATTTTTTTTGTCGAAACTATTCATTATTGGTCAAAACGGCTCACATGTCCCTATCTCAACTTTTGATCAACTATCTACTGACATTTAATTGAAACAAATACAGGGTCGTGCATAATTCAGAATCTTGATCACCCGGTATATGTCCCAATTAAATATCAGTAGATAGTTAATCAAAAGTTGAATAATGAATAGTTCCTAAAGTTGAAAAATGACGATTTTTCATCACACCCTATATCTCTGTAATCATTTCCGCTAGATCCCAAGTGTGATACATCGATGAAATCAGCTCTTCAGAGAGAATCTGGAAATGCAATAAAATACAGAGGGAGTTCCATTAAAAATAACAAAGTTGTTGCTACTTTTCGATAGAAGCGGCAACGCCGCAAAGCTGAAAATATTTTAGATCGATAGACCAAGAGCAACTACGTGAGTAACCAAAATTTCAGAATGATCGTATGTCCCGTTCTCCATAAACGTCTAAGGTACCATCGACCGTGAGTTACCCTGTATACACGTATATTGAAATAATACTCATATCATTATTTTATAGAAACGGGGAGAGAAAATACCAAAAAATCTGCAATATTGGACATATAGGGTGTTTTTATCGATTTTTTCACCAGTTGATATTTGGTACACATGTAATTTTCCCACTATCCATGCAACTAACGAACTAACGCTCTAATGGCCAAATTAGCAAAACTGTAATGAATTATTGTGTAATCGAAAACAACATTCTATCATCAAATTTTCAAAACTTGCATTCAAATTAATAAAAAACACAAAAATGGTGTCAAACAGCATTGTACTTCCCAAATTACCGTACATATTTTGACTAGATTTCGAATATTTTGACGCATATGCTGTGCTGTAGTTTCAACATTTTTTCAACATATTTTCGGAACTTATTCATTTAGTCATTTGACGAATTCCCGACTCCTAAAGTTGATGTAGTAAAGTGGAAAAAAGTCCGAAGATTTTTCAATAAATACAGAATAAAGTGACATTTAACAAATGCCCTCGTATAACAATAGATCATATTTCCTAGAAGTTTTTGCAAATTTCGGGTGGCAGCTTATTGTGCCCAGGATATAATATGCTCTCATTGGTGTCAGATTGCACTGTTTGCTTCCTCCGCTAAACCGAAAGCAGCCAAACAAGTTTCAACTTGTATGAAACAGATGTTCGATATGAAAATTAATAACTTCTTTTATTGTGGGAAATTGCGAGGTTAAAATCGGCATCGCAAAATAGGATAGTGTCTGAGAACACAAGGTGAAGTTACATTTTGGAGTAAACAGTAGACATCTGCACAAAAGGTCATAACATTTTGTTAAATCCATTGATCTATTTATACCTACAATTCGAACAGACATAACCCAACAGATTCAAATTAAATAAGGGACTGGAATTACAAAATTCGTATGAGTATAGGTACACACTTGAAGTTTTTTTTTCAAAATAATGTATAATCCAATGTTGACTATCTTCCACATACTTAACGAACCTGAAACTTTTTTGTATGCATAGGTAGGATTGGTAGGAAGTTCCGAAGACAATAAAATAATCATTCATTATCTGCACTACCTAATCATTAATTGAGAAAGGCAAGGCATTCGCCAAGAAATTATATAGCAATGAAGCATTCGCAGATGCGGCTTATGATATGCAGTCGACAAAACTGGGCTATAGGCCAAAAATTATAGCGAAAAATATACACTGCGCTCCAGAGGACCACATAAATAAGTATCTTCCGTTGATTATATTCCTTTTTATTCCAAACCATATATCGCGAAAGTATATAAGGTACAGTCGTCTTCAGCGAACATGTCGCTGTTGGACGGTATGAGCGCTCTTATTGCAGCAGTGATCAAGGGAGCTGACATCGTCCATGTGCGACATGATCTCTGAAGACGACTGTCCGTTTGCAGTCTTCTGGACCTGTCATTGAACGTCGTAAATCAATTTTATCTACCTGTTCGGTACCAATTATTCCACAACTTTCCCTTCAGAAATCCATTTCTTTTCTTGGTATCCATTTTTCGGTTACTATTAGCGTAGATAACAGAATCCAACCAAATTTGTCGGTTCCTTGATTCTTGCAAGTAAAAATGCGTATAGTAATGAGAGTTCTCTCGGGAAGCTGGTCACGCCTCCTAACATACAGGGTCGGTCCCAAATAGAATGTGCCCCATCAGAGTTTCACCAAATGCTCTCTATTTGAACTGATTCAGTGACTAGATTTACTTCAGTTAACTGTATCCTGTTTACTAAATATCATTACTAGTGTTAATCCAGTTGAATCTCTCTCAGAAAATACAAAAATATTCAATTTGGGAATGTCTTTGTATATTAAATGCATTCTATGAATTCACTTCCAGTCATGCTCTGAAGAATCTTTGATCTTACACCTTTGAGCCTCGATCAGTCTGGAACTAGAAAATCTCTTGATTCGACCGATACTGACACTATTCTTCGGACCAGAACCTTTCTGTGACGGAAAACTACATTATAGAGGATCTGAAAAAATGCACCTGGTCGAAGATTTAAAGCATACTCCCCAAAGATGTTCTCGGAAACCGAAAACAAAATAGAGCAGCTTTCTTGATCGTCAATGGTTGTTTCCATCTCAACCATAACAACAAATGAGATGACACAGAGAGAGTCAGTATTTCCAATACAGAAACGAAACAGGTTAGTTCTGATCTAGCCGCACCTGAATCCCCAGATCATTCGTTTTTACTTTGAAGATTGATTTGAAAGCTGATGCAACTGAGAAAAAACAACGAATTCAGACTTATGTTGGTTGAAGGAATAAGAGAGAAGGAAGCAGTTGACTAAGAAAGGCGCATCCTATGAGTTTTTAGACTTCCTGTTGGTCACGCAAATTTCACCTCATAGCAGAACTCTAGAAATAGGAGAGAATGAAAAGTTTTTCTGCTGGAGAGCAACTTCAGTACAATGACAAGCGAAGGGATTTATCAAACATTCGCAAAACAGAGCTGAAGATCTCAACAAACAGCTTTTCACAAGACACTGATGTTAATGTAACGTACTAGTTCGCCGAAGGTTGCATCACCTAGAAAAAGTCTACCTGAACTCTGCTGAGGTCAAAATTCGACGGTCCATACAATTCAAATTCATCATCTACAACATCATCAACACCCAAGTAGAGTTAAGGTGAGTTCATGCACCATACCACTTTTTGATTAATCTGTTGCTTCCTTAACGGTCATTACATTTTTTTATGAACTTTGATGCCTTGATGCACTACCTTTTTCAACTAAAAACTCTTCTTCATGATCCAAACATAGTCCTCAGCGTACTAAGCCTGATGAAAATATTGGTGTTGTAACCTCCACAGCTCACATTATTGAAATAAGACTAATTTGTTTATATTGTTTCCAAAGTCTTATTTGAACAGGCAACTAGAATTTTGTGAATTTTCAACATTTTGAAAAATTTAGAAGAATAAATTGTATGTCTGACTTCTGACAGAATCGCACCTGCGCAAGTCACACTTTTACTTGTCTTTGTCGTTAAGAGATGAAAGTTGGTCTTGTATCAGAAGTGCCCAAATCTTGATGATTATTTTTCGCAATAAATTTGTGGAGGCTTGGAGTTTGGTCAGGTAGTTTTATTCTGATCCACGAAATAGCATGGCGTCAGCCCACTGATGTGATCATTTCTATAGCGATTTAGGCTTTCAAGGATGTTTTCCCTTCCTCTCGAGACCCCGATAGGGTTAATAATTCTAAGTGTCCCTGCGAGCTCTAGGGGTGAGCCACAATAGAACCATCTGGGGTCGCAATGGAGGGGTGGTATTCGCCAGACTCACATGGAACCTAACCTAACCTTTTCTACGAGCGAATGCACATTCGTCCATAATGTATCACGTGATTTTTTGTACCTCACACATGTGTTATGTGATATTTGAACTATATATATAAATTTGAAATATATATAAATTTGAAATATATATGAATTTGATCCACTCAATCTGACAATGAGGTTTGGGAATACTTTGGGCTCTCGTTTTTCAGCGAAAAGTTAATGAAAGATAAAATTCGATTTGAGTGCATGAATGATTGAACGGAAATACCAAGTTTCTACTTCTACTGGTGAAATCGTTAATGATTGTGGAACTGCAGATTAATGAAAATGCGGAGTGCAGAAATCCGCCATAAGTAACAAAAATACACAGATCGAAGTGACGAAAAGTTACGAGGAGCCCAACTTAGCAAACTGAAGTACTATCTTTTTTTTTTTCCTGAGACATATAACCTCCAGAAATTTAAGAATAACACCAATTCCTACCTTATTTCCCTTGGTTCTCACGATGGATATCCCTTTTCGTGGGAACCAGAACATAAAAAAATGTTCAATAGATGTTATTCAATATTCGTCGTGGCATATAGCCAGGTCTGACTGAAGAACTGCTGTGCAGGTTCTGTCAGGAAGAGGAGGAAACAGCAGTACCTACACATACTTTGCCACTGTGAGGACTTGTCAAGACTAAGGTTCCTTACGCTGGGTGAGGAAAGACCAGGAGCCCAAAGATACACAGGGGATCTAAAAGCAAGCCTATGGAGTCTCATAGAGGAGGCGGGGCTAGCCGAAGAACTCTAATCGATTTCGAGGGCAGACACAATAGATCTGAAAAGGTCGCGGTGTGGAGGCAGATAGCCCGAAGGCCCCATTCTAAATCTAATCTAATCTAATCTAGCCAGGAAAGTAATTATTGTTTTCTGTTGAATAAAAGTCACGAGTCTGCGCAAATTTATCAGAGGCTTATAGTGGAGCACCTTCCATTTCCCTCAAGAAAAAACAACATCTTCCTATGAAACATCAAACCTTCTACCGGGAATTGAAAGCTTCAGGTTCTGCTGAAGGAAATTGTTGTTTATTTTAACAATGTTGTTTTCACCAATAAAAACACATTGAGCAAACGTTTACTCACTTACCTACTGCAACGATTATAAAGAGATATTTTTCAAATCTTTCAACAAATTCCAGTGCAATACTGGTATATCTCTCAAAAACTCAATTGATATTGAAATTTACATGAAATCTATATCATGTATGGAAAAACAAATATAATTGCATCAATCACCAGTAATACCAAAAATTTTTGTTATATAGTGGAATTATCAGTGCAGAAATAAGACTTCAATCAGTGATTTCTCGAAATGATACTCCTTAAAGATATCCCACTATTGAATTAGAGCAGCGATATCTGAGAATATTCCTTTTTGAAGTACTATCACTTACGTTCGGTGAATTTCCGAAGAGCCGGTCCTGATAGTGTTGAATTCTTGTAGCCACTAGGCAGATACGGGTTTTCATTCATAAGCTGCTGGCACAGACCTCCGGTTCGGTTCATTCAATTATCGCACTCGGTACCCAAGAGCACACGAGAGCGGTCTAGAGCGGATTTTGGTGGTCGCACCTGCCCGATTCTACCTGCATTCCTGAAGCCCAGATCAGGGCTCCAGAGCGGCCCACTCAAAAGCTCAGTAATTATTCCGTCTGCCGGTCAGATTTTTTTTTCGGCTCCTCTTCCGTGGTGTTCCGTTTCAATTGCCTCGGTGAGTGCGGTGGTAGAGAAGTTACCCCTCTGGGAACCCCCAGGACTTGACAGCATAATGTGGAGGAAGGCAACGGTAGCTTTCCTGCTAGCTATCATAGGACACTGTAAGTGAATTATCACTTATAATATCACAAGAGTTTACATGGTAAACTGTTGATAAATGATTTTTATTTATTGACTTATAGAATGAACTCCAAGTAATCTGAAGTTGAATGTAGATGTCATTTAACCTATAAACGTCAAAAAATTTCCAGTGTAATTTCATGCTCTCTGTCCCCCAAGGAGAAGGAAGAAATTTACAAGAAATTTGTTCAGTTGCTATGGTAACGATACGAAATACATGCTTTAAATTGATGGAGAATGTTTGGTGTGAAATCTTTAATAAAATGATGCAGGCATGCAGGGTAAAATTTAAGGAGACTAGTCAGATAGAAAAAAATCCAAAACATGCCCGATTAATATACGCAAACATATCCAGAAATGTCTGAGAGTACTGAGTTGTGGATCTGAAAATGAAAATAAACATTTACTCGGTGCCGAGGCGTTAACTCGGGATCCAAGTATACATAAACAGCTCATTCAAATATAGGTCGAAAAATTGCCTCTAAGGGACATTTTTTCCAAAATATTTCTGTAAAACTTCTTGCTAAATAGATATATTTCCATCTTGAAGAAGGATTTATTTTTAAAATGCTCGAATATTTCATTTCAGTATAACCATTAGTATATAAATACTTTCCCCCGAGTAAAGAAGTATTTTTATTGTTCTTATTTATTTGTACTTACGAGTTGTCAAATACTAGTTGAAATACTTATTTTTTTGCGAATATTTTCGTAGTGTATTTGAATATATCCGAAGTTTTTAAATACCCTGATATATAGGTATAGAGAATTTTTGAAAACTCCTAGAATATTAGTTTTCAACTTCAAGATTAGAAAATTGTATTAAAATAGTTCTAGAGTTTTTAAATGATTACGATATATTTGAATACTTTTAAAATATTGAAATACCCTCAAGGAATTTGTATCTTCTCAAAATATTTGAAAACATGTTGTGAACTATTCCAATAGTCATTCATCATTTGGGACCTTCGAGAAAATTTCATAAAACAATCAGAATTAGTTTTTGAATACCCTAACTCCTAGAATATTAGTTTTCAACTTCAAGATCAGAAAATTGTATTAAAATAGTTCTAGAGTTTTTAAATGATTACGATATATTTGAATTCTGTTAAAATATTGAAATACCCTGAAGGAATTTGTATCTTCTCAAAATATTTGAAAACATGCTGTGAACTATTCCAATAGCTTCATTCATCATTTGGACCTTCGAGAAAATCTCATAAAACAATCAAAATTAGTATTAGTATTATACAATCACGAATTTCACTTTGACATTAATACCATGATTCCTATTTCCCGGAATATTTCTCTCAGAGTGGAAGTGGAATAACCTTAAATGTTGATTTTGAACGGAGATACATTACTTATATGTATGATTTTCATGATTCATTGCGGTGGATGGGTGAGAACCAGGAAGTAGGTATAGGATCGTATTTATTTATATAATGACACACCTTTAGAATATTTCATATACATCAGACATACGATTCTACATGAATATATTATAATATTGTCATGAAGGTTCATTGTTTTGTCATTGCAAATCAATTTCTTTATAATTCATTTGCATTGAAAACATTTTTCTCGAACTATGGGAAGACTTTCAGCTCTTTTCGGGAGTAGAAAAACGAGTAGAAAAACTATCATGTTGTCAATTTCTAATGACATTAAGATCCTCATAAATGTATATATGGAACAGAGTAAATTATATATAGTTTCACTATCATTTTTTATTGTAGAACCTTAACACGACATTTAGCTGAAGATGCGCCGATATAGCCTCGAAATATGTACTAAAACCCTATATCGAAAAGTATCATTGAAATTGTGAAGATGATTTTGTTTTACTTACAAGCAACCGTGCACTCGGAGATTCGACAGAAGAATAAGTTGACCGACTTTGGGTTTTTTGAATTTTTCTTTGGATACTTTTTTTTAGTTTTTCAATAATATATGGATATGGAACGAGATGGACTTTTATGGGAATTGGGATACATCCTGTTTTTATTTTTCGAAAAAAAAAAAAATCAAGACAGTTGCAACTACTTTTATTTATTTCTCAATTAGTGATCACTTAGAATATTATAATTTTATTTGGAAATATTCTTGTGACAAAATGTATTAGAAGTACCCACATGTACACGTAATATGAACATCCGTTTCAATAATGGACTAAAAATTATTAACATGGCAGTAGGTTGTGGGTTGTTTTCAAATTCATGTAAAGACATCAGCATTCTGATTAGAAATTCATACTTGCATCCGAATACACAAATCTCTATTCCCTTCACGTTATTGCCATGGTCATAAGTTGAGTTTTATAATGCATACGAATTATCCGAATTTCTTATGGAATCTATCAAAATACCTATAGCAAATATCACAAGATAGAGGGTTCATCCGTACGAAATTGAAATGAAAGTTAGAAAAAATTCGACTTTATCACGAACTATTCGTGGTACGTACCTACCTACTTGCAAAATAGTGAATTTATTGCGAAACTTTTGACTACCAAATAAAGATTGGTATGAATGAAAAATTAGCTAGTTCACCGGTCAATCCTCGTCAATCATATTTTATACATTCAGTAAAACCTCAACTGCAACTGGCAGAATTATTACTAAATGCACTGGAAATCGAGAAAGTAGTTGAACTGGGTGGCAACATATTCTTCGCAATCCACTAAACATTTGGTTCAAACATCGCGATTATAATGTGTACTTATTTGGAAGTTAGAAGACACTTTTGATACAGTTCTACTTCTCATATTACTCATTTGTTTGAGGAAGCTAGTGCACATTTGCTATATCCTCTCTTGTCTGTTCGGTTGCTTTAATTGGAATTTTACATATTATTTGCACAAGAACATTCGTCTTTTCCTTTCCGGTTTTCTTCGATTTGTATAAAATATATTCATACAGGTACCTAGTCAACACAACTACTTATATCGTGAGAATATGGGAGAGGAAGTCGAATACATTGATCTTGATGATCAGGAAAAAATATTATTTCATGGTATTCAGTATCTCGTAGAAAGACGGTGTTCATTAAAAAAAAATCATAACTATATGAAAACCGAGATGAAAACCATTTCCATTTATTCTGATAGACAAATATGCAATTTTGAAAAATATTTGAAAAAAGGTGTTGAAATTGAAAACATTAATATTTTCCGAGATATTTTCTTTAAAACCACCTTGTATACACTATCATATTATCATGATGGTTAAATTTAGTAAGGTCGGTGACCGGCAAGTTTTCAAAATTATTTGTACACAATTTAGTAGAATTTCCATATCTTACCAAAAAAATCAATTGTGTCTGACTATAAGTCAAAATAGAGAAAAAGACAAAAATTTTCAGAACAAAAGTGTTGCTTTATCAGTTCCTTTTTGTTGCATATATAACATTAACGGTTTTGAAATTGTTTTCATCCATCTTGCTTAAATTGATTGATGCACCAGAACGTTTTTTTTATTTTTAATCCCCCAAGCTTCTCAGCTTTGTATTGAATTACGGCAATTTCTCATTTCCTTGACTTGAATTTGAATTGCTACAAAGGAAATGCCATACATTTTTTCTCCACAAACCCAGACCAAGAACAATTTACTAATGGCATTTCAGTTAATTCTGTCAGGCTAACACAAATGTTTCTTTTTCCGTAGAAATGCACAACGTATTCGAAATATCCTTGACTCATGACTGATGGTGAATAAAAATAGAAACTTTCTTACTTAATGAAAGGAAGCTTCGAGATTAAAATTCACCCCGTCACAGTGAAACAGTATTTTGATCTTTGACTATGACCATAAACTTGTGAGAACAAAAACCCACTGGAAAATTCCTGGATGACAAACCAATATTTTTTTAAATCTCTTGGAGCGGACGAAGGAGATTCCTATAATGTTCGTGAAACATCGCGCGTACCTAGGGAGGATTGGGAGAGAGAGAGGTGTTGGATTTTTTTCATCTTGGGAATACTTCCAATGGTGAAGAATTCCAAAGCTTCGACTCCGATATCTAATGGGAAATTAGTCTATGAAGTGCATCACCTATGGGAAAAACAATAAAGAGACAGTCAATGGTTGTAATTAAGACAAATAATTACAAGTTCCTCATCATGACATTGTCGATGGTGAATGGAAACATAAAAGAACATTAAATTTACTGTCGCTGTCGTAACATCATCGCACATTTCTTCACAAGAGTCGGCAAAAAATATACAGACTAGAACGGACTTTTCCCAAGCTCTATTTACGAGGGGCCGTTATTATATTCTCGGGCATGGAAACAAAATACTACATATATTACAGAACTTCAGTTTAGTTTCGTGTTTCGAACATCGGAACCCTGTACAGTGAACAAAGATAAAAAATTATCCCGTATTAATATACATGGGGTGTCAACAGTTTGAAACTTCGCACTACCTGTGAATGTCTTCCTGAAGAATTACAATATCAATATGACGAAAACACCTTCGATGAGAAGTAATCAAGATAATGTATTATACGTTGAGTAGCTACTTGAAGTGGAAATATTTTTAAAAACAATTGTAAACTTCATAAAGATTGAAGAAATGAACCTGAAAACGAAAATTTTCAGTCTCTTTCTGCTAATCCTGTATGATTGAAACAAAATAAAGAGTGAAATGATCCACAACTGTTCGATTAGTATAGACTCAAGTGCAAACTGGTTCCGCAGGATGGAAGAACCAAATAATCTACATTCTACAGTCTGTAGAATAGGCATTATGACGAAAATTGTTTCGAGTTGGGAGAAGCAGTAGTTAAAAACCCGTCGGCCTCAGAGGCCAATTCACCAGAACCACGTCTACCTGTTCGAAAATTATAGTAAATTAACCGATAATAATATTCAGGGGTGCCCGATGCGATAATTTCCTTCTGGCTACCATAAATAAAACCATTTCATCATTATTAATACCTACTTGCCGATACCAGTTAGCAGTTAGACATAAAGACGATGCAGACAGGTATTCAAGAAAATCTGTGAACATACTAACTACCAGTGGCCAGACGTTCATACGGCAGTTAGCAGTGACAGTACTCGTTGTTAATTCAGATTACCGAAATCAAATCAATACTATACTGTCTGTCTACCACTGTTTCCAACCAAGTTTTAACTATCTGAATACCTCCCCCCTCCCTCCCAGCGTACCCAAATTTGAGGTAGGTAGTACATGGGTAGTACAAACTCCAGAGATGATCCAGATCATGTTAGTTCATCCGCTTATTCGTTACCAGCTATTTTTTATGTCATATAATTCCACATGGAATATTCACCAACAAACATCTTCGCAAGTGAACTTCCGACCACCTCCTTTCCAATACCGACCTAAATTTTCCCAAATCCCTCTTCAGGAGATAGTCGTGTCCGGTTACTCAAGATTTCTATTCGCTATCAGTGCACCTCTTCACTCTCTTGTGGGTAAACTCAATTTGAATCAGTGTCCAGAGTAAGTAAACTTTAATGAGGCAGATACTTCGGTCAGTGTTGCTTTCCAGTCAGGTATCTTCTTCCGTGGCCACAATCTAACAGATATTGATCTATACAGGGCGCCTCATAAGTCATAGATCAGAAGAAGGGGGGTGGTAGATAGAAGTTATAAATTTTTTTCATTTGTGTTTTTTCCTTTCACAAATTCCATCCGCATGCATGGATGTACCTACCATTCCCCAGAAATAATTTTTATGGCATGTGTTTTACTTCCTATCAATTGAGAGAAATGTTGTTTTCGTCAAGTTTTGTTGAATGGAATATTCAATTCAGTTGATTTTTTAATGCCGCTGGCTACTCCGCAAAGATATCCAACTATGAGAAAAAGTATTTTTGTATTTTTTTTTAAATGGCTCGTGTTTTCCATAGAAATGGAATAACTTTTGAACCATCAACAATTTAATAACCACATATACGGTTAGTTTGACTGCAAATGGCCGTCTCTACCACCCCACTGCTTATGGGACACCGTATATGCAATGTCATTGGCATTCCTTACATTGATACGGCACGGCATATCAGGTAATACCGCACATCCTGCCAAATATTTTTACCCAACAATAGATGAACAGATTCTTAAAAATTTACTGAGGAAGAATAATAATAAGTAGGGTTAATTCCTATGGGATTAAAACCCAAAAAGCTCAGCGCAGCATCTTTGTTATCAGTCTCCTTTTTGTGCGGTGTTTCGTATATACGTGACCTTGGTGTGGTATCAAGCCAATGGCAGGTATTCCGGAAAGCTCGAAGCAGATGACACTCCTGAGTTGGGGGTTGGAGGTTATGTCTGTCAGCTGTCAATTTTTGTTCGCAGTAACGTGATTTGTTCATGACAAATCAACATCAATCGTCATATTAGGATGCCTCAACGTTACATTGTGCCTCAAAAACTAGGTACATCGTAACTCCACTTCTTATTCATATAATTTCCATGGTAGATGACCCTCAACCACATTATAGTACCACCACGCGGGAGCAATATTAGACATCCCTGCCTGCACTGTATAGCGGTGAACTCACATGCCAAAATGAAACACTGGATCGGTTTCAGTTACCACATAGGTTGTGGATCCGATACTTATAACATCCCTGTAAGCATAGGGGTGCGATATTTGGGCTTTGAGCTGTTCGCAATCGACGTACGAACGATTGCAGGCGTTTTTTCATTTTTTCAACGTTATTTCTTCTCGATACCACCGTTAGAGCAGCTCCGGTGTAAGGTGTAATCATTCCGCCAGGGTCCACCGGGTGAGCCGGTCGCTGACTCCGGGTGCACCGGACCGTGACAGCTTCATCATATAGCAGGTCGAGTCCGGTGTTTCTTGAGCAAAAATGAGGATTCTCAATTTATCGAATATCACATCCTCTTGCCGGTATAAGACGCAATTAAGCCAGGGAACCGGCGAAGATCCCATAGCAGAAACGTGTAATTAATATGGGAACTTTATGCTCCGACAAAACAACATTTTTTCACCGGAGTTTGCAATGCGAGCGACTGGGGCAAGCAAATGCTACTTGATGAAAATAGATGTGAGATTTTTTATAAGATGAACTGATTTTTGAATGAGTCATATCAATCTGATCCAGAAAAGCAGCTATCCATGACCAAATGCCTTCATGATTTTTGTTAATTTCAATTATTTCATCAATTGAAAACAAATAGTTGAAAATAGTGTTGGAAGTAACATAATTCAGTTGGCAATTTGTGCATGGGGAGTTGTTCGCTTGTAAAACCTCAAGGTATACTTATTATTTTGACAGGGGTCTTATAAGTATAACGTAATAGCTAAAAGTATAGGAGAAAACTGTTTTTCTACGGCTATAACACAAAATTGCTCTTGTTCTACTGTGTTCGATACGTCAATGAGGTAATTTGTATGTCATCAATATTATTTCCGTATCTGATATCACAATGACTCCATTGTGTTATTATTTCAAAAAAATCTCATCGCTCATGGAATGTCAAATGTGAAGCAATGACAGATCTGTCTAATAGATGAGCATTACTTGACAGGAAATCAGATGGCTACAAGACGAACAAATCGAGAATGCCGCATTCTCGTAGGAAATCACTATCATTCCGTGCTCGTTAAACAATACACTATTTCATTACACTGTTTCTGAAAATAGCGGTACCAATGAAAAAGGAATTCTTATATAAATGTCAGATGAGAGTTTTCTTTAATCAGAAATCAGAATACTTGACGACCATTTAGTTGAGATAAAAGTATGAATCTTTGTTTTTGGTGACCATTCAGGTTCTTCCGAGGGTTTTTCACATGACAAAATATGGCATACTCCATTTTCCATAGCATAACGTAACAGCTCCCTCCATGCGCAAACACTTTGAAAAATTACAGTTTTTATACTGTATATTTTACCTATAAGCATATCGCAAATTCTCTATTATGACTCGTTTAACCCATGTTAAGCCAGTATACTGTTTTCAGAACCACTGAGTGATATAATTATGAAGAGTAGGTAATAACCGGTATATTTGAAGAAATACCATAAATGAGCATTTCGTGAGCGGTACTCTTATGAAGAAATGAAGTAAAGTGATGCCTGTTCCTTAGGAAAATAATTCATGTGGAAATTGTGGGTGGGTACCTCATCACTCAATATTTTCAGATTCGAAAGATATAATACTATGATGTATAAATCTAGTTACACTATGAAATCATAACATTAACGGAGTATCTATGACATTAACTAACTAACATTATTTTTTATTGCTTTCATTGAACCATTTGTGGATGTAGATCCAAATTGAATTACCACTTTCGTATTTTTAAACATATTCATTCAGCTTAATTGGACCTGAAGCCAAGACTACAATAATGATTATGCATGGTGGGCAAAACATTATATCTATAACTAAAAGGTTTCCCAACCAAAAATTGTTCTATATGTATATAAATCAAGAATGGGTACCGTTAAGAACTATTTTAAAATAGAAAAATACACATTCGTAGTTTTTCCCAGAAGTTCATTGCATAATTTGTTAATATCTGTCACAAATTGCCAATGATTTAATAGAATGAAGCAACTTATGAGAACTACTAATTAAATATTCGAAATGACAAATTTTAATGGAAAATGAGAAAACAAGTTCATCGATTCGTTGGTGATTATGAGCATGAATACATTATACATCAGCGTGCATTTGTTACATTTTCCAAGGCAAGACTAGTAAATATCAGAAAGAGTTAGAAGAATACACTAAAGATTGAATGGCCTCTATGGAGCTCAGAAACAAAACAAATCATATGGCAAAATATCACATTCATTTTAACATACTCAAAAGTTAGGTATATATACTTGTATCTTGTATACATATATACTTGAAACGATATACGACAATTCAATGCCAATAGGACACAAGAACACCCAGTCAACGTTTCTTTTCCGTTAAGTTGAATCTGGAGATTACACACAACCCTAAATCAATTCGTTTTTATTGTTTTAAACCCTCGTTTTCACCCCTGGCAAAAACTTCTCACCTGCCTTGTTCAACTTACTATTTTGTTTTGTTGACTCGACGGCACAATAAAGGTTCAGCTCAAGTTATACCAACTCTTTTATTCCTTCAAAAGCAGTCTGATATCTGATAATAGTAAAATTTAAGGGTCAACCATTATAACTTTATCGTTGTTTTCTTAGTTGTGGCATTTGTTTTGGCAAAAATGGTACTGCCTCACATGATGTATAAAAATTCATCATAGATTCAATTCTATCCAAAATACGGTCCTGATTTGATTTGCTACTTCACCTATCGACTATTAGGAATTGAATAACTACCAATAATTAATTGAATCGCCAAATTCGAATTCATTTTCTTTCCTGCACCATCTTAGTACTTTTCACATGAATCCACCCTTATAAGATGATCGACGATTTGTTGGTTTAACACAAATTTGAGCTAATCCTTCGAAGCCCAGAAGAGTATTGTATATATCCAACAAATTACCCTCAAAAGAGATTAAAATTCTTTTCCGTATACCTACAATTATGTCAATTCCGAACCTATTCCTACCTGCGTTCATGTCAATAGACGAGAAATGAATATTGTTATGGGATTTGGGACAAAATGTCTCAGTTCTCAGTCGAGTCCTGAATGCGAAATCCCTTTGGACACAAGATGATACTATACGGCGGCAAAGTGAAAAATAAGCCAAAGACTCTTGACAACAACGGGATTCCTATGAACAGGATCCGGGGCAAGTTTAACAGGTGCACGTACGTTCAAGGCATCTTGCAGAATACACAAGCATAATCCGCATTGAAGAATAATTATTGTTGTGCTCTGAACCGTATCGGCGTAATCGCAGTACCCACTTATTAGAATTTATATATAGATAACGTATTATTGAAGAGATACAGGGTGTCTATTAGTAAAACTACTGCAAAATCTTCGCCTGGTGCTGATGATATTGATGGAAAAGTAATTAAATCAGTTGCAACCGAGGGGTGGCTCACTTGCCTAAATTTTGTACACCATATTACCAAATCAGGTAATATCAGTAATATTTAGGGGATATTACCATAATACCAATAATACTCAAGATATTACTAAATATTACTGATTATGTGAAATATTTCCAAATATTACCAAATATTACCAAATAAGACCAAATTCCACAAAATATTATCAAATATTACCAAATATTACCAAATATTACCAAATATTACCAAATATTACCTAATATTACCAAATATTACCAGATATTACCAGATATCACGAAATACCACCAATATTACCTTCCAAATAATGATGGGTACCTGATGAATGACATTAATTACCTCGTTAATTACTAATGTATACAGGTAACCTCACTCTTCAACTATTATCAGCAGAAATGTCTATATATTTCGACAACTAAACTGATAAACGAAATAAACTTCAAATACTTTCATAATTTTTTTTTCGAGCTTGATGGTTCATGGTCCAAGAAAGAATTTCGAAAAATGATCACGATATAGAACCGTATAGAACAAGGTCGAAAAAAACAAAATTGCTCAAACGGAATCATAACGACACCGCTGCAATTTTACACTACTTCAATTATCATCCTGTTCACCAGAAATTTGTGTGTATAGTGTCATATTGCTCTGGAGAGTAACTGAAAGATGGGGCTAACCAAGTGTGAGAACCGAATAGAAATTTATAATTGGATCTATGAGTAAATCGATTTAAAATTCGACCTCAGTTTAATTGTCGAAATATGTATAGATATACCTACTGATAATAGTTGAATTAATGATAGTGATGAGGGTGGTTACCTGTATGAACTAGTAATAATTAATTTGGTTTATCAGGTTCCTAAACATTATTTGGAAGGTGATATTGGTAATATTTTGTAACATTCCCGAATATTTCGTAATATTTGGTAATATTCGGAAATATTTGGTAATATTTGCTAATATTTAGTAATATTTGGTAGTATTCAGTAATATTCGGTAATATTTGGTAATATTTGATAATATTTGGTAATAATTGGTAATATTTGGGAATATTTGGGAATATTCGGTAATATTCGGTAGTATTTGGTAATATTTGGCATTACTTGGAAATATTTGGTAATATTTTGAAAAATCAGTAATATCTAGTAATATCTTAAGAATTATTGGTATTATTAGATATTATCTAGTTTATAGTAATGTCCCGTGAGTTCAGATGAGTTGCTATTCTCTAGTATAGATCTAGAAAGTATTCCATTTTACCTGACAGAGACATATTTCGAATAATACTCAGTATTGCATGGTATTGCCAACATAAAAATAAATAGTTATTTTCTCCACATGACATTAAACATGGCTTTTTAATGTCACTTAACAGGCATAGAAGGTGCACTTTAACTGCCTGGGTAGCTTTAAATCTTGTGACTTTCTCCCATGTAACGCAAATAACTATTTAGGTCTACTCAATTTGGCAAATTAGTTGCTGAAATATAGTTAGACATTCCTCAATACCTTTGTGGTTGTTTGGGTGTTCCTAGTCGCCGATTACTCAAGCATTAGTCTTCAAACACTGAGTTCATGCAAATACATACTGATCCATCAATAAATTAGAGTAAAGAAATGGTATTTTGATACTCATTCTATTCATAGAGATCAGGTAGGCATAGATCAAGGTATAGATACTCACGATGGAAAATAACATGTTACTGCATCTGACAGACAGCTTTCAAAAATCTCGCTAGGTGGCGAACGCTTATTTTTCATTGCGACATCTGGTATAATTGACTCATAGAACATTAGAATGTATAATACTCATTTTCATAATATTACTAGAAATACTACCAATGTATTACTTGATGCGTTATACTAATATTACTTGGAATATCACCAATAATACTATATTACTATAAAATAATACCAATATTACCATATTATTGACAGATATTACTAATATTACCATATTATTGAAAGATATTACTTATATTACTATATTACAAGCAGATATTACCAATATTCCAATATTACTAGCTGATATTACCAATAATACCTGTCATATGAAATATTACCAAATATTACTTGATAATACAAGTAATACCGGTAATACTAGAAGTATAATACTGTACTGGTAATATATTACTGGCACGATGTACACCATATTACCATAGTGAGCCACCCCTCGGTTGCAACTATCATTGCTGCACCGCTATGCTACTTAATTAATGAGTCTTTTATGGCTGGTACTTTTCCAGATATAAAGAAATCTGAAGGTGTGCCAATTTTTAAAAACAAGGGATCTAGTACTGATATTAAAAACTACAGGTTGATTTGTATTCAAAATGAAATATCGAAGATTTTTGAATTAGTCTATTGTCATAGATTAACAAAATATTTAGAATATTTCAAACTACTTCCTGACATACAGCACGGGTTTAGAAAATCTAAATCAACTACAACTGCTATTCAAGATACATTGGAATATTTATACAAATCTCTCAATAATGAAAAAAACTCATGCACTGTGCCTTTTCTTGGATTTGAGCCATACCTTTGATACAATAGATAGAAATTTACTATTGCAAAAATTAGAGGCCATAGGTGTCCGTGGAATACCACTCGATTGGGCTAAATCATATCTGTCCAATCGAACACAAATATCAATGTTTGATATCATCAAATCCCAACCAAGAGAGTCCAGGCTAGGAGTCCCCCAGGGGTCAATCCTAGGTCCCTTATTTTTTATTATATTTACATCTGATATCAAAAGGTGTTGTCACCTTTCAGAACAAATGGTACTGTATGCTGACGATACCAATATCTTGATGTCCAATAAGGATACTGAACAACTAGTTTCAAATAGTAACGCAGCTTCTGAAGAATTCAACAAGTTTTGTTCTTTGTGCCAAGAAGTCAAGAATTCCAGAAGAACACCACGAAGTTGAAGAGTTAGACCTGGAAGGTCGCTGGATGAACTATTTGGTTGAAAACCATGTTGGCCACCTCCCCTCAGGGACTTGTCTTGGATGGTATCCTCTTCACTGTCCAGTTTTCCATCCTTCCTATCGGCCTCTTGGCCAATTCCTCTCTTGCCACTACCCCTAAAGACCAACCTCACCATGGTGCAGGGAGGACAAGCCACGGCTGCTGGACAGTTGGAGCATTTTGTGGACATCTTTGTTCCGCTCACTCTGATGGGATAGTTCTGTGGACATCTGTGTGCGAAGATGGGGCAGTTTTTTGAACATCTGCTCATGTGGCAACGGATTGATGAACCTACCTAATCCAAAGTGTGGGTACTCGTGACGACTTGACGAGGAATGAATGGCACCGAGGTTATATGGTGTCGATAACGGGACCTCTGGAAAATAGGCCGACATCTCCGGGTAAACAGCCTTAGTCCTGTGCAGGAGGAACCACAGGGCTGGACGAAGCCGTTCCCGCATTACTCTGAGAAGAAAAACTTTTGGCCTTCTTCATGGACGAGATCAGGACTCGGAAGAGTAATCTACATGAAGCTGAACGAAAAGAGCCTTCCCAATGAACCTCTGGTATACATATAAGAACCATGGGTCGTATATGGTAAAATCATAACGGCATACCACTAGAATATTGGTGGACGATGCCAATAGGTAAGATACAGTGTCGGAGACACAGGTCAGACGAGCCTATAAACGGGGTGGAATGTTAAGTGGGTATACACTGGCTAGTCAGGGGACTCCCACACTATCATATGGGGGGTTACATTACACCCATATGATGTCCATAAAGAATTTCAATCACCTCGACGAAAAAAAAAGTTATACCTTTTACAAACCTTATAACTGGCAAATAACATTACAGGGTCTCTATCACTTCTATCAGAAAGTATGCAAGCAGCAGAATCTATGAAGCAAAATGTTCATTTGCTGCCTAACCTTGTCAAGTTAAGAATTCCAGAAGTACACCACAAAGTACATGCCTCGCGGCTGATTATTGTTAGCGCATGCATTTCGAGAAAACAAATCTAAAATCATTTTGGAACAGAGCCATTCTTGTACTTTATCTAATTATTTTCTAGGATTTGACAACTGAGTTTTGATACCAAAAGAGTGTCGATCTTCTATGGGACACCCTGTTTTATACCTGCAACAAGTCTAGATTCCAATAAACGAATCCTCTTCCACTCTCATAGCCAAACAAAATAAACACATAATATGAGCACATCGGTAATGGGAAACCAGACCACAAGAATTTTTATGAGTTCTCACAGACCGGCAATCCGTGGTTTTTTGACCAAATATAAAATCATTCTCAACCAGCATGAAATTATGTTCTGTTCTTTGTATAGATATTTCCTGTTTGGTCTCTAGTATCCGATATCGATCATGATTTTGAATTTCATCTACTAACACATAGAAACCTATCCTTTTGTGAAAGTCATCGAGTTTAAGGCATATGTAGGGATATCGGCCTTTGAAACCGGCATTAGTTTCAAGAACGACATATTATACGAGACATAAAAACCGTATATACCAGGTGGGTTTCATAAAGTGTCGTCGATTTAAGTTTAATAGGACGCATTTTTGGATCCTATCTCGAATATACAAGGTGATCGTAATTCGTGTAAGAATAGAATAGGCAATTTTTTATTGGGACACCCCATATAATTCCGCAATAATTTGGTCATTGGGGCAGATGGAAGAAATTTTTAGCTACATCTTTCTATTCGTTTGACGTACCCATCGTTGAATTCGTATTGAAAATACCTAACCCCTTACCGAATGAAGAAAATCTGAATCGAAATCTGATATTGACCTACCAGATGGTCTCTAGAGAAAGAGGAATTGAAGACGACATGAGAATGAGACGCAAGAACCAACATGGCGCAACGAAATCAGCTGATAAAATAAATTAGCACTGAAATTTCAAGTCAATGAAGAAAAATGCTGGATGAAAACCTGATTTAACCTCTCTAGTTCTGCGAACTGGGGTGTTTTCGAATTGAACTTGATCGCGCCGAAATAAACCAACTGAAGAATTCGATAAACACGAGAGAGAGGCAACGAGCAGCTACCAGCATATGGTTGGATGGAATATGTATCTGTCTTTGTTACGAGCAGTCAAATCGATGGATCTCGTAGAGGATAATTATATTGTTAGGTCTTTTGACTCTATTGAGTATTGCGCATCATTTCCACCTTACCACAAATTAGAAAAATGTTTGGGGCGACATGAGAATTTTAAAAATTTCACGATGATATCGCACAGAATGAGCCATATATATAGAAATCACTATTTTTTTATGACATTCTGGAAAAGCGAGTGAAACGCTTGAGTAGGTGACCACCAATTCGAACTTAGATTCCCTCGAACGTTTTCCATTCACTTTCACTAGCGTGAATTCCATTCCCACATAAAAACTGAGAGGAAAAACTTACTATCTGAGAAAGAAAGACAAGTAATGCGCCATCTATTACATAATTACAAACTGCAAGTCATAGAAGGTACACTTTTTGTATAAAATTCTACATTCGCTCCGACCGATATGCTTGACTAATAGAGCAATCACCTGACTTCTGATAATTTCTCTATGTACAGTGTGTTCAGTTCCGAACACTATTCGATAAAATATGGCTGAAAATGAGTATTTTTTGTTTCTTGATAGATCATTTTTAAAAGAATAAAAATTAATCAACCACTTACAGGTTGTCCGGGAGAATGCACAAAATCGAAACCAAACAAAATGGAGGGAAAAATAATCACATCTCTGAACTCTGCCGGAAGTTCATCTCAAGTCTATATCTACTCGTCTATATCTAGTTATCCTTTTTCTAGCTTTTCAGTCAGTTGCTGTATCATAAATAAGTAGTCTCCTGAATATGCTAACAAAGTTATCGAAACCCGTGTCAAGGCGTTAAAAACTGTGTGATTATTGTGCCAACTAGCTTTGATAACATAGTACAGACAATTAACACTCGTTTGTTTGTTATTCTCAGACAATGATTGTTCTCAGAATCTCAATTCGACCGCTCCGATTCTCGATTCGGCTTTTTCGGATGAAATTATGCCTCATTTGATCGAATTATTAAAGTTGCTGATAATTATTGTAACTATATTCCTAATGAGGATCGCAGACAAGAAGGTAGGTACTGCCTTACTGCTAATAAACGGCTTACATCAATCAAAAGGCGGCATGTGGTCAAGGACGTAAATGATGCACAACACATTCTGTAAAGTTTGATGACAGATTATCGACACTCTTGCTGATCCATTCTTTACCAAATCGCATTTTTTTTATGTTCTGGTTCCCACGAAAAGGGATATCCTGTAATGTTCAGAGAACATCGTGAGAACCAAGGGAAATAAGGTAGGAATTGGTGTTCTTCTTAAATTTCTGTAGGTTATATGCCTCGGGGAACACCTCCCTTGGCAATGTGTTCCAGAGCCACGCTGTTCGTTGGATGAACGAGTCTTTAGAAAAAGATGTTCTGCAGGTCTCCAAAGTGACCACGAAGGGCTGCGAAGCCTCAACTCGACGGTTTAATCTCACGGGGACTGCCAAGGGAGGAACAATTGTTGATATTTCAGAAGAGCATTGTCCATAAAAATATCTATAAAATAGAGCCAGATCGCCAACTTTTCTACGGTGTTCCAGAGAAGTGAGTGAGTTTGTGAGCGAGGCATCACCCACGAGACGAATTGCCCTTTTTTGGACAGAATCCAACAGTTTCAGGGTATGTTTGGGTGCTGCACTCCAAATATAGTTCCATAAGCATCTCCCACAGTAACAATAAATAATATTTGTAAAAAAGCCATATCAGCTGAAAATTTGCATGAACGACTTCGAAACAATTTGAAGATGCTAATAAGAAAAATGATATCTCTTACAATTTTCAGAAGTTCTCAATTTACTTCATTTACAATTACACAATACTATATAGAACACTGTACCCGCTATTGCTGCTGCATTCGACATTTCGCAAAAAGGTTGCTAGCGAGCAAAGGCTATAGCAGAAGAGCCTGCTGCAGTCGTTATTTTTGCAAAATCTGGCAATTTTATTTTTCTCTTATTTAGCGACGATTTCGAAAAGCTAGTTTTGGTAATCTTCCCAAAATAATGTATTTCTCTGAAAAAATGATCATATTGAAAGTAAAACCAGCCAAATTTGGATGGCATTGATTGCCTCAATAACAATGAAGAAACAGTGGGAATACTCATTCAATCATTTTGTGTGTCTATGGCAATGGGCCTGTTCCAGTAAAACACATTATGTCATTATTCTTAACTAATAATCCAAACAAGTTCACTGTCGCAAAACCGTTTTCCCCTCAGAGCTCTGTACATTTTTTTATTCGGGATATTTCATAACATAACTCGTGACGACATATACCTCGATCAATCCAATACAAGTATGCATTCAGTGTATCCCAGTAAGCACTTCTACTGAGGAAGTGAGTATTGGTATATCAACTGGGCTGGTGGCCGTGAGCGTAGAGTCGCTGGCTGTCGCCCAGGCGGTCCGGGTTCGATCCCCGGCGCGAGCACTGAATTAATTTTCGGTAGTTTCGTTGGGCGGGAGGAGATAGGTGGCCAACCCAACATTCTTGGTACCTAGATATCAATCCTTTGGACTGTCCACGGTTACCAGCCGAGTAGTGCTTCGGATGACACTTAAAAAGCTAAGGTCCCCGTCTTCTTAACTCACACAAGTCTCTGACTTTCGAGGGTTGCTTTGCAACTAAGCTGGCGGTTAAAAACACTTTTTTTTTTTTTTATATCACGTCATCCCCCCCCCTCAAAATGCTAGCGTTTTAGAGCGTTAATCATTCTCGAAATTGAAAAAAAATATTTGAGATGATTTTAAATAATGAATAACTGTATCAAATACTATTAATGCATGGAAAGATCATATCGATGAATATAAAATATGTGTGTCGTAAACCTGACTATAGTGTGTACAACCCCATTTCTAGAGAATATCCTGGAAGATCTTGAGAAGTCAGCTAATCTGTATACATTTTCCAGGTCTACTGAAAACGAAAACGTATTGTCGAAACACGTAGCCATTTAGGTATTTCTAGATACAATGTTTTGCGTATATTTTTGTATTTGGGCATTTAACTTTGATTGATTGTATTGATTCTGTCTCTCTAGACGTCAAGAATAGTGGCTCGATAACTCATGTTGAATTTGATATTTTCGCCGGCGGATACAGAAGTAGCCTTGCTAGTAACGCATTTGCATAATTACATTGATACTGAACCTTTTCAGTCGGTTTAATAACTCTGAAGTCTGCAGTTAGCGGGATAAATTCTAGCCAATACTCATATGAGCTTCTTGCCGTCCTGAAAATGTTCAAGAATCTATATTTAGAAAATCCTTCGCATGCCATTAATGAATCTGATTGACTATACTGCATGTATAAATGTAGTTACTGTCTATACGATTTCCGGAAAAAAGATCTTGGCTAGACTTGACTATCAGTTCACTTATTTGCAGGAAGCAATGACGGAAATCGAATCAAATATTCCTCATTCGCAAAAACGATATTTCTTGTCATCTACTTCAACAAAAAACATCCCACTTCCCCAGGAAGTGGTTTGAAGCCCCCCTCCCCCCCCGTTACCACTCCCCTGCATTTCGCAACATACGAATGGAATATCTATAACATCTAAACATCGTTTTTGTTTCAGCCACAACGGCGGAAGCATCATGTTACTTTCCGCAGGAGTTTCAGGGCGAATTCGTCCTGCAGAATACCGTCACAGCAGGAATGGGAATCCAATACAGCACGCTGAACATAACAGATAACTCCATTCCCATTTGGGGAAACTGCCACAGGAGGATTGGGAACAATTTCATACTGATGTTCAAGTACGTATACATGGTGGCCCAAACGTTAGTGGAAAAGGCAACTGCATGTCCTTTGGTTTCTTTAGAGATTTGGAGAGTTCTTATAATTAATATGGGGTTTATAATTTTTTCCACAATTATCATGGAATTGCGTTATAGTTTTTAGCTTTATTTTTTCAAACTGCTAAGTAAATTTAGGTCGAACTTCTCAATGAAATAATTCGAATGGAATAATTAATTGCAACATTGCTAAATCATTGCGCTTTAGTTCTTATATTTTCCGTTGTTTTTGAAACCAAAATTAAAATTAAGTACTACCTTTTTTCTAGTAGGCATAAAAAAGTATCATTTATTTCAATATTTTCTATAGGGATTGATGAAGGTTATGACATATTTGTAGTTACTTGCTTGAAAGCGGGATATTTATTCGAAATTTTTATTTAAAGATTAATTCCATTTTCTTAACCTTGAACGATATCTGATTGAGAAAATTTTTACACAATATAATAAATGACTATATTCCGAACTCTGCAAAACCCTTATTCTGTAGTTTTCTTCTAGTTATCATATTCAGGATGTTGTTTGTACAAGATACCTACATTATTTCAGAAGATTATCAGGGATTCTTGAAAACATGTTTCACTAATGTTGTGTTTTCAAGAATTTTTTGGAAATAATATCGTTTGCGAAGTATTCCTTCATAAAGAATGACTATACTAAATAAGTGTTCTAGAATTTTTTGAAAATGTTCATGATGTTATCACCTTTCGAATGATTTTTTGTATCATTCCCAATAAAAAATCTTTGTATACATCATCTTGAAGCATGTTGAAACATGTATGTTCAACAGGTCTACATGTTGAATCTCTAATCAAGCCACTGTAGTGTGTACACATAGAAGTACAGAGTGTGCCATTTGAAACAACAATGCCCTCGTATTTTGAAGTATTTTTGACGCATTTTAACAGGTTCATTACATTTTATGACCTCTATTACAGTCAGTCTAAAAATAATTGAAAAATTTGACAAACATCCCATATATTGCGCTCAGAACTCAAACAGTGATCCCACGAACGTCAAAAGATTCAGTGGGATTTTCTCTTTAATTCACTTGTTGTTTTCGAATTTCGAAATGAATTTGTTTTCATCATTATGGACTCATTTGAAAAACCTTTCAGGCCTTGGAAATATACATTTCAAACGGTTCTCGTGCCTCAAAATTATGGTTTTTGAAACCCGATAACGCGTTCGAAATTACGAGATCGTTGCTAATTCAAAAAGTACACAATGTATATTTTTTCACACTCTTCAAAAATATATTCAATTCATTATTATTCGTATTAGTTACAGTGAAACCCTTTGCGTCAGATGTTTACATCTGAAATTGCGTTCATCCAACGTTCTTCAAATATTTGCAACGGACCCAGAAACAATATCGAAATGCTACACAAACGAAGAATCAGCGGAAGCAAACTGTCCTTCTGAAGAATCTCTGGCAGCCCGAGAAACAGCGGAAATATTATTATTCAGTAAGTCATAAACATGTAGCTATTTCATAAACAATAGGCACTAAATACGTTAATTAAGGACTCTTTGGCATGTTCAGAGGTTTATCCAACAATGGATCAACATAAGAATTCTTACGACTAATTGGTTCATTGTAAATTAATTTTGCATAATTAAATCCACATTCTTATCTGTTTCATTTCAGAAACAAGAGATCACTTCGGATCCTACATAACGAAACAATATTGTCCTATCGACGGTAACTATCACCTCAACTACAAAGGTCTTAAGACGACCAAACGTTACAACTCTGGCTTCAATGAATGTTATGGATTTGACTCCATGGTGAACTCATGTCCTTCTGGTTCTACTCTGAACTTCAGGATGAAGAACTGCACATTTGAGAGTCACGGTAATATCTACTTGGAACAATATAACAATCGATAATTTACTTTAGCAACTTTTGTGCAGATATAAAATTCGAGTGTCTTGGCCACTGGAAGGGAATGGATGATGAAGTCTTCATGATATTCACTGACAGCAGACATCTGAACAACATGAGACCGAAATACAGATGTGCAGTAAGTACCTACGAATACAATCAAATTTCTTCACCACAAAGAAAAACCTTATTTACTAGGTATACAAACAAGATAGAAAGTCCGGGAAGATCCTTATGGCGCTCAGCAGAGACTCTACATGCACTACAGACCTCTATAATATCACCAGTGGGTTCGAAACATTTGTTCTCTCGCCTAAAGCTGAAGAACCATGGCCAGCAGAAGTTTCTTTTGGCGTCTGCAGCTTCCCTAAATGGATGGATGGTAACTGGGAACACGTCAGAGTTCGGGATGACACTATGGTGTACAAGGACCATTCTTCTTTCAAAACACACACTATCAAATGTGTAGGAGTACTTGAAGATAGTGATAAGTACCTAGTATTCAGCAGAACTCAGTGGTAAGATACTCAACTGTTATTGCATAAATATTGGTGCTCATCTATTGCATTTCAGCAACGAGGAATCCTATAATTGCTTGAGGATTGCCAACAGGAGCAATAATATCCTAGAATTCCAAATTGGCACCAACACCAGTGATAACAAAGACGTGTTCACACTTTGTGCAGATGAAAACTTCCAGGAAGACTCATGGATAACCCAAGGACGTAAGTAACTAAGGTTAGACCAACAGCGATCAGGTGCATTTCTGATGAGATATCGTATCTTCAGAGGAGCCATGATTAAACGCAGCTAGGTTTAGCTTAGACCAGCGATTATATGGAGAAAAAGTTTCCTAACGGATAGTATTCACTGTATTTTGGTGATGTTAATAGACGAAGTAGATAGTGGATGAACTTGGTACGATTAAAACCTTGTGTTTGCCAGCAGTCAATTTACTTGTAATATATGTATGAAAGGGAACAACTTCTCATCCCCTTCTTCTTTCAGGTCTGGAAATCTCCCCTGGAATATCCACTGGCATGTGCCCTATAACGGGAGAGTACACAGGGCGTATCCCAGATGCCACCGATCTCTGTGCGAAGCTATGGTCAGATTGCAGAGCCCCAGAGCTGATGTACTATCAAGTATCTCACTGTGAAACCGAGGAAATTTACGAAGAAAGGGAATACCAATGTCTTGGACACTGGAGTGAGTCCAACCTTCTATACACTTACACGCAAAGAAAGGACGTCGCAGCTGGAACCTATGAGTGTTTTGTGGGTTCCATCATCAATGACCAAGAGATTTATATCAAGGAAGCTGGCGAACATTGTCAACGGCATGTCGATCCTTTGAGATATGGGATGAAACTCATCAAGAAACAGCCGTTGTATTCCTGTATTGAAAGAAGTAAGCTTGAGGCTGGAGTGAGGTCACTAGAATATCGCTGAATGTATGTTTTTTCCTCAGGTACAACTGCTAAGCATGTCCCAAGGATAACTACTCAAAGGCCGAAGCCTAGGTTTTCAACAACATATACTCCTAGGCGGACAACGGGAAGTCAAGATTTTGGTGAGTTTTTAATTGAATTACTCTTAATTTTTATTCTTGATGTATCTATTAGGTCTATGTTGAATTTCAGTTATTTTCGTATCGAATGTCTGATTATAATTTATAGGCGTGTCAGGCGGATTTGGGTTTAACTATGCTCTGCCCAATGTATATCAAATGGTTCTTCAAGAAACCCGCCCTAATGCCACGGTGGTTTGATATTCACTTGTATGAACTGTAAATCTCTCATCACCTCAACTCGCACAACCCCTTCAAGGGCTTCTACTATTGTTTCAGCAACCAGGGTGATCTGTTAAAACTTTTTTTACTTTTTTTGTCGAAGATAAGGATGGTGAAACGTTTTGCCAGGATTCGCTGCATAAGGGGTATACCCAAAATAGAAGCGATAAAGAAAATGAGGTGTTTGTTGTATGAGACATAATCGACTTTTCTCTCGAGATTCCTAGGGCTGAGGACAACCAAACACGAAGATATTACTTTCTACACACCTATTCCTGCAATATTTTGACAGCTCTAGAATATCAAATTCAAATTTACAACTATGATGAAAGTTTTTCAGGCACCCGTTTATATACTATCAATCAAACCCTCTCGTACACTTGAGGGGTAATTTTACCGGATATTCGTCATTATTTCGCGGAAGTGCACCCCTATCTTTTTTATTTTCCGAACATTTTCAGAAACTCATGAAAAAACCATTTTCACATAATTAGAAATGAAAAAAGGACTGTCGCATTTCGATAAACAAAGCAGTGTTCGAATAATTTATGATAATAAATCAACGTGTAATTACTGGTGCAAACTCAACATTTCAAACCTTTCACACATTACGAAGGCATTGATTTTTATTGAACATTCAACTCGATTATAACAATCAAATGAAATTCACCTCAAATTTCATTATGACCTCTTACACCTTTTTTTTTCATAATATCCGCCACATTAAAATCTTACTTAGTAATTCATTAAAATAAAAATTCGATATGAAAATTTGTAATAACTACAATAAATATAATAAAATACAATAAACGCGACAACACCTTCCGGGGCCTTGTCCCTGGACCACATACTATAATCATTCTCTTCTAACCTCAATCAAAATAAGATAACATATTAATCAATACAGTTAACTTGTATTACTGATGATAAAGAGGTATGATGACGAATGATCACGTCACTGTGACGTCCCTAATTGGTGATTTTTCGTCAGAGAAGGCACACACCAATTCATGACGTCACTATGACGTACTTTCTATGACGTGATATTCACGACATTATCTCGACGTCTAGTGAACGTCACTTAGAAGGGTAGAATAAGTAATCAGTTTCATGATGTTGCAGGGGCGTCCTGTCGACGTCCATGTTTCCTAGACCATATCTAAACCATGTATACTTACATTATCATGGGAAACCGTTAGGTTTGTGACGTACATACCTATATATACAGGATAGGCATTTTCAGTGTCAAAAATTTTCAGAAAAAATCGTTTTTCATCAATTTTACACACATATCTTATAGAAAAATGTACGTCTTGGTTATTTTATATGCTTCTAACGTCGATAGAAGTAAAACAATTCAACATGCAAGTTTTATTGAAATTATATATTCCCAAAAAGAGAACACTTTTTATAAACTTTGACACCCTGTATATCTCGGAAACCAATCAAGCTATATATACAAATGATAATATAGTTATACCTATATTGAAACCCTCACTTTTATGACGTTGCAGTGACGTATCTATGACGTCTAGAAATCACGTCGGTGTGACGTACCTATTTGGTGAGCTACGTCATTCAGAAAATTTTTCAATAATTTGCTATTTACAATCTTTGTTAGGTGACAAATAATGCATGAACATACGTTACTCAACAAAGTGAAGCTAAATTCGCCAACATTCTTTTCATTGCTATCAAACTATTCTTGGTTTGCTTACATCTCGCCGACACAAACTACATAATTTTCGATACAAATACGAGTAACTGATTTCATTCTGATGGAGCTGCTTACTGAGGGATAGCGCTGACAGGAGATGACACCGGAGGGACCACCAAGCAGACTCAACAATGCATACTCAATATTATATGTCATCAGATGTAATTGGTGATTATTACACCATGTTCGAGGAAACTTTTTTACGTGTCATCACCAAATTTGAACGTCACTTTGACGTCATTTCGACGTCAGTCAGACGTCACAGTTTGGTGAGTGAATGACGTCAATAAACGTGTGTAATATAACGTCATTGGGCTGTGACTTATTCACATCATCTATCACGTCATACGACTACGTCACTGAAACGTCATCTGGTTGCCTGGGAAATGACATGTTACCGTTTTGTACATCACCCTGTCTACTACTACCACTATACTAGGTTCTGCTTTGTTATAAAGGCTGTGATCAAATTAATGAATTTGACAAAAAAAACTCTCGGCTCTTAAGAATCATGGATTTCCTTTTAACTGGTTCTAAGGGAGTTCGGGATCCTGTAGCTCTCGTAGAGGAAAACTCATTAAAATTCATCGATAGGCTTTTTAAGAAATTCATGAGTGCCCATTATCATTGTTTACCTTACAAATTATACCCCTGTACTCTTCATGGGTGAGACTTCATTCTCGTATCATGAATATTATCTCGACATAACTCCAAAGACAATCGCGGCGAATACAAGAAATGTAGGTTTATGTTTGGGTTTATCTGGCGTATGCATCACGAGGATCTGTCGCATTCCTCGACACACCTACAAGAACGCAAGCCCACGCATATTTTGATGATCGTGTACAAGACTTCACAGAATCAACCGACAATATTTCACCAGCGGACAAGTACAACCACAAATGTATTTTGACTATTTTTGGGCTTTTTAGCCTCCCTGTCCCACTCATGTGAAGTTGGCACCGTTTTTTTTAACTCAATTTTTTTGGAGCTCTGAGTGGATTTGATAGAGTTCTAGAGTTCATGACTGAAATTTTGTATAGTTCCAGCAAATCATAGATGTAAATGGAAAAAAATAATTTTGAGTGCTAACTTCACGCAGCGCCGTTTTTTCGAGAAATTGAGTTCTGATATAATTTTTTGTTTTATTAAAGAGTTCTGGAGTTCTAAACCTATTTCATCAATAGTTCTGATGAACTAAGAAAATTATTGAATAATTTAAGAAAATAAAATACGAAAATGTGTTTCTATATAGGCGACTTTTCTTGGTGAAATACTATTCCGTTCTTTCGTATTGAAGAAAAAGCTATCGAGAAAAAAAGAGGAAAGTCATTAGGAAATATAGAATCTGAAAAAAATCAGCTGTCCTAAGGTGCCGACCTTAAAAACTATCAACTTCGATGAAAAATTAATTCCAAAGAACAGAACAGTTCTGATGGGAGTTCTGAGTAGCGCTCGACGAGTTCTTCAGAATAGTCTCATTGTGTTTTAGTGACGAACCGATACTTCTTCATTTATCAGCTGTCATAAGGTGCTGACCTAAAAAAACTAACATTTTGGATAAAAACTCAATTCCAAAGAACTGAACAGTTCTGATATGAGTTCTGAATAGCGCTCGACGAGTTCTTCAAAATAGTCTCATTGTGTTTTGATGTCAAATCGATACTTCTTCATTTATCAGCTGTCATAAGGTGCCGACCTCAAAAAACTAACATTCCTCCACAATTCTCCTATGAAATGGGTACATAGGAAGGTACTGAATTCATGAAGACTCATTTAGTTTTCCTTCAGTCTGGATATCAAACGTCAAATTTGGAATTCAACAAGTTATTTTTTTTTACAGATACAAACGAAATTCCACAATCTACCAATGAGAATAAAAATGCAGCAGTTGTCATTCTACCACCCTCATGTTGTTTATATCTCATGATATGTTTATTCACAAGAATAATTTTCATATTGGATGTGTAAGAATTATCTTCATATTTATTTATGAATTATTGTCTTCAATGAATGACAATATATTATGAAGCTGATCTTGCCAGAATTACGAATTACCTACCAAAATCTCAGGTTTTGTGAGAAAATACAAGGTTTACCTGAATGTCATATTAATAATGAAGAAGTTTATATCAACATGTCATAACTTGCATGGGGTTGAAATTGAAAATATGTTTTCAACGAATTTCTAGAAATCTTTGCAATAGAAAATTGAGATATTCTAGTGAATTATTTGTACCTTGAGAAGTATGAATAAGATTGGTGCAAATTATGATGGCGCTGTTGGGGGATATAAATGTTTTTATTTGCCCAACATCGGTTACGATAGAAATTGAGAGAATTCACGAGGCACTGACCAGATTAAATTTAGCCATTCTGAAAGCTTATTATCGTTTATTATATACACTCAGCGGCAAAAAAAAACGGCCACCAAAAAACTTAGCCAATAAGTTGTTCGCCCTGTAACTTTTTTAATTCTTGTCCGATTTTGGTGAAATGTCGACCAATTCGTGCATTGATGTTTCAGAATGTTAGTCTGAATAATAGTTCCAAAAAAAGCTGACGGTTTGATCATTATACAGGGAAAAACAAAAGTTACTCTTCCACCTTTGACTTCTTAAAGCCATGTGGCAAAGGTGAGTGATTAAACTTATAGCTTCATTATGTTTTGGATTGAAGTGTGGTACCTTCTTAACACAATGGTATTTGAATCACGTCGATAACCACTTTTTAAGAGAAGATACAGGTGTTTTAAGAAAGTATGAAATTTTTTATTTTTATTAACAATAATTCAGAACCATTCTACAACGTTCTGCTTCATCATGTTTTGAATAGGCGTGTACACCTTAGTAAAACTTTCAACTCAAACCATGTTTATAATGATCATTTTATACATTAATGATGATTGACGACATAATTCGATCGAAAAATTAACTGGAATGTTTTATTTTTGGACATAAATAATAGTACCTTCTGAAAACGGACCCTCTTATGACGTAGAAACCTCATCTCGCCATAGTTAAAAGAAAATACCAAACGCCCGACGGAGGCTGAGGCAACTGATATAGGTATTAATTCTTTCAACTGTGATCTCGCGCTAATTCACTCTGTCAGAAATCATGTATCATTCATCTCTGTCTGGAATAGTCTTGTTTCAGTATTAGGGTTTTGACGTCACATCATCGCCTCGTTTTCAGAGGTCCGAAAAATCGGGGATTTCAATAATTTTTTTATAAAACGCAGGGAGCTCACAGCAAGAAACGGTTTGCGGTGGTGAGCTAGTTTGGGTGAGTTCTATCGAATTATGAAATAAAAATATTTTGTGATATAAGCCCATTGAAGTGTGATCCTATTTTTTCCCTTCTCAATACAAAGGTTCTAGATTCACGTCAATATCTTATTTTTAAGTATGGCATTTTTAAATTTTTATCTTAGGGATAATAGGAATGGACTCCAGAGGCTCATTCGCCTCCGTTAGCAATGATTTGCCATTTAAGAAAAATTTTAGGCAATTCTTCATGACCACTTGAGAAATTCAATCGATTTAATGCCACGGCGGTTAAATCCTGTAATTCAAACTGGAGGAGGGCATACTCGTTATTGACTACTGGTCTGCTTTTTGTTTGTTTATTGTAATTACGGTTTTTCCGGCAAGTGCTAAGAAAATGAGCTAAAATAAGTGATTATTAATTGTAGGGTAATGGGAATTGAAAAATGCCATACTTTCTTGAAAAACTCGTATTTTCTCTTAAAAATCAGATAATGACGTGGATAAAACACTATTGTGTTAAGAAAATATCACACTTCATACAAAAGCATAATGAAGCCAAGTTCAACCACTTAATTCTGCCACAGGGCGTTAAGAAGGAAAGGGCAAGAGAGAAACTTTTGTTTTTCCCAGAATAATGACCACAGGAAAAAATATTTAGGCCAACATACCGGAACATGAATTTACGATTTGATTGAAATTTCACGAAACTCGGACAAGTATTAAGTAAGTTACAGGGTAAACAATTTGGGCGAATTTTTTGGCCGTTTTTTTTTGCCAAAGTGTACTTGAACAGGGTGATCATGAAATCATTACTTGTATCCAACAACTTCCTGTATCTTGAGAACAAGTATGTGAGGACACATGTATATAGGGTTTTTCATTTATAGAATTAGCCAAAGAATTACCTTCTTCAATATCAACATGACATTTAGAAACTCCCTGTAAATATTAAAATTTTGATACATATCAGTGTAAATACATCACACAAAGATTAGGAATTCCAAGAGATAGGAGTCGAGAACATGTCTGTTTAAATTTACCAAAATTGTGTGTGTGTTCAATGTTCATAACAGATGTAAGTAGGTGATCTGCTAATTCTGATATGTATTATATTTATTTTCCTGGCTCAGTATTTTTTGTTTCTTAGTTTCTTAATTACATTTAAGCTGATTTATTTATTATCCACAAGTATTTATACATTTTTTAATCATAAAGGTGAGACTATATAGAACAATGAACATACCAAAACTTTTTTCTCAATGTCCCAGAATCAGAGAACATATAAAATTGTTATACTTATTATTCATGTTCATAACTGTGTTACTCTTGTTATGGAATATAATAATTCTTCAAAATGTTTGTAATTGAAAAACCATCAATTCATTTCACTGGGATATACCAATAACTTTGTATGTAGGTATTATGTATTTATAGATATAGAATGGAGTCTTATCTCCAAAAATGTGTGATGAAAAATCTTTTTCTGCTCAAAGGCCACGCCGACGAGCATGTTGCCTTATAGTGATGTTGTCTTTATTGTGATTTAATTTTATTTATATACTTACCTTGAAATAAACTGTACTTAAGAATCCAAAGGAGTTTCATTGAATGTAATCTTCATCCTTTCTGGTATTCGATTTACTATCATTTCAGGTATCATAAACTACTTTTAAAGGTCAGATATTCATCCAGGTATGCATCAATTATAACACTAAAAACAATAATTCATTATTACAAGTTACAAGGATTATTACCTTAGGGTAACAGAGTAAGGTGATAAAATTTAAGGATAACTAAACTGTTTTACAGTTGGTATTTTTTGTAAAAAAAATATAAAAAGGTATAAGTAGAGATATTGACTAATTAATTTGGGAAAAGATATGAAATTATCAGTTCTTTATTCTTTCAAGACAGGCATGATATTTTTACCAGATTTTGTTGAAAAAAATTACCTATTATGATTAGGAAAATGGAATACACTACCAAGTTTGATGGCAGTACCTGGAACAACACTGCAAATGTGGAGAAGATATGGGATATGGATGATGGATAATAGCTAGATAGGAATAGAGTTTCAGCCCAGAAAATCTGGTATCATATTGACTTCATCATGATAATCCCAAGCTGAATATGCAATAATATGGGTATCCGATGAGAAACTCTTCAATTCAATTTTTCCTCAGTCCCAGTTCACTCAAATACTGTATTGATATTTTCTTTATATCTGAACCAAAACAATATTGACTAGCAAGAAAAAAATTGCAAATTCTCCTATATAATTCTAAAACACTGTACTGTAGCTCTGAGATGCTCAGCAATACTGATTGTGGAGTGTGTGTAGATTTGTAGAATAGATTAGAAATACCACCTACAATATTTAGATATAACCACAACTACAAATTCAAGTATTGAATAATTCAATCTTTTTTATTCTGCTACCTATTCAAAAAATGGAATGGGAGAACCAGATACTCACATCGAACTATAGATTCTGTATATTTATCAAATCAACAAATTAATACACATCGATCACTGCCGTATAAAAACTATATAAATAAACAAAACATTCAAAAATTCAACAGAAATCAGGAACCACAGTTATTCCGCACTCCGCAGGGACCGCAGGCGCAGGGCGCAGGATGTCAGTCAAATAGATATTTTTTATGTTCCGTGATGTCGGTATCGTGTGATTCCTGCTTTGAGAATAGGCACAGACACGAATTCAATTTGAAATTAAATGAACATCTAGAGACAGGACGCAAAGACACAGGGGCAACAGATAATCCGTGCGGAAACAAGTTTACTTTAGTTTACAGAAAAAATCTTCATTGAAATAGCGAATCACTATCGGCCCCAACAGTAAATGTCCTCACAGTATTTTTTTCGATTATTCGCTTCGAAAAGGAGAAGCAATCCTCATCGCAACAATTAACTCAATATATAGATTATTTTTGAGAGATTATGCTTCGACTTCATTTCAGGTCAGATTGAATTCGTGCCACTGACAGTGAGTCACAGTGCCTTGAAACAAAGATGATGTGGTCGTGAGACGAAGAAGAAGAAGAATTTGAAAGGTTATTATATCACTCAAATTTTTTTTATTTAAGTTGTGTTCAAGCATTTTCTCCGAGGGCATGACATGACAAAAATATTGGACCACTTGATCATAATATTCGTGTTATCTCAGATAAATTACACTTATTCAAGTCATTCTATTACTAAAAATATGTCAGCAAATAATTTTCCAACTTTAAAAAATGATCGAATTCTAAAAGCGGCTAAAGGCGAAAAACCTGATAAACTACCAATATGGATAATGAGACAAGCAGGGAGATATTTGCCAGGTAACTGAAAATATAAAGTGTGATGCGATCAAATTACCCACTGTTTGTAGAATTTATGGAGTTCCGCAAGCAACATTCCTTCTTTGAAATATGTCAGACTCCTAGTTTGGCTTGTGAAGTAACTCTGATGCCTATCAAGAGATATGATCTAGATGCTGCTATTATTTTTAGTGACATATTAGTAATACCTCAAGCTCTTGGAATGATTGTAGAAATGAGACCTGGTGTGGTATGTATCAACAGTTCATTGTGAAAAACTTCCAGTGATTCTATTATTTTAGGGGCCAGTTCTACCTGAACCTCTCACATTGGAAAATTTAAAAGAACTGAATAAGGAAGGAGCTGTATCAAGGTTACAATATGTTGGTGAAGCAATCACTTTAACTAGGCATAAGCTAGAGGGTAAAGTTCCATTGTTTGGATTCTCAGGAGCACCAGTATGTCATTGTAAATTGATTACTGAGATCAACTTACTCACATTGCACATGTTTTCAGTGGACCCTAATGGGTTATATGATTGAAGGAGGAGGCTCAAAAACCTTGAGCAAGGCTAAAAAATGGTTGTATGCATATCCAGAAATATCTCACCAACTATTAGAACTATTGACCAATGTGATAACTGATTATTTGGTCATGCAGATCCAGGCAGGGGCACAAATCATTCAAGTGTTTGATAGCAGTGCAGAATATCTGAACAGACACCTTTATGCCAAGTTTTGTTTACCATATTTGAAAAAAATAGCATCTGGCATCAGAGAAAAATCCACAGCATTAAATTTAGAACAAGTACCATTAGTAAGATTTTATTTCAAAGGTATTTATAATTGAATAATTCTACTTTGTGTTTTGTAGATTCTCTTTGCAAAAGGGGCCCACTTCAGTTTAGCAGAACAAGCTGATCTAGGTTATGATGTATTAGGCATAGATTGGACAATGAATCCAAATCATGTGAGGTCAACCCTGAAGAACAAAAATATCACAGTACAGGGTAACTTGGATCCTTGTGCATTATATGCCCCAAAGGAAGAATTAGCACAAATGGTTAAAGACATGGTGAAATCATTTGGAACAGAGAGATATATTGTCAATTTGGGACATGGGATTTATCCTGATGCACCTACTGAAGCTGTTCAAACATTTATTGATGCTGTTCATTCAATTCCTTTGTAGTTTATTTTTACATTGATGGTTTTGTTGATTTTTTATAAATATTTAGTTATATATGAGCCTTTTATTTCACTATCAATTATGATCTAATCAGATGTTCTTTCATTGCATAATTCAATAAATATAGGTATAAATTATGATTTGGATTGTCATGAACCAAAATAGTTTTCACATTCCTAACAAGGTTGTGCTGGTTCAGGGTAGGTATATGCAATTTTCAATAAGAGTAAAACACACTATATTTTATTGACAACTATAATCTCAACTTTTTCTTACATTACCAATAAAATTGTGTCTGAATTTTCTAAGATTACTGTCAGTTATGATAATTTTTGCCTTTATTAATTGTTGATTATCTTCAGAAGGAATTTCTGATACAACTGTTGAATTTTTGTATAACCATCTGTAATGAATGTATTATGTACTAAATATATGGTATATTTGGTAAAAATTTAGCATAGGAAAATAAAATTGAATTACCTGATTTCATCACCACCATTAGGAATTTTGACTGTAAGTATTTGCCTTGCAGTAAATTTCAAGATAGCTTTCTCCAGATGACTTCTCAAATTATTCAAACCTGTGGAATGATACAGTGAGCAAAGATATAACAATAATAATAATGTTGGCAATACCTATCCCATTTTTAGCTGAGACAGTAACTAGATCAGATTCTTCAACTATTTCTGCAAGGTCAATCTTATTTCCTACAGAGATAACTTTGTCCATGATGTTACAGTGACCAGATTGAGAACTCAATTCATTTAGTGTGGTCAGAACATGGTTCCTTTTATATTTGAAACAAGAACTGGATAGGTCTTCTACATGCAATATCACATCCTGAAATATGAAATATTCATAATCATTCTTTTTTTAGGTATAATGAATGTATTACTGCAAAAACAGCATCTTCCAGTGTGGCTACAAAACATTCTATGAGATTGGTGGGTATATCAGACAAAAATCCCACTGTATCAACATAGAGAACTTCCATTCCAGAAGGTAAAATTCCTGAATGAACTGTTACATCCAAAGTTGCAAAAAGTTGATTTTTTGGTTGTAAAGTTTCATCCCCAGTTAATGCTTTAATCAAACAAGTTTTTCCAGCATTGGTATATCCAACTACAGCAACTAGGGGATAATCTAACTTCTTTCTTTTACTTCTTAGCAACATTCTTTGATTTCTCAATTCTTGTATGGCTTTCTTCAGCTTCTGCTCTCTGCTTTGAAACATCAATTTCATGGTTTCTGAATCACTAGAGGTGAACAAATTGTCTAACTGAGCCTTTCTTTGAACAAAATAGAGCTCAGCTAAAGCAACTTGTAGCTTAGCATGTTTGCTTGTTGCATGCAGTTTCAAAATTTGCATTACTATTTTGTAACGGTCTAGAATTGGTAGCCTGAAGTTCTCTTGTAAAATTATATTTGTTACTTTTTTCAAACTACTTGCATTAATGAACACAGCACTTATACTTGGATTCTTTTGAATTATTCTACTAAGTTTTTCCATGGAACCTGACTTGAATAAAGACTTTTTTGTCAGTGTTTCTAAAGGTACTGATATGGTATCTTGGACAGTCCATGATGGTAATGTTTTTATGAGAGATACAGCTTCTTCTAATTGCTCTTGTGGACTTATTGAAAGTTTTCGAGGACCCCATTTAACATATGGTTGGATTATTAAACAATTGTGAGAATCTCCAACAGTCAGATAGTTGTAAGCTACATCATTATATACACTAGAAAAAATAATCAAATACATACCTCTATAACTGAGGACAATGTTGTTTTGGAGCAATTACCTTTCAGATGTTAAAACTTCATCAATATAATGATCTGAAACTTCGAAATCCTTTGATTTACAAAATACTGATGTGCTGAATTTGATTGTTCTGATACAAGAACCTCTGATGAATGTGGCATTTTTTAGTACTGACATAAATAACTCCTTGTTGTTCGACAAAATAGTCTGAATTATGGATAAACAGGAAGTTGTTTAGTTTGAAATATATACATAAACTTTTAAAATATCGTAATATCGATATAATAATTAGGTTATTTTCCGGTATTCATATTCTTCTTTTTCTACCTACGTGAAGTGGGCTACCAGAGCTGGCTGCCAGAATTTCCGAACTTTCCCGATTGACCAGTGGCACGCGTTTCCCACCGTTTGGGTAACGAATACCGAAATTTCTCACTCGCTTTTTTGTTCGATAATGCGATGTATGAAGTCAGGGGCGGACTGGGTTGAAAAAAGCTAGAGGGCTTCGTGGATCAAAGGGCGCAACATGAAATGATTGTCTGAGTGTTCATACAGAGGCGTTGAAGTGTACCATTTTCTTTTTAATCCGACTCTCAACTCGGATTTGGCCCAATATTGGAATATTGCATGAAAAATTAAAGACAACCCCTGATTATTGATGTATGATATTATCTCCTTCTCGAATAAACAGATGCATTCTTACTATCTGAAAAAATACCTACTCAATATATTCATCTTCTGCATGTATTCCTCCAAATATAGGCTTTTAAAACGATTCGAAACAAACATCAGAGTTTCATGGATTTTGAATAGTGTTTGAGAGTATAGGCCATGACAATGATAACAATTTTATTTTTTACTGATCAGATTTGCAATCATTCTTATTATTTTATTTCAAAAATCGATCAAACTCTGTTAGTCTTAGATACTCAAGAATTGAAAAATATGGAAGATGATTATATTGAATGATGTGTCTTTGGAAAGGTCTTTGAGAGGTCTTTCCGTGGTAAAGAAATATACAGTGTCCCATCAACGATTTAATAGACACAGTATTGCTATTTCCCAAACAGTAAGAGATATAAAGTTGATTAGATAGGACAAACGTTGCTTAATTTGAACTTATTCAATATAACGTAATGCACTTTCAAAAATGTCAGCCGTTCCTGAAATATTTTGAAAAGACTAAAAATCACTGATTTCGTTCCTAATTATTCTCTTGATTAATATTAGAGAAAAAATATTGAAATTTGGTGTGAACAGGTAATTAATCATGGATGGTAAAGAAGTTGGGATTCTCAGAAATATTCTATCTATTATTTTCAGAGATTTACCAATTCAAATTCAATCATAGAAATATAACTGGAATAAAACTTATGTCAAGACCAAGTCTTACACTGAATGATAACCTTCAATAATAGTTAAAGGAAATAGTATCTTGATTATTCAACGAAAAATTTATATTCTGAGGTTTTCTGTGCCTTTTGTAATAATGTAGCAAGTTATTCATGGTTATTAAGAAGTATCGATATTGTGGTCATGACGACTGATAATATATGTTTTCTCATTTTCATGGCCTACCACATTTGAAAATGTTTTCACTGTTCTTTAGCGCTATTTTCATTCAATGGTATATAAAAACAGATATAGCGCCCATAAGAAAAACGTAGTTTGCATGTTGAATCTCTGAAAATATTGAAAAATATTTCTGACAATCCCAACTTCTTCATCATGATCAATCACCTGTTTATATACAAAATTTCAATAGCTTTTCCCAAATATTGACTAAGAAAAGTTTTTTCAAAATATTTCAGGAACGGCTGACATTTTTTGAAATTGTAAGACGTCAGAATTCCAAGTAACAATTTCGTCATTCTGAGTAGAAAGTCTGCATTCGAAAATGAAATTAAAAACGTTGCTTTCTGGCCTTCGTAAGGCGCGATAGCAGCGCGTTTTTTCTTTCTTTACTTTCTTAAATTCTTAGTATACCAGGGGCCAGGGGCAAGGGCGCCACTGGGCAAAGGCGCGGAGGGCTTCGCCCTCCCGCCCTCCGGGCCAGTCCGCCCCTGTATGAAGTCAAGCTCGGCGATGTTGATAATAACAAGAACAAAACCAATCAGCGGGAATATCTAACCCATTATTATCATGATTAATATTTAATGCCCTAGAGCAGCCTACTTAAAAAAAAACAATAATAAGCATTGTGAAAGCACTGCACAGTTGCTTTTGGATCTCGAATCATTCTCTATCGAATAATCATTCCTATCCAAATCATAGGTATGAAAGACTCTAAAATTTCAAAAATATTTTATTTTCGATACTTTAGCAAAAAACTGCACAGCTGCTTTCGAGTCAGGGAAGGTAGCAGGTAATTATGTGTTGAATCATGCTATCCGTTAATCTATGTATCAGGTAATAATTCCTTGCCAAATCGTATGGTAGACTTCACACGAAAAATAAATTGAACGATCCACACAATTTTATCAGTGAAAAATGCCAGAGGCGTACGACGAAAAATTTTGGGGGGGATAAAGAAGCCTCTACCCACAAAAACCTATCACACTGTAGATTTTGAAAATCTTCAAATAGCTTGAAATGATGATCTTCTAGGAAGTATTGACCACATCAAATTTCAAAATGAAATCTCAAGAAGTAAGCGAGATATTTCAATTAATAGAACAAAAAATTATTGGCCTTTGACCCCCTGTAGCTCCGCTTCTGGACGAGATCGGACTAATGTTTATTTATATGAACTTATCCGATTGAAATGATGAGATCTATCTCCCATTACAGTTTGTGCCTCAAAACCTGAATCACCCTGTATAATGGGGAAAATGTCATACTGAAGACTTCAAAAAATGAAAAGTTTGCGTGACACCAGGGACCCTATTCTCAAACGGTGAGATATTTTGTCGCATGCGAGATTTCTACATTATTGTTGAACAAATAAGAATGTGAGTGCTCATTCTCGAATAACGCATTCAAAAATTTTCGATAGACAAATCGATATACCGATAGTTATCAATTTTTGATCTAGATGAGGTTGACGTTCCTCTTACTGACACGATAAAATGATTAGTATGTATAGTGCTAGGCAACACTTTTAGTGTCTGGGAGCAAAAGTGGAAGTTTAACTCATATAGGAGCTAAAAACGTGTCGGATGACAGCTGAGATAGCTCAAGTGACACAAAATAGTGGAAGCTTCACTTATATTTTATTAATTAAATATCAACTACTTATATAGATTGCAGAAAAAATAGCACGTTTCATTCGGATCAAAAGTGACTGCTTGACTCGCAAAATGTGCGTGCTCGGCTTCGTGGTCGCTCCGCCTCGCAAACGCAAATATCGCTTGTCAAACAAAGTGTCATCACATTTGATCCTAATGAAACAATGTACTATTACTGTCTGCTCATAAGGCTTATTGTCACTGTCATCACCTAAGTGTTTTGTTTCCCAAAGAAAACTCCACAAAAAGAACTGCAAAATAAATAAATAGCCAGTATTTTCATTAGAAATATTGAATTTATGTTATTTTTAATCCGATCGCAAATAAATTATAGTATCGTTAGATTGATCTAAAAATAGACACGGAAATGTGATTTTGTCAACTTGTTTTCTTCCTATCTATCCATACTATAAGTATCTAAAACTTTCTCATTATAACTTTCTGAAAAAACCAGAGATTAAAAGGGACTCTAAAGAAATGAAGTAGGCGTGAAAACTTCTGAAAATGCCAGGAACTCAAAAATGTTACAACCCAGTTAACACAAACATCTATGAGATGTCGCATTCATGGCAGTTGATGTCACAAAAGCGAATCACAATATTGCATCGCTGATATCTACAAGGAATTCCTTGTGTGACAGATAGTTCGCAAATTTCATCACATTCTGTTGGATCTGAGACCAATATGGATATAATATTTATGAGGCCCCTTAACTTCACAACGACTATAATTTCAGAATCTGAAATTTCAGTCGTTGAGAGTCATAATTTGATGTATCTGAATTGACAAACTGATTCACATTGTGCAGAATGAAGAAACGAAAATATGCTTCAATATGTGAATCTCTCTCACATCTCAAGGAAATTCATTTATGAAAGTAATATCGAACAATACTTGGAAATATCAGTGTACTCGCATACTCATGAATGTAGCGCACAATGTGACTTATGTAAAGTTTCGTACACACTCGGTCAGTGTCGGTCTGACTGATGTACACGTGTCTGTAAATTCTTTAGCGACGGCATGCTTTTGTCTCGTCCATTTCATTGTTTCAGTGCATTAGTTCATTTGGTGTTTTTATGCAGTTCGTGTTTGGCGTTATTGCTTAGACTGAATAAGCATCTCTTTCTAATCGAAAATCATGATTGTGATTAAAGATACTGTGTGTTTCTCATCTAAGTTACAGGGTAAGTAACTACAACGTTCATAACTTGATACAATAATATACCTATATACTGGTTGACAATGAAGACAGGGTAGACGACACCACGTCGCCATTTCAAGACTATATGATGATACTTACAATGATACCTTGGAATATATCATTTTGGGATCAGGGTATAAGTGAACATGCATATTCTGATTGTATATTGGGAAAGTCTGATTAAGAACAAAATTATTGCAAAATATTATGAATGGAAGGAAAAAATGCGCCGCAGCTATTATCTATCTTCTTTGTCACCCGGTATAGAACAGTAGGTATGCAGTGTGATTTCATCTTCTCATAAATAATATCAATCTTACACGACTCCACGTAGATATGAAAGTGACTTGAACATTTTTCAATACTCTCATTATGGTTCTCTACTCACTCTCTATAAGATATTCTGAACAGGAAATGGGCAAAATGAAATCAATTGATTGTTTCTATATTCATTTTCAGATGTCAAATCACAAAAGTCATCTGGACAACCTTGGAACAATTTGAAATTCTGAGCAGGGATTGGTTACCATGCTACAACGGAAGGAGAGATGAGGAGCAAATATTGGATTCTCTTGTGTTACTTTCAGTTCTCCATATTCATCGCGTTAACTCATGGAGATATATAACCCTGTATAATTATTCGAAAAAGTCTAGGCCTGTGCTGTTTTTCTAATTTCAATCATTGTTATATCTAGGTAGTTTTGCTCAACATAACATGTACGTACTTACCTATTCTGATGTGTAATGAGACTAATTTTCAATAAAATCGAGTTGCCTTGTGAAACCCTTGATTGATCTATTTGACAGAGATTCGAGACCGATTAGTTCTCTCATTGAATACCTTCATCAATCTAGATGTGATTTCACTTGAGACATCAAAAATCAATGTGTATGTAGCATTTCTGAGACGCACAATATGATTCTTTCAGGGACGCTACGATACCAGTATAATAATCGAAAAGAACCTCACATTCAGAAATGGTCGATGGTCTTCTAAACCTCACATTCTGATTATAATGTGACCTCAATGTGAGTCTTCTTTCAACGTGATATCTGGAGTCACATTCAGCTAACTTCTGAGTCCCATTCGGCATCTAAATGTGAAGCGAAAAATGACCAAAAGGGTCCGGAATAGAGGATCTGGAGATGTCGACGTGATTCACAAATCGAATCGCGGGTGTGATCTCAATCATGAATGTGAAGTGTACTGACGTCTCTGAGATCAATTTGTGTTAACTGGGAATATACAGGGTGTTCCATTTAATAATTCAAAACTGGAGCAATTTCCGGTGAAACCGGAAGAGACCGGGAAGTGTGAAATATGCGCAAACTTTCCTCTTCACATACCATATTGAATTTCATTTTGATACACCCAATATTCTTGAAGTTATGATGGCTTTGTCTATAACAAATTCGTTTAACACCCGGTATATTTACCCCAATTTATGGGGATCAAAATATACAACCTACTAATAATTATATAATCTAAAAATGAATCACTTCTGGTCACCTCCCACTTTGAATGTTTACAATAATCTTTACTTTCCTCTCCTCAAATAATTCTTTCTTCGATTTGTTCAGTAGATAAGAGTACTTATAATATCGGACAAGCAAGCCAGCATGCATTAACTAAGTGAAATTCTTCTTAATTCTCAACGAAAGTAAAAAGCAATGTCAAAATATGCAAGTGGGAGAAATTGAAGAAAGAAGGGAGTCAACACCAACAGTCACTTTCTTTGACTTGTCTTTACTCAGGAAATTTGGGTCAAACGTTAACTTTCAGTTAGGTGACTTGTTTCTGTGAATGTTATTGTGCTAGTGTGGATTAGGATGCACTTCAGGATGCATTTGTGGACTACTTTGATTGGTAGGTACGCATAATAAAATAATTGCATTTTCGTGTGTTTATGTTCCTTTCATCGTAATCGTCATCCTGAAGAAAAAAATCAACTGGGACGGTGCGGCGGGCACAATTTGAGACCTTAATAATAAACTGATTTTTTGTAACCTGAATGATACATCCAATTGAAATTTCACGCTCCCAACAAATTCCAGTGAATTTCGTTTACGCACAAATCAAAAAAAAAACCGACGAGATACCTATTATCTCTGCAATACCTATATAAACAAATAATTTAGTATTGATATAATATATTTTAATACTATAGCTACATATATTTATATGTATATATTAGCTATTTCAGTTTCAACCCTTTTTGGTACACAGGGTGGCGAAGATATACCTCATACCTACCTACAGAACTGGTAAAACCTCATCATCTAACTTCGTGATTGTTCATAATGGACATATATTTTTTTGATTTAAAAAGCGGCAGCAACTGTCCCTGTACATCGAATATCAACTGTCTGAAAGTTGATATGCGATTCCTTGTACTAGAAGATATCATCAAATAGCTAATGAACTTGTTTGACAATTTTTATTTATATACTTTTCGTCTCAAAAACTAAGAGTTTCAGGACATACGTTGATATGAACTTTTCTCCTCAAAATCACCGGAGGATGCACACCTTGTATTATCGGCACTCAATTGACTAACATCCTGTCTACAGGTTGAGTCATTTTTTTTGTAGCAGAACTTCAACAGCTTAAAGAAGATACTATTTTGAGATAAAAATGTCATATAAACATAGCTATTTCCGATTACAGGTGGTGTGATATTTTCATACATTTTTTGTGTTTTTCAATCATTGCCACTGAGTTCTAGTCAATTTTTAATAAATGTCAAATCGAGAATGTGTTTGAAAAAATAAATAATTTTTCATCACAAATAAATTATTTTTGGCATTTATCTAGGTAATCGCCTAATAGCCCAAAATATTCAATATTTTGGGTGTGATTGGTATACCAAATTTCAATTCATTATTTCGAAAATTGTAGGGGAAAACTAGATAAACGTGGAAAAAATCTCAAACTTTGACTCCCTGTATATCGGAAACGAAAGCTCCCACGCAAATATGTTGACATGAACTTTTATTCTTGAAAAATGTGTTCTTCAAACTGTCCTGCTACAAAACAATGCCCACTTTATTATATATACGGATTTTATTTCATCATACTAGAGGTTTCCACACTGTATATAATATATAATATCCTGTGATTGAGTTTTCACTCTGGAAGAAGTCTAATTTCCAGGTTTTCGACATGCAAAGAATTTTTGCTTTGTCACATTAGAATATATGTATTTATGAAGCTGTTAATCGACCGATTCGAATTGTCATTCTATACAGGGTGTGCAGAAATTACATAGAAGGATTTCAACCACAGCTTTTAGGAACAAAAATGGTAAAAAAATTCATAAAAACATGAGACCAGAAATGGCCCCTTGGGGAGTTATAGCCATTTTTGTTTATTTCTGAAACTCTCTGAGTTATAAGATAACGAGATATTGTACATGTCCGATTTGGAATGTTGAGAATTATCCAAAATTTCGATAAGGTGCTCTCACCATTTTCGAGATACATCGATTTTAAAAGTCTGCTGCGTAATAAAAATAGTACGAGGGTACCTATAGCAGAATATTTTTCAAATCACTCTCTTTAGTATTCCTGTCATATTTTGAGTCAAACATTACAAGTGGATGTTGAAACAAGGGTATTTTCTATCGAAACATCATTTTTGGGAAAATTTGGTTCCCTATCATAAGGAAAAAGGACTATTCTTCTTACGCAGCAGACTTTTGTGAGTACTATCGTAACTGAACAAGAGTATGATTTTCAAGTAAAAATGATGATATTTTCATATTTTCTGGTCAAACTGCCGGAAATTGCATAGAAAAAAAAGTTACGGGGAAGAAATACCTCTAGCCCCACAGAGGGTTTCGGTTTTAGAAAAAAAACATCATCTTCCAGATAACTTTAACTCCCTAGGGGCCCATTTCTCAGCTCATGATTTTATGCACATTCATTACTATTTTTGATACTAGAATCTGTGGCTGAAATCTTTCTATGCAATTTCGGGACACCCCGAATATGCATAGGATTTTGGCGTATTCTGGCAGTTCTAAATTTCCAATAAATTTCTCTGCAGACATTATTATTCGCAAATTGTCAATTTGTACTTCCTACATAGCTCCCACGATACAAAATAATAGAAAAAGTGGGTCACATCACATCTAATCGGATGATCTTCAAGCCATATACGAAATTCAAATGATCGTTTTAACTCGAAAAATTAAGTGGGTATAGTATATATAAGCTAAATCGATAGTAGAATTCGTTTTTATTGTAAAAATATGCCTAACAATATATTTTCTTCACTTCTGTGTCCTATTTTCGAGCCTATTTCTTATCGTAGTGAGTTGGCTATGAAAAATTGGGCGACCCGTTATAAAAATGACGGATTGTTGCCACTTAATAGTGAAACACACTATACATTGGCAGCGAAAACTTCGATTCGGCTCCCCGAATTTCCACTGTATAAGTCGTCAGATATAATTGAATACAATTTAAAAAAATATGTTTCCTATATGGTGAAATGAGGAAATTTCAAATTATCTGACTGAACCCTCTTTCGCACGGTAGATTTACCAAATTTGATCAAAATGGTCATTTCCTTCATCAACTTTCGCCTGAAAGTCTCACAATTTTCAAAATGCGATGTGGAGAAATTTCGAAAATAATTACTGAATGAACTCCTGTAAAAAAAAAACTAATTCGTTCATTTTTTTGAAAGCGGAAATAGTATATAACAAAGAATCATTTTCGTCGAAACTTCTTCTCGTATTTTTGGTCGGAGAAACTATTATCGAAGTATTGATTGCTATAACTATGGGACACTCTGTATATTCATTAGTAGGTGGGTATACCTACACTGATATTAGATAACTCATTTTCGTGTCAAGTGAATTAAATAATAAATCCCCTCTCTTCCTCGAATATCGCTGTATAGGATTCCCGTTTTCCGAAGAAAGGATGAAACATCAATCATTTTCATCGAAACTTCTCGTATTTTTGGTCGGTGAAACTATTATCGAAGTATTGATTGCTATAACTATGGGACACTCTGTATATTCATTAGTAGGTGGGTATACCTATACCTACACTGATATTAGATAACTTATTTTCGTGTCAAGTGAATTAAATAATAAATCCCCTCTCTTCCTCGAATATCGCTGTATAGGATACCCGTTTTCCCGTTTTCCGAAGAAAGGATGAAACATCAAAATTCCATTAGCGCTGTAGAGCTGACCTCTTATTCTTTCATTCTATGAAATTCATCGGAGATTTATTAATTTGTTGCGTAACCTGGCGTTGTGTGCCGTGCATACCTATAACATAAATATGACCAGAGGTGGTACTTTTATTATTACAGTGTCAAGGTAGCTATCGGAACGTTTTCACTTTCACCGAACTTGAAGAAACGTGAACATCCGCTTCAGTATTTGACGTAATGGAGTTCCCCATGCATAGCGCAACACAGTTATTATGACGATCTCTTCCATACACAGGGTGTTATATCGGGTAGCCAAAAGAAAACTACTGTTATTAGGAAAACTACTGGTTTTCCGCGTTTTTCGATGAAATTCGGTTAGAAATGTTTCTTCAGGTCATCCTGTATATATTCCATTAATCCATATAAGAATCATTCGATCAGTATTTCTATACCGGGTATCACAGGCATAGCTCGATAGCTCCTATACTTGACTTGTTGTTCTCCCTGTACAAAAATTTCATAAACTACATTTTTTCCATTTTCGTCCGAATTTGATATATAAAAAATTATATTTAAATAATACCATCAACTTTTTTCTTTCTTTATGTTACTCAACAATTTTATTGATAGGTACTAGTTGAAATGGTATCTATTACAATTTCATAAATATCATTTGACTTCGTTGATTATCTGTATTGAATATACCTAGGAGTTAATAACAGACTGCATATCTGAACTGAATTTAGAGGCAACTTTTTCAACTTCCATGAATATAGAAAAATGATACCAAAACTCTCGATTTTTGAATAGAAGACTGTATATTTTGAACGTAACATTAATTATTTTGTATAACATATATGAAAAAAATAATTTCAAGAATAATATATAATGAGGGTACCGCAAATATTTCATCCATTTCAAAATAACTTTTCAGTGTGTCAGGTCATGAGGTATATTCTTCATCTATATCTGATTCAATTCTGAAATTTAGAAGGCTAATTTATTTTGAGAAAATGAAGAAAATGAAGAAAATGAGCATTATATATCACCTATATTTGAGAATATTCAGACCACATTCAAGACCTTATATATTGCAGAATACGGCCCTGAATAAATATCAAGAAGAAAGTATGAAGACTTCATATATTTAAAATAATAAATAAAAAACCTGAGAGCTCATTAGTCTTAGAACCAACTAACTATACGTACACGCTTTCTTTTTGCATTCAATTAAAACTAACCTACGATAACGATATAAACGATATAATAAGAAAATTATATATTTTAGTATACAACAAACTTATCACTCAAAGCAAACAGTTTTATCTTTCATTATACAGTGAATAAAAATTTCTTTTCTGCATATATATGCGAGGACCGTAAGAAACCATCAGACATCTTTTTCTAATGGAACCCCCAGTAGGTATATTCGTATATTCTTACAAATTCATGTAGACATCATTACAAATGCGACAATATATAAGATTTGATGGAGGAGTTACACGTTGATCAACTGTGAACTAGTTGGGTTTAGTACTCCACATGAAATAAACTTTCTCAATAAAACAGGCCCATTTTGTAGCTCTATTGTTTCGAATAACTGTAACTTGAACCTTGTTCCAAAAACCAATTACCTAAATGGAAATTACAGATCAATAAACTTTAACCTTACGAAATGTGGGTACATTTTACAGGTCGATTGCCAATACTTTGTCTACTGTTCCCCCAATCTAACGAATTCACAGCGAGGGAATATTACGAACCGTGGCTGGACATCGAAAACAATTCACCCAGATGGATGCGAATCCCGCAACCACAAGGTCGCAACATAGACAGACAATACCAATCGAACGACAACATCGAGTCTGGAAGACACTTCAAACCAGAGACCATATACAAGATAACAGAAACCTTAGGAGCCCTGAACACAGTCGGCAGATACCTAGTCAACATAACCAAGACCGGTGGGGAGAACACGAACAACTTGTCCCCAGACGTACCGAGCGCTTTGTATACCATCAGTAAGAACGTGCTAGGGAGGAATGTGACTGATACCATCGCTCCCTTTGTTAGAGAAGCTTTGCCCCCAGTAGAGGAGCCTAACTACTCCAATGAGCAACTAGTAGCCAGTAGTAGCCAAGTATACACGGTGAACCACGAGAATGCTAACAAAAATGAGAAAGTTGACAAAGATGATGAAGATGAAGATCCAAGGAGTTGTACTACGCCTGAAGGCATAGAAGGGTAACCCTTACCATTTTTGCTGATTACATCGAAAGATTGCAATTTATTTTTCAATTTCCAGATACTGTGATGACTTGAGTAACTGTCCACAACTTCTACTCAACCTAGGAAATTTGAGGCAATCACTCTGCTTCAAGAGCCTTTTTGTCCCCGGTGTCTGCTGTCCAAAATCTGCTAACTCTCAACCGGATAGCCTGAGCCCTATCCCGACTAGTACTAGTACTACCACGACTACCACACATCGCCCAGTTACTTTTGCTGCCATTTATTACAACACAGAAAAAACAACCACTCAGAAACCTCAAAAATTATCTCCAGTACCCAGTGTTATTGTAACCAAACCTCCTATCAATATACCCAGCTACCCTAATAACTTACCTCCAGTAGCAGTCATAGGAAATAATTATGTGGATCCAGGAGGTTAGTACTGAGTTGAGATATTCCTCGATTACTTCTTCATTGTTCTTGTTAGGCTGAGGACTATTTAGTTCTGAATAATTATAAATGTGTACCTCAAACGGGTATCCCAGATATATCAGATGAAATAAAGCACATTGCAGCAAATGTCGGTCGATAACAAGGAATACTATTATTGACGTGTTACTATAGGTTCGGCCACCATCAATCAATCAGTATGTTGCCGGGGTAGCAACCGGGTGGGACCAAATCCCACCACTCTTTCACAAGACTCCCATAGGGGATGACTGCCGGTCACCTATCTTTCGACTTTTACTGACAGCACCCCTGGGAGAAATGGAGGATTTGGATACGCCAAATCAGCGCGCTAGAGCCATCTCCTTTATATAACGGCATGTTCTCCTGCTACCATTTTATTATACCAATGGTGAGGCCGTCTGATAAGACAGACTACTAGCTCTGCAGTGTCAGTGCCCGGGCAGAAACGCTGCTCACCCGCCGAGGCAGGCAAGATATCCTCCCACTTGACCCATAGTGGGATTCTTCTTCACCTCCTCTACCGTAGTCCGGTGGTGATTTTTGGAAACCGCTGCCCCCTGGAGTCCAACCCAATTGGTGAGGCATCAGGCCGTATGTACGACCTGATGGGGCTATCCTCATCACCCCAGGTACCCATGTCAACAAGATTCATCTTGTTACGTTTGATGGGTCACCGTCGCAAGAGGCTTTGGCCTGATTGCTACTTATGTTGACAAGAATCCTCTCGTCCCGTTGAATGAGTGATCGTTCGAGGACTTTTACACGTTCCTTCCTTTACATCGTTTACAGGAGAGGACCCGGCTTTGCCAGACAAAATAAAAAGATGTACAAAATTGTGGAAAATCGTACATCGCACATGTTGTAAAAGGAAATCTAAATATCCCAAGCAAAGTTAAACTATAGGTGAAAATCATTCCTTTGCTTTCACGGTACAGTTTTTTTTGCAATTGCATTACCTCGTTGGTCCCAGCACTGGGACCAAACGCCCCATAAGTCGAAACTTGTGCGGGGTTAGGTAAGCATACAACAAACATCCATGGCCTAACTAGGATTCGAACCTATGTCTCGGTGGGAGTCCCCATACGAACTCAGCGCCTTACGCTCTCGACCACCGAGCCGCCTAACATCGACCAAATCAAATAACACGTCAATAATACAATTTTTGTGCTCGACCGACTGCGTGTGATTTATTTTTTGGTTACGAATACCTTAGAGTAAAGTAGTACGGAAACTTCCTTCTAGAGTGTGGTCAGCCAGAATCTGCCAAATTCCGAGTGGTGGGTGGTGAAGAGGCTCTGCCCGGGAGATGGCCATGGATGGCTGCGATTTTTCTTCACGGATCCCGAAGAACTGAATTTTGGTGTGGAGGTTCCTTACTCACAGCTACACATGTCTTGACAGCTGCCCATTGTACGATAGATTCTCGCCAAAGACCGTAAGTAAAATGAATGAAAAACATCCGATGAGTGAGACTGGAAAATATAACCAATCATAGCTCAATTTCGCTATCGGGTGTTGATATTTGCTGACATTTCAGTTGGACTATTTCATTTGTCTAGCCTTTCCAGCTGAAAGTATAATATATCCGGTGATATTTTCGAATCAGATATTGAGAATCTTGACTTACCATGCTTTCTACAGCTGATAAGAATTTCTAGATTATGCTTGAATAATGTGCTCCAGCTATAATATTTTATAGGTATAGGTAGGTATATGTTAGATGGTTTTCCTTTCTCTAGGTAACATTTATGTTTTTAGAGATACAAACAATACCAATTCATCATACGTCCAAAAACAAAAAAGGATTCTTGTCTCTGGTGTATTTCCAGGCATTCTTGCTTAGTTGATCATTCTGCTTGTGGCAATCGAATTTTCTTCCAGATTCGCTGCCCGCCAATTCACGGTTCGACTAGGCGACATAGACCTGAAAAGAAACGACGAACCATCGGGCCCAGAAACATTCAAAGTGGCAGAAATCCGAGCTCACAAGCAGTTCTCCAGAGTGGGCTACTACAACGACATAGCCATCCTGAAGTTGGACAGACCAGCCAGGAAATCAAAGTACATAATTCCCCTTTGTTTGCCCCCTCCCCAACTCAGGAACGACAAGTTTGCCGGGAGGAAAACGACTGTCGTAGGATGGGGTACCACTTACTACGGGGGCAAAGAGAGTACCGTGCAGAGGCAGGCGGTGTTGCCTATTTGGAGGAACGAGGATTGCAATGAGGCCTATTTCCAGCCGATTACTGCCAACTTCATTTGCGCTGGTTATTCACAAGGAGGCACCGATGCTTGTCAGGTATGGAGTATGTTCCGGGTGACGTATTTACTAACTATAATACTGTGCAGACCCAACCTACTCTGTACAACGGTATATTTTGCAATACGAAAATGGAAATGTTCACATTTCTAACCATACTAATGTACAGCGCTGCCAGGCTCTTGATGTTATAGTATAATTTATAAATGCATTAACGCGGGTTTAGGAGTTTCTAAATCTACTAGCATATGTACATGTCGGCGTCAAACAGTGAAATCCGTCATTTTACGTATTGCCGGCAAACAGCGTAACTCTAAATTTGGTACACCGTTTGCCTAATAGTTTCAGGCATTCCCTGTAATGACGGAAGCAAGGTTCATTTAGGCCGAGTCAGCTTAGGTTGTTTAAAAGCAGTAGTCTCTTCTGTTCTCTCAAGTAATTTTATGAAAAATATATTTTCTAGGAAGAACCTGACCTATCAACAGTTTCAACAACTCTCTTTCTCCATTGAGATAATATATATAGTTACCCTTCCCTCATCTTTCGAACACTCTTGCTTTCGGTGGCCGAAAAAATTTACACTTCGTAGATCGACTTTCGGAGTATTATTTTTTCTTATCTTCAGAAGACTTTCAATTCCTACCTCTTCACACCAAAATTCTTCACTCCAAAGTCTGAACTGGAAATATACAGGGTATTATTTTAGTGTATGGCGGTTATTTGGATGTATTTAAGACAAAAAGTTCATATAAACATAGGTCTTAAAATGATTCGTCTTCAAGATACAGGGTGTGGAAGTTGGTAGTATACAGGGTGGCCCACGAGGTTTTGGCCAGTCAATATCTCGGAAACTATTTGAACTATAATTTTGAAATTTGGTGGTTTTAAACAGTGGAATGTGGTGGTCATTTTTGATATAAGAGGGTTTTATTGCGACATCGCATTTCCGATCACGTGACATTAACTTCAAAATTTCAAATGGGACACCATGTATATTATTGCATTTTCGTGAAGTCCTTTCTAATACAAATTCTACGATTCCATAATTGTCAGCGGTTTTTGGCACTACAGTTAAGATAAAGAGGTTTTTATGAACATTTCTGTATTTTTATTCAAAAAACGTGGTAGCTTAGGAAGAGAAAAAGTATCCTCGCACTTGTCAAGGGCTGTCAATCAGTATCAGTAGATTGGCTTTTTGTACAAGTAGTATCAAGACTAGTATGCCTTTACATTTTACTTACGACGAGTATGTCAATATGCTGCTTCATATACGGCGAGTGTCGAAAAAATAGTAGGCGTGCAAGTTACGACATATCTCAATAATACATTCCGTGAAAAATGGATTGGGTGAAATGGTACAATAAATTGGCCGGCTCGTTCCCCAGATATGACACCTTTAGACTTTTTCCTCTGAGGATATTTGAAAGATTTGGTTTATTCTACACAGCCTACAAATTTAGATGATTTGCAAAACAAAATCAGAGCAGCGTGCCAAACTGTTACACCTGAAATGATTAGAGCAGCATGCACTAGAAATCTTTTAACAAGATTTGAGCATTGCGTTACTGAAGATGGACATCAATTTGAGCATCAACTGTAATGCTTTTTCTACTTATTTTGTTTCGTTTCCTAATTATACTGTTGTTCTTTAATAAATTTTCCATTTTCCATTTATTTGACAGCTCATATTGTCACCGTTTCACATGAAAACCCTGACAATGATGGTATCATAGTATTTGCATTAGAAAGGTCTTCACAAAAATGCAATAATATACAGGGTGTACCATTGAAAATTTTGAAGTTGATACCACGTGATTGGAAATGCGATGTTGCAATAAAGCCCTCTTATACCAAAAATGGTCACCGCATTCCATTGTTCAAAACCACAAAAATTCAAAATTGTAGTTCAAATAGTTTTCGAGATATCGACTGGCCAAAACCTCGTGGGCCACCCTGTATATTGATTGTTATTTTTCATGATTACCCTGCCCATGATGACAAAATTTAGTCTGGTTGGTGACTGAAAAACTCTCAAAATTACAGAATAAGGGGGCCTATATAAAAATTTGTGATCAAATCAATATTTCCATATTTCCTCAGACACTAAATGACATACAAAAATTTAATAAGGGAGAAGAAAGGTGTATTTTCAATTGTTTAACCCGATGAAAATATCGAACTTGGAAAAAAGTATGATGTAGGTAACTTATTTACCATAAATAACGAAAAGGTAACCACTACGACGCCACTGGATGCATTATTTCGAATCCACTTACACCAAAAGAAGCTTCTTGACATTTTTAACAAAATCACTAAGTAACATTGAATTTGGAAACCAGAATGTTGGGTAATTAATAAAAAAAAGGTTTTTTATTGAAACTTTGACACCCTGTATCTTGAAAACGAAGCATTTCTGGATCTATGTTTATATGAACTTTTCGTCTTAGAATCACCCCTTGAAGTTTGGCCACATACTTAAATAACACCCTGTTCAAACCTTCTGTTTAGAAACTTATGAAGTGAGTTACCTGAATCTCTGAAGGAACCAATCAATCGAAGAAATAGTTACAAAATTAGCAAGAATACCCACTATCTGAGAGTCAAAAAGGTCCAGAAATGGAGAAGAAATTCTTTGGTGTCTACAGATTCAGTAATTTGCAGTGGCGGATCTACGATTTCTGGGGCCCTAAGCTCAATAATTCTTGGGGCCCCTGCCTTAATTTTTTCTCGTTCTTTTTTTTGTCACCAATTTTTAATCTATTAATACCATCGATCTAATATTCATAACAATAATACTGATTAGGATCAGATATGTACAAAATAAAAAAACTAAACCATAACGAAATTACTAGGAGAAACATACTATGATATCACTCCATATTTTCTGTATTACAGATCTGAGAATTCTTTTATTGCGCCATCATAATTCAAATTCAAATCATTCCAAAATTTTGTGTTAAAATCAAGTTCAAAGCAGTAGTTTCGCATTTTAAAACACGTCCATCATTCCTTCATCAGGGTTCGGCCTATTTCATATAGGGACTTTATTGCCATTTCCCGAACGGTTCACGTTTTGCAAACTGAAAAAAACTTTGCCGTTCCTGACATATGAAAAAAAATGAAAATCATTAATTTTAAATACTGTCTGTAGGTTAATCGAGGAGGTGGTACATTCATTATTCCAGCTTTTTTGGGTTTAAAGAATTTTCCTATCAGAGAGCCTAAAAGGAAAATTCACTAGCTTGTCAGTGACATTTTGGGGCAAATCATCTGATTTGTCCTTCCTACACGTGTATATTGAAATAATACTCTAATTTTCATTTTATAGAAACGAGGAGAGGAAATCCCAAAAAATCTGGAATAATGATCATTAATTTTGATTTTATTCAGTTGATATTTGAGGAAAACGCAACCGATTTTTTTGCATTTTGCAAAACGCCATATTGAGGAAGTTTATACTTTTCCTATCTCTCATATCGTTCAGGAAAAAGCAATGATTTTCAACATTAATGCAATGTTGCCGCTGCTGCTATATAAAATATTCACCTATTGCTCAAAAGGAAAAATATATTTTTATCATTATATTATTTATACAAACAAATGATGAGGGAAAATAGTGACGTCGGGGCCCTAAGCATATATACTAAACGTATCGGTAAATCCGCCGCTGGTAATTTGGTCAAACTCACAGTTGAATAGAGGTTTTCTCCATTTATGTATGAATGGAAGTAAAGCAGAGGCGCAATCATGCTTTCTTTCCCAAGAATTCTAGAATACTGAACACTTGTTCGAATCTTACTTTTCAGGACCTCAAGAGAATTCATTAGGCTTTCTTAATCGCATATTGTCGGGAACTGAGAAATAATATTCTATTTGGGGGGGTTGAATAATTCTTAGTTGAATTCACATACACAAATAACAGTCAAAAACCGACCAAAACATTGAAAAGTCAATAAACAAGCTTTTTTCTGTGACGGGAAAAAAGTTTGGCATTTTATGTCTGTTGGCAGGTTATAAAATGTCACTTTTCATAAATTACTTTTTTCCCGTGGGAAAAAGGTGAGTACTTTTTTCCCGGATAGATATATCTATATATATACACTGTTGATGACTACTTTTTTCCATTGTATAATGAATAATATTAATCATCTGCAAACAACGTTCGAATAGGTCCAGACATCCGAAAGACATTCGAACGAAATTTGGGTGTACGTTTCTAATTTTGACCTTGTTATTTTGGGTCTTTCAGGGGGATTCTGGGGGTCCTCTGATGATTCATTGGGATGCCAGATGGGTGCAAGTAGGAGTGGTTTCATTTGGAAACAAGTGCGGGGAACCAGGTTACCCAGGAGTTTATACAAGGGTCACCGAGTACTTAGACTGGATAGAACAAAACACTCGAACGTGAAAGTGATTTTATATTATTTATTCATTATGCTCATGTTACCAGTGATACAAAATACGTGATTAACTTTAGGTTAATTTTGTAATGTAAATAGAATGTAATATAAATTATTTTGTTAAATAAGTAAATCATTTGTGATAATAAAATTATCAAATACACATGCACACGTTTACTCTAAGAAAAACCTTATTGTCACTACTGATGTTGAAAAGGAACACTATATATTTCTACTGGTGTGAAAATGAACAAAATACTATAATAAATTATTTATTTACAGAAATACACTCAATACGATTACACAAAGAAATATAAAAAATGTCCCGCTGGATTTATACTCGATTCTAAAAAGATATATGGTAGCATGTTATCTCTGAGATCACAGCAACATTAAATGGAACACTTAAAAATTATATGTACAAGAATCTAGTGAACGGACAAAGTAAAAAATAATTCAAATTATTTTCTCATATATATCTGCTGGCAGTGATCTTTGAGTATTTACAGACTTAACTGCAAGATTTGTAGTATTGGACCCTACCTTCAAGTTTTGTAGTATGTCTGTTCATTTTCCTTATCAAATCTTGTAAAATATTTTCCAGATTTTCCAATTCCTCACCTTGACCACTATCCTCCAATCTTTGTATATCTTCTTGACTCTTAGTTACCTTCGCTACCAAAGTCAGAGCTTTCGTGAATAACTCGTTGGCTCTTTCTTTGGTAGCTTTAACATTCTCGAGTTTTTCTTTCAGTTCATTAGTTGCACTATTGTATCTATTTTGCAATACTGCTGAATCGTCGGTAGTCTTTCTGGCATTTTTCACAATATTAATGGATTCCTCAATTACTCTATTTGCAAAAATACCATTATCAGTGATGTTTCTCTGGAGATCTGTTAGCTTATCCTTCAGAACGCGAATGTGTTCATCAATTTCGTTCGTAGTACTCTGTGCTGCTTCTGTATTGTTCCCAATCTGGAAGGATAAAAAAATCGTCAAAATTTTCGATCAATCACTATTTCCAATGGATACAAACCTCATACAGTATATCTTCTACAGTTTTATAGTCATCCCAAGCCTTTTCTATAGCTTCTTCAGCTTCTACCTGAGCACCCTGGGTTTCGTTCAAAGATTTATTGACATCCTCAGCTTCCTTGAGCAATTTTGTAGCATTAGATCTGTGGAAAACATGAATCAGGCTGGTTAATATACCAGAAGGATAGTGAAAATTTCTTGTTGTCCACCATTATCGGTATTTTGAGCCAAATAGGCCAACTATTGGGAAAAAAAGGAAAGATTTCCGGGTTTCTCTACTTGGACAAATGATCATATTTAAAACTGAACACCATGGAATAATATTAGGTGAATTATGAATTAGGCACCAAAAACATAATTTAATTACTTACTTTGCATATATGGCTTGTTCTTTCAAAATGTTCACCCTAGCTAAATCACCTTTTGTAGCTTCTATGATGTAATCAGTATTTGTGAGACGATCAACAGCATTTTTGATATTCTCAGCCAATTCCATCACCTCCTCTGGTGTTTTCTGAACATTCTTCTGTAATATCTACAAAAATAAACAATCATAGTTAAAAATACAGGAACCTGTAATTTACCTATATTCACCTCCTCTGCCAATTTCTTTATATCTGCAGGTTTCGTGTTGTTTTGTCCTGAAAATTCTCGCATTTCATTTCTCATATCGGTGACTTCTTTGAGAGAATTATTAGCCTTCTTCAACTCCTCCAAAATTTTATTGAATGTTTCTTGTGCAAGTGTCCTTGTTTCATTGGTGTTTATCAATGATACCTGAAAACAAAATAACTTTCAAGCAATGTCCTTTAGAAAACATCCTTCTTCTTACATTTCTGATGAAATCATTAGCTGAGCTTTCTTTGTTTCTGAGTGCTATTTCGGTGTTATTAGCATGCTCTATTGCAGTGTTAGCTTGCTGTTTGGCTCCATTAGCGCAAGAAAGTAAGTCTCCACAGTATCCACAACCTGCTCCTCCGCAAATAGCGTCACAAGGGTCCCCATGACCATCACAAACTAAATTATTCAACTCTGGAATCTGACTATTGAGTTTCTCAAGTTTCGCCGATATATTCAGCAGCTCATTTTTGTTATCTTCTGATTGCTTTGTGTACATCTTCTCAGTATTGTTGATGAACGTTGCTGTAGCAGTGCACTGTATTTCGGCATATTCCACATCATCCTAAAACAATATTTGATTATGGTAGTAAGTACTGAACATCATCTGAATTTGTACCTTAGAATTTTCAGCCTTTTTTACTGCTCTGTCAGCTTTTTCCTTCGCATCACCAATGAGTGTTAGAGCACCCTGTACGTTCGCTTCTTGAAGTCTGGTTCCATTCTTCTCCAATTCACTAATTTTCTTCCTCAGGTTGTTCAAACTATCAACCAAACTCTTTAGTTTCAGTTCCTTGATCAATATCAGTTGCTTATTATCATCCAATTCATCATCTAGCTTATTTAGTTTCTCGTTCTCTGTTTTATTTATCCTTATTCCTAGCTGTTGCAGTTCATCTTCTATTTCTCCAACATCAACTTCATCAGTATTAGTCAACAACTGTTCGATTTCATCCAACTGGTTTTGCATTTCATCAAATTCTTTAGTGTAGGCACCAGTGGCTCCAACTTTCTTTATATCCCCAGCTCTTTCGATAATTTCCAGTGTTTGATCTGGAAAACAAAGTTTTAAGATGGAAATATATCTACCAACCGGAGATAGTTTTACTTTTAGCTTCCTGCAAAATACGGTCCCAATTATCGAAACATTCTCCACAAGGTATACAATCTGGAACTGATCCTATGTATGCTCTGTCACATCTGTCACATTTGTATCCTCCCACACCTGGTAGACATACACAGGTTCCAGTCTGCATGTTACATTGATCTGTTTTGGCACCCATATGATCACATTGGCATTCTGAAACAGAGAAATAATGATAATGAAATACTCCATCGAGATGATTGATGGACGGAGCTAGATAATAATGGCAACCTCCTCTTGCTCTAATGCAAATTTGATACCAATGCTTCATTGAAAAACATTAACAAGTGAGTGAGGTGTCATTATCACTATTTTTTCACACAAAATAATTATTGGTTCACAAGAAAATTACAACTCAGTGGAATTCCTAGTTGATGATTGAAAAATCTTCAGTACATGACTGTTTATTGATAGCTAGACGTTTTTTATTACTGAATTATTTTCATCAGTATAGGTTCAGGTTGAATGGAAGAGCTCTAATTGCGTTAATCACGTGACAAGGTCACCTTTTGATAGGAATGTACGTTAGGTTTCTTTTCTACCACCCAATAATGTAAATTATTGTAAAGCATTCGTTCCTGTCAATAAAATCTATTATTATTATTATTATCATTATATAAGTATACCTACTTCATCAAAAGACTGGTGATGCAATTCAACACCTATTTTCCACACATTCACAAGGAATTTTTTTTTCAATCTCATGAGTATTTTTCTATTCAACGAGTCAAAAGATAAGTGGGGGTTCTAGACAAATTGTATATAGGATATTTGGTCTCAGTCTCTGACTTTCTGTAACAGTGCAGATGCATTTTGTTTCGTTATCTCTGTAATTCAGGACCATACATCTGTGACCGTACATATGTAAGGACTAATTTTCGTGTTCATAACACATCGCGAGAATCCACCCCTGTTATCAACTTACCTAAGCACTGAACATTAGGATCGCCGTAGAATCTAGGCATACATTCATTGCACTGTCTTCCTCCAAAGCCAGGTTTGCATTGACATTGTCCATCGAACTGAAAAATAATAAACCTTCACTACTACTCTTCCGAATTGCCCTTCAAATACTCACTTCATTACACTGAGGACTCAGTGATCCTAGAGGATCACAAGCACAAGCTTCGCAACCTTTTCCACTAGCAATTTTCCAGTGATTTGTTATGCAAGCATCACATCTTAAACCGGACACATTTGGCAAGCAAGGGCACTGTCCACTAGAAGGATCACATGGTCCAGCTGAGCTATTGGTTCCCAGAATATGACACACGCATTCCTCACACAGCTTGTCATCGGCATATCTGAAGAATCCGGCTCTACAAATTTCACAGTGTTCCCCAGTAGTCTCATACAAACATTTAAGACATCTTCCAGTGTGTGGATCACAGTTACCGGGAGCAAGAAGGTCAACTTTATCGTTGCATTCGCAGTTCCTACAAGAACCACCAGGTTCTTCGGGGTTCCCAAAGTAATTGTCTGAACAAACATCACATCTAGCTCCTGAGTAACCTTCTTGGCACTCACAAATTACATCTTTGGTGTGAGGGTTCAGCATACATGTGTTGGCATAAGAATGGTTGGATCCAATAGGACCTGGACAAGGGCATGGTCTACAAGGAATGTCCACGTTGATTCTCGGATCGCCAAAGTAGCTGTTCACGCAGTATTCACAGTGGTCTCCCTGAGTATTATCTCTGCAATTGATACAAACACCAGTCTTTGCCTCACAAATATCGGCATGGCCATTACAATCGCATCGCTCGCAATTAGGGAACCTCCAAAAACCAGTTCGGCACTGATCACACTCTCTTCCATAGGTGTTGGCTCTGCATTTGCACTGGCCAGTAGTAGCGTTACATAAGTTGTCTAAAGAACCAATACTATTACAATCGCACGATCTGCAACCTTCCGGACTGAAATCGTATGTCGCAGGCGCGCATCTGTCACAACGTCTTCCTAATACGTTTGGTTTACATGTACAGAACCCTCCATGTGGATCACAAAGTTTACTTACTGATCCGGTCGGGTCACACTGACATGCTGAAAACAATAAATTATCCAGGGTGTTTCCAAAGTTCACCAAAATATCTCGTGAGCTGATATCCCCAAACTCATATTAATCTCCGAGAATTCTTCCTCATGGAGTGATCGACCCTGAAGATGAGCCACTGAAAAATGGTTATCAATAAATAATTCCGACACTTTGCTGGACAAAGACAAAAGTTCGAAAATTCAATAAGAGTTTTGTGTTTGATTAGATGTTTTAAGAATATTCATGGAACGGTGTTTATAAGCCCGTGAAATAAAAATTCCAAATTGAGTTGACAAGAGAACTTTGCACCTATCGAATGCCAACAAGAGTCCTTTTTCAAATTAGAATATGTTGAGATCTTCTAGAAAAAAATATAAGAAAGCTAAGAGTGATTTTCACTCTCCATCTCACTAGTTTGAATAACTACCAATTTATGATTTTTCCAGAATATTATCAGACAATGTAACCGAACTTGGAATCCCCATCAATTGTGATAGAGGAATCAGATGAAAACTGTTCTCAGTAGCCCATCTATAAGGTATGAATTTCGCAAGGAAGAATTTTCGGACTCACGTTGATATGGACTCTAATTGTTGCCTTGGGAAACAGCTCACGAAGAGATTTCGGTAGACCTAAGGAACACCCAGTATAGAAGTGTGTATAAATTTGATATAGATTATGGCCGACTTACAGAAAGCTCCATCGAAAACATATGCAGCAATGCTATTGAAATATTTCTTGCAGATTTCTGGGATATCTACATTTTTCCCGAAATACCTTGGATCAGAGCAATGGAACCTCTCATATTCTTTCCTTCTGATGTCAGCAGCTGCCGAGCCATGGAAGAACGGAATATCTTCAATCCTTGGTATCAATACAATTGAATCGATCAACACTGAAGCTGAGGGCACTTCTTTTTGGAACTCAGATCGTCTGAACTCGAGTCTAACCCTGTAAGTTTTTCCGGCTTCGAAGCAACTAGGTGGATATGATGTTACACTTCTTGCGTTTGAAGGCAACGTAACAGTCTTGATGTCATCTGCTGGATCTGCATCAGCGCATATTCCTTCTCGGTTACCTTGTGGTCGATCAACAGTTACAGTCACTTCTTCCCAGCTGTTCGGCGAAGTTGGTTCGTACCGAATTACAATATCGTAGTTCATTGTAGTCTTTATCTCATCTACTACAAATTCTAGGAAGCCTCCTTCAAAGGATTTGACAAAGCCTGTCCCAGACCAAGTGTCATCTCTGCCATCTCTGTATGGTTCTCTAATAACAACTTGACCACTAGATCTAGCTGCCTCAGCTTCGTAAAGTAAGAAGTCTAAGCTAGCTGTGAAGTACTGTTGTGTAGGTGAGTTACAACTTCTTCCAGTCATATGGTCCCTACATTTACATTGCCCAGTTATAACGTCACAAAAGTTATCTTCAGAACCACCTGGATCACATTCACAAGGTTGGCAACCATCTTTTTTGTCAGAGAGCCCCCAATATTGCGGGAGACACTGGTTACAGTCTCTACCGGTTACGTAACGTTTGCAGAAACATTCACCGGTTCCTACATTGCAACCTTGGTTGTCGATGGTTCCGAATGTATTGCAAGTACACTCTTGACAGCCATCAGGGTTCGCGTCAGTGAAATTCCAATAACCATTTTTGCAAACATCACAACGACGACCGTCAACATTTGTTTTGCAGTGACAGCTCCCGGCTACCAGATTGTTGACAGGATCGGTCACCGAGTCACATATACCGCCATCCAAAGAACCATGTGGGTCACAGTCACATGCTACGAACAAAATTAATGAAAAATTAACTACACATCTCCGGAATGTAACATTCAAGTATCTCTTTTTTGAAACTATTGTGATGTCCAATGGATGAACTTGTGTGATTTAGTATGGTTATCGAATATGCTGTACCACAGAGGAGATATAATATTTGAGATTTAGATGAGATTCGATATACTATAGAATGAGAGAGTGTGGAGTTAATGTAGAGTAGTCAAACTGAAATGTCGATGCGATATTTCAGGAAGGTGACTGTGTCTGCAGGGTGGTTTGAACTTTGAACACTTACATCGACAAACTTCTGGGTTTTGGATGTCTTTTTGGGGATCCATGTAGAAGAATGGTTTACACTGTTCACAGTTCGGTCCCATTGTATTGTGCTGGCATCCATCACACACCCCACCACTTACTCTTCCAGTTGATTCGTACAACGCAGCGTCAAAATGACAACTCGTTGCATGGTTATTGCAGTTACATCCTAATAAATAACAAGTTTAAAAAATGAGGAACATGCGGCAAAAGAGTTTACTTACTTTTACATGCGTTTGTTTGTTTTCCGATCGCAGGTCTCCATGGCAAATCGTTAAAGAAGTCTTCACATTTCTCGCAATTTCGTCCCCTAGTGTTGTGAGTACATTCACATCTCCCATGGACCATGTCAGGTTTGGGATCTATTCCTGGTAGTGGTAAACAACGATTTGCGTGGCCATAGCAAGAACACGAACCGCGAACAACCATATCAGTAATGGCATAATAATATTTTTCCTAAAAGAATCATCTATAAGAACCTTTCAACTCTGGACCTATTATAGGAGATATTACTTGAATTTCTTCCCTCCTGTCCAGATGATCGTCTCCAAGGGTATGCAGCTTTGTGAAATTTATACGCAGATTCGTGATTTTCAGTAAACCTTGAACTTGTTCAGAGTAAGGATTATCAATGGGCAAGTTAGGTGGTAAAACCCTGTAGATAATTTCACCATCAGTTGATGGTGCAACCCCGGAGTATCTAGATTCGCACACGATGTCTGTTAAATTTTTGGCAGTTCCTTCCCGAATTCCTGGGTAACTTTCAGTGCAATTATGGGCAAAGTACCTATAGACCTATTCCAAAAAAGAAATTGAATTTTGATTCAACTAATATTCTCCAAACACTTACCTGCCAAGTCTGGTTGAAGTCATATGATCTTTCTATCAACATAGCAGCTGGCCGAAAAGTTTTAAAAGTGATGATCAAATGGGTAAAATGAAATTCTGCTTCCAAATCCAACTGGATACTGACCCTTTCCTTCCCGTTTTCTGATTGCCACCATGACTTCTGACGTGTACTGCAAATCCGAAATTCCATTAGCCCTCAATCCACGTGCACCATTGATAAAAAGCCTACACTTACCCAGGAAATAGCCTATACACAATATTGCTTATATTGTGATTCAGAAATGGATTTGGTTTGGTCGCTGGTCGAGAGTCACACCAGAAACATTTTTTCCTTTCAGCGTCCAAATGGGATACTATACAGTACCTCTGTTGACCATGAAGACCACAAGTAGAGGAAGAGTAGAGCTGGCTTTCTCTACCTATCAACAAGTTGCCAGTGGCTGGGTAACAGGAGCTCTGTTCACATGGATGTAGCTTCTTAGGCTCATAACCTGAAAAATCGAAGGTACTTCTTGAAGGCTAACCGAGAGAGTAGTTATTGAAGCAGGTCATGTTAGTGTGTTACTGGTGCTTTCAGATGGGAAACCTACACCAGAAAGAGAAATTTAGAGACGTTATTACAAGGGAAAAATTATAACTTGTTCAGCAGGCTTTTAGCATCTCTCAATAAGGCTATAGAAAACCGAACACCTCAACCAAATCAACGAACCCTGGTTGTGGCTGAAGCCTTGCCGTCTAAACTTGAAGATGTCTGTCAGGGGGTGTATTTCTTGAAGACTTCTGCTATCTGGGTATGGATCATTATCTGGTAGGGGCGACTGATCACCCCTTTGTATAGTAGGTGCTAATTGAACAAAGAAAATATTGTACAATTTCTTATTGAATGAGGACATCATTGGCTCTTGCCTTGTGTCATATTCGTTAGCAAATCAGCGATACTTTTATACCAAGATTTTTTATTTGATATATACTAACCTCTGAGGGGATGGAATATCCTTTGCCTGGCTCCAATGTACTGCCCATCTATCGTTATTGCTATAAAAATACAAGAGATTACATAAATTTCAGAAACTAAATAAATCTTTGACTCACTTAAAAGTACTGGAATCAATAGCAACCAAATTGCAACGGAATGGTTGAACATTGTTGGAGGGTAGACCACCACACCTTTTTACTATTCCCTGGAAAGAAACATAGATTTTAGCATAATATGGAGGACAAACAAGAGGGAATTTAGAAATGATATAATTTATATATACCTACCGAGTATGGATAAAAAAGTATCAGATAACTCAAGTGACAGTATAAACGTTTGTTTTTAAGTTTGATTAATGTTATCCAATCTTTCAAAATAGCAGTTAGATATACTCTAACTTGCCCACACATGTGCCCATAGACAAACAATACATGTGCTTTTGAAACTTCTCCATCACGAATGATGTCATCAGCATATGTACCAGGTGGTCCATAAAAATCAGACTTCCATTTATGGTCAATATTTTCGTGTAACTGATTTCATTTTTGATAGGGTAAAACTCTTGAATAGGACGAAAAGTTCATGTTTCAACGAATAGAATAATCAATAGATTTGTAAATATTAGTTTCGAAAAAAATATATAATAGGTACTGATTCAGAAATGGAGGTGAGTACTGCACTGGTCTTGATATCATAAACTAGATCTTTTACTAGATACAGAGGTACATATGATATGGCGCCGAACGAATGCTGATTTTCTCAGAAGTTCATCTCCCATATGGGATCTCGGGACAACTTAAATCTCGGTGCTCTTCAAATATTGTAACCAAAACGTTGTTTTTGTAATAAATTTCAGTTCAATTCGGTAATCACGGAACGGGGTCAACCAAAATGAAAAACAATATAGGTGAAACAACATTTTGTATTGAGAAAATAGGCAGCAAGGTTTAGCGAAATTGATCGCCTTGTAACTGTTTTAATTCTTGTCCGATTTTGGTCAAATTCCGACCAAATCGTAGATTTATGATTCGAAATGTTTTCAAAAAAGTATGAATTTTTCGAATTTGAAGAATAACCTACATAGTCATCGATTCACAACTCGAAAAAAAAATCTAAACATTAATCTCACTCATTTCCACCTCGTTTTTTGAGCATTCATCAGCAACCTCAATTACTAAAAACAAATAAAAAGCGGACCTCCTAGATGTGGTCAATGACGAGTATGCCGTATGTGCTACTAGAACTTGAATTTAAGCATTCAACCGCCGTGGCATCGAGCTGATATCATCCCCAAGATGTTTTAAAGGTCCTGAATTATTGTAAATAAAAAATTTCAAAAATCCATACATCTCTTAGAAAAAATATGTTGACGTGAATCAAGAACCATTGTGTTGAGAAAATACGAAAAAGGACCACCCTTCATTTCACAACATGATGAAGGAGACGGTTGGAGAATGGTATTGTTAATAGAAACTAAAAAATTACATACTTTCTTAAAACACTCTCAAAAATATGATATTGACGTGAAACAAAAAGCATTGTGTAAAGAAAATACCACACTTCAATCCAAATTATAATCGAGCTGAGTTTAAGCACTCTGCATCTTTGCCACTGAGCTTTAAGAAGTTCAGGCATCGTCCACCAATATTTTAATTATTGGTGGACGATGGTTCAGGGAGAAAGAACAACTTCTGTTTTCCCTGGCCATCAGCTTTTTTTTAGTCAAGATTCAGGCTTAGACTCCGAAACATAAATCTATGATTTTGTGAAAATTTCACTAGAATCGGACACGAATGAAAAAAGTTTTTGTTGGCCGGCTTTTTTGCCGGTGAGTGTATACCTAATAGTTGGCAAGGGATGATCATTCGATGAAAATTGGTCCAGGAAAAGTAAGTACGATGTAAATAATGTGACATGAAATGTATTGGGGATAAACAAGCCAAAATATAGGTAGGATCTTGTTTCGAAAGATATTGCATTTTCGATACAATATGGATTTGTATTATTTGATGCCCAGTAGATTTTTGGAACTAATATATGTACCTACATCGAGAACCACATCAATTGATAAAAAGTACCTACACTAATTAACGAAATTTGCATTGAGGAATGGATAATATCTATCAAATTATGTGAAGTTCATTTATATCATAACAAATAATATGTCAAGAAATATAAAATGTATGATGTATATATAGAGTTCTGTTATTATCAGAAACATAATAATTATAATGCAATGAATAAGACAAATTGAATTTCATTACCTTAGAAGGATCCACCCTAGCCAAAAATAAGTTTTGCCAGTCAGTCACTCTCACCATAGATTTGAAAAAAATGTGATAAAAAACAATATTATCAAAGAATGATTATCCAGAATGACCCTTGCAGATTTCGCATACTGTGTGATTCATGGATCACCATAAATTTGTTTACTCTGCACATTTTCAACTGATTTTCACTTTCAGTGCTTTCATGTTTATTAAAGCCGATAATAATTACATTGTTGCAAAATCGAATAACGAGCTAATTCATCAGTTCAAGTAATGAAATAATCATAGTAGATTTCTCGGATGATTTATTCTGGGATTTATCAAATTTGTTGAATTAAACGAGCATCCATCAGATAATATGTTTTTCGGGACACGTCAGTGTTACATTAGTAAAAAGTGAACTGATCTTTCTAATCACTATAATCGAAAATTAATACAGACTGTTCTCAAATTTGCGAAGTCAAGGGCATAGACAATTTTTTTTATGGGGGGGGAAGGGGGGTAAAGCAAAATCAATACTTTTTTGAAGTTTCAATAACTTATTTTAATAAGCACTGCAGTACCTAAATGATAAAGTCCAGAGGTCTTCGACTTAGAATAGCCAACCAATTTAATACAGAGTCTGGAGATATTTTTATATTTCTATGAATGTGCATTGATGAAATAGGTTTAAAAATCCAGAACTCTTTATAATACAACAAAAAAATATATCAGAACAACTCATGTTCTCGAAAAATACGGCGCTGCGTGAGGTTAGCGCTCAAAATAAATTTTTCCATTTACATCTATACAATTTGCTGGAACTATTCAAAATTTCAGTCAGGAACTCTAGAACTCCATCATCAAATCTACTCGAAACTCAAAAAGATTGATTTTAAATAAAAAAACGGCGCCAACTTCACATTCGTGCAATATAAACATGAAATTTGTCAAGCATGAAAACATAATATCCCTATTGTTCAAATATCAACAAGTATCACAAAGAATATGATGAATTTGGACGTATTGTAAGAAGTATAATAGAAAAACCTGCAACGAGACCTAGAATTGATTGCAACGGTTTTTATTTGTATTAATTGGGAATGGATCCGGGTATACCTGATGAAAGTGCATACAGCGTACAGCAACATACTGACAAGTAGGTATTATTTTCCGAATCTATGTGTCTTTCAAACAATTATTATTATACCCATTTTCAAGAGAATGAGTCTGTTGAGATAATGATACTTTTTACTAACTCTGTACATATATAGAGCAGATCATGCATCCAGTTTATTATACAGACAATCAATTTTATGGAACAAGCATAATAACAACTACTAATCCAGTGGCGTGCCAGTTCCCATTTGAAAATATCAATTACATAAGTAGTACACCTATTCGCATGAAAATATCTTGAGGTATACATAGTTCGGACCGTCGTTGGAACCCGAGTTGAAACCCGTTCGAACCTTAGTTTTGGTAATTTGTTATTTCACAAAAAGTAAAGGTGAATGTGAATAACCTTGTAGGTCTAAACTTCTAAACTAACGAAATATTCGATATATTCGAAGTATCCAGAAATAACTTACCTACACAAGGTGATTTATTTGAGAATGCGGAGGAATATCCAGTGGGTTGTCTCCACCGAATGAATATTAAAATAGGGAGAATATATAGGAAAAAATTACCTACGAATATAAAAAATGAAAATGTTTTACTCTACTCTTCCCCATCCCTTTCATCACACTTGGAACCACGATCAGGCCTGATATGTGACTGATTCATCCTATGAATAGCAGAAATCATCATCATGGGCGATTTCAATGTACACAACAATGCTTGGCCCGTACACTCCAACAAAACGGATGAAGCTGGGCGACAAGCCGAAGCTTTCGCCATCACTCACGGCTTAGAGCAGCTTATCAAGGAACCCACATGAACTCCGATGTCCATAATCATTCAGCCAACACACTTGACTTATTCCTCACTGATAATTCAGCAACTAACACTTTAGTCCACTTGCCCTGCTATCAGTCATCTCTAAAGTGATGGAGAAAGCCATCAACATTGCGCTCAACTTCTTTGCCAATGGAAGTATTCCCAAGAACTTTTATAACCTCTAAAAGTTTTAAAAAATTAGGTACGCACGATGTTCTTAGAACATAATCTTTCGTGCTTTCCAAGAGATAAAAAAAGGGCGTTTCAGTCACTGCCAAAAACAGCAAATTTGATATTTTATTTTCGTGCATCTCAACACAGCACCACAGCGAATAAGAGTGGGGAGAAGTTAAAACAAAGCTTCCAATGTTGAACCATCACACTAGGCATTGTCTGTATGATTCTGCGAAGAGAAAGCTAGTCTCGAAGCTAGTATATCGACACTTTTATCACAGTATATTATCCTTTCTCGTGAAAGGATAATATACTGTGCTTCTATGGTTCTTCCCGATATTAATATCGGTTGAACGGTCCCACCGCATTGCGTCATTGCATACTAGCACCCCCTGGCACAGTTACGAAGAAAGAAACCTCAAGCAATTCTCTCGCTTTATTCTGTTGTTCGATGTTTTCAAACGTCGAATGATGTGTACACATTTGAAAATATGCATGGCGTGAAAAATAGGTATAATCATCTAGATAATCATGAAATATTGAAGGAAATCATTGATTTCATTAAACTTCCAGGGCTGATTCATCTCTGATTCAGTCGTGAGTATTTTCACTCAGAGAGGGCGAAGGCAAAAGAAATGAAAGTGTGGCAAAGATGACAAGCAATCCTCGCGCATCGACTAGTTATCCTGAGATTGTGATCTCTCTTCACAGGTTTGATTTTGGATATTATGATTGCACTCGCACTCAAATGGTAGGTTATTACACCATTTTTTTCTCACTCTCCAATAGACCACCCTGTATGTAATATCCAATAAATTTTTCTTCAACGAAGAAATATAAGTAGTTCTTTCCATGAGACTGTTGTGAACTAATTATATCGATTCTCGGAAAGAGTGGATAAGCTATCGCTCTTTGATGAAAGCATTCACACTGCATTGGCACAAATGGGCGTATTTATGAATCAGAACAATTCATAATGTTTGTCAACGGTTGTACCATAATATCCTTAAATTTATCTTTTTATTTGTTTATGTTATGATTTCACAAATGATCTCACACATGAAATTAAAGTAGAGGTACTTCCCTTGTATACGCATCCTGAATAAATACAAATAGTTATACACCTTTTTTTTTGTTCATTCAAAATCCGGTTCAATACAAACTATTCCGAAAATGTTCCCCGATGGGATTTTCCTTTCATAAATCAATGCACAATAAATTTGCAACAATAATATCATATTTTTTTATTCTTTGGTCACTTTAGCTTACAAAAAGTTGGGTATTACTAGCTATAAAATTTTTCATATTTTTTGTTTCTCAGGATTCTCTGAAGATTTGAAGATATAAATAGTTGGAATCGTATGGAATCAAGAAATGAAGGATTTTCAAGGATTCATGAATACTCATGGGATTTTCCTACAGATGGTTGAAATTTGAATTGAAATTCATCAAAATTCATGAGATTTTCCAAAGATCGTGTAATTGTCCAAAGATTATGAGCTTCAATTTGAGCTTTTCCAGCCTTCAATGATGAGATTCATCAATATTTATAGAATTTTCCAGAGATGTTTTCCAAAATTCGAATCATTATTAGTAGATTAACCACTAATTTTCCGATTTTTCCGAGATTGGCGGGGTTGGAAGATTATGAATCGATTTGACGAAAGATTCGTAGATTCGACAAAATATTTCTGTATCCCATGACGAATGAAAGATATACCGGGTGTTTCTCAAAAGTGGATCACCCTTATAACTTTTTCGTTGCTACAGATAAATAAATGAAATATTCGGTGTGCCAAGTATATATATAGATAAGCATTATTTGACGTATTCTTTTGTTTTTTGTCAATTCCGGTTTTACCAGAAATTTGCCCTTATTTTCTTATTTCCATAGAGAATAACATTATGAGTACAATGACACCCCATTTTCCACTTTTTGACATTTATCATCGTGTAATTTTCATTTTTCAATTTTCAATCTAGATTCTAGGGTGCCATGAATAAGCTAAACAGTTGATTTTGAATCAAGTTGCCAAGGAAAAATAGTTTCGATGAAGTTTTACTTTTCATTTGTGTCACAGGTTGATTCAAAATTTACAATATCGTAATCTCGATCGTAATTATATGATGTTAACTCATTTTTTTTTTCAAATAGAACAATAAGGGTGGCTTATTAGAAGAGTATTTTATTACGAACACGTTGATACCATATAATCGATAATTTGAATCCGAGTTTGAATCAATATCCCGATAGGTACCTATTTGAAATTTTTTCACATCTGGGCATTAGGTATGTGCGAGGTATATGCTACGGATTGCACCTCGAGAGTTGATAGAGAATATTGTTGATTTGGCTACAGATTAACAGAGTCCCAATAGTGAAAGGATTGTCACGAAAATATCTCACAGATTGGCGAGATTAGACAAATTCAACACAAGATTAACGGTTTGATATCCGGATGTCACAACGACAAGAGATTTTCGAAATCTCTTTAATGGAAATATTGTAGGTTATTTGAATGATTATCAAAATCGAGATCAAATTATTATATTCAAATTTGATAAGCCGACTTATATCCCTCTAATTTCAAAAACTGTTTCATAATAATATGTCGAGAATAACCATACAGAACTCGTACACAACATGGTATACAGTGAAATCACGTGAAATGTAGGCAATTTCTTGGATTAGAATAGGTTACACAAAATAACTGGATTTACGTTTCTTCATACATCGCACCCCTAACGATAAACAGAGTGAACCATTTGAAAGCGAGCCCGAGAGCGGGCCATCCTTATAATTATTTTATTTATGGAACGATTTTCACGAAAAATCGAAAATCCTTATTAGTGATTTTTTTCAGAAATAATCCGCGTACATCACTTGAATCGGCGTCCTCGAGGGCGCCTTCAGGAATAGATCTGTACCAAGTTTCATACAGCGTGTCTCATTATATCTTAGCTATCAGGAGTGCGATCTTTACCAGATTGGGGCAGGTATGAATGACCATCACTAGGATCACTTTTCCAGAGACATACATCCTGTAGGACAGTGCCGTGCGTTTTTGAAAAAATGAAAAGGAGTAATTTTTTTATGAAATCATATAAGGCATTTTTTTCTCGATTTTTTACAGGAAAACTGACCTCATAATATTGTTCTTCATGGTTGAAAACCACCATATGTGAATTTCCATATTTCTATGAAGGGAATTTTTGCAAACGTAATAATTATTCACTCGGAAATGGTGAGTTCACATATGATAGTATTTCTTGTTTTTTTCTTTCAAAACACGATTTCCTACCTACCGGAGCTATTGAACTTTCCAAAATTTGCAATTAATTTGAATTCACTATTTTCCGAGGCTTAAAATGAGCCAAATATACAAAAAAATTTAAATGAGGTGTTTTTTTTCATAATGGAGGGTCGAAATCATGAGAAACTATAATATTTGAAGTTAGTTTTCTTGCAAAAACAATGATAATATGATTTCATTTCGATAAAAGAAGCACGGCACTGTCCAACACGATGTTCGTCCCTGGAAAACTGATCATATTGATATGGCTATTCATACAGGACACGCTGTACATTCGTTAATGTAACTTGGTAGGTACATATCTATTTCAGAGGACGCCGATTCCAGTGGTGTACGCGATTTTTTTATCAAGATATCGCTAATGTGGATTCTGGATTTTTCAGCCTCTGATGAATGTGATCTAGTAGGCCTTGGTTTGAAAAAAATGGACGACGCTTAGCTCCAAAATACATCTTTTCTCCCAAAAGTAAAAATCTTACATAAATAAAAAATTACGAGGCTGGCCCGGTTTCAAATAGGTCACTCTGTATAAATCCTGCTTTCGAAGAGTGAGACCAAACTACCTCCTTTTCTCTGCAATTTTAGGAAAAGGTATATGGTATATAGATGCGATGCGAGGCTGAATGTTATGTCCAAAATACGAAATTTCATCCAGAGGATTTGATGAATTTCATATCGATACAAAAAGGTGCCTACATACCTACTCTTGATTCATATTGATCCCAGTATTAGCAATATTGATCAGATGTACCGTTTGCAACTATGTTTGCAATAAATCAATTATAATCGTATTCTTGTATTAGTAGCTTCCGATCGCATCTAAAAGATTTGGAATATCCGGGAACCATTATTAACCAATTAATTCTGTAAAATTTGTATCCCATCCATCAACTCTGTGTGGCGTTCCATCGCTGCGAAATTCTCTCGGATATTCTTAAGCAAACACATCTGTGACATGCCCAGCGACATGACATCTCTGAGATGTCGCGATAAGGCAAAACTGCGATATCACAAATGTTGCATCGCTGCGATGTACACATGTGGACTTATTTCAGAGAATTTGTCAAACATTTCATATCTAGGTTCTTGTTTGGATGAAAAAGAATACATGAATATACGTTACTCAACAAAATAATGCTGAATGCGCAAACATTCGTTACATTGCTATCAAATCTCGTATCAAACTATCCTTGGTCTGCTTACATCTCACCGACACACGACACTGCATAATTTTTTATACAAATACAAGTAACTGATCTCATTCCCATGGAGATGCGTAGGTACTAAGGATAGCGCCGCTGAGAAGACAATTGAATGTACAAGAGACCCGAGGAATCTTTTTCACGTCACATAATACATCGCTTTTCCATCACAAATAACATATCGCAATTACATTGCAAAAAAATATATCGCTGTTATATCGCATAAAACGTATTGCAGCGACGTCACATGGATGAAGCTTGAGTGGGACAAAATGACAGTCCTCTAACATCGCAACGACGTCTATGCGGCATAGAGTGCGATATCGGAAGTCACAATTCTCACATCGCTGCAATATCTCTGTAATGTAACTTCGTTTGCTGGCATTTAATCCAAAATGTTCGTCTTATGGTTATTAGCATATATATAATATATTAGTCAAAATTGTTGTTTTCTGCATATTATAGTTATTAGGTTCATCAGTGATTCTGAAATATCTTTACATAAATTCATATTATTTATTTAAAATCAAGAGGGTCCCCACTAGATCCTCGTGACAGATGTGGTTGCCTCAGTCACAAGGTTATACAGGGGGAACCTGAAATTGAGGTTATTTATTTATCAACAGGGTAAATATCTCGCCAAGATAAGTAGTTTGGCCTCGAGTTTGGCCAAATATTATTAATGTAAAAATGTGAGATAACGGAGGTACAAGCTTTTTAAGGTTTCGTACATTAAAAAAATCTAATTTGATCAATCTAACATTTATTGGAGAGAATATGATGAAAAAATCATAATAAAACGAAAATTAATAGGTTGAAAATGTATAGAGAGGTTTTTGATTAATTTTTCTGATGAAATAATGCAACTGTAGGGAATCTTATGCTGGACTAATAACTTTTTGCGTTTTTTTCAGAAAATGTAAACAACATATTTTATAGTTGGAGTCTCCTTTAAACCTCTAAATACCTGTACCTCCGTTAACTCCAATATTTTATATGAGCAAATTCTGCTAAACAACTTATTTTGGTGACCCTGTATTTGAGAAAAATGAAGAAACTAATGGGAGAATGAAGAGCAATTTGAAGATGCATTGAAAGTTTCATACTGTTCGAACATTCATTTGAATTATGTAGAATAGGTATGTCGGATTAGGTATGTTAAAGATGGAGATTATACTTGAAGCCTCAATAGCGAGTATAGCTAAGGTATTTCAATAAACCTAATGTGCCCTATTTAAGTCGGTATTTATCTCGCGGTATTTATTTATTCTATGTCATATAGGTATTCTGGTGCATCCTAGGTAAGGAAGGCCTTCGCCTGCCCCTTCAACCCATTAATTTCGTCTTCGAACTTCTGGGAACGTGACAATATAGTTGCCTACACAATAAAATACAAGGCAAGGTAAGAAGCTCAGTGAGAGGCATCTGAAGAAATAAATGCATTGTGAAGAACGGGCCATCGAAAGCCGACTGCAGAACGAAGAACGAAAAGGTTGTTTACCTCAATGTTTACCTGGCATACACACGAGCGGTACACCAAAATAACCACACATAACCATCACTATTCCCATAAACCGATGTGAAAATATCCAGCAACATCACAAATACACCGTCCACACATCGAAACAACAACTTTTTGCCCGACCCTGTAAATAGGGGGCGACGGCCTAAGCGTTTATTCTGCGCTGCGTCCGAGTTCGAAGCATACTGGGCTTATTCCTGAATCTCGGTAAACGATTGGCTGGCGGATCCCGTCGCTTCTCCTTTACTTTAGTGTTTAGTGTGCTTTAGTCGCGAAGACAAAGTAGAGCCCAAACTGGCCCAAAGCTGTACTCAAAAGGGACCTTTTAAATGGTGAGCACTGAATGACTGAGCAGTGGCGCTGGCTCGGCTAGGCATGTTATTTTTTTAACCACAGTGGCGTATCAATCGGAAGCTCTGGGGTTCTGACCACCCATATAACAAAAGCCTAGACAAAAGCATTCAATACCCTGCGAACACAGTTACATCAGAGAGATATCGCAGCGATGCAACAATTGTCACTTGCGATATCGCATTCTATGTCGCATAGACGTCGCTACGATGTCAAAGGGATGTTATTTTGTTCCACTCAAGTTTCATCCATGCGACGTCGCTGCGATAAGTTATCCTCGATATAGCGGCAATATCCTTTTTGCAATGTGATTGCGATATGTTATTTGTGATGGAAAAGCGATGTGTTTTCGCAATAAAACTACGATGTGATGCGAGATAACCTGAACAAGTTTTCTCAAATATGGTACGTGTGATGATACACCACTGACCTCTGATGACATCTAATAAAAATGATCATGCATTGTTGAAACTGGTTGGTGGTCCCTCGAGTCTCTTCTCCTTTCAATCGTCTTTTCAGCGTTGCAATCCTTAGTATCTACGCATCACCATCAGGATGAGATCAGTTACTCGTATTTGTATAAAAAATTATGTAGTGTGTGTCGGCGAGATGTAAGCGAACCAAAAATAGTTTGATAGCAATTCAACGAATATTGGCGAATTAAGTTTCACTTTGTTGAGTAACTTATATTCATGTATTCTTTTCCACCCAAAAAGAATTTCAATATCAAAATTTTGAATTTCTGAAATACGAAGTCCACATGTGTACATCGCAGCGATGCAACATTCGTGATATCGCAGTGTTGCCTCATCGCGATATCTCAGAGATGTCATGTCGCAAATGTGTCTGCTTCTGTACATCGCAGCGATGGAACATTCGTAATTTCTTATCCTACATTCATGCAGACATTAATCTCCTTAAATATTTACATTTAATTGTACAACATCCTGTATAGGCTGTTTGGATCAAGACGTATATCTGGAAAGAGGTGGTAGGTAATGAGATTTTGAACATATTTAACCGAGTATTTAACCATATATACTATTATACATTATTATACATGATGTTACAGAAAATAGTTTTTTTAAATTCTGACGAACCAAAACTTTTTTATCACATTCGAATCCAATTTCGTGTTCAATATCGATGAAATACGTATTCAACTATTAAAGAAAAGAAGATACAATCAGATAAAATGTTCGATAAAAAGATGATAGTATTTGATGTGTTTAAATATGTTCGAAATGTTCTTACCTATCACCCCCTTTCAGATATACGTCGGTGAACCAAACACCCTCTATATACAGGGTGTCCCGAAATCAGCCTGCCAAACTTCACCAGCGGCTTCTACGACCAAAAATAGGAAGACACGTTTCAATGTACATTCTAAGGCAGCTGTGGCCCCCTGAAATTGGGATCGTGAGATTCGGTACAAGAACTAAAACTATCTATGCCCTATAGTGAAAATAAAAGTATTTCAAAATTCCATTCAGGAGTGTATAATACAGGGTGGAATTAATTAAATCTTTGCTCAAACTTTTTTGCATGCATGTTTTTTGACAATTTAATCTCTTTACAGAAAAAAATATGCTCTCGTTCCTTATCGATCATATGTATCATTTTCGAGTGAAATCGATTTTAAAATTTTGTTACATCTCACATATTATACATAACGTTACCAATTTTCAAATCACAGTGGCTATAAAAAAATCAACTACTTTCTTTTCACCAAACAATTTCATAGAGGCGTGTAAAATAGGAAAATGATGGTAAAAAAATATTTAATTTTTTTGTTCATTTTTTTTCAATAGCATTCACGATTTATTGCAATGTTTTGCATAGTATTTGAGATTTTACTCGAGAATCATACATATCTGATCGATACAGAGCAAGAGCACCTCTTTTCTTGTCGAAAATTACGCATACAAAAAGTTTGAGCAATAGTTAGTGTTGTCCCACCCTGTATTATACAATCCTGAATGAAACTTAGGAAAGTTTTTTTTTCACTGCATTGAGCATAGAATGTTTATTTCTTGTCCCGGATCGCATCATTTTATGGCGTTTCAGAAATATTCAAGAAATATCATCTTCAGGAGCTACCTTTCAGGGATCCGTAGCTCCCTTAGCAGATATTTTTCGACTCACGTTCATCGAAACTTTCCTTCCTATTTTTGGTCGTAGAAGCCGCTGAAGTTTGGCAGGCTTATTTTGAGACCCCCTATATATGTATCTATGAATAGCTCGTGAACTAGAATCTTCTCCTGGTATTCGGTCCGGTAATTTCAGAACACCCTGTATATATCATCTGTCCCAATTATTCTGGCCCGAATTCCAAAATCAGATATGTATATATTGTCACTTCTGGGGACTCATGGAGCGTTGAAAAAGACCGACATGTGTCCAAAAGCTACTCAAATGAGAAATGATCCTGATTGATGATTGATGATCGAAATTAGTACCAGCGCGCTAAGGAGGTTGATGAACGAAAACTAACCTTCTGCGTATGTCCGGACAGACGATTTCGGCACAAAACGGGCCCTGGCCCTTAACTACCGAATATTCAGTTTCACACGTGTCTTTGTCCTATTCATGGGGCACTAAAAACCACTTGACACCGTACTCGTCCTCCGAACACTTATTCGGATATTTCGATTTCGGTATGTTCGAATACGGGACCCCGCGCGCAGTTTTTTCTTATCACTGTTAAGAAATTTTGGGTGGAACGATTTGAGGACAGTGACACGTTGAAGAATGATCTTCGACACTGTTATCACTCGGATTGTTGTTATGTGTTCATTCTGAAGAGAATTAAATCTAAGTTTTTTTTATTTATCAAATATGAAGTAGAATATCATGAAATCCTTTCCGACCATCAGTTGACTTCCTCCACTGGCGAGTGGCGTGGGTGATTGATAACTTCACATCCGGATTTCTGAATGGGGCATCGCGTTTTTTATTCTCTGACAAATGATTCCTTTATATGTTCTGGTAAACTATACAACCTCAGGATACTGAAAATTTTCGTCTGGAATACGTATTTTAAATGGAAATCAAGGGAATGGCTGTCCTTTCGTTTTTGAAATAATTAAAGATAATTTTTGGGATGTTTTCATCAGAAGATGTACGACACAGGCATAGGGAAAATAAACATTTTTCCGTAATTTCCACTTCCGTATTTACTAAAACAAGTTATTGTTGTTATTCAATGCTAAAACTGAGAAGTTTCTCATGAACAGAGTTTCTTGCATGATCTTCCTGCAGTTATGAGACCTGAATTTCATTTTTTTTTCTATCAACGATTTGCCTTCTGAAGAAAATGCGGATTATATTCAATCGAATTTATAGGTATAAATAATGATTAGGAAGATTAAAACGAATGGACATTTCAAAAATCTAAGAATTCTTGCCAGTTTGAACATTAGGCGAATTGAAAGTTGAATAGTTGGCATAAAAATTCTGAAATCGTGGCAGTTATTAGTTTTATCACTGCCATCCAAAATCAAAACCAATGGAGATTTGAAATAAAAATTGAAATCATATTTTTTTGTAGAAAAAGAATATTTTCAACAAATTATATTGAAAACTATAATGATTTAATACAGATCAAATTTTTATTTGTTATATTACAAAATTTAAAACATCCTGTAACAGCTCGACCTGTCAGTCATATGTTATTATGTTTATTTTTTGTTATAATATGAATTGAATGTTTATCTTGAAATATCTCGAAAAATAATGACTTTATCGCTATGAAGAAGGAGTACGATATTGACGTAGGAAGTATTTGAGAATCGAAGAATTGTGATAAAATGGCAATTTCGCCAGTGGCGTAGAATTTGGGATGAACCAGTCACTCGCCCCTGTCGTACGCCTCTGGTAGTAGCCAGAAACCTTTATTTTACATAATTCAGTAGGGTGTATAGTAGCTATCTACACTTCCCGCAAAACATGTCAATGATACGTAAATTAGTTCCAAAGTATACTATATACATATATAGGCACAAATATTTTCGAAATTTTCAAAGAAACCCTCATGTAACTCAGACAGCAGACATATTTTATCTAGGTGATTTGGGTTTAATCTTCATATTTTGAACTCAGGATTCTATATACCTACCTAGTTGAAATATTTCCAATTAATAATGATGAACCATGTATATGTTACTTATACATGTATAGGCCAAAACCAGCATTTGAATTTTCAGAATTTTCAGAAAAAATATTACCATTTTAGAACCAGAGGAGTGTCTAGTAGAAGATTCAACATTAATACCATTATTCTCGTGAAATTTCTGCTTGAACAGAAATAAATCTAAGAAGAGACATATTAGTTTATTTACTTCCTCAGTGGTATTTTTAGATATGAACCCTCTCTTAAACTTGAAGCAGACTCGGATATGTAATATTATATGGGCCATTGGCCATGCGATATTTTTAATACATAATTAAAATGTTAAGAGTTCAACCTCCGAGAATCAACATAACAGAGCATCAAAATTATTATATATTTTATGCGCAGCGATTATATATATGAATTTGTGTCACTCAGACTCATTCCTGCTACTAATTATTTTCTGACGCATGCATCTCATTGTACAACAAAGTCTGTACAAAAATCATCCAATTTCAAGTTGATTTCTCGAATTTTGTACAGAATAGGTATCGTACCAGAAAATGCATAATTAAGAATTTTTGTATACGTTGTGACTTATATGATGCACACATATACACAGGGTGTTCCGAAATTACATAGAAAGATTTTAACCATACTGATTCTGGGAATAAAAATAGTAAAAAAAGTTCATATAAACATGAGCCTAGATATGGCCTTCTGGGGAGTGCATGAAGCCATCTGAAAGAGAGCCCTAGATGATGGTTTTTGTAAACATTTTCCAAACCTTCTGTGTTGACATTACAAAATTTTGTACCAACATGTATATTACTTTTCATGCGCGATTTGGAAATGTCAAGAACTTTCCTATGCATGAAAATAATATACATGCAAAAAATTTCGTTATCTTAAAACAGAGGGTTTCGGAAATATTTACAAAAAAACATCATCATCATTTTTAATATTCCTGTTCCTAGAATCTGAGGTTGAAATCCTTCAATGTAATTTCGGGACAGCCGAAACCCTGTATAATATTACTTATTTATATAAATACTAATGAAAATACTGATAGCTTTGAATGTTAATGGACGTGGTTAGATACGTACTAAGTACGTACATACTTTGTTCTCATTCTGAAGAAGTATTTAGCTACTACTTATAATAATAGTGACAACTTTATAAGCTTATAATGTAGGATCAAAAACATACCATTGCTATGCTTAGATCATTATCGTTAGAGTATGCAACCAACAGTACGAAGATGTAGTTCTTACCACAGAAGTCACAGAACACAAAATATAGAAATTTCCATGAACTGGCAAGTGATTTGGAAGGGTAAAGGCGATGAGGCTAATGGCCAACAAAGTCAAGATAGGAAACAGTGAAGGAAGGGGAAGAAGTTACAAATAGAATAACCTAAATTTAGTGATAGTCTCTAAGGTCTCAATTCTCAAGTTGAGAGATTGTTAGATTTGAATGACTTGATTGTTTCTCAGGAATTGGAAAGTCATGTTACCGAGACGTTCAATAGTTTCTTTAGGTAATTTGTTCCGCTTTTCCTAATTGGAAATTTTCAGCAGTATTGTTTCAGGTCATGTTATCTCTAAAAAACTATCTACAAATGCTACTAAACCAAAAACAGGTGTTATCATGGTGAATATGGGGGGCCCTGAAAGAGTTGACCAGGTTCATGATTATTTGCACAAAATAATGACTGACAGAGACATGATACAATTGCCTATAGCACAGGAGTAAGTTTTCAGGTTCTAATAACTGTAGTAGAGGATATTGAAATATTGTGAATTTTGTACCTATTAGTCGTTTAGGTGCGTGGATAGCAAAACGTAGAACTCCTGAAGTTCAGAAAAAGTATGCAGAAATAGGTGGTGGCTCTCCAATTTTGAAGTGGACCAAATTACAAGGAAAACTCATGTGTGAAATGTTGGACAATCAGTCACCAGAAACTGGCCCCCATAAACCATATGTTGCATTTAGATATGTTGAACCATTTGCACAAGATGCATTTGCAGAAGTAGAAAAGTAAGTTATTTCTATATGATATACCTTCACCTGGAGTGATTGACCCTTAATTTCAGGGATGGTATTGAACATGCCATAATATTCTCACAATATCCCCAATATAGCTGTGCAACATCTGGTTCCAGTTTCAATGAAATATACAGATTGTTCAAGAGAAGGTAATTATTAGAAGAAATTGTATAAGTAAAAATACTCTCAAGACTATTCAAGACTATTGATTTCAGAGCTCCTCCTAATGGAATGAAATTGACTGTAATTGATAGGTGGCCAACTCACCCATTGCTGGCTAAATGTTTTGCAGATAATATAAGAAAAGAATTGGAACAAATTCCTGAGAACAAAAGAAGAGATGCAATAATTTTATTCTCTGCCCATTCTCTACCACTAAAGGTGAAATTTAGGACAAGCAATCTTGTACTGATTGGTTTGGTATACATTATTGCCTGAGAATTTCAGATTCCCAGAGTGACCTTATCCCAATGCATCAACTTGATGCCTAAAAATTTCACAAATGACTCTATCAAACCTTTCCAGCCATAGCTGAGAAGTTTTGGAAGGTCATGAGCGGAATTGAAGCAGCAAGCTGGAGTATATCAATCAGGGGATATTTCCAGGAAAAATAGTATGACTATTTTATGATCGAATCAGACAACTGATAATAGAGACATCTTTGCTTCCAAAATTGAATACTGATTATCACTGAAAGACCAGATTTGCTGTCCACATATGATCAATTCTGTTTTGTATTGGGAGAGCAAGTCTGATAATTTTTAGTGAATGATAAATATCACTGTAATACAGGAGAAACCATAAAAATGGTCCATTCTGATTGGTTCTTGCATTGCCAGTCTCTTCAATATTCATATGCATACAGTGTTTTCCAAAGGTTGGTGCAAAGTGAGTCTCATAGTTATACAGGAGAGGAAGCTCATTTGGATTGCTTCGGGCCAAACATACATCTATATTATAAAGTATTATTGTTCTTGAGTTATTTGATAATTTTAATTCCTTATGAAGGTTTCACATTCCATTGTTGTGATATTTGTGTGCAAATGTGGAGAAATTGGAAATCTTAACAAAACTCAAAAACCTCTCACATCAGACTTTGCATCAACCTTTGGAACATCCTGTATATTGATAATAACTTCCAATGTTTTAGGCTGTCAACAGAGGTGATGCTTACCCTTCTGAGGTTGGTGCAACTGTCCATCAGGTGATGCAGGAGTTGAACTTCTCTCATCCATACCAGCTAGTTTGGCAGTCCAAGGTTGGACCTTTACCATGGTTAGGACCTATGACAGATGAAGCTATCAAAGGTTATGTCAAACAAGGAAAGAAGACAATGATTGTGGTGCCTATTGCATTTGTGAATGAACATATTGAGACACTACATGAACTGGATATTGAATACTGCAAAGATTTGGCAAAAGAGGTAGAAAAAATGAGCAATAAGAGCATTGTTTTGTGAACTAAAGGGACATTTGTTTTCAGGTTGGTGTAGAAATTATTAGAAGAGTTTCTGCTCCAAATGATCATCCCCTGTTTATACAAGCACTTGCTGATATTGTGAAGTCTCATATCAAAAATAAAGTGCCAGTTTCAGCGAAATTTCTGAACAGATGCCCCCATTGTACAAATGCAAACTGTATTAATAGCAAAAAATGGTATTCTGAAGTGTGTTCCTTTTAACAGAAAAAGTTTCACTATTAGTAAATTGTTTTGTCATGGAATCTTATGTTCAAAATGTTTGTTATGATTAATTTAATATTGGTTGAGGAGACTAGGGTCCAGAGTATTTGATTTTGTTGAATTTTATAAGAGATTGTATGTGAATGTTCTATGTGAGTTCATTTAATGTCATTATTCATAATCAAATTTGAAATATGGAGAAAATTTTAACCATGAACATCATCCTATTGACTTTCTGACATGATTACATGTTCTCCATATTGATTGTTTTTTTTAATTTCCAATAAAAGCTTTATTACAGAATTTGATGTTTTACTTGAATTAAAAATTCTAAATTCAACAATGGACCAAAACAACACATATGATCCAGGTTACAATAGAGTTCTCAATAATTTGAAATTTGAACCAGTAAAATATTTAACCAGATACAACAGATCCAATCTGTTCAGTTATTTTGACAATAAAATAGTTTTCATCATGATTGCAACAAATTTGTGAAAAATTTTAGAAGGGTATGACATACTTTAACAAGACTTAATTAATCATGAGTTTAATCACTTCTGAAACATTACCTTCTCGCTCCTTCAAAATAGAACTTTGTAGTTAGTTCAACCGTTAACTGATAGATGCCGCCATATTACTTGAAAGACAATCAATAAAATGAAAATGGAACATTTTGTTTTCATTGATTATTCAGTAGGAACAGATTTTTTTCAAAAAGTAAGAGCTCCTCTATCGTTTTTCGTTCGATTTGAACCGCCAAGTGTTACCAATAACTATATAGAAATCTCTCGGATTATATTTACTGCCCTATATATAGTATATTCACCAAACTGCCTACACCTACTTTTTGATCTTGAAAGGGAATTCCACAGAGGAAAAATAAAAGCATATATACAGTGAAGTTATACCTAAGTAGGCAACTATCTCTTGTAGACCTTTAGGGTCACTCATAGAATAGAAATCATGATGCATTCTGTACATAAAATTCATATATAATTGAAAGTTTATTGCTTTTATTCTTACTCATGTTGTTATCCATATGGTAATCATGATATATCTATTCAATTCAAATGATTAGTAACCCAGGAAGCAATGAAAGTGAAATTGAAGAAAGTACATTTCTACCATATATAAATTTTGCATAAGAATAAGTCATGGGTACCAATGCTGTATTATCTTTTTACCTCGGAGGGTCTATAATAATTATGGGTTTTGTATATTGGATTTTCATAACATATTATTCTTCTTTCAATTGAAATTATTCGGCTGAAGTTTCAATTATTATAAGGTTGTTATATAATTCATTGATACCTTTTATACCTATCTTCCTACCAATAATTATACAGGGTGATTCTAAATTTGATGTAACTATTTCGTCTTATTGTTGGGATTATTTAAAATTGTGACTAAAATAACAAACCAAATCTTCCGAAAATAGGCATGCCCCTGTCATTTTAGACACTTATTCATTTTCTTCTTGCGAAATTTTATGTTTTGAGATAGAAACTCTGACGACTGAACAAGATGATTTTGTGGGCCATACAAAAATGTTATAATTCGGGCTCTTGCATTTTTCCATACAACTAACCGTTTGCCAGAAAATCGTGATTAACGAAAGGAGAAGTCACGACATCGTTTTCGAACGCAATGGGTTAAACGCTTGCATACGGAGGTGATCGTATGTCGCATGTCGGAACGCATTTGAGATTGCTATTTCAGAGGCGTGCAGTACTGGAATACTTGCATTATATTCTCTTTTTTAGCCAACCTACAGTGGCTGCAGCTCGGAGGGGGGAGGCATTTTAGGGCATATGTTTATAAGAAGAAAAAGTCTTGTTTCTATCCCAACAATACGTCCTTGAAATATTTACATCGAATTTATAATAATGAAGTACCTAGGTAAGTATACCTATACAGGGTGTTTCAGAGTTATGGTGACAGCAAAATATGAAAAAAAAAATTCATATGAACATGGGTCCGAAAATGCTTCGTTTCTGAGATATAGGGTTTCCGAGTTTGAAAAAAAAAGTTTTTCATTATTAAATATTTCGCAGAATTTGAAGATCCTATACGTTCTAGGGAGCGTATTGAATTTCAGGTGTTCTTCTTCTTTGTTTTCATAAATGATAATGTGCAATACATTTTGGATGATATCTAAGCATTTTTATGTTTAGTTATGGAGTTCAGAGATATGCCAAGGTATGGTATTGTCCGTTTTTCTAGTAGGTTTACCTGATTACTTGGGAAGAATCAGAAAAAGAAACCGGGTGACCTATTTCTACAAAAAATGATGCCGACTTATGCTCGATGGAACGCCCCTGGATATTCTGAATCAAATATAATTATTATAATTGGTCCACTGAATGTCTAATAATTGTGTAAATGAACCATACAAATATTAAAAAACTCACTTTTTATCAAACTTGGACAGCTTATATCTCGAAAACGAAGCATTTTTGGATCCATGTTCATGAAAACTTTTCTTTATATCTTGTCGAGTATAATCTCCTCTGGCCTTCTGTCACCAAAACTCGTTATTTAACACCCTGTATGCAATGAAATTTCTCCTAATAGAAATCTACACTTCTGATGGATAAAGGGTCAAATAATTCCATACGATTGCAGCCTCTACCTATAAGGAATTGGGGAATTGGTTTTCACGATTGTTTTCAATTTTTCACAGTTATTTGCATAACTTGGTACCTACAGTATGACCCACTTCTAATGGAAACACCCCTGTATCTTACATAATCGTTGGGTAAGGATCCTGAAATTTGTTGGAGCGAGAGATATACCAAAAATGCACTATATGACCAAGTGGAGTCATCTCCAGTGATATACACTGCTCGCCAACAGCCATGGAACGACCCCAATTTCCGGAAAATGATATTAGGAGTCAAAATAGGTTGAAAATCACTTCGGATTCGGAATCTCTAACTATTCATAGTTTTCCTAGGAAATTTTCCTTTCAGATAAATTAAATTTTGTCTCACTTCTCATGGAAGCACCCCCGTATCTCACGTAATTGTTGAGCTAGGGTTCTGAAATTTGCAGAAGGAAGAGAGAGTCCAGAGATAAAGTCAATTACGTAAGGTATGGGGGTGCTTCCGTAAAAAGTGCGACAAAATTTAATTTTTCAGAATTGAAAATTTCCCAGGAAAAATATGGATAGTTAGTGAATTGGGCGTCCTGATTCCGAATCTGAAGTGATTTTCGACCTATTTTGACTCCTAATATCATTTTCCGGAAATCGGGATGATTCCATGGCTGTTGGCGAGCAGTGTATATCACTGGAGATGACCCCACTTGGTCATAGAGTGCATTTTTTGTATATCTCTCGCTTCAGCAAATTTCAGGATCCTTACCAAACGATTACGTAAGATACAGGGGTGTTTCCATTAGAAGTGGGTCACACTGTATATAAATTATTCCATTACTCAAAATTTATGATTCGTTATAATCTTCTAGAAAATTCTTGAATTTTCCACCTTCTATATATATATCTCAACTGTACAATGTGATTGTTGTATAAGTATGAAAGTGTTTATTCCTGTGGTAGGATTTCATTGAATATTTATACCATTCTGAGAATATATATAATTGTGGTGTCCCGATTCAAATACCAGATACCTATAATCTTGAATTGCTTCTTATTATTTCAATATGTTGTCCGATAGAAGAGCGAGAATAATAAAAATAAAAATATTGCCAGTAATTGCTATGAGTAATAGATAATTAGGTATCTATCGAGGTATCTATCTATACAATACATATCATTTGATAAATGACTCAGATATGAGATTCTCCAATGAATATGCATGGATGAATGTTCAAAATCGAGCTTTGTTTAGGTAGAATTTTCCTCAGAATTTTCCATATTTTCCTTTAGGTTGTAATAATTGAGGATTAGGTTAAATCATAGATAAATAATAAAGAAACCATCAGTAAAGAATTACCATTAACTTGTGGACTATAGTACTTGAATAAATAAATAATTAAATAAATAAACAAATGAATTAATGAATAAATATATAAATGCATGAATAAATAAATGAATGAATAGGTAGATAAATAGTATTTTTAAATACTAATCATGATGATGAAGGATGGAACAACCCCTGTGATATATTATGCATGCTGTACCTACACATTCATTAAAATCTCCTTCAAAAGGTTTGCTCTTTTAGTAGTTTTAGAATCTTTTCAATCGATACCTATCGATGTCTGCATATGAAGGCAATGAAGGATTTATAGTAAGTTTATACCGAGGTTTATACCAAAGACAAAAAGAAAGATCATTTCGCTAATTTACTGCTGACAATTTTTTAAAGAGGCAGCAGAGCGCACGTCTGCGCGAATGGTTCTTTCAAGTTACAGTCAAGTTACAGCCAATACAGCTCGGTTAGGTAGAGAAAATTACCAACGAATAATATAATATAACATACCGCGGCGCGCCACCGCGCGTTCTGTGTTGCTTTATCCACGAAGGAGGTCGGTTTAGTTACACTGTTGACAGATGTGAGCTCGCGTACGATTCTAACCTCAAAATCGCGAATGTTTTTCACAAGTTTCTGTACTTTATGGCAAGAATGGTCAATAAACTGACATGGAACTCTAGCAGTATCGTTTCTATTTATATTATTCTGTTAATTTTTGTTATTTATAGTGCTTGTGGACATAGAATTTGCAGTCATGTGCATCCCAAACATCATGAGGTTAGTTCTTGCACCTTGCACTTTATTTGTAAGATTGTATGGCATTTGTTGGGTGTAACAGTAACTATCCCTGTAATAATATTCAAAGTTTCATTATAGCGAATTCATATTAGTTAACAGCGTATTATTTCAATGAACGATGACAGTCATTCATTTCAATTTATGATTTGATTACATACCGTCTATTTAATTTAAATGTTTTTTTCCGTTTTTGAATTGGCGTAGGTCGCATAACTCGCATATAAAGTTTTGACAATTATTGGTAATAGCAACAAGAACCAAGCTACTCACCCAACTTCCCACCTATGCCAGGAAGGAAGGAAAGTAACTATACTACTACTACTATTAGCAGACTGCAGAGTGCAGAGATTATACCTATTAGTATCTACCTTTAAATCAATTGAATGTACTATACCTGCCTGATCAAAATTCCCCCTCATATATTTTAGTAGGTATCTACCTTTAAATGTACCTGCCTGATCAAAATTCTCCCTCTTCTATTTTGCCAATTGAAGAACTATGTTTTTGATACAAATTGAAGAATTATGTTTTTCACCTATTGTGCACCTATAACTTCTATGACTTTTTTTGCTATTGCATCATCACCTTCACAATAACAATCACCAATCACAACCAAAACAACTGGACTTATTTTTGGAGCCATTTGTTGCCATTTCGGCCGGCCGGACGTACGCATACCAATAGAATTTTGTCACTATTTTTCAGAAGTCCAAAGGTTGGGAACACTTTTAGTGCCATATATAAATAAGGAATACTTATAATCTGAAGCCTGCATCCAAAGGATTATGCATTTTCTTGCACTATTTACAAGAATCAAGATTGAAAGGGGAAAACTTTCGTGGAGTTTTGTTAAAACGTTGAGGTTGCAATATAAATTCTTGTTGCACAGTATATTGTTCAAGAGAATACAAATAAGGAAACATCTTTGAGGGTTCAGACATTTCACATTCAATTCTTAATTAATATCATATAGGTATGTACGAGGGTATGTATAAACCGAGGTATAAACACCCTCATGATTATTAATTGTTCATTGTTAATTCCTAATTGTTAGTTGAATTGAATTTATAAACCTAGTAGGTATAACAACCCGATGACAACTACTTAGTTATATTCATTGACATAGGAATTAAACAGTTCAAACTATGCAAATTTTTCATCTTGCAGGGCCGGATTTACGCGCAGAAGAAGGAACATTTTCATCTCGGCTCTGCCTAACATAATGTCAACTTGAAATTAGAGTGGAGTCTTTAATCTATGTAGTGGTTGAATATGTTATAGAAATGAATGTCGATAAGTCTGGGCGATTTTATTATTTTTACAGTTTCAAAGAAAATGAGGATTGCCCGAGGAGTTGAAATACAATATACCCGAGACAATACATCAGGTGTAGGCGGGTGTACGTGATAACGTGATAGCTTCCTGTGTGTGAATAATATTATACTCGGTTCTCGGTTTCAAAATACCTAATATTTCTCACGTTCATTTTTGCTCGGTTATAGAGTCCGTTTGATATTTGTAAGAATTCAACTCGGAATTTAATATGCTTCAGCTTCGTTTTCCGTTTCTAGCAAGAGATCATAACTAAAAAGTCCCTGAGTACCTACATTAATAAAACAATCGAGCCCAGTAGCGTTAGGGCTGAAGAAACAACATTTCGGAATGTAATGCAATGGAGAAATTCAGGCTGATGCTGAATTCTTGTGATGTTTCTTTCTGCTTTAGTCCCTTCACTCCACTTTGAGGAATTCCCTCGGGAGTTCCAGTCCCTTCACGAAAATAATTCGAAATCAAATAGAAGCTGTAGCAAAACATCTACCAGATTTCTAATAAATAATAATAAACTGATTGCTTTGACTTCAACAAAAGCCATATCCGATCCATAAAATGAGTTTTACTCTGATAATCTCTCTTTGGTGGTTTCCTACATCTTAGATGAAAAAATATCATTAAAAGTGTGTGTTTAGATCTATGTTTACCTAAAACCTCGCCCAAAATGATATATTATGTTTATGAAGCTAGGCAACAACATGCGTTCTTGGTCCCTATGTTTGAGAAGGTCTTCATTCACTACTTATATATATACATTTGCGTATCGCCTGTGCAATCGGTAAAGATTGATGTTATATATGATCTGCCAAAATAGTAACTATTTGAATATTTCTGGTTGGATTGATACTGATAAGAGTGATAAGCAAGTAACATTGTTTCAATGATTGAGATGTTTCCGGATGTTTCAGTCAAGGTCCGGAATTATGATTAAAAGTTGTTTTGTTAGAAAAATTCTGGCATCCAAGAAGTGAATTCTAATATATTCTAATATCTTGAATTCAAATGAGGTTTGAAGCGACATCTGTGACACCAGTTAACGCTTCTGTAAATTCCCATCAAGGTTGATTGATTTCAATGCTCTATTCAACACAATCATTGCTCTTCCATTCTTGACATACTTTTTGACCATATACATATTATAATATTCCTATTCGCGAAAAGGACGGTACCTCTACTGCTGGCGAATTTTGAAGTCGAATCACTCTGTAGCTACATAGGTACAGTCAGATGCAATGAACATGTCGCACATGGACGTTGATAGCACGTCTATTCACTAAGAGTGCTAACATCATCAGACCGCGACATTTCTTTTGCATCTGACTATACAGGGTCTTACAAAAACGTTCAAATGAGCAGACCTGGAGTTATTTGTTTTGGCATTCAGAATCTATTACTGAAATATGAAAATAAAGCATAGTGAACATAAATTTTTTTTCGTGAACTTGTATTTTTTAAATGGAACACCCTGTATTCTATTTTCCTGATTTTAAATACATACTACAGCTGTAGAACGCCAGAAATCGGCTTCTGGCGTTCTACACTTGCCTTAGATCTATATAAATATATAAATATAAATATTTTTGTTTAGTTGTGATGATTCATTATCTAATCTCTTGATATGCCTGAGATGCAAAATGATGTAATCGAATCCAAAATAAGTTTATCTGTGATGACATTAATTGTATTTCTATCGTTCTCGAGAGGTGTTACTTACACGCTACGGTCCATAGAAGCCTATTTAACGCCCTTGATACATAAATAACTATTATTTTCAGATATGTGATGTTTTCCGCCCAATAAAGTTTCATGAATTTAGTTATTTTCATCGAATAATCAATAATTAATATTCATTCAGCCTTTTTCAGTATGAGTAAACTGACGACGCTGTAAACAAACTTGACACTGATAGTTAATACCAGTCAAAAATTTGAATTGATAGCAAATAAACAATACAAATTCTTATGAAAAAATTTCACATTTGTCCTATTTGATTGAACATTTATATGTGTATATATACTGTCTGATGGTTATAAGCATCATTTTCTGAAAATTTTGTTTCGCATAACAGTTTGATAATAATCGTCTTTATTACTTTTGAATAGCAAATAATATAAAAACTATGGGTAGATGATGATTTTCAGAAGCAAGGGGCGGAGTTCATTTCAGTTTCTGGAAGACTCCGTCCACTAAATTGCTCTATCACATGTGGGAACAACAAAGGGAGAAATTACAAAAAAGATAAAATAGTATCATATGAATGTGTTATTGATTTGTATTAAACAGATGTGAAAATATATTCGTTTTGTATTTATGAAACACTGCTGATTTTAATGGATGTGGAATATTATTGAAAATATGGCATATCTGCTAACTGAAGCATCTTCGGAAAAGTTCTGTTTAGGAGACAGTGTTCCTCTAAACCTAATATTCACATTGTGAACGTCCGTACGGAAAACATTTTTTTTATGAAGATAGGAAGGTTTTTTACTGATGATGCTTCTACGAAAGAGCTTAGCGGTATGATGAAGCCTCCTGTTTTCCATTGTCAGCCAATAGCATGTGTTAATTTCTAAGAGATTCTTTGGCACTTCTTATTTTTTGTTCACCTAGACAAATTCTTCAGAAATCTCTCAATCTTCAGTATATCTCTAATCATAAAAATCCTTGACAAATCTTGAAAATCTCGCAGATATTTGGGAAATCCTAGGAATCTTGAGGAATATTCAGGAATCTCTCAATCTTCGCATAAACCTCACAAATCTTTAGAAAATCTCTAGAAATCTTAGGAAATCTTGGAAATCTTGGGAACCTTAAGGATTACTATAAATCCTCGTACAAATCTCATCAAAAATGCTTCGAATCTCACAATACCCAAACTGGCGAGCAATCTGGTGTACCATCAACCCTGTGATGAAAGAGTCCCTACTGTTAAGGGGAATAGGCAAATTCCAATCTAAGAAAAAATGACAGCCAAATTCGGTCCCGCCGTAAAAAAATTAGAGGACGGAAGATCTCGAGAAAGATCTATACTTTTTATCTGTATACAAGTCCACCCGAAGTCCACCATAGATTTCTAGACTTTCAGATTCACCCTGTATATGGCGAGAGCACAGGATGTCGAAGTTTCAGGCCTTTTAGAATTTGTATCGCCGGATTGAGTCCAGAAATCGGGTTATCATTTCGAAAACACCATAGGGAATCCCCTCGGGAATCCCAATTATGTAGGGAGGATATAGAGAGAAAAGGTAGGTATTGGAATTTGTTTCTATTTTTGGAGATAACAAGTTCTTGGGAATTCTTCACATCCTCAGGCAAAGAATTTCAAAGCTGTTTCGGAAGTCCCCATGATTGGACCAGAGTTTTTTATTCATAATCGCAAATTAACGAAAATTGGAGAAATATTCATACTTCATGAATAACGCCATGGATGATACTTACATAGATTGATAAATAAATATTGAAATCTATATATGTTTTTACAATGGAAGTGCAACAGTATCTTCACAAATAATTTCCTCAAAATGAAGTGGCGTTTATAAAAATTGTTCCACAATATTAAGATATAGTCTCGAAGATAGTTTTCATCGTGATTTCATTCTATCTAAAAGTGTGAACGATGACATTACTACATAATTTTTTCAAATGTATCATTCCGAACTGATGACTGTTCAACAGTTCGCCAAAGAATTATGATACGGGTTATATTCATTATTTGTTGACGCAAAAGATTTATACATCCGATACGACATGTGCAGTAGAAGAAAATATTTCTGAGAATTCTGGAATATTATGAGTTTTAAACAATTCAGATCACGTAGGTGAATTTGACCTAGTTTCATAATAGGAATATACTCGTATATATACTCCTACTCTCCACAATCCTTAAGTGATACTTGGTATGCAGATGGTACTATCCTCGGTACTATTCAATGGCACCTAATAAATGATATGCAAAAACTTTCATTGATAAAAGTGCGGTATTTGTTTTTCATTTATGCGAAACGAGCCGTACGCATCAAAAAGTAGATTATAGCTTTTCTATTTCTCTATATTACCATATAGTTTTCACCTCCATCTGATGAGAATTTCAAAACCATGCAAATATAGTGTACCCGAATAAGTATTTATAAATATAACATTTCTCAATACCTATAACCTGTTGATTTATTTTGCAATAATGTCTTTGGGTTGTTGTTTGTGTGTTTAAGTCATATCTCAAATAAATAAAGTATTCCAATGCCCTCATTTCATTTGTATACCTGGTATCTAGTACATCATTATCAATTGACAAAATGACAATCAGTTGATTGATTAAATTAAAAAATTTTCAATTACTCACATTTTGAGAAAGTTCATCTTCTTCCTCATCTTAATTGAAGGAATGGGTCTTATGAATACGCATATAGCCAGGAAAGTAGTTGTTTTCTATTGAATAAACTGAAAAAGAGTAAATATTCTCATCACATAGAGAATGCGAATTCTCAATGTATTGCTTTATATAAATATATATCCATTTTTGTATGTTCATAATTTATCTGAGAATATTCCTTTTCAACACTTTCATACCTAATCAGGGGGTTCAAACTTGAACGATGGAAACTTGTGATTTTTATAGACCTCTAATCGCAGATTCGTAATATAGAGTCTCAATTCAGAATTTCTTTCCACGCCCTGTATGATGAATGTCAATTTATCATACACCCAAAAGTAATAACTTTACCTTTATGAGCCTGTTGAATTTGAGTTGAAAATATTGTCTAAAACAGATGAAAATCTACCTATATATGATTTTTCTACCAAGGGATGGTAGAATCACATATACAAATGAGTATGATTCTTCAAGTGAATCGTCAAAATAATAAACTAGATTAGTTCTCAATTTGTGTAAAAACTGTCAAAGGTGGTTTTTTTGCCCGCATATACAGTGTGTTTTCGGATAAATGGTACAATATTCGTGAGGTGATTCTTTGTGAATTTTCATGGAAAAAAGTTCCTATAAACTTTTATCGAAAAATGCTTTCTAAGGGAGGGACTTCAAATAGGATGTATACACCCTGAGGCCGGATTTTCCTCAATATTTCCGAAACCGTTCATAAAAAATCATAAAATCAGCTACATGGCATGATGCTAATGCTGAACCAGAAATAGAGCTTCTTATCTTATCTTATTCAGAGACGTAACGTACTGGATGAATTGAGGGTAACAATTCAATTTTATATGGTGTTTCTTTCCACATTCTCATCTCAGAAAATGATGAATGAAAGTTTTTTACGTGAAAAGGGTAGTCCTAATTCAAATCGATAGGGCAAGTAAGTTGTTTTTGAAAAAATCAAAATTTTGTATATGGAGATAATGTGGGTATCGGTGTGATAAATTGCAAGTTTCTTGGAATGATTAGTCCTATTTTTAGATTCTTGAAAAATTTTGACGTAAATGTTAAAAATAAATCGTCATTAGACAATAGTTGTTTTGACTCGCAATAACTTCAGTATGATACGTCTCTGACGAAAACTCTGTAATTTTGAGCTCAGAATCTTCTTAGGCGTTGAAAGTTCATGCAGTGTACCAAATTTCAATATTTCGGTGTAAGCGTTATCTTTTCATGTGAACCACCTCCAAGTATCATATTTTGTTATCAGAACGTGAAAAAAAGAGACATGAAAAATGGGACTGTTAACAACTCCAGAATGATGCTATCAAAGTTTTTAAATTCTTAGTTAGAATTTTGATTCAACATCAGATGTACCAAATTACATATTTTTTGGATAAACGGTTTCGAAAATTGTGAGGAAAAATCGTTTCAGGTTGCCCTATTTTGAGGAGCGGAGCACCTTTATATAGGAAGCATTCTACAATTATTTATAAACACCTTCCGAAATTGTACCAATGTTAAGGAAACACCCACAATATATTTATATAAATATTGGGATTCTGAGGCCCGTGTTCCTCTCCTGACTCAAGGGCTGGATCCGCCCTTGTAACCTGTCAACTGTCTTGATATTCATGAATACCTATACTATTGTTAGAAAATTGGGGCGTCTATATTGAGCAACATCAGATTTTGTATCCACGATTTTGTTTTTTGGTAATCATCACAAGCTACTACCTGTATCGAAAAAAAAAACAAAGAAACGACGACCGGTTTCGCATTGGCTTTCTCGGTCTACAGCAAACAACCTGTCCGTAGTTAAGAAATATAAAGTGATATCCCGTTTTTTCAGTGAATCTGAGTATATAAAAGACAAAATCTCCAAATCAAATGCAAGAGAAATCGGCCACTTATATATATAAGGGCAAGAATTGGGAAATCAATATCGTCATTCTGGAAAGCTGGGATTATAAGATATATAGCGAGATATATAGGCATTTTTTATGTTCGGGTATAAATATATGCCTACATAAAAATAGTTATTTATTATACAAGGGAAACAGTTATAGATTTTAGCTCGAGCTATATAAACTACTATTTTTCCCGTGTATAATATACTATTTTCTTCTGCGACAGGAAAAGGAACGAATCAATATTGAGAAGATATCTAATCAGAAAATTATCGACGTGAAATTCTAAGTTTTCAACAGGAATTACACCTGCGTTGCAGGCATCTTTTTGCATCAGGTATCTTTATAATTCTTTTGAAGTAATCAAATATCAAATATCTGTCAGTCTAATTCGGTGATTTCATGTGAGCTTAGTGGTTTTTTTAGTAATTTACGTGATCACAAAATGGAATGAAAGATAAAAGGACTACCTATATAAATAATCAAATTTCAATATTCAAATCCATACCACACATCTGACATATATCTCCCTATCTTTTTAAAACTAAAACGAATATCAAATTCGCAAAAACAAATTTGATTTCACCTTCATACCAAATTGAAAACTCCTGTACCAGTCAAGAATAGATCGAATATTATTTATGAAATTCCTTGCATAATGATTGTAATCTAATATACATTGGTCAAACTTGTAGAATGTTCAGAGACAGAATCACTTCACACAAAAGTGATTGTAGAAAGAATTTAAAATCATGTAGCCTGACTGAACACTTTATAGATGAAGATCACAGAATGAATAACGGCTATTTCTTGAAATGGTACATATCAATGAAAATGACGAAACGATGAACAAAAGAACATATAAAGATAATAAATCAAGTCGTCCTCCTTAAATGATCTATATTTTATTTTCGATCTACAATAACATATAATATCTCACATTTTATATATAAGTATTTCTCCCACTCTGTATTCAACATCTCCAAATTAGTTAACCATCATATGACATTTTTTGTCAAATCATTTAATTTTATTTATACACATAATATTTATATCCAGATCCGATGTTTGGCTGCTGAACCCCTTATGTGGGAACAATATTCTAGAACAGGCCGTGTCTGTTCATGAGAGGCTGTTGAGGTGTAAAGTAAACCTTCGTGATGGACCCGACATGATTATCCCATGAAAGAATATTGCTGATGGAAATACCGAGCATAGATATATTGATATAGATATATGCGGGGATGGTGGTACCAGACATTGTTATATCAGACATACTGAGTTCTGCCTTTCTAGAGAAAACACAGGCTTGAGTTTTGATGGCGTTGAATTCAACTAGGTTGTTGGTTCCCCAGACTGTTTTTAGCAAGATCTTCATTGACAGCGTTGACCTGCCTGTGCCGTCAGTTCTTAGTTTCCTGGGAAGAAATGGGAATTCTGGAAGAGAACGCAGTATGGAGAGTCCAAAGTAATTATTTGCATTCACGACAGTAAAGCATGATTTTCAATGCAATCTTAGTATTCATTCGACTCGCTAAAAATAAATTTCCAAGAACTGCAAGTCTGTCAAGATAAAAAATATTTGTATGCTAATATTTTATTTTGACCACGATCCTCAGCATCCTGGATAAACATATTAATAAAATTATCTTGTGTTGTGTTGCAATAGGTAATGTATTTTTATTTACTAACTGAATCGAAAGTAGGCGTATGCGTCAACTCACTCCTAGAGGAAAAGAGGAAAAAATATTACCTTCCGTGGGAGGTAAAATATATTGGCTCTAGCTCGGGTTCCAGGGGGCTTTGTGGATGTACCCTATAGCCTTGTAATCCGAATATTCAGCTTCTTCATCACTATTATGAAATAGCAATTTTATATTCCAATAGTTGTACCCCTTCGAATTGATACCTACCCATGACTTTATGTAGACTGAATATGATGGCATCTTATATATGTCCAAAAATGTCCCTGATTTGATTGTGATTTCCTCATTGAATATGGACAATTCATTATTTCATAACAATATATTATGAATAGACAGTATTGAAATGAATTCTCGCATAAAAATCCTATTAACTTTTGCAATTCTGGAATAATTTTATAATTTTTTTTTACAATGCATTATTTGATAACAATATAGTACCCACTCCCAAAGCACTTCACGTATCCTGGGTATATGCATAATTTCCTTTCCACTACGATAACAAAAAATGAGACCCCACAAATTATGAAAGCATATTCAGACATTTGAATAAAATTAAAAACCTCTATTGATTTAGACACACCTGGAACTCACTAATCTCAAGTTACAATATCTTAACTCAAACACAGCTCTGATAGATATCTTTGATCCTTTGAATGTAAATAGCTATTTTCTGGAGAGCATATTTTTTTTGAAAATTATCATATACAGGATAACTATTTTGACGATTATCAAATATATACCTAATACGCGTTTGCAGAGAAATACATAGCAAGTCATTACTTTATTTTAAAAATTTTTTTAATCTTCTGGAATTAGCAACATCTCGGAGATATGAGGGGAGACGACAAGTTTCAGCTGTTCTTATATGCCATCAATTTATTATTTTCAAATCAACTTCGTGTTCAACAACTGTATCCAAAAATTTCAATGTCGCGGTAAGCTGGAGTTCATGCATATAAAGGTATAGATATTGAGTGGTCAGTGATGATTGAATTCTGTGATCACAGGACCTGTGATATTTGTGAGGCTGAGACGGGCTGAGCCACAGAGCCCACGCACTGAAGTCACAGCACACACAGATTGATAAATTCAGCAAATTATTATTATTATTATTATTATATTATTAATTGAACGGTACTATTTATACAACTTCAACAACGAAACTTCAATAGCAGTTATGGAGCTCTAAATTATACGACTGCTTTTCACGTTCTGTTTGATTTTCATCAGTAACTCTAGCTTAGCATTTGTCTTATGTGTCCGCAGATATTAGGTACTTTCTTGAAAATTCTTGTAACGAAATCTAATTTCCTTTTTTGTACGACGGAGACCGCGAGTTAAATTCATAGTATTGAGTATTGACCTGATTCAAGAAGTTTCATTTTCATTACCACAATGTCCAGATGTGTTTTCTCCGAGACATTTTTCTTTAAAAATGTAAACGTATAATAATTAGAAACGAAAACACCTATCTGGGATTCGATTTCTCTCACCTGCTGTGACCTTTTCCTGTGAATATTACCGTCAAAATATTGCATAGAGACAGAATGGACTGAAATACCTGTTAGACTTGTTCTTGAATAATCGAATTTCCGTAAGTACCTACATAGCAGGCAAAATCACGTTGTAGTACCTACTTCATGTCAATGTAACAATGTATAATGAAGCGGTTATGTAATGGTACATTACGCCAACAATTAATAATGGAAAATGCGAATGGCTGCTATAAAAATAATACAGCCACTGTATCCAATATGTCTCAATAAAAGTTGAAATGAATCATTTCCCGCTAGAATTCTTAAGGGGAATGACTCACTATACTAACGGTCCTATGCGGTCCTATATTCAGTATCAGAATTATGTTCAGTTCAAAGCGATCAAGACTGATATCTCATTGGATCGAGACATTGATATTAGTTTCTGTTCTTTCGAGAGTGATGGGAAATCAAATAGCCAGAGAAACTTGCCAGTAAAGGGACTTCAACAGTTATAATCGTAGGACCACAGCCCTATTGTGTTATTTTCATCAGCAGTGTCATATTCGAAAAAATTATGAACTGAAAAGTTAGTTAATTTTGGACCAGAAAAGATCGATTGCATGTATCTGAGTGAGCACAATATTCACGTACATTAATGGACATTCGGAAGTTTAAAATATTGCAGGCTAACACTAAGAACTTCGGTTTGGAGGAGGAAGAAGAAGAGGTAGTTTCTGTGAAAAAGACTATGAAACATCTAAACACATCATATTCCTGAAGTGACTGACTGAACTCAATGCCACCAAATATCTTTGAATTGCTACAGCAAAGCACGCAGTATATCTTTCCTATAACCCTTATGTTTGATGTTTGATTGTAGACGCAAATTCATTCTAGCTCACCTGAAAACACGATTGTTTGATTTCAATAGAATTACTCTTAAAATCAACAGAAGGAGGTCGAATAGTAGGAACCCCTTAATAATATTTCAACATAACTGAAGACTATTAAGAGCTTTATATCGTATAGTTTCGGTGATAGGAATCTTACTGTTACATAAGATTGGTTCTTATTAATGCTCTTTCATTCAAGCATCTAACTTTCTTCGGCTGTGAAGTTCAATGACAACTGAATCTGAGGATGTCTCAATTAGAATGGGATTGTAATTAAATTGTATACAATTTACAGTGGTAACTAGTAACGCCTCTAGTAAAAGTATACCTATAAAACTTGTGTGTATTGACGAGATCCAATAAGACACTTGAGAACACATTTGCAGATGAACTTCGTAAGGTCAACATCTCTGCTTTTAGATAAATTATTACTACCTTTCATTTCATTGGTGAAGGCTTGTATAACCTTTCTCATCGAGGTTTATTATTCCACAAACCATACACGGACGAAGAGTTCTTTTATTATATTATGAACCCGCGTACACCTATGTTTGGTATTATATTATTGAATTGCACTGTATTGTATGCATAAGGGGTGAATACACTGCGACCTAAAAGATCTATTGTGCCCCCTTCTTTCCCTTAACCAATGAGGTTGTTCTCCATAGCTATATATAGCAATTTCTCTAGTCCTATATCCTTCAGAAATTTCAGGATATGAGATTTTTTTTGTCGAGGTGGTTGAAATCCTTTATGGATATCTTTTGGGTCTAATCCCTCATTTGATAGTGTGGGAGTCCCCTGACTCCACTAAACACTCCACCCCGTTGAAGGCTCGTCTGACTGATGTCTCCGACGACACTTAGGCCTAGTGGCCCATTGAATCTCACCTACATGACGTTATAAATTTTACCATATACGACTCATGGTGATCATTAAGGACCCTTTTTGTTCAGGTTTCTGAAGATTACTCTTCCGATCCCTGTTCTCGTCTACGAAGAAGGCCAAAAGTTTTCCTTCACCTACGAGTGATGGGGGAAGGGGTTGGTCCAGCCCTGTGGTTATCCCTCCACAGGGCTAAGGCTGTTTACTCCGAGATGTCGCCCTGTTTCTCAGAGGCCCCGTTAGCGACACTATACCTCGGTGCCATTCTTCCATCGCCACGGGTTCCCACAGCTTGGATTAGGTTGCCATAAACTCGTTAACAAGTCCTTGGCCACCTAGACAGATATCAGCGAATCGAACCATCCTCACCACAGATGTCCACAAATAATTGTCCCATCTGGCCCTGAGATAGCAAAGATGGTCCCAAAATGCTTCCTATGTCGAGCAGCCGCGGTCTGTCCTCCCCACACCACTTGATGATGAGGTTGGGGTTGGAGGGGAAGAGGAAAAGACAAGTTGAAGTTTGGTGAATATCCGGCTAGGGTACCTCGGGTTCACCATCTCCGTACCTTCAAGTTGTGAGCCCCTGAGGGTAGGATAGCTCCTCCTCCTCTATGTGTGCTCCTACGTTTCTTGCCCTTGGGTTCTGTAGAGTGACACATTCCGTGAGTATATGGATATAGAGGTTTCCTCCTCGTCTCCACAGAACCTGCATTCATCTTTCACTTGAGTCGAGCTACCTAAGATGCCCTTTCATTCGACAGTGCCCTGTTAATACACGGAGGTTATTTTTGCTTAGGCTGACATATGCGTTCGATTTTTTGTGCTTATAACTGTGAGCATCATAAGTGTTAACTCGTTACTGGGAACTTGTTTGGAAAATCGCCGTGACACATCGATTTTTGATTTTAACAACCTACATTCTGGTATGAATAGTTTACCCTTAATTTTATCCCCTACTGGAGGAAAGCAACATATCCGAAAAATTTAAATAGCATGGGGTGTTGAGTGATAGCTCATTTGGAAGGGGGTCTATTTAAGCATGCAAAGAAAATAAGTCATATTATATTGTTTCAGAATAACGAAAATTGAGGTTAGTAAGGGATGAAACTAGAGGTAAACTATTTATACAAAAATTCACATTGTAAAAATAAAAAATCGACTTGTCATGGCGATTTTCCTAACAATAGTCCAGTAACGAGTAAGATATAGATACTCACTGCATATGTACCTGCATATGTACCCAGTACTCTCTTAGACTGTCTGAGACATTGAAGATTCTCACAGATCTCTAATCCCTGTTGAGCTTCTTTTCTAATTTCTTCTGATATAGTACTGCTCATATACGATATGTCTATCTATGGTGCTGCTGCTGATCCCGCAGAAGGGTTCTGGCCCCACGAAGGGTGTTTGACCTTCTTTCCCAGCGAGTTTGTCCGCTATTTCATTTTCCTCTATTCTAGAATGTCCCGAAACCCATAGAAGGTTGTGTGTATTTCTGTAGGCTAGCCCGCTTAGTTTTTCCCGACATCCCAAACAATTTTACCTAACCTAACCTAACCATCATAGAGCTCAGCGCTGCTGCTTTACTATCAGACATGATAATGATATCTCGTCTTTCATATATAGCTTTTTTCTAAATATGTTTGGTAATCGAGAATCGAGGCAATTTTAGCACTCATCCAGAATATGAGAAAAATATTTCCTGCTAATAATTACTTTTTATTTATATTTTGTAGTGCTGTGATTATTATTATTATTTTGAATTTGGAACCATTCACTATATATTCTTCAGGCCAACACAGTGCTCAGATTTACAATTTCTCAGACTGTTCGACTCAGATCTACAATTTCTTTGCTATAGCAAATAAACGACCCCGTAAAGGGAAGAACGTCAGGAATTTATTCAGGAATTTCTTTTTAATAATTAAATATGCGCTTTTACGTACATATTTGACATTATGAAATAATGCATAAGGATGCCATAAACCTTTTATATCAACGGTATTTTCTTATTCTTCTCTTATGTCTCTTGGGAATAGCTGGGACAAAAAAGCTTTCTTTTGGATGACTCGCTACGAATCCTGAGAAGTGCTGTCTTTTTTACAGACGAATTCTCCTGGAGGTAATTTTTCAGAGGGCCTTTATTTCTCTCAGTACATGACATAACGATTATGCACGCAAAAAGCTGATGAGTGTCGTTTTCAACTTTTTCGTCATAGTGGAAGTGCTGCAAATTGTTTTTCTCTCCTTATCCATATTGTTAGAAGGAAAATAATTGCGTTTAGTTTCACAAATATATTTCAATCAGTAATAAACATCGGTACCATTCAAGAACGCTAGCTCTTGATGACGTGTACACCAATAAGCACCAATAGTGGCATATTTCTCAACAACCAATGAGAGCATAACCACATTGCAAGAATTCATATCCACCGTAGGGATCTAGTGAGATACATACAATACATAAGTCGTATTCTACCGGGTGGTCCATTTGAGACTATCCAACTCGATATCTCTCAGAAAAATGATTTTCCAAAAAAAAAAAAATGATTCGTCGATTTTTATTTGGAGGGGGACATCGTTTGACTCAAAATGAATAATCCATATTTCTACCCTCTACTCCTCAGAACAACCCCCTCGATAATTAGAATAGGGATTAAGGATCGTGTTATACATTATTGCAAAGGTAATTCAATTCTGACACTAGCAGTGTAAAGTTTTTTGAATTCCAACAAGGCGTTCTCGAGATATTCGAGTTCAAATGGTATGTTTTCAATTGTCTTTAAATTAATGTATGGAATGGATTTTTTTTTCTTTTATTTTTCGCAATTCCATACCTCGTTGGTCCCAGCACTGGGACCAAACGCCCCATAAGTCGAAACTTGTGCGGGGTTAGGTATACATACACACATGGGTATCCACAACAAATGTTCAAAATGACATTCATTGACCCCAAGTTACTCCTTGGAATGAAATCGTTGGGTGCCAAGTCCGGGAAACGTGCTGTCCATTTTATTGGTCTTCTACGACCTATCCACTTGTTCGGGAAATTTTGGGATAGTCATTCTCTCACGGACTTCGAAGATGATGAATAGAAATCTGTTGGCAGAGGTGAGAGAATGGCTACCCCAAATTTCCCAAACAAATGGATCGGTCGTAGAGGACCAATAAAATGGCCAGCATGCTCGCCGGACATGGCACCCAATGATCTTATACTTTGTGGTCATTCGGAATCCATTGTTTATAAAACGAGATCTACTTATCTGGATGATAAGGAAAAAAGAATAAGAGTTTTTTTTCTTGGAAGCTGGTCCTGTCACCGGCTACACCTCAGCCTTTTTGTGCATTCCAGTTTATTTTACAGCACCCATTCCGTAGCTCTTTTTCCCTGGACCAGTCTGTATAGGTTCTTCACCAGTTGGCTGTTGTATTCTTCGAGAGTCAGCCTAGGCTGCCCGAATATTTCTTGTCTTTTGCGATCCAATGCCTCGCCACAGAATACTCAACAATCATTCTATTAATGAGTGTTTGGCCGTTTCTGTCCCTTTACCGCATTGTCTGCAGAGAAGTTCTCCATTGTACAGTCCCATTTTATTCAGGTGTCCTCTCGTTGGACTGTGACCAGTGAGAAGTCCCGTTATTGTTCTGACTTGGTTCCTACTCATTTCGAGTAGTTCTTCAGATTTATTTTTTGACGGTTCTTCAATGAATACTTTCCCCGAGGGGCGAATCGCTAATGAAGTCTGGTGTACACGTTGATGAAGTCTCGATGAAGTCACTGAAGTCATGATGAAGTCAGTGAAGTCACGATGAAGTCACTGAAGTCTCGATGAAGTCAGTGAAGTCTCGATGAAATCAGTGAATTCATGATGAAGTCAGTGAAGTCATGATGAAGTCAGTGAAGTCTCGTTACTGAAAATCGTAATATAAATACGTACCAGGTTTGTCTGAATTTCAAGAAGAATAATATCATATATCATATTAGGAAAATATGCGTTATCAATACTATACAGTCGATCATTAGTTCAAACAACGAACGCCAAAATAGGTCGAATAGGGTAAACAAATCGTGTAGTCGCAAATTTTTGTACAGTGGTAGAGGGAAGTGTCATGAACAATTTACTTGAAGTCCTGACCCATAGGGGATGAGCAGGGCGGTAGGGGAGCGTTTGAACGTCATTTTTTCAAGTTGTTCTTGAATAATTCGAAAATCGCAACCTCTAGTGGAAAATTGAATTATACAAAATTGAACAACATAAAATGTCCTATAAAAAAGTTTTCATTCGTGTTTTGTCTAGAATGAATAGTTTACAATGGATGAAAATATCGAGAAGTAACAAAAATAGAGTTTATGGGTATGAAATCAATGTTCAATGTCTCACTATTTCCTGGCGTTTCATGAAATGAATACCTATGGGCTAAGTGAGTTTTTCACTTGAATAAGAGGTTATCTATAAACAATAACTGAGTTTTCGTATAAAGAGTTGTTCGACCTATTTCAAGGTTGAAGACGAAATAATGTGCTGACGGGACTTGTCGATTTCGTTTGACTGGTATTGCTAGTGATTGAATGATAGAACAGATTCCTGCGAAACATTTCCCTTGCAAGTATGAAAGTTGGAGGTTTCGACTCGAGAACAAAAAACAGTAACGGGATGGATCGCTCATCCCAGTGACAACGAATGATCCAGTAGCACCTGAAGCGATACTGAACAGAATCTTTTGCCGATGTTCAACTGAATGTAGGGGACAATATGAAAAGCTGAAATTTCATGCTCCACTGTGTGCAGCATGTGCCACCGTTGCTAGATATGGAAAATGTGGACGAAGATGATGATTATAATTGTCAATTATTAAAACGTATACATTCAATATGTTTGTTTTCAAGGAATAATGTATTTGTTTCTGTTATCAGCCACGTTGAACACGAATTCCATGATGTGAGACATTGAACATGAATTTCAAACTCTATTTTTGATACTTCTCAATTTTTTCTCTTCCTCAGGAACTATTCATTGTAGACGAAATATTAAAAGAGACGTTTTCATAGGCAATTCCATGTTGTTCAATTTTGTATACCTCCATTTTTTCGCTAGAGTTTGCGATTGTCGAATTATTCAAGAACAACTTGAGAAAATTACCTTCAAACGTTCCACTACTGCCTAGCTCATCCCCTAGGGGTCAGGACTTTTAGTATGTTGTTCATAGCACTTTTCTTTATCACTCTACAGAAATTCACGACTACACGATTTTTTCCCCTATTTTTTTCCCCTATTTTTTGTTCGTTCAATGAACTAGATAATGACGTCACTTCTCAACGTAATATCTCAATGAAAATCTTGAGAAGTATCAAGTAGTCTGTGGAATACCAAGAAATACATGTTCCAAGAAGTACGAATAAAGTCACTGAAGTCTCGATGAAGTCAGTGAAGTCTTGATGAAGTCAGTGAAGTCACGATGAATTCACTGAAGTCTCGATGAAGTCAGTGAAGTCATGATGAAGTCAGTGAAGTCATGATGAAGTCAGTGAAGTCTCGATGAAGTCAGTGAAGTCTTAGGAGAATGTGAAGTCAGGTGTACAAATTTTCGTCTGCGGTTCGCCCCTCGACTTTCCCGTAGCGCATGTGAGGGGCTTCACTCCATCGCTCCTTATGTTTTCGCTTGATCCAGTCCCGTATTTGGCCTCGGGTAGCTGTTTTTGTAACCCCGAGTACGGGTTCTGGGCCAATGTATGGAGTTGATGAGCCGGTTCTTGCCAGTTCATCAGCTTTTTCGTTCCCTACGATGCCGCAATGTCCTGAAACCCATAACAGGGTGATTTTGTTATAATCTGACAGGGCATTGAGTTCTTCTCTGCATTCCCGTACCAGCCTGGATGTCACTTTCGGGTTCGTGAGAGCTTTCAGCAGGCTATTGCTTCATATTTTGATCCGTGCATTGCGCACTTGTTCTTATACATTGCAAGATTGCGTACATTTCCACTTGAAATACGGAAGTGTTTATTCCCAGTGAGAAGCTCATTTGGGAGTTTCTCCCTTCACTGTAAATTCCAGCACCAGAGCCTTCCTTGGTCATGGACCCGTCTGTGTACCAGATCTTTTTTTCCAGTTTTGCCCTTGATGTTGTCATCTGTCCATTCCCTTCGATCTTGCATGATCACCTCGAAGTTCATGTTGAAGCAGTATATTGGGGTAGTGTGGTCCGTTGGTTTCATTTCAAGAATGTTTCCTCCCACTATTTCCTTTATTTTGTTGTGTCCCCATCTATTGCTCGTGTTTTGTAGCCTTAGATGTCCCATTCTAGCCTCTTCCATGATAACTATGTCTATCGGGGGGAGGTTTAGTAGTGCTTCCATGGCTGCTGTTGGTGTTGTTTTGATAGCTCCCGTTATGCTGAGGCATGCAAGTCTTTGTACCTTGCTCAACTCAGCCGCGGCTATTTTTTGGTTTATCTTTGTCCACCATACCAAAGATGCGTATGTGATCATGGGTTTCACCACAATGTTGTATGTCCAATACATCATTTTGGGGTTAGAATGCCAGGCAATAACCAGAGAAACATTTCAAATGTGCGAAAGCAATTTGCAAATAGATTCTACTACTGTCTGTGGGAGTCAATCGAGGCATACCATGTGAACTCGAATATCTCTAGAACTGTTGGATTTGAAACAAGTTTGCACTGCTGGTGTCAGAATTAAATTACCTTTGCAATGATGAATAACACGACCCTTATTCCCTATTCAAATTATTGGTTGGGTTGCTCTGGGGAGTAGAGGGTTGAAGTATGGAATGATGATGTTGCGTCAAACGCTGTTCCCCTTCCTTATAAAAATCGACGTGTTTCGTTATTTTTTTGTAAACTCATTTTTCTCAGAGATATCGAGGATCTTGAATGGACAACCCGGTATATAGTTGCATTGGAAGCATGAATATAATGAAATATCGTGAATTTCAATGGATATTTAAAACATGTACTGATCTCTCAGGAGTATTCCACTTGAAGAAGCTACTGTGTTAGCGAATCATGTTGTGCTATTGAGAATTTTGCATAAATCTCACCTTCTGTGAAGTTCTTTACATTCGCTATACAGGCTGTTATTAAAGTATGTGATCAAATTTCAAGGGGTGATTATTTGAGTGATTCTAAAACGAGAAGTTCATAGGTCTGGAAATGCAATGTTTTGTGAAGTTACATAATATATAAAGTTATTGAACATCGTTGTTGGGATTTGCCAAAGGATATGTTGGGAATTTGTTCGTGTTCAACAAGCGAGATATTATATTTCAAGTTCTATCACAAACTTGTTTCGCTAATTTGCTATATAGTGCTCTGATTCCCAACTGAATAAAGTTTTAATTGATTCAACAATAATTAATGGAATGTACCTGTAGGCAGTGGTAGTCCAAGATTCCATATTTTGTGAATGCTACATTTTTTTGGGATAAACGTGATGATAAGAATAAGAAGTAACGAGTTGTAACGACTGATAATCCAGGAATTGATTGAACACTTAATTTGATTTCTTGTTCTGTTTCTTCAATAAATCAGTCTCAGTTATTGATATGTTCAATCGTGAATTTATTATCGGAAAAAACGCAACCAAAAATTGAAAATGGACATGTCTCAGCGTTTTTCCAATAAAACAAAATACTGAATCTCAAATGACTCTGTTTCAACCCACACAGCCTCACTGCTTCCAAAATTCCACTATAATTATGTAAGCAATCAATAATATTGACTCGAATCAATCTACCTATTAGAAATCTTAAGATGATCACCGTTGTGACTAGTGTCCAATGTTCATACTGCTTTCACTCATATTCCTCATTATATGATTAACTCACGCTCAAGTGTATGTTTATATATACTTCCTATTCACGAATTTGTGAATTTACATATATCATTCTAGGTTTCCTTGAGATAAAGGATGAATACACGTTGGTATTCGTTGCTGCATATAATCAGAGCTGGACTTTATTGTTACAGGTGCTGCACACGAAAATTGAGTCAGAACATGTGATGAAGAAGAGGAATGCTGATCAGTCATTGAGAATACTCCTGTTCTATGACCAAAGTGTATACAGGTATGTGCAAACTAGGAAAAGATTATGTGTTATGTATGTGTTACTAGGGATTACTAACAAATTCTGTGTCGAATCTCACAACCCATCTTAACTGGATGTATTTGCATTATTTAGATAGCCATTCTGTTTTTCTCATTTCATACTATACATTTCACACTATATATTTTAATATAGGAAACTGTAGAATTCAAACACACTTTCTGTTGTACAACGTCTTTATTCGTTCACTACTCAACAGTAAGTGCCGCATTCTACATCAACGAGATCATTACCTTATGTCCGATGATTCTTGCATACACTAGAGAAACCATGTGAAGAATTGATAGATCTTGAATTTTTGAGGTTTTTCAATTGATTTTAACAAATTGTTCCTGTATATAGCCCCTTATTTCAACCTATCTTCTGTGTGAAAGAGAGAGAAGAGAAGAGGTGTATATACCCATCCTTTTTCTATCAATTCATTGTATTCATCCTACTTTCTGTGAGGAAATCGATTTTTTGATGTTCTTTCAATCAAATGCGCTTCCCTTAAAAGATGTAAAGAATGTGTTTACATAGGCACTGTATGCACTTTTCAAATCAACAAAAAATGTATAGGGTGAACCTGGAAAAAATGAAGTTGAAGGTTTTCAGGGATAGTTTGATAGAACTTGACTTTCACACAATGCCTTCAATGTCATTTGGGTTTGACAAAGTAATTTTGTTATTTCTTTTTCTAAGCAGCATAGATATTGGCTGTATGAAATGATCTGGGACACCCGGTATAGTCAGCAAATCAACGTGAAGAATTGATTGATTAGGTTTTTTTTTAGGTTTTTTCAAGCGTTTTTTGCCAATTGCTCTCTCATTTCAATCTATCTTTTGTGAAAAAATCAAAGGTGAAGAATTGATTCGTTCTGATTTTTTGAGGTTCTTTCAATCATATTTTCCCAATTGCTTTCCTCCTATACCAATAAAATCAAGGTGTTGAGGTTAAAATTAATTTCATGACACATTTATCACTTCTGTTTCATTTTGATTGTGTCATTGGAGCATATGAAATGTATGGTAACAAAAAAGACATTATATTTGATGAGTCACTTCATGTAAATGTACGATGTTTTGTCATTGAATACTAATAATTGATACAGAGTTGCATAGTGCATATTGTATTTGTGCACACCTTGCGTTTCTTTTATCTTATGACCTGAAATGTTATTGCGAGTGCGGTTATGAAAACCAATACATATTTCACAAATGCCTTCAATAACGACACAGATTCGTGATTACTGAAACTTAATGTTCGAGCGTTTTCTTTTCAGAATTGAAACACTAGGAATGAATAAATAAAGGATGATAACTATTGGCGCCCAACCCTATCTCAGATCCTCAGTTGTCAGCAATATCCACATGGATTTGAAACTTCAAACTCCAACACAAACTAACGACAAGCGAACTTTTAGTGCCTATGAATCATAAATTATACGTATAAAATTTGTCGAAAACTTTGTTATCATTCCAAGATAATGAGGGTGTATGTTCTACGCAAATTAAATAAAAGTTTAGTAGAAGTCAACTTTTCGAGTTTCTTTCAAAATTATGGATTTTTCATGTCCCCTCAATGCTAATGTTAGTGAATTCTTATTGTATGAAGTCATCAGTCAATATTATGATATAGTGATTTTGTTGCATTTCATATTCCATTTTCAGCAGCATTACCAATTTTAAATTTCAAATATCGATTATTTTGAAGAAAACATCTTTTTTTTTTCCAGATTGGATGAAGAAAGATTCAAGTTAATCAACGTAAGTATGATAATTTCACGATATTTCTAACGTCATGAGGACATGCAGTTGTTTCTTCTTATTCTTTTCAATTTTTCGTATAGAAATTTCTATTCTCAATTCATTAATTTTTTTATATTCAAAATAATTCTTGAATTCATTCATTCTGAGTCATCAAGTCATCAAGTCATCAAGTCATCAAGTCATCAAGTCATCAATTCATCAATTCATCAATTCATCAATTCATCAATACATTAATTCATTAATTCATTAATTCATTAATTCATTAATTCATTAATTCATTGATTCATTAATTCATTAATTCATTAATTCATTGATTCATTGATTCATTAATTCATTAATTCATTAATTCATTAATTCATTAATTCATTAATTCATTAATTCATTTATTCATTAATTCATTAATTCATCAATTCATCAATTCATCAATTCATCAATTCATCAATTCATCAATTCATCAATTCATCAATCCATTAATTCATTAATTCAATCATTGATGCATTCATTAATCTATGAAGAGATGCAATACAGAACAAGTTCTCTGCCTTTGTAAAAAACCCGTATTCATCCGTAAAAAAGCAGCAGAACAAAAAATGAAAATGAATAATTTTACAGGGTGTATGGTTCACCCACGTATATCAGGTAGGAGGTGGTAGGTAATGTGTTTTTGAACATATTCATTCATGGTACTGGGTTGTGGACTCACGACTATCCACCCTCGATAACTCTCGAAATAATGATTTTACATAAAAACAACGAAACACGTCGATTTTCATTTGGTTGGGGGACACCATTTGACGAAAAGCAGATAATATATACTTCCACCCTCTACTCCCCAGAGCAAACCTCTCTATAATTTGAATATGGAAAAAGGGTTATGTTATTCATCATTGCAAAGGTAATTAAATTCTGACACTAGTTTCTTGAATTGCAACACGCCGTTCTCGAGATGTTCGAGTTCAAATGTTATCAATTGTTAGTAAATGTACGAAATGAATCGAATGGTTATTCACAAACAAGTTCAAACTAACCACCATTGACCTCCAGACAGTTATTGCCAGGCATTCAATCCTTTTGCTTTTCTCCAAACTGTCCAGATTAGTTAATAACTGATTTTAAATGACCCCAAACAAATAAATCGTTGGGTGCCAAGTCCGGCGAGCGTGCTAGCCATTCTATTGGTCCTCTACGACCTATCCATTTGTTTGGGAAATTTTGGGATAGTCATTTTTTCACCTGTAATACGAAATGGGGTGGCCCACTATCTATCTATCTTGTTGAATTATCGAAGTCCATGAGAGAATGGCTATCCCTAAAATTTCCCAAACAAATTGATTGGTCGTAGAGGACCAATAGAATGGCTCGTCGGACTTGGCACCCAACGATTTTTTCATTTGGGGTAATTTCAAATCCGTTTTTAACAGAATCTACTGATTTGGACAGTTTGGAAAATATAATAAGGATTGAATGCCAGGCAATAACATTTAACATTTTCAAACCTGCATGAGAAATTTGCAAATAGACTCCACCACTGTCTGCATGGGCGTCAATGGAGCTCATTTTGAACATTTTCGTGAATAACACATTCATTTATTCACTAACAATTGGAAAAAATATTATAACTCGAATATCTTGAGAACGGCTTGTTGCAATTCAAAAAACTTTGCATTGCTAGTGTTAGAAGAAATAACATAATCCTCATTCCCTATTCATACTCTGGGGAGAAGAGGGTATAGTATATATTATATATTATAAGTATATATTATCTGTATCATGATCAAGTAAGAGAATATCCCATTGATTAGCATGTGATCACAAAATGAGAAACAGCAAAGCAGAGAAAAAACAACCAATATTGCACAAGGAAGTTTTGAAGTTTAGCGTATCTCAAGTATGAGACTGTGATCAATCAAGAAGATAAGATCGACAAAAATAACTTAACTAACTAAATATAACATTTTCTTACGAATGAGAACAGGAAAACTCATCAATGAAAAAGTAATTACTCTGAGCAAATATGAAAGATATTTCTTTCATCTTCACTGGATATATCCAACTTTCTCTACCAGTGGGGAATTATCTTTATTAAATCGTTGGTGAGAATAAGAAATAATTTTGGGATGCAATTTGAAAAATCAAAGTTAAGAGTGTTTTCCAAAGCGTAATTTGAAAAAAGTTCAATTTTGTTGTGTGTAAAGTAATTCTTTAAATCTGCTGGCCTCTATACAAGCTCTAGGACACCCGGGAATTTAAAATACAATTATATGGAATTTCATAAAAAAAGTGTATTTCTTGATATGAACATTTCGTTGGAGATCGTTTTCCTTCTAATTCATATTTTCTCTGCCATTGTTGAAAGGATATCAATCTATTCCCGCGTTTATTTTAATTTTTTTCGATACGTAGGTATATATTTGAATAAATTGTCCTGAATGGCTATAAGATGCTTATTTCAAATAGATAATAATTTTACAGAACACGATATTACCAGAGGCAGTGACATTCTGGGAAAGAGCTCTGTTCGTGAGGAGAACTGAAAATGTTATTCGACTGACGAGGTAAGATACAGCATGATCAACAAATATTTCTCAATTTTTTGTCATTCAGTTTCGTTGGCGTACAGCTTGAACAACAAAAATACAGGGTGTTTCAAAAAAAGGTGACCCCCTTACAAGGGTAGGTAGAACACTGGAAAAATGTCGTAACGTTATCCGTTGTCAAGATACAAGGTGTTGAAAAAACTGTTTTCCTTTTTTTTATCGCTTGGTAAATTCACTCGTAAATTCACATGAAGAGTTGCAAGAAAAAATTGAACATCACTTAAATGACCTACCACCTGATCCTCACTTGTTTAGAAGAATAATGCATTCTTCAGAAGAAATATCAATAACATAGCACAAAAATAATGTTATTGTTTTTGAATTTAGAATAAAAAGGTAATTGATCTCAATAATACTCATCATAATCAGCCATATTCGAGGCCATATTACTCCATTATTTTCAAATCAAAATATTCCGAAAAAGGTACACATACGGTATCGAGTTTTATCCAGAGTTCCTACCTTCTTGGTGTTGAATTGAATGACGGTCAGGTTCACATGAAATTGGGTCTAAAAAACATCAAAAAAGTTATGTTTGAAATTACTCGGTACAAACAGTGATACTATCGCCCTCTATGAGTGTCGGATATGAAAACAGATTCAGGCGATGTGTCATCTTCCAGAATATATCCATACAAAATTTACTTACAATATTGGCAGTAGTTTCGACATAATCGTAAGAAATGTACAAAAAAATAGATATTTCCAACACCTTGTATCTTGAAAACAGATACCGTTAGGACATTTTTTTACTGAGCAGTGCAGTGTTATTCCTACCCTAGCAAGAGTGTCACTTTTTTTGAAAGACTCTGTATAACTGAAAAAGTCTTGGTGCGTAGCCCATTAGAGAATGTTCCTTTGGGAACGTACGTATTCCCAAGGGAAATATATTGCCTTTCTCTCATAAGATTTACATTAGTGGCACTCCTACGTAATTCCTATTTTCACGAAATAAAAGGTTCCACTGTTATGCTCATACACAATCCGGCCTGAAAAACTTCTGAAATAATAGTTTTCAGAATTAATGCAAAAACAGGTAGCGGATACTCTTTGTGTAACATTCACCCCCGCAACCAAAGAGCATGCCACACATTCTTTTTCAAATTAATCATCCTAAATGTTCTCGATTCTTTGTATTCATTCACTTTGATGAGGAGATTTCTGAAATGTATACCTAATTCATTGGGTTTGAAGCGAGATTTCGAGCTTATCGTTCAAGAACTGCAAATTATTTGAATTCAGAATAAGCTACCCTGAATATCTTTTGATATACCTAATGGATTTCAGACAAAAACATGTTTATATCTTCGATTTTAACATATTTGAAGGTATGCTAATCTGGGTTAAGATTGATTGGTTATCAATTTTACAAGATGTATTTCTTCGTGTTTCGACATTTCAAGAACTGTGTATTTAAAAAATATGGAATATTGTCATGATAAAAACTGGTCCAAAAAGGTTTACAAATTTTGATACAATTATACTTATGAGGCCCGATTTCTTTCAAATTTTTGTTAATAGAGAGTTGAAATGTTGCCATGAACGTTAACGTAAACGTAGAAATTGACAGCTATGTATGCGCATTTTAAAATTCTTCACGTTTGCGTTGGTAGTGGGCTTACGGGTGTACGTTATTTCAATTTCAACGTACGTTAACCAAACTATACTCGAAATATGCCGATGAGACAAAATTATCAAATTCGGGATCCCCATGGAGTTCTGCATCAAGGAGTCCTCTCATTTTAACAGGAATAAATGTTCATATCTAAACAAACAACCAAAAATGACCAATACAAACCGAAAACAAAGTTTATTATTATTATCTTTCGATGACAGTGACGACCAAAGTGACGATTTCAACTCAATTTAAAGACAATACGTAAACGTTATTTTTCTTTCGTTAACGTCCACGTGGAGGACCACGTACAGTGGATACTTCAACTCTCTCTCGAAACCGGTCTGTAGGTGTCTAGCGTGGCCTGGGTAAATCGAAATCAATAGGCATTCAGTGAAGAATCACATGTATCAGTATTCGTTTTTACGAGTCGATGCATAGATTTCGGGAGGATGTAACTAATGTTCTGCGTGGCATTAGCCAGGAAAGTAATTGTTTTTCTCCCGAAATCTACCATTGTTGTTCATTTTATAAACATTGTGTGGATGTGACTTTGAGCGTTTTGTATTTATTCTCTATAATGCTGTTCAGAATGCGATTTTCTCAACCGTTGATGGTGGAGAAAAAGAGGATCCAGAAGTTCCAGAACCCAGAACATATTTTCAACTTGTAGACCATTAAAAGTTCGGATAAACGAAAATCTATACCAGGGATGTTCAACTGCAAGTGCCCCAAGGGCCACTTTGAAAAAAAGAACGGATTTTATATAGATACTTCGTATATGCAACTTTATCAGTGAGTTTTAATTAAAAGTGAGGCCGCGAGCCGCATGCCCTGATCTACAGGGTGTTGGTGAAGAAGTGCGACAAACTCCAGGGGGTGATTACTTGTGATATTTTAGGAAATAAAGTTCATATAAACATGTGTCCTAACCTGCTTTGGTTTTGATATACAGGATGTTGAAGTTGGAAGTATTAATTGTTTCCATTTTTAACACCCCTGTATAAGCTTTCATGGTGCCAAAATTCAGTATGGTTGGAGACTGAAAAAGTCGCAAAATTTCAAAATGATTCTTATTGAGGTTATTGAGTAATCTCAATGTATTTTTCGAGAGCACCTACATTAACATTTGGAGTCAAATCGAATTTATATTGTTACCTCAAATACTAAGCAAGATTTAAAAAACCCATAGTGGATAAGGAAGTTGATATTTCAATTTTTCGATCTAATAAAGATATGAAAGTCAGACAAACCAGTGGCGTCAAATGATATTAACCCACTGTGACGCCACTGAAAATACTATTTCGAATTTATTCACATCAAGAGAAGCTCCATTCAACGAAACCACCAAGTTTCATTGAAATTGGTAAAAAGACATTTGAGTAATCATTAAGAAAACGATTTTTTATGGAAATATTAATATGTACCCTGTATCTCGAAAACGAAGCAAGTTAGGACAAATGTTTATATAAACTTTATTTTCTGAACTATCACAATGAATCACCCCCTGAAGTTTGTCGCACTTATTCACTAACACCCTGTATACAAACAATAATGTATATTTGAGATTCAAGTGGAGCCGTCTCCAGTGATAAACACTGATCGCCAACAGCCATGGAACCACCCAAATTTCCGTAAAATGTTATTAGGAAAAAAGATAGGTTGAAAATCACTTCGGATTCGAAATCAGGACGTTCAACTCACTGACTATTCATATTTTGTCTGGAAAATTTTCAGTTCAGAAAAATCGAGTTTTGTCTCACTTCTCATGGAAGCACCCCCGTATCTCAAGTAATTATTGAGGTAGGGTTCTGCAATTTGTAGGAGGAAGCGAAAGGGATGTCCTGATTTTAGAATCCGAAGTGATTTTCAACCTATCTTGCCTCCTTATATCATTTTTGTGGGTGGTTCCATGGCTGTTGGCGAGTAGTGTATATCACTGGAGACGACTCCACTTGGCCATAGTGTGTATTTTCAGTATATCTACCGGTCTTGCAAAGTTCAGAATCCTAACTCAACAATTACGAAAGATACAGGGTTGCTTCCATTAGAAGTGAGTCACACTGTAAAATTTTCTTATCATATATCATATCTTTTTATCAGAAGTTTAAGCTTCAAAACGAGCCTGAGTTTTCAAAAATCGGTTGACGAGGAAAAAAGTTTTGACTGTAAAACCAAAAAGTCAACTTTTTGAGATCACTCTGTAAATGGAAGAGATAAGGAGACAATTCGAGAACTGTCCCAAGATAATGAGGTCATCTACATGCCTCTACTGTCAAAGCTGAAGGAAAAAGTTTTTCTTCATTTGGAATACTTCTGAAATCTCCGAAATTTTGCACAGTTTCAGGTCACACCCTGTAGCGATTTTATGTGAAGAACCTTATGTTTTAAAGAACCACGAGATTATGGCTGAAGGACTGGGCTAGCGAACAGTGTGATCCGAATTCAAATCGTTCAAAGCAGAAAAAGGTTATTCATATTTCAACAGAGGCAAAATTTCAGGATGCGACGAAATAAGTGTTGCGTATCAGTAACGACTTGTCATAATGCTGTCAAGGTCATGGCTAAGTATTGAGAATAAATGCATTCATAGTGACAATAGGTCCATATTTCGATTTCACAGAACTAAAATGGTTGAAATATATTGCTAGTGGTGCAAAAAATTTAATATAAACATTGGTAGCAAAGAATATTATTATACCACGGGACCTTATACCTCTCGACTGAAGCCTCGGGATATGATCTTGGTCCCTTGGTAATAATGATATTCTTAATTCTTTACTACCTTGGTGTAAGTTTGCAGCATGAGCCGAGGCTTGTAGTCAGCTGGTTTTCTCCTAAGTACCTAATGCTCATCTATTAGACAGAGCTGTCATTGCTTGAGATTTGGCATTTCATGGTAGATGAGATTTTGTGAAATAATAACACGATGAAGACATTGTGATAGATATACGGAAATGAAATTGATGACATACAAAGTATACCTCATTGGTTTATCGAACACAGTGAAACAAGAGCAATTTTCTGTTATAGCCGTGAACAAATATGCATACCTACCTGCATTTATCATTCGAATGCTTTCTGAACTTTCATTGTATCCTCTCCAGATTTGACCTTATTTTCATGTCTGGATATTTATTTTGTCCAATCCACAAATTGCATTTTTTCTGCGTTATTTTGTTGTTTCTCAAATGAAATATCCAATTTACAAAGAGGCGAACAATTGAAGGGAGACTATAGGAAAAAACTATTATCAAGCTGCGTTTACTTTGATAACTAGCTCGGCAAAGCATAAGAAGATATAAATTTATGGAGCTTCGCCTGAACATTTCCTATAATAAGGTAGGTAACTGCTACAGTGATTCCATCAGTCACTGTAATACTGCTTTTTCTTATAGTCCAGTAATACAAGAACTTAGCCTTGAAACATTTTTCCAGTAGGTGATCATATCAATCTGAAAATTCACCCAGTATATAGTTTTTGCAGATGGTCAAGTACAATTTTCAATGTACACAAGGAGACAACGGAAGTGAGGTATTTGAAATTTTACTCACACTTTCCTAGATTTTGTCAAAAAACGATCAACTATATATAGAGAGTTTGGTTACGCAAATGTATTAGTTTGAAAATAAATATGAGAAATTTTATAAAGAAAAACATTTCGATTGCTTTTGATCTATGATTATTTACTATTCCTCCTGTTTTCAGAGCTGATTTCAGAAATATCAATTTTCTTAGCTGGACAAAAACATGTGAAATTCAGCATAAAAATCTTTTCTAAATCGAAAGGTGAGGGATTCTAGAGATCTTAGGAGCAATCAACTCTAATATTCCTAGACAGTTGAACATGAGACAAAGATTTATTCACGATTATAAACTAAGATTATAAAAACGGATGATTCATTTTATGAAACAAAACAGGAAATCTGGACATAAATGACGTAATAAAAAACACCACTTTCTGAACTTGAAAACTTCGTAGGAAGTGAGAGTATGTAGGTACTATCTATGTAGGAATATCCTAACTTCAATTCAACCTTCCATTAGACAGGCATATTTTGTAACTCCCGAAGGTAAACCATGCCACAATTGGTTATAATATTTGGAGGTGTATCCATCGCAATTTGTAGTCTAATTATTAGGTATACTTACTCGTTTATTTGAATACTTGAATAGTTACTCTCCTTTATTTGCTGGCATATCATACGAGAACCTAAAGATAACGAAGCAGTCCCATCTCGTGATATGTTGGGATACATGTTAATTGATGAGTATTTTTTGCGAAAAAATTGTGGAGGCCGAGTCTGATTAGGAAGTTTTACGCTGGTCCGCTAATAGCATGACGTAAGCCCAATAAGATCATTGGTGTACTAATTTCAAGTTTCAATGATTTTTTCCTTCCTCTCGAGACCTAGAGTGCCGTTGATAAATCTAAGATTTCTGCGAGCAAATGCACATGCTTCCATACTGCATTACTTGATTCATTGTCACCAATATGACTATAAGGTTTGGGAATACTTCGTGTACTTTAGGCCCTCGCCATATCAGTACCATTGGATTCATTTATTACTTATTCTAATGAATTACCGATTTCTTGAATTCTATTAAAAAACTCACAATCCTTGAAGATGCAAGGTACTTATTTACAAATTGATTATTGTTGTTTTACTTCATTAGTTGGGAACAAATTTCGTATTCCATCATTGGGAGTGTGCCAGTTCATATTGCGGAGATCACTATAGTGCAGTTTCAGTGTAATACTAGTGTATATCCCTATACTGACTGGACTATTAAAAGCTTCGCATCATGCATGTCAAATCAATATTCAATGTTTTTTTTCTAATTAATTCTTCATCACCTGGTTGAATGATAACTTGTTTTGTACAGTAATTGATGTACTTTCCTACTGATTTTTGCCTGATTATTAGATCGATCATAACACTTTGGATTAACCCAGGATTTATTTGAATTCTTAGAAATTATGCGATATAGAATTGATCGATTTATTGTCATGATAAAAACATCATAATGAAGAACTTAGTCATAATAGCATAAATATAAATAATAGCAATTTACAGTGTGGCACACTTAAGATCAACACACCCCTGTGGCCTTGTGGGTATTTCCCAAGGATTGGTATTTCCCCTCGTATTTCCCTGTATTCAAGTGATTACTAGATGAAGAGATTCAATTTTCACTATAATACACTAATTATTGTAAGAAACACATGTTTGCCTATTCTGTTGCATCGGAGAATTCTGTTGAAATATCTCGATATCACATATTCTTCAGCTCTATTCATAATATGTCATCGCATTGTCACATAACTATTCTGGGAATATTTCTGCTATGTTGAAGAACAATACGCTTATTTTATGGTCTATTTGGATAGGTGAATTGTTGAATGAGAAATACCATTCAAACGGTTGCCGATTACGCATACTGTGTTTATTGCTATTTATTTAAATAATGTTGCTGCTTTCGAAAATTTCAGGCACTGTTTCTGTGGGAAAATAATGCCAACTATATCAAGGACTATTAGAAAGAAATGATATTCATTGTTTTTTTTTATTGCAGTCAGTTGCTGCAATATCTTCACCGTTATGTTTTCTAGATTTTCTTCGGGACTATATTTTGTTGAATGTGCATTCGAAATAAAATATAATTTCGAAGGAATTATCTTGTTTCAGAGATCAGATTATTTTATCATCCTGAAAGTAGGTAGGTGGTAACCTAATCTATATACACTATCACAAACCGTATAATGTATCATATCTCGAAAGATCTGTAATTATCTTAAATCTTCAAGTCACTAAAAATGCAAAGGAGAAGTCCGCCAACCAATCTATTGTTGTGATTCTTTGTGTCGCATGTTTCACACAACGGCCAATTTTCTGAAAACACCCTGTATATGTTCCTACTACTCATATTTATTTGCGATATCATGAATATCGGAACGTACTTCCAATCTCTCTTTGTATATATTTCAGATTCTCAGACTCACGATTCTTGTAAAATGTATCTATATTACTGATGATTCCGTTCAGCATTCACAAAGTTGTTATTGAAATATTCTCGAAATTATATTTCATATAATCTGAATCTCATTTGAAACTCATATCATTAAACTTATTTGTTTCCTTCCATGGAATATACCGAATTCTAATGAATTCGAAATGAAATCAACTTATCATACTTCATTCATTTCCTAATATCCTCGCGCAATTGGATAAATGAACGGGACTATATATGGTGACAATTTGACAACGACCAGCCCTCAATATTTCTTTAATTTTGCCTAAATCAAGATAACTCCTGCATCTCAGTTATAAAAGACGGAAGACACATCAGTGGGGGGTGATTTGTCCTCTATCTACAGGTATCGTATGTACATACATTTAAATCTAAAACACCCTGTATAAGTAGCACACTAGAATAAAATATTTAGTTTTAATCTTAACCTGAAGATGCTAATAACATACTTAGTTAGCGAAACACGTGTCGAGGCGTGGTAAAACAGTGTAGTAGGTGGGGGTTGCTATTAAAATATTAGGCGTAATTTCCCCCTGACGGTAAAGGGGTTGAATAACATATAACAACAAATACCTCAGTTATCTTCCTCGATATACAAGGTGTCCCGAAATTACATAACCTATAAGAATGAAGCCAACTACCTTCTGCATTCCTGCTCCGAGTGCATTTGTGGTTATGTATGTTTTTGTTTACCAGTTTCACTCCTTCTTCTATTTTTTCAATCGTTTTTCATTCGTTAGCTATTCGTTAGCTATTCGCTAGCTATATTCTTCACCATCAGATATTTTCAGACTAGATTCAGAATGGACGTCACAGTTTGCCGCCCCGAAAATTAGAAATTGCTTTAATTTGAAAATGAAACCGACTTGGACTTCATTGGTCGCCATTATGTCCAGCATGGACATAAAACTGGAGAGTTCCGAACTTATTTTATGAAAATTCATCTGAAGGAAACTTCCCCATTCTTGATTTTTTTAGGAAATGCAGTGACACGCAAGTTTTCGTCAAAGATGGCTGGACGCATTGCATAGATACTTGCAAAGATAAAACTATGTGCGGCGAAGTTGAAGTTCCCGAAGACCATTTGGACGCTTGCAGGACATGCAATTCCACAGGACAAAACTGCGGGGTGGCTCAAAACTCCCGCCCCGGCAAAGGCATCCCGGATTTCGATTTCGTTTTTTACGTTTCCGCCATCCAAACCGAAAGGTGCAACAAGTCCCTCACAGTGGCGTACGCAGCTCATTGTCAACAGGAATCTGCTTTGGACAGGTCAGTACGTGCTCAACTGTTTATTGCATTTTATTACCTTACGTCTCACATATATGGCAGCAATCTATTGAAAAATATGGTGAAACCTTAGCCGTGACGCTTGATATCTCCAAAGCATTCGATCGAGTCTGGCACCACGGACTTCTCGCCAAGCTTCCATCTTATGGCTTGCCTCCCCAGCTATGTTCTCTGCTAGTTAGTTTTCTCTCAAACAGGTCTCTCGATGTAGTGGTCGACGGAGTTTCATCTGACTCTCTTACCATAAATGCTGGTGTTCCGCAAGGATCAATTCTAGCACCAACACTATTTCTACTCCATATCAACGATTTGTTGAAAGCAACATCATGTCCAGTACACAGCTTCGTGGATGATAGTACCCTCCATACCGCCTTCTCTTCCAGGGCTCCAATACCAGCCAGGCAAATCAGAAAAGAACGAGGGAGAAATGTTGACAACCTAAATATGGACTTGGCAACAATTCTCGAATGGGGATCCAATAACTTGGTAAATTTCAATGCAAACAAAACACAAACATGCCTTTTCTCTAGAAAAGCCGATCTCACTGTGCCAAACACAGGGCATGTCAGGATTAACCATACCTTTGAAGACATCCATTTCGATGCTTGGTATTACTATCGGCAATAAACTTTCTTGGGAAGATCACGTGAGATCAATTGCTAAAAGTGCATCCCAAAAACTTGGTTTTCTGTTTCGGGCCAGGAGCTATTTCACTTCCAGTCAGCTGCTTATGATCTATATGGCACAGATCCGACCTGTCCTGGAATGATGTTCCCATATTTGGAGTGCGGCACCCAAACATACCCTGAAACTGTTGGATTCTGTCCAAAAAAGGGCAATTCGTCTCGTGGGTGATGCCTCACTCACAAACTCACTCACTTCTCTGGAACACCGTAAAAAAGTTGGCGATCTGGCTCTATTTTATAGATATTCTCATGGACGATGCTCTCCTGAAATATTAACAATTGTACCTCCCTTGGCAGTTTCCGCGAGATTAACCCGTCGAGTTGAAGCTTTGCACCCCTTCGTGGACACTTTATGGAGACCTGCAGAACATCTCTTTCCAAAGACTCATTCATCCAACGAACAGCGATGCTCTGGAACACATTGCCAAGGGATGTGTTCCCCGAAGCATATAACCTCCAGAAATTTAAGAAGAACACCAATTCCTACCTTATTTCCCTTGGTTCCCACGATGTTCTCTGAACATTACAGGATATCCCTTTTCGTGGGAACCAGAACATAAAAAAAAATGCAAGCATATATTGTTACATTGCCAACTGTCCAGTGTGCTAATAATATCATATTCTGTATTGTTATATATGCGCTTACCTAGAACATGTAGATACACAACACAAGAGCAATATTGTTGCCTAAATCAAGGTAACTACTTATAAAATACGGTAGACACATCAATTGAGGGTGATTTGGAACCATCAAAGTGTCTTATTTCTACATGTACATTTAAATCTGAAACACCCTGTATAAGTAGCATACTAGAATATGATAGGAATCTGCTTTGGACAGATTAGTATACGTGTTCAACTATTCATTGCAGAATGCCTCATTACCACATGCAAGCATATTGTTACATTGTCAACTGTCAAGTGTGCGAACATCAGATTCTGTATTGATATATGCGCTTATCTAGAACATGTAGTTTTAATTTGGTCACAACACGAGAGCAATATTGTTGAAGTATGCACTTATGTACAAATATTATTTTCACTCGCGGTTACATTATAATATTTGGTCATATATATTTCCAATTGTTATAGAAACAGGCAGACATTTTCAGTGAGATGGAGATGTACCTACATTGGAACATTCTCGGTTGAATTTGCGTCTTAAATGCTTTGACGTCATGATATATTCTGATATACTCTATGATATGTGAATAGTTAATATCTGATGATTACATGAGGGAGTTTGGTTTTTGAAATGACAATCGGCAAATCTTGTAGTCTAGGGAAGAAGGAAATACTGGGTTCACATATGTTCGTTCATTTATCTACGGTTGATTTGTTTGTTGTTTCAGGCCAATCGCTGGACATGCCAATCTTTGTCCAAACAGCATCAGTACGAAACGTCAAGAGTTGGAGACTCAAATGTCGACTGTCAAACATGAAATTCTCCATGCGCTAGGCTTTTCAGTTAGCCTGTACGCCTTTTACAGAGATCAGAGAGGAAGTCCTCTGACTCAAAGAATATCTGAGACGGGAAAGCCACCCCTCAACGAATCGTAAGTATATATAGATCAAGAAGGAACACTTTTATGGTATGAATAGCAAACTGACGTTGCCCGGGGGTTTAATTCTCCTAAGTCTCCTATATTGCGCTCTTGCATTACAATCATAAAGGTTTCATATTTACATTTTGCATAATCAATAAAGAAGTTTCGCTCGAGCGCTTTGATGGGCTCCGAAACAAAATATTATGGTTATTTTGTTATATTCGTGACCGCCTTAGTTTTTATATCGACAAATTGTTGCAATGGTTTATTCAAATCATTAATTTGACAAAATGTTGCTATTATACCAAAGCTTATAAAGGTTACTCATAAAAAGACTGAATTCATTTAGTCAATCAAGTATAACGTCCTACATCTATTTATGCAGGGTGCTTCAAAATTCGAAACAAAGATTTTAAGGAGATGTTGCTGGGGTCTTAATAATACTTTTTCTTTCAACATACGCTGATGCTCTTAGATTCCATCTGGAGAAGAGCCATCCGCCTGGTGGGTGACGCCACACTCATTCACTCTTTAACATCATTGGAACACCGTAGAAAGGTCGGCGACCTTTCATTTTTCTATCGATACTTCCACGGGAAATGTTCTTCGGAAATCTCTATCATCCCTTCACTAGCAATACCAGTCAGACGAACTAGACCAGCCCAATCAGCACATCCTTTCGTTGTCAACCTCGAAAGATGTCGAACAGCACTTCATCAAAACTCCTTCATCCATAGAACGGCTAGGCTCTGGAATTCATTGCCTGAGGAAGTATTTCCAACAACATATAATCTCCAGAAGTTCAAAAAAAATTCCAATACCTACCTCCTATCCCTATCCTCCCTAGGAACGCACGATGTTCTTTGAACATTATAGGGATTCCCTTTCGTGCGCTCCAAGCGATGAAAAAATAATAAACATGTGTCCTAAAATGCACCCCCCCCTCCTTCTGAGCAACAGCCACTGTAGAATAAAAAAAAATCATCTTATTATCTGAAATTGTGACTAATATAACGGATCAAATCTTCTAAAAATTGGCATACCCCTGTCTTTTTGGATACTCTAGTCTACATCCTTCTTGCTTCAAAAGTGATGTGAACCCAGTTTTCGGGGAGTTGGAGGAGGGTTCACACTTTTATTGGCCCAAATTTTATGTTTAGAAAGAGAAATTGTGACTTTCAATAGCATGATCTTGTGAGCCATAAAAAATTGAAGAATTCGGTATCTAGCATTTTTCCAATACAACTAACCGTTTTCCAGAAAATCATATCAACGAAAGGGGAAGTCACAACATCGTTTTCGAACGCAATGGGCTATACGCTTGCATACGGAGGTGATCGTATGTCCGAACGCATTTGAGACTGCTATTTCAGAGACGTGCGGAGTCTTTCGTTTTTTACCCAATTTATTGTGGCTGTAGCTCGAGGCGGGTTCGTTTTAAGAAACATGTTTATATGAAGAAACAGTCTCATTTTGATCTCAGAAATACGCCCTTGAAATATTTTGAATTTTGAATCACCCTGTATTATTGTATATTCCAAAAGTTTTTGATAATCATCAGTCTGATTATTCTCAGCTAAAAATGCCTTCGACGTTCTTGATTCAATCATATTAATTGTGTTACAAAGTAAATTTACCCATCCAATTTAATGATATTGATTCAACCTACCGGCTCTAATATTTGATTTATTCCGAATTCACCAGGCTCCAGACATACCAGTGGAGTGACAAAGTGATAAAAACGTTCACAAGGCCGAATTGGCTGGTTAAAGCAGGTTACATTAAACGGGACGTTCAAATCATGGTGACGCCAAATGTAGCAAAGGAGGCTAGAGCGCACTTCAATTGTTCCGAACTGGAGGGAGCTGAATTAGAAGATCAAGGTGAGGAAGGTACGGCCCTGACGCATTGGGAGAAAAGAGTGTTTGAGGTGAGCGATCAGGCAATGCGAAACTATGGGATATCAGGATATTTTTGATGAGCATAATAATTATATTGTTGAAGAATGAAGCTATGACGGGAACACACACGCAGAACCCAATTATTTCTCGTATAACTTTGGCACTGATGGAAGATACAGGGTGGTACATAGCAAACTACTCAATGGCTGAAGATATGTCTTGGGGAAGAAACTTGGGGTGTGATTTCGTACTGAAGAGTTGTAAGGAATGGATCACAACGAAGTCTGCAAGGTGAACATTTATTTTAATAAATTAATGAAATGCTTCCGAATCATTTAAAATTTCAGACTTTTTGGTATTCATTGTTTCAATACAAAAAGATATGTACCATTTTGGTAATGAATTTCGTGTTTCTAGGTATTACCGGTATTACCAATTCATCATTATCATTTGTTATTGCGACACTTTGCGCACTAGCTGTGAGTGGAGCTAAAGTCGTTTGCTAGATTAATGACAATCTTAAAATGGAGTTGCTTGGTCAAATTTCAACTTGTGTAGCACAATTATGGAAGCCTATAGTGGTTGGTCAAATATATAATCTTCAGGAGAACTTTCAAGAGCACTCTGGACCTTATAGTGGAAGTAACAGATGAGGCCTTTGAACAAGAAGTTTTTGAATGATTTCAAATTTATAATTGATAATCTTTCTGCTGGAATAATTCACAACGAAAGTAAGGCTGCTATAACCTAACCATAATCTCTTTCAAAAGCAGTATATTTTTGCTGGAATTAAGTTGTCAAATCTTAATTGTTATGTCATCGATGAGATCGTGTTTAGGAAAAGACACATTGGTGATGCATCGCGAGGTTATCAATGAGGACTTTAGAATATGGTTTGGGTCTGATACATTTATATACTTCTTATAATCATTTATGCTCATTGAATTACATTTTCGTGCAATTATATAAGGTTCATTTCAGAGTTGTCTTCAAGATTTCATCGTGTTATTTTTGCGTTCACCAGATTTGATACTGCCAATCCTATTAAATCGGTTGAATCGTGAAATGATATACATCAAATTTGATCTTTTGCCACGCCTTATATGGTTCAAATAGTTCAAACGCAAGTATTATTTCGTTAAAGCGTGTAGAATTTCGGTTCAGTGGATTTCAGTTGAAATCCTCCAGTTCGGGAATCTGTTCATTTAAATACGATACACACGCGTAATTATCTCAGGAATTAATGAGAATTTTGATGAAATATTATGTTATAATCGTTTGGACTAAAAACATAATGTAGGTTCAGGTAATATTAAAATTACACGGCTTTAAATATCTGTACCAGGTGAAAACATATATTCTTCCATTCTTTAGCATAGTCGTTAGGGTTGTTGGATCTGAAAATTGTTTTTTTAAGAATTATACATTGAAATTAAAAATCCAGAATTTCACTAGTAACACTTCTGATATGAACATTATTTTTGAAAAACGATTAGAGAGATAGATAGATAGCATATATATACTTTTTTAAACTATGTAATCGCACTCAGAATCGCCTCCGGGATGAAAAAATCTAAAAATACACAGGGTGTTCCATCTGAAATCTCAAATTTGGGTTCGTTACAGATGCAATCTGAAGTGGTGGGATAGTATAAAATACTGAAATACTTCAATTAGTGATTTTTGGTACTGCCAATTCCAAGTCAAATATAATTAGAAATTAATCAATCAATCAACTTTTAATCTCCAAGAAACTCATTCGAAGATGTAATCGATTTAATGACTGTTCAATATTTTTCCATGATTTTTAGTGTTTTAGTTTTGCTGTTTATAAAACACGAACAATTAATTAAGGTCGACTGATCGAAAAAAGTTTAGTAACTACTTTCAAAATCGATATCTGTGACTCTTAGAATATATTTTTCTTCTTGTGTCATAACCAATGTCATAACTCGTTAACTCATTTGGTCGTTCCATGAAAATCGAATAATTTTCTCTCGAAAACAAACTTCTGATGGCATCTCGGATGGCATTTGATAGGTTCAGTTTGGTAAGATCGGTACAAAAGATGTCAGTGATTTTTCGCAGAAAATGTATCCACGTAAATTGAATGGTAGAATCCCTGGTAATTTCTGTTTGGAATCCCCGAAATATGTCGGTAGTTCGTGGATTTGGATTATTATAAGCCTTCAAAGAGATTATATTCAATCTTCCAGTTTGCATAGGCAATATATCGGTACACACCCTCACACATCCTTTCACTAACTAACTTGATAATGGTTTCTAGTCACCATATTATAACAAAATGATTCTGTTTTTGGATAAATATAATCACGAATCTGCGTTTAAAGGTCTATGAAAATAACAAGTTCCCATCGTTCAACTTTGAACCACTTGATTGGGTGAAAGTATTGAAAAGAAATATTCTCAGATAAATTATGAACATGAAAAAATGGATATACAGGGTGTTTCTTAAATACGTGTAGAAACTTCAGGAGCATGTTGCTGACGTCAAAATAAGGAGAAAAGTTCGTATAAATATATGTCAAAGTTGAATTCTTATTATTGTTTTTTGATAATAAATGTCAAATTAATTGTGATGTTCGAATGAAATTTGGTATCTAGGGGTAATTTTCAATGACAATATCGAATTTTATGTTAGTTTGTCTCTTTCGTTGGGGTTTCGATGTCTTTTGAGTCTTTTGAAATATTATAACTTTTGTGCGTACCTGTATACCGTTTCATAGTAGAACAATAGATTTCTAGAGCACTTTTGTGTAAAAAATATATTCCTGGTAGAGGTCGCTGCGAGCAACTGTTTTCGAGTTATTGGGATTCGAAATAATCGATAGATCGATAGATATAATCCAATGTTCGTCTTGGCATATACCCAGGAAAGTAGTTGATTTCTGTTGAATAAACCGAGAAAGAATTGATATTTTCATCACGGAGAGAATGCGAATTCTCAATTTATTTCTTTATACATATCCATTTTTTCATGTTCATAATTTATCTGAGAATATTCCTTTCCAAAATAATTCTGCTTGTCCAATAAAGATGGTGTTAATCTCATAGTTATTTTAAATGAATGGTATGGGTGTTAATCTCATAGTTATTTCAAATGAATGGTATGAATAATAATAAGCTATTCCTCAATAACTCAACAACTACTATTATGCATGAATATTTTGAGTAGCTAGATGATTTCGAGTCTACATAAATTATAGAGGCACATTTTTTTCAATTACTGAAGTAGTCCTTTGGCCCAGGGGATATTCCATCCATCCATTCTGTAATAAAGTGAAGCGGGATCCACTGCAAACTGAATGCACCGATGACCGTACATCTGTGGCTCTATGTAACCTTGTCGAACATAAAGAAGAATTGCCAATGCTGTACCAGGTAAATACATATTATATCACGTTGACGCATTGCAAAAAGATTACTCGGCCTTCGAGCCAGTGGGTGTAATAATAGGATTTCAATGATATTCGTTATATATTCCAGAACTTCGATTCTATCCAGTATGTTGATAGCGGTAGGGAAGGATTCTACGGAGGTTCAGTCTCGCTAGCAGACTATTGTCCTTACATCCAAGAATTCACTTGGAGATCGAAAAATGTCGTGGTGAGAGGATCCCATTGCAAATATGCTGAAAACGATCCGAGTAAGTTTTTAAATTATCTTTATTAGGTATTCATATAGGTAGGTGGTTAATAAAATAGAACCTCGAATAAAACCTTCCATGGTGAAAAAAAATACTTCATCTAACAATATTTATAAACATCCAAGGGTACGAAATTATCTCGAATATATTTGTTTTATCAGTTCTTAGTTCTTCATCTTATGAATATAATTTTACCATTCCCAAATAAGTATACCTACTTACATAAGCTAGTGGGAGTATAGTGCATCGATACTGTTGTGGTTGAGACTGGCAGATATCTCGGTGGTTATTGTAGGTTTTCACGTTCCTGTCCTATTTTTTTGTGAAACATGATGAACCTCGTGATGAACGAATCAGATTCTGCATATGTTTTTTACTTTTATGAGATACAATTTTGAAAATTCATACTTTTTGCACCCTTTCTATATCTACGAAGGGATAATGGGATAATGTTGCACTGAGAACTATGTCCTTCAGAGAATTTTGAGAATCCATAGCAGAAATTCATCTTTTTATCTCTTGGAGCGCACGAAAGGACAGGGAGAGAAGGTAGGTGTTGGATTTTTTTCAACTGTCGGAAGTTATAAGTTCTTGGGAATACTACATTGTTCGAGGGTTTTCAAGGTTAACGACGAAGGGATGTGCTGACGGCCTGTCAGTTCGCCTGACTGGTATTGCTAGTGAGCAGAGACTTCTGAGGAACATTTCCCGTGCAAGTATCTATAGGAAAGCGTCAGCATTTCTGGAAACCCTATGTATAAAGTATTATGCATCATTTTGAATGAAAACAAATAAGAAAATACAGGGTGATCCATTGAAAGATATATAAGTTCGTGTCGTATCTCCAAAGCCAAACAAAAAAAAAAAGAGTACGCCACTGGATTCTGCACAAAATTCTCTGTTAAACATAGTTTTTAGCACAACATTATTCCTTATAACTATTATCATTAAATAAATTTTCAAAATCGCCTAGTATCTCATAAACTGAAACACAAAAAGTAGGAGAGGAACGTGAAAACCGCTTCTCTATCTTCAATAATGCCGAGAAACCCGGCAGTATCAACCAAAACGGGATGCACTGTACTTAGCCAGTAACTAGGCACTTCATTACTTAATACCTACATGTTGATTCTACCAAGAATTCTACTGCTGATAAATCGAAAAATTGACTTTTGAAGAGCTAAATGATTCCAGTATTCTGGATGACTGATCCTCAACTAGTTTTACTACTTATGTTAAATCATTGATGAGCTCAGCTTATAAAATACCCTACTCACGTTTCGTCATATTATATCATTAGAATCATGACCACCTTCAATTTCAAGATGATTTTGATATCTTGGCATAACACTGAACTTGAACAAGTAACTGGTTACTGATTATGTCGCGTATTAGAAATAGATATTCCATAAACTGTGATTAGAATAGTGATTCAATGAGATATTATTGACACTGCTGAATGATTTGCAATAGGTAAAAATTAAAAAATCTTCAGTCATCGTGAGTTCTATTGAATATTCAAATTGAGTACATAGCAGTTTGTATTAAATATCAATTTTTCAACTGGTTTACTAATTATTCTATGTAACTTTAACTCGGAAAGGTTATAAACCGCTTTTGCTACGAAATATTGTGGCTTTTTTCAAATGCTGTTTAACTCGAGGTTTTTAACCAATCCATGTTACTTATATGTGTGTCCAGAATAATTGTGTTGTTCATTGTTGATTTTTCCCATGAGCACAAGCAATTGAAAAACACGACACATACATACAACAGTCGAAATTTGTTAAAAACTAACGATCCCTTACATCCATTATTTCATGTTGAATGGATATAAGCTTTTTTCTTTCAGAGCCGGATAAAAATTTTGCCCTCGAAAAGTATGGGGAGAAGTCCCTTTGCTTTGACCATACCAACCATATGTGGGAGGAAAGATCTTGTAGGCAAATGCGACAATGGCAACACTGGGGATCAGGTTGCTATGCCTATAGATGCGAGAATGGTAGATTGCACATTCTGGTGGGTAGAGAAATTTCTGCATTCAAGTCGTACACGTAGTAATATACAGTGTGGAAACTTATGATGGAATAAAATACATATCTCCATAACAGAGATACATTTTTGAAAATCCTTGGAGAGGTCAATTTTTATTTCTGAAAATCTATTTTTTACGTGAAATTGTTCAACCACCTACAGATCAACCCCTTCAAAATGTTCAAATTATACAAGAGGTCAAGTTGCACCTTGTAAGAGAGGTATTTATTTCAAGTCTCGATACAATGGTCTATTTTTTTTTTCAATTCAGAGCAGTCGGAAGATTTAAAATTCATTGGAATTTCTATCCAAATTATTGGCAATGGTAGGTGATCTTTCATTGTACATAGGCGTAGACGGACATTCATTATAAAAAGCTGATTGGAAATGTAGGTAAATTTACTTTACAAGTAACACAATGAAAGTGGTTAACATTTTTTATATAAAAAAATAGATTTTCATAACAAAAAATCGACCTGTCCGAGGATTTCTCAGAATATGTTAGCTTTCGAGAACCAGCCACTGATGATTGCACCACCTCCTCTGTGACTGGGCCCACCTAAGCTATTCTGATGACCAGGCAAAATGCACAATTCCAGCAGTCATCAGTCGTTGACAACCATATTGAGAACTGGCTTTTTCTCATTTTGTTATTCAAAGTTTCATCAAAACGAATCCTTTCGATAATATTTAGTTTGATTTTGACGTGAATCTCTCAAATATATTCTGAATATGGAAATACGAAATCATAGGTTTCCACACTGTATATCAGAGAAGATATATAGTAGGAGAAAAGTATTATTCGATATAATAAAATGATCTTCAAAACTGTCCAACAAAAACTGTTTAGGTGATATGAAGAGGACCTTTGCTTTTTGCCTTGAGGATCCAAAATCGCTAATAACCAAGTAAAATGAAGACGATTATTATATATCATCAATTGTTCTCTAGGTGGGAAATTATTCTTATGAGTGTTTCCATGCAAATCAAGAGATTTCTATAAGAATAATCAGCACTGGGTGGCTGCACAAGGGTGCTATCGTCTGTCCGCCATGTAGAGAAATATGTGCCGTAAGTATCTACCTCCGAACTCACAAAATATGCGTAATAGATCTATCTAATCGTCTTATTTGATGCTAACTAAACTTTTCCATGGACATCAAAATCTCATAGTGACGAATTCTTTTGTATACATTTTAGTCATGCCTTCAGAAAATAAAGTGAGGAAAGGTAGCCCACATGAATAATTTTTGTTAACTGATTAACTATTTCGGTTGTAATGGCCATCTATAAGCCAACCCACTGATAATATCGTCTGTTTTGAATTTGCAGAAAGAGTTCGAATCAAGAGGTGAGAGTTGCAAAATTGGCGACGAATCTCCCCCTTCCACTTCTTACCCTAGAGATGACCTTCAGTGTGGTAGCAGTGTTGCCAAAGCGACTAGTTTATTACTTGTCCTATTATTGTTTCTACCTCTTCTGTCAAATGCCTGAAAAAGAGTTGGTGTACCTTTATTGTGTCATAGTCATAGTTAATTTGATGTTTTCACAGGGCATCATAAGTCAGGACTGATTATTATTTCTTTCCCTTCATTTTTGCATCTAGCTTCTATTTATTTGTTCAACTAGTTTTTTTTTGAATTTCCGAAGTTTCCTACACCGAGAAGAATGGGTAGCTATGTCTTGGTCATGATGCCATGATGGAAACCAAGGTAATATGGTTTTGAAAACGTCACCATTAGATGTGTTTCTATTACGCCCTCGAGGCCAGATAAAATCATTCTTTGCTGAATAGAAGCCAAATTATGATTCAACAATTGCTCAACTAACAACTGAACATATAAGATGATCATCAATTGGTCATAAAGGAGGTACCTACTGCTTTTCTTGAATGTTTGTTTTAGTCATAATGTTGAAATGATAATTGCAAAAACGACTTCATTCATGCTGAAAAATATTGACAATACTCCTGGTCATGGCAGCTATTTTTTGTAATGCGAGTTATTTGGTGACCATTTGCTCTGGATATTTTTTAGACAGCTATCGGGCAAGCCCAAAGTATGAGCACAAAACAATTGGAATGGGCTTGGACGTATATATATTGAGTATCACCAATGATTTGTTGCCTATTTCGCCATACGAAATCGTCTATGAAGGTGAATTAACAGGTGAATTAGCATATATAAATTTATGTAGAAGTATGCCTAGATAAGAAACATAATAGGTATTTCACTGCTATTAGCGCAATGGGTCGAATTTGATTCCCTGTTAGAGCAACAAATTTATTATGAGAAACGGCTGTGGATAGTCCTATACAATTCACTTTGATCTGCTCGTAGGGTGGCGATTGTAGTAAGTAACAAGGCCTACTCAGAATTGATTATCCAGAACACTGGGCTGAAGGACGTCGATTGAGTTGATAACCTTCATGGGGAATTTGTTGCAATACTTTCTCCCAATCTGGGGATATACCAGACTTTAAAAGTTCAGCCCTGGTGTTGAGCAATCTGACAAGACCTATTCCGTCGGTGGTCCAGCGGTTAAGCACGATTTTCTCATAATCTATAGGCATATCAATCGCGAGTTCGATTCATGGGCGCGGTACTTGGATTTGTATTCAACTATGCTGTATACAATATATATCGTACGGTTCGTCAGCCCTTATGCCACCGAGGTTTGGGTCTACTTGTATAAACTGTAGACACCCTGTCACCACAACTCGTACAATCCTTTCGAGTGTTTCTGAAGGTTGTTTAGGCAACCAGGGTGATGAGTTCCAACTATTAACGAAACTTTTTTCAATACAAATATGATTATGCTTAGTTTTGTCTGATGCAATCGATCCTTATGTTCTGATCTGTGTGCTCACCATATTATGTCAATTTGATCCAACGCATTCCTTTTGAATAACTGAGTAGGTGATTTCTTGAATAAAGTATATATTGTCTCTTGAGTTGTTGGTCAATTATGAGTCACGGTTTTGGAAATCTAGACAATCATTCTAATATTAGTTGAATCATTCCATTTTTATTCTCGCATTCCATTTTTATTTCTGCATTCCATTTTTATTTTTGCCATAAAGAAAAATCGAAAGGTTTGTTTCATGGTATGAGGCAATAATAATAATTCATATAGATAATGTAGACCAGTGTTTGGTGTGCCATTATTATGATGTCAAGAGTTTATCTATTTGTGACCACTTTTCCATGAAGAAACCATGCAAGTCAATAACTGATCTGATGAATTGACCTGATGAACTACAAATACAAAATGCACAATTATACACTGTCAATCGTTCAATTACTTCTCAAATATTTTACTGAGCAACTGAATATACCTACAATAATTGAAAGAATATATGAATAAATAATGAATATGAAATTTTACTCAAATATGAGTTCAAGTTTTATACTGCTATGGATAGTGACTAGTTAGCTTTCTAAGATGTTTGAAGAATTGAAGTATAGTAAATAAATGGTTATTATAAGTATGAGGTAATGAGGTGCTGAATTATACAGGGCGTCTAACTATTCAATAGCATAAACTTCAGAGTCTTGTAGGAAGTCTGATTGGATTCTAACTAAGAATTCCATTGATTACTCGAGCATTAATCTCCTAGAAGTTTTTTATTTGGAATTTCACAGAAAGCTTTGTAGCTAGATGGTAGCAGGATTCTTCGAAAATTAAGTTCAAAATCAACATGGCTTATGAAAAGCTATATTCGTTTTCGTTCAGTTAAACTTCCCTACAAAATATCATTAATTTGACTTGATGATAAAACATCATAACATGCCCTGTATTTTTCGGCAAAACAATACAAACAAGAATTATTGAACAAATTCATGGATGTTTACATTCCAAAATTCTTTGAGGCTGTGTAAAAAAGTATTTTACAGAATAGTTCTCCAAATTTTCCCGTATGACAGCGTTTTGAAAAACTTGTATCGTGCATGCGAGGTATCATCTTTGGTAAAAAATTGTGGTGTATTACTTTTATACAACTTATATGTTTATTCTATTATACATGTTTTTACGATTCTGTCTAATTACCAGATGTATTATTATCGAGATTATTATGAGAATACTCCAAGTAGACCCGGTCACTTCTAGCATCAAGAATGGCGACGAGCAAACAAAAACATCTGAAATTGAACACAAAAACGACAACCATTCTCAGTCATCAAGAATTCTTCAATGCGTTTTAACATTGAAAAATAATCAATATGAATGAGAATAAATTTGACCAATATATTATGACGTCATTATATTAGCCACATACCGCGTGGCATACTCAAGACCATATATATATCTACTACTCATATATGGAGCATAGCTGTTCTCAAAGCGGGACCAACTTCTGTCTCTATAGGTAACGAAATCGACCAATAGGCGTTGATGCCGACGTAGGGAAAAAATAATACGAAACTTGTCAAACCAATATGGCTGTTTCCATCCATCACTTTCCGTCTTTATAGATTCAAAAAGTACCTCTCATTTTGGTCCCATTTTTATTGACATATGTATAGGCGATGGGCCATATATAGAAATAGTACATAATATATGCTCAAGACCAACCATCAAAGAAGAAAGGTGACTAACCTACTATTCTTTGCAAACCACCTTACCAGTATAACCTTACGTAATTCTTCAACATATAATTCAGTCAAAAAAAATGCGAAAGAGGTGTCTACAACTACAGGTTAATGACTCAAGTCAATATCATATCTGCCAAAAGCCTTCAACAATAATGTTCCAGAGCATTTTTTCATGAATTTATTGATTAATGAGTAATTCATTATAGTAAACCTACCTTCTTGTATTTCCCACTGAACTATTATCGTCACAATGGATAATATACTGTGTCGTCACATTCAGTCGTCGCGTTGTTCGGAAACGAGTGGGAAAGTTCAAAATTATTTGGATTATGTATAATTATAATCAGATAATCAGTTCTAATGATTGGTTTCAATTGCATTTTGAGAATACTATCAAACAATAGGTATATGAGCAATCCAAAAAACTATATAATTGAATGTAAAACACCCATCACACACATGTACCCAATATGAATATAGCAAATAAGCAAACTTTGGAGCAAATTGACAATCATGAAGTTCATGTCTACCCCTAAGTATTGAAAGAGAGAGATCTCAATCATAATTTGAATAATGTTATCAGAATATTGCAGCATTGAAAAATGTACATTGGAAATTCATCAGTGTGCTTATATATCACTCCTGCTGTATCTTCCGAGGTATCTTCCTTATTATTTAGGTAGGCTTCTTGAATTCACAAGCACACCAGTGATAAATCTCCGATAAATCACCCGAAGAAATACTAATGGCCAATCATATAATATGATCATGATTCCGAATCCGCGTAGACATTTTCAACTCACCTCACTCACCTGGCTTCCTTATATCATTTTCGAATATATCCATATCATATATACAGGGTGTCCCGAAATTAGCCTGCCACCAGCGGCTTCTTCGACCAAAAATAGGAAGAAAAATTCCAATGAACATGAGTCGAGAAATGTCTCCTATATAAGCGGAGTAGCTCCTGAAAGGGGGCTCCTGAAGATGATATTTCTTGAATATTTCCGAAACGCTACGTGATGAAATGATGCAATTTGGTACAAGAACTAAACTTTACATGCCCAATGCAGTGAACATAAGATCATTTCAGGGTTTCATTCAGGAGTGTATAATACAGGGTGGGACTACATTAAATATTGCTCAAACTTCTTCGTCTGCATATTTTTGGACAATTTAATCTCGGATTATGAAAATCCACACCGTTTCACAAAAAAATATTGATGCACTCATATCTTATGCATAACGTGGCCAATATTCAAATCATAGTGGCTATAAAATAATCAAGTACTTTCCTGCTTTTACTATTTTTTTTTTCCATTTCCACTACGCCTCATTGCAATGTTATGCATAACAGCTGAGTAAAACGATAATATTTTTAAATTGCTTTTACTGGATAGTAATAGATCAGATCGTCACGGAACAAGAGTACCTTATTTTTGTAAAGAGGTGCGAAATTTCATAATCCGAGATTAAATTGTCGAAAAATATGCATACAAAAAATTTTGAGCAATTTTTAATGTAGTCTCACCCTGTATTATATACTCCTGATTGAAATCTTGGAATCATTTGTTTTTCACTGCATTGTGCATGGAAAAATGAATTCTTGTACCAAATTGCATCTTTTTATCACATGGAGTTTCGGAAATACTCAAGAAATATCATCTTCAGGAGCCCCCTTTCAGGGGGCCATAGCTCCCTTAGGAGACATCTCGACTCATGTTCATTGAAAGTCTTCTTTCCATTTTTGGTAGTAAAAGCCGCTGGTGAAGTTTGGCAGGCTAATTTCAGGACTATCTGTATATATTATATTCGATGACTACTGATGGCAAGCAGTGTATATTACTGATGATGATTAAATTTAAGGGCCGATGGACATTGAGTGAATGTAAGGTAGCTCTCTCGCTCCTGCATATTTGGAAAACTATGCTAAAACAAGCATATTGTTATTGAAAGATGATAATTCTAACTCTGATATTCTCATTAGACTGGCTGGTTTCCGCGGGTTTCCGCACCTACATAACAATGCACTATTCCATTTAAAAACAAAAGTAAAAATAGGTACGTTTGGTACTACATGAATACCAGCTGAAGTAGGTATAGGTACTTACACATCTTCTGGAAGATCAGGAATCCTGAAAATAAAGAAGCACTCATCAGTCTGTGCTTCGACAATGTTCTTTCATGTACTCAAATAGTTCCTACCGGCTACCCACGAATGTTGATAACTTACCTATAGTTTATCAAGTATAGTTATTCGAAAACACCACACTAATGTCTTTCACTGTAATTAGTTTATAAATATAATAGAATAAGTAGGTTGGTACAATTAGTTTCTGATATTAATAATATAAATCATTTCTATAATTTAAAATTTTAACGGTGAACAGGAACACTCTGCCGGACTCTAACATGAATGACAAGTGACAAAAATTGAACTAGTCAGGAAGTGACTATTGACACGACACAACGTTACCATCACAGAATGTAATGCGACGAAAATAAATAAAAATATATTGGAGTCGAATAGGAAAAATTACAAGTCCCAGTGTTGCCACCTCAAGGGATTTATCTCTTTTTGAGGGACTTTTGAGGTCCACCAGGAAGTAAGGTTTGAGGGATTTTTTCACCCTAGCGATGAAAACCGAAAACTCGGAGGTGTATCAAGGGCGCCACCTAGTATAGAAATGCAGGGATGTTATTGAAGAAGTTGTTCATATAGAGTTCATTGAAGAAACCAAGAAACGTTTTAACCATATATGTACTATTTCTATATATGGCGCTTCGCCTAAACGATATCTCAACAAAAATGGGATCAAAATGAGAGGTACTTCTTGAATCTATAAGGACGGAAAGTGAAGGATGGAAACAGCCATATACATATACGTATTAATAAACAATACGGATCATAACGGGTGCCAGGATGAAGCCAAAAATATGAAACAAATGAATATCCATAAGGATTTGGTGGCATGATAAGCATGCGCCATGCAAGTAGTCATCAAAGACATGCGTTTCGGTGGACAATGACGTTTACTAGCCTTTCAATCAAAGCAGTATGTGTCTGATCGTTTCAAAACTTTTCCTAACTATTTTCGCTATGGAAACAGATAGAGATTATCCGTATTGATTATTAATACGTATATGGCCACATATTGGTTTGACAAGTTTCGTATTATTTTTTCCCTACGTCGGCATCAACGCCGCTTTGAGGACAGCATGCTTTTTATATGAGTAGTAGATATATGCTTTTAACGGAAACTGTGAGATAATGATATTCATTGCACGGGGGATTTACATGAAAATCATATAGCCCTTTCGATTTTCGAGATTTTCGTGTTTTCGTTGATGACTTCGCAGTTTGCGACGCAAGACGCAACATTTTTTCGACACTGGCAATCGCCGCCATCGGCATCGTTTGTAGCATAGTCTGCTAAATCTCTGTCGTGAAATCGCGTGTAAGTAATTATTCTGGTGATATTCAAATAACATGGAAAAATCTGATTCTGAACATTCGCGGAGCCCCAACGAAAAAAATATAAATATTGCTAGCAAAATATTCGAGATTATTGTTTGGCTGCAGGACCCTCTGATCAAAATAATGTGGCTTAATTTAAGTTTCGAAGGATTTTTGATGGCAATATGGGACATTTCATGCCTATTCGCGTGACTGATAGGATCGTTAAATCGCCTCGCACATCTTTCCATCCCAGGTGAATTTTTGGATGATTTCTGACTGAATGTTTCATCATTTATGTGAAAGAGGGAAGATGAATCATATATAGATATCGTTGTAAATTTTGAGGTATTTGTGCATAATTTCAGGTGTTTTTTTGTCAGGTCATATTTGCTCCGCACTTGCGCTAGAAGTGACACTTCATATTGGGTTGATACACTCACACAATGTGATACTGCTCATAAAGGTAAGTAAATATTGGTACATAAAAAAATCCTTAACAGTATTATACTCACTGAGGTTATAGTACTTCTTAGCTATTTTCATTGGATTTCATTTTACAATGATGTTTGTAGATACTTGTAGCATAATCTCTGCTTGTAGGTACTTGATATAAGTATAGGTATATTATATTGAACCGTTACATATTTTGAAATCCAAGATATAACGTATACAGGGTGTTTCATTGGGAAAGGTAAATGATTCAACTGTGAATAGGGGTCACTGAGTTGATTTCAAAAACTCCATGGTTGATGTCAAATTGACATACTTTCAACTTTCTGTTTATGAGTGTTACAATGAGAATTGGTGGCGGGAAAACAAAAAGTATCAAATCCTTCTCAGTTTTTTCTCCTCTTCACGATTCTTTTGTTGAACTTATTAAATACAGTGTGTTTTTTTTCATATTTCTAATAAATGTAATTTTTTCCTGAAACCGAACCTGGATTTCCATTTCGCCCGATAGGTCAATAAATTCAACGTCCCAAGTTCAACCTCCATACCAAATAGGAAAATATACTGGGTAATTTACACTTATGGGCGATATTGAATAGTTATTCGTCGATGAATCACTCGATATACTTGTTATAAAGACTGTAAGACTCATCAAATGTGGTATTTTCAGAATAACCACCTTGGTGACCATCTACCATTGAAATATTTCCCTTTGCCTGAAAACCCATATGCTATATGTAACGATTCGATAAACAACCTGTATAGATATCTTCAAATACCAAATTCATTTCAATTTTCTAATTTATAATGCCTCAAATATGTGTATGATTATACAGGGTGTTATTTAGGTATCTGGCTAAACTACAATTAAGAGGTGATTTTCTTAGTCGTTTCTGAGACGCAAAGTTCCGGAAATGCATAGTTTTCAAGTTACACCATGTCGGACAAAAAATTGTTTTTGTAAATATGAATATGACCAAACCTGCCTCTTACTACTACAAAAATAACACTGCCGAATTTCAACAGAATTGGATAAATGATCCCCACGATATTCACGAATAACTGATTTTTTGTTTGACACTGTATCATTGAAACCTATGCATTTCCGCCCCTCGAAGTTTGGCAACATACCTAAATAACACACTGTGAATGAAGCAAAACATTATTCTTTTTTGGTTTTTTACCTCCGGTCGACATGCATTTGGAAAAACCACATCTGCAACAGGATATACTTACTCGTGTTCAGAATTTTATAAAGAATATTTATTTCCTCAGAATGTCAAGCTCAATCCACTAAAATAGCGTTGAGTAACACCAATAACACCATATTTAATGTACACTACTTCAGGCTTTTGAATATTAAGTGATTCCGAGTTAAGGAATAAGCTCAATAATTATTGTGTTTCACAAAAGTCATTGACTTATCAAAGTTTTGTATTATTATTTTAGCGATGATCCCAATATTTTTCGAAGTATCGATAGGTATGTGTCAACAATCTTGGTACCTATATACCTATAGTTAGTGATATCCTGTAAATATTTTAATATTAAAAAATTAATCATACTATTCACCGTTTTATTTATAAATGATGCGTTTAATATGTCATATAAAATTACAATAAAGTTTATTCCATTTATATTGTAATTTATTGCCACTCCAACTCAAGTGCTCATTTCAATGGTTTGTGTCTAATAATTGAAGTTACCAGTATTACAAGTGACGAAAAATGAGGTGACTAAGTGAAAATCTGCTATATTTATAAAAATGACAACCAACTATACTTACTTACTTGTACTTTCAAATGCACCAAAATTTTCTCAAAAATTGAATATAGGTATACCTACAGAACATATACAAAAATCTTAGATGCACTAATACGGTATAAATATCAGCATTCAGAATCATAATGCATACTTGGCCCAACCAGAAGATCTAGAAATCACGTGAATAGAGGTTACCCTGTTGGCCTGTTGCCACGAGAACGGGGCCACCCTGTAACTGTTGAATCATTCAAATTTGGACTTCGAATAAAAATGTTTGTTCAAATGACCCGATAATGGGACATTCTATCATTCTTGAACTGTTCTTAAAGAGTTCATAAACACTTAATTTTTAAAATCTTTTATTAAAAATTGAAGGAGATTGAAACAAACAGGAGTGACCTTGTTCTTATGGCCACCTGCATGTCCCGTGATGGCCCAGTATACTAATTGTTGGATAAAATTTGTCTGGCTTTTCTGGATATGGACGATTGCGCGCAACGGTCAGAAATTGAAGTAGTGAATGAATAGGACAATTGCGCGCGAGTGACCTTCGATATTATGGGTCAATTGCGCGCGGATAACACTTGTTGATACGAAACGCTCTTAACAAAATCGTGAGGAAGTATAATAACTTAGAAAGGAGACTACTTTTTCCGAGACTTTTTCTTAACAATCTATCCTCACTTGGCCTGAATGAACCTCCTTCATAGAAAGTGTATTTTTAACACCATCGATCGAAGGAGACAACTTTTTCTGAACAATCTAACCCTACTCGACCTAGTTGCTTCTTCCTCGAAAACATTATTTTTTGAATAATCACTTTATTACAAAATGAAAAAAAGCCGACCCTTGCATGGATTGTACCCGATCTTGTCTGCGCTCAGTCGACTCATCCTTTTTGGGTTCATTTTCTAACCGGTAAAGGTTAAATTGACCGCGGCGCGCTATCGTCCTACAGCCACCTTTTCGAATGTATGCTTACTCAATCAGCATTTAATCAATATATGGATAAAATATATATTCATAGTGCAACAGTCATATAAATTACATAACAAGTTTGTAACCATTGATAAAATATGCATTTTGACACATACACAGGCTGTAGACTGAAACATAGTTACAAGATGTCCTTTTAGAGACACAAAGCAGTTTTTCAGCTTTATACCTTAGTACCTATACCATAAGGATAGGTTGGTAACAGGTACCTAATACATATTTATCTAATACCTACAGTATATTAAATACATCTAAAAAATAACTAGCAAGTAACACAAAATCTCACCATATGGAATATATATATGCAAGCTTGTGATATTTGACAAACTTTGGTGCAGAAGTACAAATTCAGAAAGTTCTTCAAATTCATCAGTAGAACTTCAATAAAGAAATGAGGATAAGCAGTAATCCAGGAAAGATGGCGTGTTGTGAACCACCTAGAAAAAAAAATATTTGAAATTGGTAACTTTTGTAGACGCTATAGCTTTTTGTAGGCAGTGAAACTGCAACGAAAAGTGAAACACTTATGAAATAGGAAAGGACATCTGCAGTAGGGAGAACGCGTATAGGTTAGATTTCTCCCAATAAAGTGGACCTCCATAATATATGTTTTCAGTAAAGTGAATCTTCCGTGATTCAATCCGCGATATCGCTGTGATATATTTTGTTATGGAATTTTGCTATTGAACAGAGTATTTTATGTGGATGTTCCGCATTCTCCATGTCCTTTCAACACTAACTGTGTAACATTATGATTTGTCATTTTGGAGAAAGAGAGCAACTACTGCCTACATGGAACCACCTCGTATATCCTGAATTCTCTGAGGGATATACAGTGTCTCCAAGATGAGGATGCCATCATGGGGTAAAGTTGATGATAGTGTTTCCGAAATAGAACGTCGTACGGAAAATCTCTTACCGCTGTTTTGTAGAGCTTGAAAAGTGAGAATGAAAAAGTGTCTATTATTTTACTAAATCTCTTATGAAATAAAATCAGAAAAAAATAAAAACGATCCCCATGAAAGACATCCTTATCTTGGACACAGTATGTATAGGACTAGAGAAATTGGTATAGCTGGTTTTCTTTTTTATCGCTTGGCGTGTACGAAAGGGAATTCCTATAATGTTTGAAGAACGTCGTGCGTACCTAGGTAGGATAGGAAGAGAAGGTACCGCGAGGTATTGAATTTTTTTAACTTTTGGAGATTATAAGTTCTTGGAAATACTTCCTCAGGCAATGAATCCCAGTACTTTGCCGTTCAGACAAACGAGTTTTGATAGTAGGCTATATACAGCGTGGAAACCTAAGATGGAATACAATCCGTATCTCTATAACAAAAATATACATACTTTTTTCAAAAAATCCTCGAACTGATCGATTTTTATTTTTGAAAATCAATTTTTTCACATGAAAATTTTGCACCACCTGTCAACCTCCTACCCTACAGATCAACCCTTTCAAAACTTTTGAATGGTACAAGGGGTCAAGTTACACCTTGTTAGAGAGCCATTTCAAGTCTCCATACAACGGTCTATTTTTTTTTCAAATCCGGTTGAGCCATATCCGCACGAGAGCAGTCGAAAGATTCAAAATTTATTGGAATTTTCGTAAAAATTTTTGGTAATGGTAGGTATTGTTTTAATGTTTTACTTGTATAGTTAATTTACCTTCATTTGAAATACGTTTTTTATACTAAATGTTCGTAGCCTATGTTCAAGGACACAGTACCTACTACCTTATATAGTATGGGAGCTGATGTCAGGAAAAAACGACTAATCTGCACAAGTTTCGAATGTCACTCATATGCGAGAATAACACCTACTTTTAACAAATTCAAGTTTCTGCCACCCCAGATCGGTACAAACAATTGGATAACCACAGAAAAGGTTAGTTTGATTGGAAATGACCTCTCTTACCTCCCCACTTCTTTTTATCCATGACTTATGGGACACCCTGTATATATTTGAAGTATGTACCTCTCCCACAAGGTGGTAGTTGACCATTTTCACCATCGAAAAAAATTGAAGGGGTGGATCTGTAGGGTAGGAGGTTGACAGGTGGTTAAAAATTTTTATGTAAAAATATCGATCTTCAGAAATAAAAATCGACTTATCGGAGGATTTTTAAAATATATTTTTGTTATGAAGATACGGATTTTATTCCATCATAGCTACCAACACTACTGTATACACGAGTTTTCAAAAATCGATCGACCAGTTTAAAATTAAACAATGATTAGTCACCACTCAAGTGAAACAAACGGCTTATGTTGGTCAACGATTGAATCTCATCAATTTTATGCAAATGATTGAGAAATGTGATTGATTCAAGATGAAATCACACTTAAGTAACTAACATACGGACATCTATGTTGATTACGCAACCTTTAAGGACAAATACCGCATATTACCGCAAGTCCTTTTTTAAGATTGTGTTGTTATCGCAAGTTAATTTTAATACAGAAAATTCGTATCTGAAAGGGCTGCATATAATTAAGTTCGAATTACCCTGCTGTGGTCTGAAGTATGCCGTATTAGACCAGCGATCGATATTGCTACAGATATTATCAGATATTATAATTCTTCTACGCGACATTTATGGCTAATAGCAACTATACCTGAGTATAGTATTTCGTGGCACTGACAAAATACATTTCTGCATTTACAAACAAAACCCACAAATTTCTCAAAAAGAGAAAAAGGTTTTGTCGAACCCCATGTAATAGACTGTTTTTCTTTTATGGGTCACTAACTGACTAATTTGGAGTTTTATTTTTACTGGTTGTAAAACCAGATTTTGCCGTCGTTTTTCTGGAAAATGCATACTTACTTGCTCTGTAAATCGTTGCCATACTTTTATTGCGTTATTACTCGAAGGTAATATCCTGTCGGATAATGTCAAAGGTCGTCAGATCTGTGCAGATATTTTCCGCGTGAATATAGATCATGGATTTCGAAGATGAGTTTGAACTATTAATCTGCGCCGTTCATAAATAACATTTTGGTCGCAGGGAGTCTTTTCTCATTACCTTTTGGGTAGAAATGATTTTTTATAGAATACATGAACATATGCCTTATTACCGTCCTCTATATACAGCATTGAAATGATTATAAGAGGAAGAAAGAATCATTGATATGGCTGCATGTGTAACAAAGATACAGGGTGACATTCTGAAAACTTACCACCCTCAATATCTTCCTTGCAGTGAATAATGTGTGAAATCCAAAAAAGAGGTCGATTTTATTTTCAAGGGGGACACTTGAAATGATTAGGAGGTGTAGATGTTACCCTTAGAATCTCAAATGGGAAGGGGGTCAAGTGGCATATCATTTTGAAGGGAGTTCAATTCTCTTTCCAACGGTACCCTATTGAATCATTTCCTGTCGAGCAGTTTCCAAAGAATGTCGTGTCAGTTAGAAAACTTCCCACCCGAAGTATCTTCCTCTCAGTAAATGACATGAAAAATCGAAAAGACACGTCAATTTCATTTCTGTGAAAGACAGTTGAAATGCATATTTTTAGCCCTGTTAGTTCAACCCCCTAGGAGAGGTAGATGTTACCCTTAGAACCTCATATGAAAAGGGAGGTCAAGATGCACATCATTTTGAAGGGCGTTCAAGTCTCTTTTCAACTATACCCTAATTTTTAATTTTTTGATAAACAGTTTCCGAAAAATGCCGTCTTAAACTTACAGAAGTAATTAGAACATGCAATAACTAAATTCACTTACTATTACATTGGCCACCTGGGGTGGGACTCAAACCTTCCGTACACTGGCATGTCAAGGTTATGCTACTGTTGTTACTATTATTATTGTTGTTGTTGTTATTTGTAGCTGATGGACCATTGTTCGTCTTCTTGGTGTCCTTTTGTTCTAAGCACAGCGCACCATCTACACATTCATCATCTTTTTGGCAGATATGCTTTGGTCCTATAATATAAAAAAAATTGTTTTATTCATCTTGAAGAATGTAGATTCATACTGATAGTGGCTACAAATGAATAAGGACTACTTTAAAATACACTTTCATTTATGGTCCAACCTCTTTATCGCCTCATAAACTCATTTTTGGTGCGTCCCTGATAGATTTTGAAATAAGAAATGAGTTACTTGTTCTCTTCATAAACTTTTTTATCTACTGTAATATTCACGTATCTGCGACCGTTATCGAGAGACAAAAATACATTTTTCGAGTTGGCTAGATTGAATTGACATTTTTAAGAAAAGGAAGAAACCCATTTTCACAATGAGAACAACAAACGCTAAGTACGCATATTCAGTTTGTGATCTCTAGATTCTAAACAGAAGCCAAACGAACCTTGACTTACCATAAATGGTGCGCTAGAAAATAAAAAAATCTGGGAACTTCAACGCTATATTTGCGGACACATATTTATAGAAAAAAAATAATTTCGACCTGAACAATAAGTCCCTAATATCTTGATACTGAATTTTGAAACATCCTGTATATTCCTAAGGTGAGATATGCATATAGCTTAGTGAAGTAGAACTATTTTTCTCAATGAACTTATCTTCCATATTCGGATAAGGTTATGCTATCAAGAATTCCAACGATATAGTAGTGGATTGATGGGATTAATTAATGAAATGACTTTAACGAATTATACAGAGTTTCCCATAATAACATTCGTATTCTCCGGGAGGTAATTCTTTGATTTGATATCACAAATCGTTCACTGGGTACAGAAAAAATTAACTAATATACAGGGAGGTGAGAAACTCTTAACTGATGCTATAAAAATGCCCCAAATTGTTTTGTTTCAAGATTCATCACATTTCTCCTAACAGAATATGATTCTTCAAACACTTTCACATGAAAAAGGTATTTCTGTTAGAATGCCGTGAAACGAACCGTTTCCGAGAAAAGGGTCATTTTTCATTTTGATGTCCAAAAAAATCACCCAGGGAACAAGTTTGTGAAATTTACTCAGTTTCCATTGCAGATATTCTTTCAAAATACCACAAGATCAACTCCAATTGAACAAAGCTAACTGATAATATAAAATTCCGATCATCAACTTCAAATTGTTTGTCATTATGAATTCTTCCTGGCATAAAATTCGTTCGTTTCATGGCATTCTAACACGAATACCTCTTTCATGTAAAAGTGTTTGAAGAATCATATTCTGATAGTATAAATGAGATAAATCTTGAAACAAACAACCTAGGGGTATTTTCATAGCATTGATTACAAGTTTCTCACCTCCCTGTATATTAAATCATGTTTTCCGTACCACATAACGGTTTATGAGATTGAATCACCCTTAGATACGGAATTTCATGATTCTAGGAATAATGATAACAAAGATAATCAAAGATAATCACAGAAAACAGCGATTAAGGACCTACCTTCTTAGGGGTCCTTTGGAACCATTTTTTCTTATTTTCATCCGCAGAATAACCTCCCACAGTACACGAACGTTATTCTGGGACACCCTTTCTATGGGCGAAAAACTCTTCTAAATTTTCCCAATGAGTGCGACTGCGGAGTTGCAATATGATTCTTTCGGATACATTTTTTTGTCACATTCACGATTGATATTACCAATAACGAGCTAATAATATGAAAATATTTCTGACAGACCCTGGTCTATGCATAGTCCATGTAGTCTATTCCTTCATCTGCGGCAATCTCTATAGATAATTAAGCCGACCACTGTCATACGATGTTCCAAAGATGTAAGGAATTTGTGAGTAAATAAGGGTATTGCCAACTATACATGCAAATAGTTCGTTTCTGAATGTAATGTAAGAGCATCGGCGTATATTTTTGGGTGCTGAGAAGGGAGTATCGTTCAGGGGCGAAGATTTCTCTAGCTCATTCGCCAAAATACACACTGTCAAGAGACTGGATGGATTATGTTTTGTTCTCGTTATTTTATGTTCATTTGCTATTTCAATTCTGCAGTTTTGATCTCAATTATTATGAAGAAACTATAACGAATTTCCGTCCACGGTAAGAATATCGATAGTCACAAACTGTTCATTTCCATACCTTCATGAACGCACTGACAAAATTCTCTGGACAATCGCCAAAACCAAAACAATCGTCTTCCATCATCTTTCAACTGAGTTCTTGATTACTGCACTTGAGAAGATCAAATCTCAAAGAAGCAGTGACGTGCTATTATTTTTTAACAAAAAAAAATCAACTCTGTTTCCTTCCGGGACGCCAGACTGCACAAGCCAAATCTTATTTCATCAAATGATGACTTCTATTACCAAAAGAAGCGAAGAAGCTGGGAGTAAAGGGGTTATAGTTACCTCCCCTTCCAGACAGAAGTAGGGACAGGTTATAAAAGCTAAAATAAACCAATACAAGTTTCGCAAAGTATATAGGACTAGAAGTCATCAAGTTGCTAAGTACCTACTGAGGTACTTTATTCATACCACAACCAATTTGATGATTTTGAAATATGTTCAGGCCTCAGGCGAAGGAAATGGCGTTTCGTATGGCCATCCATCCATCAGTCTAGATTGCATATTTCAAATAAGTAATAAGGGATATATGGCAAGGAATCGAATCTGATTACTATTGGTTGCCATTTAGACAGGGTGTCTTCTTTCGGGAGGCTGATAGTCTAGCTCATGACTGACCAGGATTTCACTATATGACCTAAGTAAAATCTTGATAGTTTTGGAGATATTGGTACTCTTATGAAATTCGTGAAAATCGAAACCTTGGATCAGTATTTCGAGTGCCGCAGGTACGGAACTTCACAGCGCCTTCACCAACACCCTAACGCGATATTTCAGAAATTAATACATACAGTGTGACCCACTTCTAATGGAAACACCCCGGTATCTTACGTAATCGATGGGCACAGATTAACAAAAGGTTTGTTAATCTGTGCCATGGGTGAGGATCCTGAAATTTTCTGGAGCGAGAGATATACCAAAAATGCACCCTATGACCAAGTGTGGTCATCTTCAGTGGTATACACTGCTCGCCAAAATATGTTGAAAATCACTTCAGATTCGGAATCAGAACGCCCAATTCACTAACTATTCATATTTTTCCTGGAAAATTTCCAGTTCTGAAAAATTAAATTTTGTCGCACTTTTTACGGAAGCACCCCCATATCTTACGTAGTTGACTTCATCTTTCGACTTTCCCTTCTAGAAGGTTCTAGAATGTTCTACAATGTTCCAGAATGTCCAAGAATGATTTAGAAAATCCAGAATGTTCCAGAATAATCTAGAATCTTCCCGGTTCTGGAACGTTTTAGGAACTTGCGAATATATGATGATTCACTTGGTACTACCATTCCCACCAAGACCATTATCACCATCAGCGATACTCTCTCATGGAAAACTCATGTCCGAGACATCGCAGAAGCTGCTTCACAAGAACTCGAATTCTTGTCCCGTGCGCGAAAATCTACTTTTTATCTCAACAGCTTCTCATAATCTAATACAAAGCACAGATACTGCCAGTTTCAGAATACTATTCTCATGTATTCGCGGATGCTCTAGATTCCATCCAGAGAAGAGCCATTCGACTGGTGGGTGATGCCACACTCACTAACTCTTTGACCTTCTTTGGACATCGTATAAAAGTTGGCGACCTTTCACTTTTCGGTAGATACTTCCACGGAAATTGTTCCCCAGAAATCTCTGCTATAATTCCATCACTAACAATACCAGTCAGACGAACTCGACAGGCCCAAAAGTTCAAAAAAACACCTACTTCCTCTCCCAATCCTCCCTAGGTACGCACGATGTTCCACGAACATTATAGGAATATCCTTTCTTGCGCTCCTCCGGATAGCATTTCAATACATAATATCCAACTTGCATCATCTAAAGCCAAAGCCAGAGTTGATATAGTAAGTGTCATCTGCTTCAACATTCGAATTCCTTCTTCCAAGTCATTCCTATTCTCGGACCCAAGAGAATCCTGCACATGGATGAATAGATACCTGAGCTGTATGTATTGCATTGCAATGACGTCTCATCTAACATTCGAACTGAAGAAGTTGAGTAATATTCTGTGTTACCCTTTACTGTTGACCTCTCGCTCCGATTTGGGGCATATCGTGTCAAAATATGTTGGGCAGCTCGTGAATTGTGGTTATTTATGAGATCCTTTGTGAAATCCAAGATCCAAAATAAAAGATTTGCATAAAAGTGCGATAAGGGTACCTTCGACCGTATAGCTCTTTGACTTGAGCTCTTTGGCATATGAATTAAACATAGGTATAACGTTCAATGAACCAAGATAGCCTATTTATGAAGCCCACGATTATCGATCCACCCGAAAGTTTGGCCCAAAATATAGGATCCTGCATGATTTATCATCTCGCAGAAAAGTTTCAAGAATTGAAGAAAATGAGCTACTGCTGAAAATGAATGAATATATTAATTATTCGATTCTGAATTTACGCAGATGTTAAAAAATCAAACTTGACCTCTGAATTAAATTTGACATTTGACTTCATGCTCTACTGGATCGAATTTTGAACATTATGTCAAGCTGTCCTCTCCTAATTCCCCTATTTCCTCCAATTCGCTGGGATATCAGAATAGATAGATCTTGATATTGATAGTTATTTATTATACAAGAGAAAAAAGTATTAGAATTCAGCTCGAGGAGACGAAAAACCGAGGGACGAAATTCAATATTTTTCCGTGACTCAAACCTTTGAAGTAATCAAATATCTGTCAACTCAATGCTGAAATTCGATTTAGAAACTGCAAACTTAGTGGTGGTTTAGTAGATAGTTGATGAAACCACGTAGGTATTCAAGATTCATGGAATGGAAGGTGAAAAAGACATGCAGTTCTTTCTCGGAGAGTTATCAGCTTATTTTGCGCAACTGGCACAACGGAAGAAGCCATCAACACTTTTTTCTGTCACAGAAAAATGATATACATACAGGGTGATTCACATAACAACCGACATAGGGCAGGGGCATGTAGGGGGTGCCAAAATATGGCAATTTAACGCAACTTACCTCTATACCAAGTTGCTTCCCAAAGAAGTTATAGGCATAGCACTAACAGCATGTCAACTTGCTCTTTAAAAGAAAACTTCTCGTTCATTTTAAAATCACTCAAACAACAATTACTTAATTGAACAACTCACTTGCCTCATTGTCAAGTTTGACGTTTATTTTCATAGCCAACTTTTGAATTTTCGATGATTTTAAATAACACACCTAGAGCGCGCGTTTTCAGTTATTCGAGTTTTTGATGAAAATGATGAGGTTTTTCGAAAAATTACTAGAGTAAGAAAAGTTTTAGAATTGAATTGCCCACAAAACAAAGCAAAGATTTTTAAAATCCATCAAGGGTTAACAAAATTCTGTTGAATATTAATGGTGCGCCACCCGGTATACCCCCTTTACAAATTTCAATTAAACTCTAGTTACTGTCAAGTAACGCCCTAAATACATCCACAAAGTGTACCAAATTTGGTTGCTTCAAGTTCAAGAATAACGAAGATATTGATTTTTTTCAAAATTCATAACTTCACTTTCAAAGCCCATATCTCCTTAGGGAAGCAACTTGGTATAGAGGTAAGTTGCGTTAAATTGCCATATTTTGGGACCCCCTACATGCCCCTGCTCTATGTCGATTCTTATGTGAATCACCCTGTATATGACTGAAAAAAATATTATCCTTGTCAACTTGTGAACGAAGAATACAAACAAATATGAGGGTGATAGATTCGCAGTGATTTCAGAAGTATAATGTGAGAGGAAGGGAGAGGGAAACTCAAAATCGACTCTGGATTTTCCTCCACTCGATCCTTTGGGATACTATGGACTGTCGATTTTCCTTGATTTTCCAATGATGTTCAGTACACACAAGATGCTCCAAAATTTCTAATGAGTATAATTAATCGGTTTGTCGAAAACACTTGAAGTTGAACCAACAAGTATTCTGAATGACATGAAGAAGTCCTTTTGATTACAGACCTTGATGCGAGCCTTGATGTCCTCATCTGATCCAATGTTTCTGAATCAGTTTCAGGTCTTCGGTTGCGATTTGGTTAATTTACTCACCTCGTGTTTGCCGTTTGATTAAAATAATGAGTTATGGGTTCATGAAGAGAATTCATTGATTCGAAATACTTAATCAGAACCTCGAAAGATGGTGATTGTGGAGTGTTTGGCTAACTGGAATTACCTTTGAAGGCGGCACTGCAAATACCATTGATAGGGTGGCTATTGTCTCCACATAAGCAGTATGATCTCAAACATGTGGTTCCTCTGATGAAATTGCAGTTTGCTTGGCTTGAACATGGTTTACCTGTCGCTGGAATAACAAAATAGTTTTCAGGAAATTATAAAAGTACAAAATCGAATAAAAAACATAGGATCCTTAATTGGAACACTTTCAAATACCTAATACACCTAAATATATGGGTGTTCCGAAATTACATAGAAATATCTCAACCACAGATTCTAGGATCAAAAATAGTAGAGAGAGTTCACATAAAAATGGGGAGTTATATAGCCTTCTGAAAGAGGGTTCGAGATGATCGTTTTTTGTAAATATTTCCAAAACGCTCTGCGATGTGATAACGAAATGAGATAACAAAATTTTGTACAGGTATATTTATCTTTTCATGTCCGATTTGGAGATGTTGAGAATTTTCCAAGATTTTGATTATGGGTGTGGGAAATAGGTGGGGCTAGGGACATTTCTTTCCCTAACTTTTTTTTCTATGCAATTTTTGGCAGTTTGGTCAGAAAATATGAAGAAATCATCATTTCTACGTTACAATGATACTCCTATTTAGTTTCGATAGCACTGACCATCTTCGAGATGAATCGATTTTAAAAGTCTGCTGCGTAATATAATGGTACTTTTCCTTAATAGGGTACCTATCATTATATTTTTCAATCTATTGTTCTTCCCATATTTTGAATCAAACATCATAAGTAGATGTCGAAAAAAAGGTATTCTAATCGAAACCTAATTTTTGGAAACATTTGGTGATAAGGGAGAAGCACTATTTTTGGTACGCAGAAGACTTAAAATCGATTTATCTCAAAAATGGTGAATGCTATAGAAACTAAACAAGAGTATAATTTTTACGTAAAAATGATGATACTATCATATTTCCTGTTCAAACTGCCAAAGTTGGGTGTAGAAATGTCTCTAGCCCCACCTATTTTCCACGCTCCTGATCAATATTTTGGAAAATTCCCACCATTTCCGAATCGGTTATCAAAAATATACAAAAAATCTCGGCCCTCTTTCAGATGGCTTCAGCTTTCCTGGGCTCATGTTTATATAAACTTTTTTTACTATTTTTGTTACTAGAATCAGTGGTTGAAATATTTCTATGTAACTTCGGGACACCCTGTATACCTCACCAACAGTATTGTGTGCAAAAGTGTGTTGAATGTTGAGAAAATTATGTTGTTTATTTTCATTCTAATCTCCGATTCTTCCATCCATTATCTATGATTGATCAGTAATTTATTCTGATTAAAATATGATTTTTCATGACATCTCAGCAGATGAAACAGAAACTGTGTCTTTTGCAGAAATCAAATAATAGGAAGAAAATGATAATGATATGATGATAAATATAAAAATAGAGTAAATAACCCAACGAATTAATGCATCGAATAAAATTTGAGGTTTAAAAAAAATCTCATACTTTGCAGAAGAATGAAATAGATATAATCTCGAATTTTCAGTTTGTTGAAAAGATACAAAAACTGACAACGATGTTATCTGAAATTCAAGTAGGTCAGTAGTAAACAACAATAATAGAGAGGAAGATACCAGTAGTGTTCTCAGGGAAATGATTTGGTTGACGAATAGCAAACTTTTTTACGAATCATGTGTCAACTACCTACCATAATAGTCGAGTATATATTGATGATGGAACCTTCACACTACTGTGCAAATGTGATAAGAAGAGCAGGTTTAATCTGTATTAACTAGATGCAATTTAATATTCTGATTATTTGCGCATCTTCCTATAAATGTTTTGATGAACAGATGAATGTTTTCATCGAAATATATAATTAGCGTTCAAGCAGTGAAGCAGAGATATAGTTAACTTTCGTATCATTTACAAACCATAGTCCAAAAAATCTGGAATGGCATATTTCAGGATGAAATGGATTATAAGTAAGCACTAAACCAAGGTAAACAGCATCCGCAGCGCGCAGATGTGACCGCATCACAAATCTGGATGTGTATCAGACCAGATCAGCAGACGACGACTTCAGGAAGATAAACAACCAGTGCACTAACTAAATACATTATAGAACTAAAAATTGTATATACCAGTGTTGAGTGAAACCCCGATAAAAACGCCTAGGCACAGAACAGAAAAATAAGCAGATGCAACTTTCATGATGGTAATCAAAAGAGTAATGCCTATCCCGGCTGTATATTTCGAGCAAAACTCTGGAAATGTATCGATAAATGATTGAGGGTGACATCCGTACCAGTTGGTGGTTGATTCGCGTTCGTTGGTTGATTATTTGATTTTCCGAAAGTTGTTAGTCCATGAGCATGGTTGAAACCAGCAAACACCAGTACGAGCGGTATTATCGACACGGTCACATAGAGAGCGTTCATCTTGCACTGAGGAACCAGAAGACCTCGCACTAGTTTTTGCAATCACAGCCGCCGTTGAAATGAGTTGCTGCTGCAGACTGATTAGAGGCATACACGCTTGCGCCCACTCTTACCCTAAGGTGTTACATAGCCAATGCCCAAAGACATGCACGAGTTAGATTCGATATACGGTGGCTCAAATATACACACTGAGAAAACTCGGCCAAGTAAATTGTTCTCTTGAAAAAAAATCGATTGTGACAAGAACATTTTCACCAACGGTAGGAAAATATGGTACTTGCAGTAGGCAAAACTATATTTCTGGAACGAAGTTTCTGCTGTAAGTGATCAGAACACTTGTTGGTATCAACCAAGTCGATATGTACATTAGAGTTCGCTAATTCTAAGTGAACACTAAACTAGTGCTAGGTTAACGAATACTCACTATTATTAAATTATTTTTCTGACATAAGATCACTTGCTCTGAGCGAACTCATCAATAAAGACAATCTATCAAGTTGATTGTTGCAGGTGACAGCTCACCTGTAGTTATAGATCTCTCTTCCGTTCGGACATCTCCGATATTATTCGAGTACCCACGCCCAACGCGATCACTGTCCAGTGTCCACGAGTCCACGGCGTCATTTCGATTTTAGCATTCGTGAAGTTAGTATACTTGCGTTCCCGCTAGTAACATTGAAATTTCAAGTCATGCAAGTGCGCCCTTTCGAACAACTATACTATATCATATTCGTATGAGAATTCTCTGTTTGTGTGCCGTGCTCTGTGGCCGTGCTCTGAGCTGTGGGGTGTTGAGTTCTTGACCTGTTCTCTTGAAGGAGATAATGAAATACAACACTCTTCTAGAACAGTATACATAATTGTTTCTACATATATACAGGATGTTTTTCCACTTCCTATAATACTCGAAGTGGAAGGAAGTGACGTTTGAAAAGTATGAAAGTTGATTCATCTTCAATGCTGGAAGGAAAAAGATAGTGAACCAGAGTGCAGTGCAGTGAGTGAGAGTACCGTTTTTCTTGGTGCATGATGCTGATATACGCGGTATCTAGTATCTCAATATTTTTCGTCAGCCTTATTTTTTTTGTATTTTCTGGATTCATCATACCTATATAATAAAATGTTTTGAATGCATGTGTTTTTGTCTCATTACCAAGGTTTCAACATTTTTCAGAGAACAATGGAGGTATTTTTTCATACTAGCTAATGACAAGTGAATAAGTCACTATTGACAAGTGAATAAGTCACTGATGACTAGTAGATAAGTCACTAATGACATGTAATTAGGTCACTAATGACTAGTGAACAAGTCACTAATGAGAAGTGAATGAGTCACTAATGACAATTGAATAGGTCACTGATGACAAGTGATGTGTTCACTAACCGTTATCACTCTGAAATTTAATGAAACAGGTCAATAGTGGTAGGTGTACATTTTCAGAAACACAAATATTCTTGTGGTTATTAACTTGTTTCCTTGTCCCATATAGTATACAAGTTTTTACTTGTCACTATTAAATATTCACTAAGGGCTAGTGATTTTTTTTCTCCGTGCAGCTATAATACTATTTATCAACACTTCCACTCATCAAAAGTTGTCATCTTAGTGACTTCAACCAACATAGAAAATATTCTAATAATACTGATGTCTGTAGGTTAATCGAGGAGGTGGTACATTCTTATGCCAGCTTTTTTGGGATTTTCTCTCCTCGTTTCCGTAAAATAAAAATATGAATACTATTTCAATATACGTGTAGTTCGGACAAATCAGATGATTTGATGACAATTTGCCCTGAAACTTTTCAGTTCTCAGTGACAATTGGAAACGGGAGCAGATTCGTTCCCGAAACGTGGTATTCACTACTAAAATCTGAACATGAAAATGGTAAATTCAAGATCAATTGATGAAAACATCCTGTAACTCATTTGATTGCCAACGTCACCAATTGTCATTGAAATCTGAAAAGCTTCAAGACATTATACGACTTCGCTATTGAAATAATCTCTCCTCATGTTGAAAATGGGAGCAGAACCGGTCCCGAAACGTCCAAAGCTAAGGGAAAATTCAGTATTTTTTCTATATACCTTTTTTTCTCTTCTCCAAACCTTTTTCAATACAAATTGTCACTGACAAGCTGATGGTGAATTCTTCTTTTAGGCTCTCTGATAGGAACATTCTTTGAACGCAGTGACATTTTGGGGCAAATCATCTGATTTGTCCTTACAACAAGTATATTGAATTAATATTCATATTTTTATTTCATAGGAACGAGAAGAGAAAATCCCAAAAAATCTGGAATAATGAATATTCTGATAATATTCAGTTTCTGATTGATTGAAGGCACTACCGAAATTATCTAAGTATATGTATGTTTACGGCAAAATGGGGTTTCTATGGAAAATTCGATGATGAGACCAAAATTGCGTTAAGAAAATGTGGGAATGCGTTAGCAAGATGTAGGACAAAAGTAATGTTACCAACATGATTGAGTCAATGAAAATAGCGGAAATTCTTGCACAAATTAAAGAGAAATTGTGGTAGCATTCATCCAGTTTTTCACAATTATTGGAGCAAATTCTGCCTCTAGAATAAAGACCTCATCAGAGAATTTCAATGAGAAAGTGATTCAAAATTCTATTTTCATATAAAAAACGACAAATGAAGAAGTAATTGTGATGATCATGACCTGAAGTTGAAAGAAGCTCCTGGAAACAACTGAATCACTGCAGAAACCATGAAAGAGTTTTCTGAATATGTAACTTACCGTTAAAAATATCTTTCCAATGAGTTGATAACTTGAATAACTTTTAAAACACTTTTCTGCCAGCATTCGAACTAGGAAAAGTCAAACCACTACCTGAATCTGAGGATGAAACCGAAGTCAGTATGGAGTATGGTAATAATTATATCGACCAATTTCTTTACTCTCTTGCATTCGATACAGTTGGTCATCCTGACCTTTCGCAATCCTCAAAATTTTGGAATTTAGAGGCAAAGCATATCACGATCTACTCAAGAGCTATGTAAGCGAAAGGAATCGAAAATTGAAAAAATGAAAAAACAATTGGGCAAAGATGTCGCTTCAAACTCCAAAGGCACAATATGCTACCGTTTGAAATGAGACAAACTATAATTTTTATCACCCTATTCAAAGAAAAAGTTAGTTAAATGGATTGAAAATATTCCAAGAATAGAAATACACACATTCATTGTTTCAGGAAACAATAGCAAATAAAGAAAAATTGTCGTATTGTTGGAGCAAATTCTGCCTCTAGAATGAAGACCTCATCAGAGAATTTCAATGAGAAAGTGATTCAAAATTCTATTTCATGACCTGAAGTTGAAAGAAGCTCCTGGAAACAACTGAATCACTGCAGAAACCATGAAAGAGTGTTCTGAATATGTAACTTACCGTCTAAAATATCTTTCCAATAAGTTGATAACTTGAATAACTCTAATAACACTTCTCTGCCAGCATTCCAACTAGGAAAAGTCAAACCACTACCTGAATCTGGGGATGAAACCGAAGTCAGTATGTATAGAGTATGGTAATTATATCGACCAATTTCTTACTCTCTTGCATTCGATACAGTTGGTCAATCCTTAAAATTTTTGGGATTTAGAGGCGAAGCACACGATCTACTCATGTAAGCGAAAGGAATCAAAAATTGAAAAAATGAAAAAACAATTGGGCAAAGATGTCGCTTCAAATTCCAAAGGCACAATACTATGCTACCGTTTGAAATGAGACAAACTATAATTTTATCACCCTATTCAAAGAAAAAGTTAGTTAAATGGATTGAAAATATTCCAAGAATAGAAATACACACATTCATTGTTTCAGGAAACAATAGAAAATAAAGAAAAATTGTCGTATCTTGGTTCCTATATTGGTTTACTCTTCTTTACTGCCATGTTACTTTTGATGATATGTCCATGAGTATTATAGGTATATAGACGTATTATAGGTTTAATATATCATCTGTTACTAATTTACAACAATTAAAGGTTGTATTATCGTTATTGTATTGCATTGTACAGGGTCCGGCATAAAGGACGGATGGTTTTTGAAAAATCGTAAAATCTGTAATATTTACTCAAAAAAATCATAGAGTCGGGTTCCCAATGCAATAGCATTTGTGACAATTGAGTGTGGAACATCACATCAGTCTTGTGGTGACCGTTTTTGACAATGCCTCTTGCTGGAGGCGTTCTTGGAAGTCATCGTACTCTCTCCAACATCGTTTCCTCAACTTGGGCGCGATTTGCCTCTTTCAACTCTTCCAGAGCCTGTGTAAGGAGGAAATTTGCGTGAAAGTCGTCCAAGTTGAGAAAGCATGCAATGTTAAAGAGAGTACGCTAACTTCCAAGAACGCCCCCAGCAATGCATCGTCAAAAACGGTAACCACAATCATGACTGATGTGATTTTCCACACTTAATTGTCACAAATGCTATTCCATTGCGAACCAGAATCCTTGAATACATTTTTTTTGAGTGAATATCTTAGGATTTTTCAAAAATCATCCGTCCTTTATGCCGGACTCTGTATATGTAAATATGTTTATAAATAAACATATTATTTTTATATAATAGCAATGCGTGTTGTTAGCTAATCATTCATCTGATGAAACGGATCCTCCTCGATAAAACCTTGTTATAACATTGAAATGTCAAAATTAATTACATCTATACCTATATGACATGATAGCAACACATATTCGATTTGACTTGTGAGGCATGATAGCAACACAGATTCAATTTGATATCCCCAAAATCTTGAAGTAGGTCGAAAAATACGAATTTTGCAATTACTTGGTCAGACCAAGAACAACTCATGTTATCATAGTGATAGATAGTCTGCTGAATATAATAATTTTGCTCACCATGCTATATATATACTAAGTATAGTATTGGTTCACAAATGACTGTTTCAGGAAATTTATGTAAAACATTCAATTCTCAGTATATGAAATATGAACATACTCAGTTCCTATCCATGAATTGTTCTAAAAAAAATGGTGCTATCCGTCATTCGGTTGCCCCCTTACTAGCAACCCTCAGAAGTCTTCAAGAGCTAGGGATGACGGGGGCCTTACCTTTTAACGTGTCATCCCAAAGACTTTCTTGGGCCATCAGAAAAAATGCTGTAGTCAGGGATTTGTATCCACGACCGGCAAGCCATCGTGTTTAGAATAGCATATTAGGAATTTCGTCTACCATCTTCATAAATCTAAAGGCAGAATCAGACGACTGATGTAATATTAGTTATTAGAACAATCCCTCGATAAACCACCCCTTTGCACACACCTCTAATTCATTTTTCAAATCACATCCTCTCATTTGTTGGTATGTTTGATGAGCTCGTGGGCTTACGAATTATATTGTTCTTGTACCTCAGCGATATCGTTAGGCTTCGTACAGGGCCTATACTTCTTGTTTCAAATGATCCCACTTAGAAAATCTGAGGGGGTTCTTTATATTTCCACTCAGTGGTATAAATAAAGCTGTGAAGTTAGTCATTTATCTAGTATTTCATTGATTATTGCTATATGTCTGCCTTTTTAACGTCAATTTAACCTAACAATTGAAATACTCTACAAGCACTTGGTTGAGATATTGCTACATCAGAATCAGTCATTCTGATATAAGGATCCTCGTTGTACAAGTAAATGTGAAAGCAGCAAATATCTGAAATACTATAGGCATCAGCTATAAATATTCTCAAGTACTCTACTCTATACTGATATATTACAAAAACTTAACTGAGATTTATTTTTACATGTATAGTAACCTCTAAAACCAATACTTTTGGCATGTGATAGATTTTCCGAAATTCAAGGATGGAATTGTTGAATCTGTCAAAATTCTATTGTTCAATGCTATCCTTCTAGTGAAATAGGTAATTTCTTTGTTTCAGCAAATAATTAGGTGGGCATTTGATACTTCCTCGTCGTAGAATAAGCTCTTTTGCAATATCTAGCATTAACAGATGAACAACATTTCCTTGAAATAGTGCCACATTCTTTTATTGAAAACTTTGCCTCTCCACAAATCACCAGAAAAAGCTGGTGTATATCTGCCACTATAAAAAGTGGAGTGAAACGTGACAAGTTGTTAATTTATTATCCATCTATGCCTTAGAAAATCAGTAAATCTGTAAGTGGTTCAAATCACCACTGACCTTGATATCAACCACCCGAATGACAGTTGTTAAAATAATCACGCTCTTAGTGAATCGGACCGATGAAATGCTATTGTTCAGGAAACTCTTAAGATAATGTTTTATTTTTCATTTTGTAAATAATTATACAATGACAATTCCCACTCTCACCTCAAGAAGCAGATGACCACCAATATCCCTTCCATGCTAAAGAGGAAGGGAAGGAGGAACGAGTGGATCGAGGACAGACGATCAGCAGTACGCAAAAAAAGAAATAGATACTTCTCTCTCAAAAATCGACATTTTTACTCCATTTTTCAATATTTTGTGGCCGCTCAATTTTACCGATAAATTATCATTCCTCGAGGGGCGCGATTATCCTTAACTCAGTGACTGCCTAATAATTATTGTGATGCTTGTGTTACAATTGATAGCTGCCAACAAGTGAAGAAGACCGACAGTTAAACACCAGCCTGCACCATTACACGAGGTGAGGTGATTCGTTTTGTCATTGTCGTCAATCTTTTTGTTAATTTTCATATAGTCCATTTGCCTTTCTCGCCCAGCTATTAAGTTGTCGATTTGACATTATCTAGGGCGTATTCATGGAGAGTGTAGAACATCATTGTGTTCGCAAGCTAATAAGTTACTCAAACATGCCATCGTAATATGGGGTGTAATTTGAAAAAAAAAGTTAGTGGTATGTGCTAAGGGGTGGCTAATTTTTGTGCAACACACTGTCTCATTGAAGCCAGTTTTTTCAGAACGTTGATAAAGTCACCCGTTTTCGAGAAAATGCGTATAAAAATTAGAGTTGGGACACCCGGTATATATTGCTTGAAATATCGACATCTTTGTAAATGCATGTTTTGAATACTGAAGCATATTCGAGCATGTATTGTATGCACGGTTTGGAAACTTCGGTTAGTTTTGCATTCTTGTGTGATACTTTAAGAACTGTAGTGAGGAGTGGATTTGGCTCCCACTATATCATTAGCTTCTTGAAGTGATCTTGGAGCGATAAGGCGCAGAGCGGCCATTGTGGCGCCTTGACCATTCCTGCTCACGCAAACCATTGCGTCACAACCTGCAACCTCCTGCTGTGATTTTACCTCACTTATTAGTAAAGGACAATCGTCATTTTAACACGTTAGCTACCAAGGGTATTTCAGCAATCCGTCTTTACAGACCAGGGGGCGATTCGGTCGGTATTGTCATATACTATATAGATTTTGTTGTCACTATGTGATATATCCACTTCAAACAACATGAAAAACACTTTTCTGAATGCTGTCACATATTTGTGACGCTGGTCCATCGAAAGTAATCTTTCAGGATAGACCAGGGTCACATATATGTAACAATACAATATTAACGATAGAACAAGAGTTTCAACTAAATTATCTTTATTCATAAACTCAAAACATTTCTTCCATGATAATATATACCATAAGCAAACAAAATGATGCGATGAAAGCCTATAACCTATTTTGAATGTGGAAACTTTGAAACCAGGTTCAATACATATGTGAATAAAGTAGCAGATATCTTCTTCCTTTGGGAACATACACGGCATCTTATTTCATCACACAGATTTTAGAAATCCAATTGAAAAACTCTGTACTCGCGACACAATAAATGTGTGTCAGCGGTCGTACGTGGAAACCCTTCTGTCACATATATGTGACGCCTGGTATAGCGAACGTGTTAACATGTTTCCGAACTCCAGCAAGATCGTTCGAGAATTCAATGGAAACTTCATAGAGATCAGACAAATTCTCTTTCTCGTAACTAATTTATTTAACACTGGAAATTTTTATGAAAGATTCATTGTGAAAATTGTATTAGGTTGTGATGTAATAGAAGCAATTACAAATTCATGTTTTCAATATATCATCCGAATCAAAAAGGTACCTATTCCATTCATTATACTGAATGGTCACGAGAACCGAGACACCCCTGCAACTGTTGAGTGATCCAAAATCTTGAAATTCTGTCAGAGTCAATACGTTATATTTTACATCATCATTTTTGGATACCATTTTTTTTATTGAGTCATTACCAGTTCCTCCGAGAGTAACCTTGAAAATGATATTTGCAAATGACACACCCTGTGTATTCTAACACTTTCAGATTTTGAAGATCACTTCACATATTTTTTGGTCCGAAAATGCTAGAGTGTCAGCGATTTCATATGGGGTGTTAGTTATTCAATGGCAAATTTCAAAATGCTCGCTTTTTCGATTCACCTTATGAAACAATCTAAAAATCTAAAGAGTTGATATAACTGGTGGGGTGGTCATTCCACGAAGTCACACATAGAATTACTTAGATACGAAGTTTCATCATTGTAAGTTCTTCAGGAAGGTGACTCTAGATTAACCAAAAATCAATAAGACTAAAGTTGAAGTTCACCCCATTTTCCAAACTCAACTAAACCGTTTTTCACACACGTCTCCACACAGTTACTTTAAAAATCGCCTCGATTAATAAAGAGCAGTCGAATATAATACAAATAGAATGACAAACACTCTTCATGCATTTCAGGCATTTAAAGAGTATACCTTTATCCCTATTTTCGTGGAAAAAAGTGTTACTTTAAATCTCTAGGGATATGAAGTAAATTTCTTTGCAATTACAGCTGAATTTAGAAATGTATTTTCAAAATGTCTGTGCCATGGGCTTATATCACAAAAAAAATGTATTTCATAATTCGATAGAACCATATATAGAACTCACCCAAACTAGCTCATCACCGCGAACCGTTTATTGCTGTGAGCCGTAGCTCCCTACGTTTTATAAAAAATTATTGAAATCCCCGATTTTTCGGACCTCTGAAAACGAGGCGATGATGTTACGTCAAAACCCTAATACTGAAAAAAGACTATTCCAGACAGAGATGAATGATACATGATTTCTGACAGAGTGAATTAGCGCGAGATCACAGTTGAAAGAATCAATATATCAGTTGCCTCAGTCTCCGTCGGGCGTTTGGTATTTTCTTTTAACAATGGCGAGATGAGGTTTCTACGTCATAAGAGGGTCCGTTTTCAGAAGGTACTATTATTTATGTCCAAAAATAAAACATTCCAGTTGATTTTTCGATCGGATTATGTATAAAAGGATCATTATTAACATGGTTTGAGTTAAAAGTTCTACTAAGGTGTACACGCTCATTGTGGCTTTAATCATCGAACAATTACGATGCTTTCAGCTTTCTTGACTTTTCCAAGAAGTATGCCAGCAGTACCTTTTTCTATGTTCAGTTCAGCTTCTTAAGCTGCCTTTTCGATTTGTTCCATCGCGATCAAAGTCTTTCAATCGGTGTGGCGTGTTTGAATAATATTTATTTATTTATATTTTACTTAGTTACTCGTCATAACACACCAAGATTTTCAGTTGCCGATGACAATCATGATCTGGATCACCATAGTTACTGAGGTTAAATTTTTGTTCGTTATTTTTCCTTTGACGTTTTACCTATCCTGATGAAGCGCATAAAATAGCAAATGCACCTTGGCACTAAAGTGTTTTTAAATCTTTCGACAAATTATAGCCCTCCCGACACTTTTTGTCTAGGGATTTGAAATACCACTTTATTCCCTAGGTATGTATAATGTACTATTAAAGACTGCAAGGAGATATCAGTATATGATGCGATCATAATGATATACCGATTCTGGTGAAATGGAATGAAAATTTTGAGATGACAATGACAATTAATTGTTATCTATGGAGAGTATTTCCTCGAATTAGTTATTATTATTGATCATGGATCATAATAAAAAATATATCAACTCCAATTCCATTAATTTTTGGTTGATCAAGAAATATCTTCCTGTAGAAGTTACAACGAAGAAACTTGGTATCTATATAAGTATTCGATGTGTTTTCCATTGAATGACTACTTCACTGGTTATATCAACTCCATAGCCATACATTGTGATACAGGGCGAATCGAAAAATCAAAAATATAAAATTTCTACATTGAATAACTAACATAACCAATAGCCGTTTTTGAAATTTTGCTCCTTCCACAAACATAAGTATGTCTTGAAAATCTGAATATTTCAGATTTGTCCACAACTCAGTCGACAGGTTGAAATCGCACCCACTGTATATAGAAACAAATGAACTACAATAACTGAAGTAGAATAGTATCTAAATACAAACAAAAAATAATAATAAATTAAGGTATATTTCAAACTTCCAAAAAAAAGGTTCTTCTGGTGTCTAAGGTATACACATAATCAATCATTAGGAAGTCTCAAAGCAATAACGAGATTTTTAACGGAGCATTGCAGACTCAATGAACACCTAAGAAAGCTAGGCTTACAGGAGGACGGCACCTGCAGATTCTGTAAGGAAGAACCAGAAACACCCCATTACAAACTGATGGAGTGTGACGCTGTGCATCACAAAATATTGAACGTACTGGGAACACACCAGCTGACTGTGGAAGAAATACCACAACTAGATCCCCTCAAAATCCTCAGATTCCTGAAGAAATTGAATCTTGAGGGGATGCTATGAACAAGAAGTCCTTGATATAGCAGAAGCAGATAGAGCACAATAGATCTAATTAGGTCGCAGCGCATTTGTCACTATCAAACATACTAATACATCAACTCCATAGCCATACATTGTGATACAGGGCGAATCGAAAAATCAAAAATATAAAAATTCTACATTGAATAACTAACATAACCAATAGCCGTTTTTGAAATTTCGCTCCTTCCACAAACATAAGTAGGTCTTGAAAATCTGAATATTTCTAACTATACTATATTAAAGAATTTTTGTTTTTGAAACTCAGTCGACAGGTTGAAATCGCACACACTGTATATGGAAACAAATGAACTACAATAACTGAAGTAGAATAGTATCTAAATACAAACGAAATAATAATAAATTAAGGTATATTTCAAGCTTCCGAAAAAAAAAGGTTCTTCTGGTGTCCAAGGTATACACATAATCAATCATTATCATCGCTTATATGGATGATGGATGAATTGATTAATAATTTCTCAAAAAAGGCATACTTTGACCTATCCTATCGTGCGCAACTTTGTTGATAGCGGGTGTTATCAAGTCGAATCGATTTGCATATAATTTCCAGAAGCATACAAGATGTTTGGTGACCTGTAACCTTTCCCGTAGATTTTATCAAAATTAATGCGCTTAGAAAAATAACGTTAAAAGGAATGGCTAGGGTATAAAAGCTCTTGGTATGAATTTATTGGGGAGGAACATGCAACTGCCTATTTCGCATAGTAGGAACCATTTTCCAAAGGGCTCGTTAGATAGGAATTAAGTAGGGTGTTGAGTGTATTCAGGAATACTCATGTCGTGTATAAATAATTTCTTGAAGGATTGTTTTCATGATGAACTAGTATATTATTGCACCGATCATTTCTATTCTAGCTGATGAATCATTTCGCCTTTCCTTCACTTGGTGTATTCAGGTTGTCCCACAGGGCACAGGGTGTGAAATGTAGAAAGTATAGGTACAGGTGCCTATACTCGTATATACAGTATGATGCAAATGTATGGAATAAATTCATTATTTCAGAAATGGGCGACATTTGAAGAAATACCAAAAACACGTGAGTTTTAATTTTTGAAGCCTCATCTCATGACATTCATATGAAAGATGTTACGTCACTGATGTAGAAGTAATGACGTAATGGACGATTTTTTCAAATACAAGCAGGGGTCATGTGACACCTCGTTTGAAAGATCTACTGATCGTCTATCCAACAGTCAAAATTTTGCATAAGAATATTGCAATTAAAATGGATTATCATTTGGTTAACTGAATCTTGCAGTGGTCTGCTACTGAGAATTGAACATCGAAGGGTCGTCTAGTTGAAAAAATAAACAATAAAAAAAGTTCTGAACTCTAGTTTTTGGATTTTTTTTCGGAAGTCGTCTTGTTTTGAAATGAATTTATTCCATACATTTGCATCATACGTATGTATTTTTCTTCAGGAAATATGCAGGTTGTATGAAAAATTTGTGTTTATTGAAAAAAAAACACGTCTCATTCATTTTGATGAACATTTACTAACAATTTCGTGAAGATACTAATTTGGAATCAAGAAAGTCAAATTTCTTATTTTAGTTTTTGAATGTGATCCAAATTATCTCCGTTTTTGAAATGATTAATTTTCAGCAATGATTTGATTTTCTCTCTTGTCGACCAAGTTATCATGCAATTATTATGAATTGTGATAGTTTATGAATGAAAAATATAATTTTTGGATGTCTGACAAATTGATATTCATCATACAGGACGTGGAAAAATTCTGAATAGAGAAAACCTAATCACGAATCTGCGATTGAAGGTCTATAAAAATAGCAAGTTTCCATCGTTCAAGTGTATGAACCCCTTGATTGGGTGAAAGTATTGAAAAGAAATATTCTCAGATAAATTATGAACATGAAAAAATGTATATATATAAAAGAAAATACATTGAGAATTCGCATTCTCTATGTAATAAAACTATCAATTCTTTCTCGGTTAATTTCCTGGAAAGTAGTAGTTGTATTCTGTTGAATAAACCAAGAAAGATTTGATATTTCTATCACATATCCATTTTTTCATGTTCATAATTTACCTGAGAATATTCCTTTTCGAAAAATATAATGTCAACATGTTCGAGACTAAATTGAATATCCTGGCGCATCCGCATTATTTTCATGTAAATGCTGCTATTGGGCATTTTAATTCCTTTTGAATTGAATATGCATGTACCTACAAAGAAAGCTATCCATCTAGAAACATAAACACAAATTCGTGTGAATGTTTCTGGAAAATGTGACCAGCAACAAAGGCCAACACGATTTGTATAGAACTTCTGTATTCATCGAAATATCTGCATCATGGTGCAATATACCGATAAGAAACAGTATAAGGTATTACGAAATAACACAAATGCTGGATTGAAGAAAGAGAACATAGTTGCTTACACCCGTGCGTGCAACGAATTGACGTTAATTCTTGTAGTTTGGAGAATGTTAAATCATTAAACAAGTCGACATAATATGCAGATCGGCATACTGATCATCGAAGAATGCGTCTATATTTGTCAAGACTCCTAATTTTTAGGAAAAAACGGTACGTGCACCGTAGTGATGGTTCTTAGGGGAAAGGGGAAGGAGGCAGTCAGGGAGATTCCAAAAGACAGCATAGACAAGAAGATGGTATTACCTGCCTCAGGAAGAAAGGTGATAATAGATATTGGTGAAGGTCGGGCTGAGAGGGAAAACGCATAGTACAATGGGCTCACCTCCCACTGAGATTGCACACCTTGCAGATCATCCAACACACCAAATCATTAGAAAGTTTAGTTTTGAGAAGAACTTCCGACTGAAACTGAGCATCAAGCGCGAATGGAGCATAGAGTTCATCGAAGCGCTGGGAAGGAACGCCCTTACTTGGTATACGGACGGGTCTAAAACACCCGAAGGAACTGGAGCAAGAGTCTTTGGGCCTAGCACCAAATACTTCGAATCCATGGGAATATTCCCCAGCATTCAAGCGGAAATACACGCCATAGAAATATGTATCCAGTTCAACCTAGCCAAGCAGCCATCAAAGCGTTGAGCTCTTCTAACATCAACTCGAAGATGGTATGGGAATGCCTGAGCAAATTGAATGAGCGAGGCAGTAACAATAAAGTGATCCTCCTCTGGGTGCCAGGGCATATCGGAGTGGAGAGGAATGAACAAGAAAGACTTCCAGAACTGCAGCAGGCTAAAGATCTCCTCGGGAATTTCAACCAAGAAAGATCTAAGACACTGATAAACCTCAGCAAAGGAAGTCTCAAAGCAATAACGGGATTTCTAACGGGGCATTGCAGACTAAACGAACACCTAAGGAAGCTACAGCTTACAGGAGGACAGTACCTGCAGATTCTGTAAGGAAGAACCAGAAACACCCCATCACATACTGATGGAGTGTGACGCTGTACATCATAAAATACTGAACATACTGGGAATTCACCAGCTGGCTTTGGAAGAAATATAACAACTGGATCCCCTCAAAATCCTCAAATTCCTGGAGAAATTGAATCTTGAGGGGCTGCTATATGAACAAGGAATCCTTGATATAGCAGGAGCAGATGGGTCACAATAGATCTAATTAGGTCGCAGCGCATCTGTTACCATCCAATACCAATACCAATAGATGTTGGTGATCGTTTCAAATGTAAAGTTATTGCAAACGACAAGGTCGCCTTTAATAAATCCTACATACGCATTTCACATGTAGATTCCTCATTAAAAAAACTGGGGAAATCTCTAGCTGTGGCATTCGACCGTGTTTGGCATCAGGGACTTCTTCACAAACTACATATACGGCTTACCACTCAGCAATGCCTTCTTCGATCAAGTTCTCTTACAGGCAGATCGCTCCATGTGGTGGTGGACAGAGGGTATCGTCTAATACCATTGCCATCAATTCCTACGTTCCATAAGGATTCATTTTGGCAATCAATGATCTGTTTGGCGTTACCAATTTTCCCATTCACTACTGTGTTCTCTACCAGAATTCCCATTTATTTCGAGTAAACTAGGAACTCACAACGGAATCAGGTCAACCATGTCAATGAATATCTTGCTAAAATTACGGCTTAGGGAACCAACAACCAAGGTTGGATGGATGGATGGTTTCCATGACTTACCAGATGGTTCAAAAATTAGTAGGGAGAGAATGGACTCTAGACGGGCACAGTACTGTCAGATGCAATGAACATGTCGACCTTGGGCGGTGATAGCACCTCTAGTCACTTCTGCAATAAGAGCGCTAACACCATCCAACCGAGACATGTTCTTTGCATCTGACTGTACATATTATATACTTATCGGATTCTCATTGATAGAGACGAAAGGACCGGCGGCACGATGCGGAGAATTTTTGCTGGAACTGTTCCAAGTGAATTTGTAGAGACTGAACTGTTTTTTACGAAGAATATTGAAACCCAGATAGCACAATATCATTCATAGGATATTCTTCGAGAATTTTTGAATATTTTCAGAATATTCTCACAATATGATACAAATATTCTAAGAATGTTTAATGAACATTCGGAATGGACTGCTTCAAATATTCTGAGAATATTCCTAGTATATTGAAGGAGAAGAAGGAGAAGGAAGGACATTGAAAAAAGCTTGCTCCGGTGGAGATGCTAACCGACTATCTTGTGATTGAATTTTTACGAACCTGAAACCTCAACCACTTCGTCACGAACCTTATTGAAAAATAAAATGAATAGCAAGATGACAACACTGAATTAGTGGAATAATCAGCATTGAGGCTAGAGAAAAATAGGTTGTGTCAGGGTATGAATATTGATACAAGAATTGGAACATCAATATCATATATTTTGATACGATTCTGAATATTCAAAAAGAATATTCCCAGAACATTCAAATTGAATGTCCATAGAATATTCGCTATGAGAATATTCTGTAATGAGTATATTTGAACGTTGTCAGAATATTCATAGAATATTCTGTGCTGCCTGGGAAGTAGATGGCGTAAGTTGCAATGCATATTCATCGATGAAAACGAATTCTTGCTCTGTCCGCAACAGAGATAGTCCGTTTGGAACCAAATATTCATGGTACATGACCCATTGTCAATTGTTAATTGATGCATATTGATTAGGAGGTAAGTATGTGGAAGACAAACACGATTGAGTATCACACGCACACAATGCTATTATTCTACGTCCAATAGCCCTTCGGTTGTGGTATCGATAAATTCAACTATTCAGAGGGTGATACATATTGTAGGTCTGACCTTTCAATTTGATGCCATGATGAATGTATATTACGAATAAAGGCGATTGTTGATTGTTTAGTGGAGAAGTTAGGAGGGGTTTGGGAACCAGCTCCCTCAAAGAAAATTTGAGAGAATGTAATCGTTAAGTCATTTCATTATTTTCCAATATATCAAAAAGTATCTATTATAATTTTCATTATAAAACTGAACTCAAATTTTGAACTCATCACACAACATGAATTGATAATGATATTGCGAAAAATATCTCTATGTCATAATCCTAATGTCCTGAGGCTTGAGGCCACTCAAAATTGGAGATTTAACTTCGCCACTGTAGATTATTTGCTTCCACTATAAATGAATCCATCAGAATTCACTAACTGTTAGGGAACTGTTCGAGGAAAAAAATTGCCCTTATGATGAAAAGGGAGTTTACTTTCTATACTTCACTAGATATCAGGAAGAAACATTTTCAGATTTAAACTTATTGCACTGTTCATCAGGTCTGATAGTGTTTCAGTTCTTCTTTGCAGGCATTTACCAATTGGAACGTCCTTCATTGGCTCTCACTAGGTACCACTTGATAGTGGAGAGTTTGGACCTGCTAACCATAATTCTGGGGTTACCTGGTGATAAAAATTGAGAGAAGCAAACAATTCTGTAAATAGTACATTTTTCATTAAATTCGTCATAGGTATGCAGTTTTAGAATCTATACCTATTTCAATGCGTTTTGGAATTTTTACAAAACCATCTTCACATAGATCTCGAATAATGACCAAATCGGTGTCATGTATTTCCAATCCAATTTGGTCAATTCTTCGAAGAGCGCGTTTCTCATCAGTTGCTAATACCCACGCAAGTGGTGAGTCCTTGCATCTACTTGCATTTTTTTTATTAACGATTCTCAAAAGAATAATGATGATGTTTCAATATGTTGAATGTCTGAAATACTCTCAATGTCCTTACAGTATTGGTTCAGTATTATATTGTGTAAGAAAACTAGTAATTCTGGAATACTTTTACTTCCATGTTCGCGCACTCAAATATATTCGTAAATCCTGGTCTCGTGGTATTTATTTCTCCTAATTTAGATCGGATAACAATAAAACCACAATATTTCTCAGCACAGTATATATTAATATTATAAAAGTTTTTGGCCACGTATGCTTGTTTCATTTACATAAAAACGGAAAAAGTCTTTGATATAATTGCTTATATACATATTAACAAAAAATAGCCAAAAGTAGCAAGAACCGTGACTGATAAGAAATAACCTTGAGATTAATTGTCAAATGAAAATGGGAAGGTGGAGAAAAGCACGAACATTTTTTCAATCGTTCATAGGTATAGTATAGTTGTGTTACATCAATATTTACGCCTATATTCATGTGAAATTCGAATTATAAATGAAATTTTAAAGATCCTACATCGAGGATTATAAGATAAACGCATTATGTACACTTCGGACGCTAAAACAGATAAAAGAGAATTGAACTCTGCTGACAACATCGTGTTAGGAACACTCCATCGTTAATAAAGTATTAGTGTTATCATTATTATTATTTTTCATTTATATAATATGATTATACCATCACCCCGTATTATGTTCAGAATATCGAATATCGATGGGTGCTGGTTATTACTAAGATATATTGACTGCATGATTGAGGAGTTACATAAAGCTAGATAAGAGCAGAGGTGTCAGGGAATAGGAATGATGACCAGTATAGTCAGAGAAGAAAGCTGTGATGGTATTTTTGTATATTTTTATGGGGAAAGCAGTGTAGTCACTTTACTGAGATGGCTTCAAGTAAACGTATTTTTTTTGATTTGTTGGTAGAGCGAAACAGCTTTGTATATGTGTCTGATGTCCCTGCCAAATAATTATCACATATATTCCACATCCATATCATGACTGTATAATTGGGTTATCAATTGAATTTTTCAAAATTTCTTGAGGTGGAATACAAGAGTGGTACTAGTGGAGACTAGTAGTCACTAGCCACCTTATATTCATAATCCTCATTAATACTGCACTCATTCTTCCTTCATAATTTTTGTATCACTCTATTCTAATATCATGACGTTCAAACAGATCAACAGATCAACCAGAGACAGACATTTCTTGGGAAAAGAAAAGTTTGAGTCGCGCTTCAACATAAAGAGAAGGCGAGATAGATTAACTATTGATTCGTTTTATTTTTCCGACCTAATGTTTCCAAATGAGAATTTTCGAATGGTTAAGCCCTCAGTTGGAAAAGCAGGACGACTAATTTATTATGTATCACAGGGCATGCAAACTCCAGTATTCCTAGATTTTCCCTTGATAATGAAAGAACAAAATCAGTGAACACGCATAGAGAACTCCAACACGTAAGGACAGTATCTTTGAGCGGTGTTAGCACCTTAGACCTTTAACAGACCTGCACGGAAAACCCAAATCCCATTTTCGTCGGACATGAACTAATGAAATGATATCTCCAGGGCGTTGGAAGTAATTTATAACTATAACAAGTGATCCTCAGGGATCTGTGCTAGGCCCATTACTATTCATAATTTTTATAAATGACATATGCCTGGGAATGGACTCGGAAATCCTCCTATACGCAGATGATTGTAAATTGTTTAGGCAGATATTTTCTTTAGATTACTGCGACCGTCTTCAAAATGACATCGACAACTTAAATCAATGGTGTAAAATGAACTCATTGCCTCTAAATATAAAAAAGTGTAATTTTGTTACTTTCACTCGCAAAAAGTTACCTATTGATTTTTCTTACACCATTAACGGCCAGCGTCTGCAAAAAATGACTGAGTTCAAAGATCTAGGCATAATCTTCGACTCGAAACTCACGTTTTCTCACCACGTGAACACTGTTGTCACGAATGGTTTTAAAACACTGGGTTTCATTATCAGAAACTCCAAATGGTTGTCTGGGATTAAAACCTACTTACTCCTTTTTGATGCGCTTGTGAGGTCAAGGTTTGAATATGGCTGCGTTGTCTGGAATCCTGGATACACCACGTATAGTGATAGTTTGGAGAACATTCAGAGGCGATTTCTGAAGTACATCAGTTTCATGTGATGGCTCTTATCCGATGCGGGGTGTACCGCACGATACACTTCTTCCTAGATTTCAAGTCAACTCCCTAGAGGAACGTCGTACATATTTGGGAATTTTATTTTTACACAAGATCTTAGTCTCGCGTATTGACTGCCCATACCTGCTTGCACGTATTAATTTGCACCTTCCTAGGCTACCTGTACGCAGTTTCACCACGTTTTACCTGCCAGTCGCTCAAACAAATGTTCTTCTTTTTTCGCCTCTGTATAAAATTTGTCGTGATTACTTGTCAATTCAGAATAGAATAGATATTTCTTCCTGCAAACCTATAGACATCAAAAGGGCTACTTTACCATAATATGTTTATATTTTTTGTTGTTGTTTTAACACTGTTTGTAGCGCTCTGTATGAACTTTTTTCTCACCGTAGTTTTTTTCAGTTCATACACATCGTTATGCAGTGTGTCATTTATTTTATGTTTATATCTTTATTTCCTTCTCTCTGTTTTGTTTTTTGTTACAATATCCACATAGATTTTGGACCAAAATTGTTATTTTCCCATTCTGTAATTGGCCTCGGCTGTTGAAATGGTGTACCGCTAAAATAAAAATAAAATGAAATAAAATAAATAAAAATTAGATCACTTATCACGTTGGCGTCGGTAAAGTGGTATCTTACCTCCCAACCTTCAAATCTGTTTCGATCAACAGATATGACGAGACGGTTAGACCTTCAGTTTTCTTTCAAATACTCGATTATCAGCAGACAGAGACTGCTAATTGGACCAAAACCAAAACTTGATCTTATCAGACAGAGTCAAGCAGTGAGTCTTACATGGAACTGCAGTAATCTCTAAGTCACCTTGCAGAAAATTCATTTTGATACTTCAGGTACTAGGTTTCTTTCCGGAGGTGGTCGAACCATCACGAAGGACCAGTCCCCGACGATTCTTAGACCTTAGACCTGTTGGCCTAATGTATCATTCCTCGAATATGCCGTTATTGATTTTACCATGGTAAGAACGACCGCTTCAATATCATCACAGTAACTGGTAGCACTGTCGCTCACAGTACCACCAGAGGTTTGTTCCGAATACCCTTCTCGTTCAGGTTCCTGAACTACTCTTCCGATTCCTGATCTCGTCCATGAAGAAGGACGCAAGTTATTGTTCTCCCACGAGTAATGGGGAAAGTGGTTGGTCCAGTCCTATGGTGCCCCCTGCACAGGGCTAGGGCTTTTCACTCTGAGATGTCACCCTAGCTGTTTCCCAGAGGTCCAGTTATCGACACCATAACCTAGACGTAATTCATCCCTCGTCACGGGTACTCATAACTTGGATTTGTTTGCCGGTTCCTCATTCTATAAACAGCGGTCACTTATGCAGAAATCCACAAATTGCCCCATCCTCGCCCAAAGATGTCCACAGAATACTCCATCTGGCGAACCAACACAGCTTGTCAGGTTTGGGTTCAGGCAAGATTAAAAAAAAAAGTTGGCTTAGAAAGACCGATATAGGGAAGAACGAGAACTGAAGAGTGAAGAGGATACCATCCAAGACAAGTTGATGATAGATGAGTATCCTGCTAAGGTAGGTACTTCGGTTAGGAAGGAATCAAAGAAGAAAAAGAAGCGGAGCCCCTTATCAAGTAAACATCGCACCCCTGACATTGTGCACCACAAAATCATACTGACTGCGCAAGTGCGCAATCCCACACTTTTTTGTTCATTTCATAATTCACATGACAAATGGAACTCGGAGCGAATTCGATATCAATATCAAGATCGATTATCACGCTTCGTTATATTGTCAAGCATGAATGAGAAATCCTAGTGAGAATCTTGGTTTTTAGGGGTTTTCACAATATTACCCTCTTATATCATTCTCAACTTCAACAAAATTAAAAGAATATTATAGAATAAGGAATCTCCTGGCAATACTAGCGATGTTACATTACATATGAGGTTATTCAGCACCCAAACATACGGTGATTGATACTTAGATTCCATCCAGAGAAGAGCCATCCGCCTGGTGGGTGATGCCACACTCACTAATACTTTGACTTCAATAGAACACCGTAGAAAATTCGGCGACCGTTCACTTTTATATAAATACTTCCACGGGAAATGTTCCTCAAAAATTTCTGCTATCATTCCATCACTAGCATACAGTCAGACTAACTCGACAGGCCCAGTCAGCACATCCTTTCGTCGTGAACCGTGAAATGTGTCAAACAACACTTTATCAAAACGTCCAAAACTCGTTCGTCAAAAGAACGGCAAAGCTTTGGAATTCTCTGCCAATGGAAGTATTCCCAAGAACATATAACCTCCAAAATTAAAAAAAAAAATCAAGAGTTAAGAAAATGGAGGACGAATTATGTGATTATAGGGTCCCTTGATGGTAATTGACGTTAAAGTCATCTAACAGGGTACGGACAGATCATAGCTGCATTCTTTTTTAATGATCTAGAGACTTTAGTTTTGTCTACTGGCATCCCTGACATATTGCTGTCACGTCACGTCCATGGGCGCTACAGAAAATCATTCAAAATTTCAAAAATAGGTATGTACAGGGTATTTACTTGTTGAGGAAGATCATAAATGGGGATCGGGTTTTGTAATTATGATCCGATTCTATTCAAAATTGGTATCTGGGGGTTTTCGGGGTAGGATATGTAGGATGCAAGAGTGAAAATAACGTGCCGATAAGTTATACTGTATACCTACTTCTGACGAAAAAATCATATGTATAACATGGGGGTAAAGTATATTCTATTCTTCATTTTTCTGCAATTTCACGTATTACTTTTTATAAGCCTACTTTTCGTCCTAGAATTAGTCACTCCATAATTTTTTCTCCGAGTTGGATTTCCGAAAATATATTTAGCACACATGACATGAGTACAGTAGTTCAGATACCCACATCGAGGTTTTCACCATTTCTCAATCACAAGTCTCAGCTCATTCAGCTCATAGTTAAACTACTGCTCAGCTTGAAATCAGAATTCATTCAGTCATTTCAGTCAACCCTGGTATACAGTCTAAGAACAGTCTCTTTTGGTGAAATATATTGAGCTTTTAGTACAAATTATATGTTCCCTACCTCGCAGAGATTATGCTGTAGTAGTAAACTCAATAACTAGAGGATTGTTCAACTATATCTTGGTATAGCTGTGGGTGCCGTCTTAAAGACGTAAACGTATTTACGTTTTTAAGACATATTTAATACGTCCTTGGACGTAAATCGGACGTATAATGTACGTCTTTAAGACGTCTGGTACGCAAGATGTTCTATGAACATGTGCGCTCCAAGCGATAAAAAAAATGTTGGTGAAACTGCATAGCATCTGCTTTACGAATGGCATAAAAGCTCTAAATAAAATAGTTCTCAGTTCAATTGTAACCCGTTGCATATTTTTCATTACGAAAGATAGCAAGTTTTTCTGAGTATTTTGACCTGCTAATGTTCAATTCTAATACTTTTTTTCCATAAAGATATTCCATTTAAATTACCATGAACGTGCATCTGATATGTTCCACATTCGAGCCACATAATATATATGCCACATTTTATGATATCAAATCGATAACTTGTGTATCGCAAATCGTAATCTATATGATGATATAGCTAATTTAAGACTGGAAAATAATAATTAAGGGAGTAGTAGTGACCCTTGCTTTACCTTCTGTTGAAAATTGAGTTGATTAATAGCTTGACTATTTGTATCTGTGCCATGTTTGTAAACTTCATATATCATAATCTATATTGTTTTTGATTTTAAAGTGTGTTTGAATTCAGTGATGTAACTGGAAGAAATTCCTCACGAGATAATGCACGGAAAAAATAAGTGATTATGTGATAAAGAAAAAATGTTGCATAATTGGAGAATCGGTTATAAATATAAACTATTGATGGTTTACAATAAATCACGTTTGGGAGACTTAATCTGAGTTTGTTCAAACATATACAGCGTGTCTCACTTTGAACCAAATTTGGACCGGTATGATCGAACATTCTGACCAGTTTTTCAGAGACAAACACCATTTTGGGCAGTGCCGTGCGTTTTTATTTTATTATTTCTTATTAAATCATATCAGGATTTTTTTTTGCAGGAAAACTTCATAATTATTGTTCCCCATGCTTTCAAACCTGCAAAAAATACCCTCAGGATTGGCTTAATTTACTGCTAGGTAGAAAATTAGGATTTGAAAGAAATAACAGAATATATATATTTATTTACCTTCGCTAAAATTATGTTTATATGTGCCTGTTCCTTCGAAACCCTTTATAGAAATCAAATGAAATTTTGCATATGGCGAATGGAAATCATGAAGTACAATATCATGAGTTCAGTTTTCCGGTAAAAATTCCTAATATGATTTCATGAAAAATTTACCACTTTTCATTTTAAAGAAAATCCAAATTTTGTGAGAAAAAGAATAGGGGCCGTTTGAAGTGAGACACTGTGTGTATAGAGTTTGATCTCAATACAAATGCAGTATTTGTAGGACCTCGGTTGGTAATACATATACTTCATAATTATTCATTTCTGTTGATCTGAAAAAGAGACGGGTAGGTGGTAGGTACCAAAGAAATATAAGAATTTTATATTTTGTACGTTTATTAAGGAAAGTTAATACAGTATACTACATTTATCACAAATAAATATCAGTCCACCATGTGATCACGACCTTACTAGTCAGGCTGTGTCGTTTACTTATCAAATGACTTATCAGTGAAACATTTTCCTTTCATATTTCAGATGCATATTTTGAGTACTCGAACATATAATTGAAAGCATCATCAACTTCTGCGTATTTTTCTTGGATTGGATTTCAAGACAGTATGAAATATGCATCAAATCCTATTCCGACGTAATCTCCATAGTTTTCCAGATAATATGGAGCTATTGATAGTTCTGCTACATTGATTCATGTGACTTATTCAATTGCAACTTATTGAAAAGAATCGAAATTTTTGAAAATACCTTCTGCATTAGTAAACGGATTTTCCTGAAGTTTGGTACAGCTATGTGAGCAACCATTTCGGATTTAAGGACATTATAATTCAATATGGCGGACTTCCGATTTTCTGGGAATGCCAGCAACTCCGTTTCTCAAAATGGAACTGAAATCCGAAATGGTTGCTTATATAACTGTACCAATTTTCAGAAAAATCCGTCCAAGAATGCAGAAGTTACAGGAGTGGCCCGATACCCGGTGTGACACCCGGTATATATGTTATACTATTTGAAATATGGAAATTGAGTAAACTTCATGAAATCTACAGGGTGACTAGTAATATCGTGGTCACCCAGTATAGTCATCAACGGTTCATTTTTCTTTGAATCGACAAAAACCAGGTCCCTAAAATTATTAAAAAAAAAACAACCACATTTTGTATTTTTTTCGAGAAAATGAAATTCACATTGTAAATACACTGTTAAACAGAAGTGAAAATACAAATATGAAAATTGACGTTGTTTGAATTATATTTCAAGGTCTTCTATGAAGAAAACGACGAATCCACACTCATTCAATCATCTAGAACGCATATTATGAAATGCGATCTGGTAAATATAAAAATACGTGCAAATATTAAATAGACATCTCATGACTATTCAGATGAAACTATACTTATCTTCAAGAATATTCATATTTTATGAATGATAGCATAAAGTATATAATAATTATACCTATCATAATATGTCATATTATACTGAACTTCGATGAGTTTTCAAATACATATCAGGAATTTCGCTATCCACATAATTTTGTGATACTTTGAATACGAACTTATTCATTATGAACAATATACAGGGTGACTACCTTCGATACCTTGAGCTGTTACCAAATAAAAATCTAAATTGCAGGGAATGGAAATACCTATTCATTCACCACATTTTAGTATTCAAATTTTGAATCATGTTTCGCTTGACCAGTTTTTCCTTGTATTCCATCGAAAATAATACTGATGCTCGAATACATTTGAAAAACTACGCCACAATTGCAACTATCTACTTGAATCTGTACTACAATCAGAAAGATAAATCTACGCGAATATTCCAAATATTTAAATCACCCTCTGTGATTTATTGAAATTCATGTCTTCCGCCTAGGATTTAGAAGTCCCAGAAAGATAAGAAGACATTTTGATGATGGAAATAGGAAAAGCTATTTACGAGTGACGATACAGACGTTGTAGCATTGTAGGCTAATACCACAGTCCAACTAGAAAAGATAAATTTCAAACAGGCATGCAACTTCTTCTTATCTGATTTTCTTTCACTACTTATTTGGGTCAGAAACTCTCATGAAAAACGATGTGTTCTAGTTAAGATGTTAATGGAAATTTCAGATGAAAAGATACGCAGAAATGCAGTACATGAATTTTCTACCATCAGTGGACAAAAAAGGGTACTATCTGGTTAGAGTTATTCAGACAGTCCAATCAGGAATATTCAATTTTTGATATGGTCAGTATGACCTAAACAAAAAGTCCCCAGACAATCAACAATAAAATTTGGTTACAGAAAAAAAATGCGCCGAGTTTGGGTCCAACATCGAATGCCGTTAAATCAGAGTTTTTCTAACTTAATACACATTTACCATTTTGTGTATGTTTCCAAAAATAGTATATTGTTTAACGAGCATGGAATGATAGTCATTTCTACAGCTCATGCTGCAAATCAGCATTCCGTGAGAGTTATACACTATACTTTTTCTACGGCTGTAACTGAAAACAGAAAAATGTTTAATGGCTTGTAACCGTACATCCGATTTTCTCTTAAGCAATGCTCAAATATTTGACAGAGCAGTCATTGCCTGAAATTTAAGATTTCATGGGAGAGGAGATTTTGTGAAATAATAGCACAATGATACATATTGTGATATCAGATACGGAAATTTAGCTGATGACATACTAAGTAGGTACCTGATTGATCAATAGAACACAGTAAAACGAGAGCAATGTTGTGCTATAGCCATAAAGGCTTTTTATATCTCATCCAACCATTTCGGATTCGGATTTTGGAGATAGTGACTTATTTATAAAAGCTTGATGATCAAAAGAAAATGTCAGCACTGACATCAGCACATTTCCTGTTGCCAATGTTCACCTCAACAGGAGATAGCATTTCAAAATTTTCGGATTATCTTTGAGTTGGATGGTCGAACTATTACAATACACGAATCCTGAATTTGAATTAATAATGAGTCAATACCAGATAGAAAAGAGATATTTGCCTTTTTGCCACATACCACGTGTTTGTGATGAGAAGTGGAGAGAGTATACCTATTCTTATTCCACCAACGTCGGTATTCTTATTGAACACTAGGTAGGTTTTGGTTGACGTAACTTTTTATGACATGTGAAGTGCATATACATAGGGTGTTCCTTAATGATACATGAGAAAGGAATACGGGAAGCTCTGAAACTAATGAAAGTTTGCCTTATGAATTGAGGTCCACGAATGTTCCAGGGTGTTGAGGTTTGACAGGAATGTAAAAATAAGATAGGCATCCAGCGAATAGAATTGAACGACACGAACTTACCTGAAAATGTCAGACCAACTTCTATAACACAAGTGGAATATCTTCAATAATTGAGGACATATTGATTTTTCGGACAACGGTTTTTTTTTTCTCTCAAAAAATTTGAGGAAACGCACTTACGTTCCAAACTGAACGGGTGGGTATTCAATTTCATTCGAGAAAAAAACATTATTGTACCATGGTTGTGTTCAAAAATAAATTCAAGAGTCGGTATGCCCAGAAACAAACGGAACTGTTGAATCTGAAAACACGTCACTACGCATCACTGAAATATTATCTCGCAATTAAATTAATTAATTTTTTGTCATCGAACTTTTAATAACCCGTATTTTCAAAAACAAAAATTTTGGACCATAGTTTATAAAGCAAACCGTCATTGATCTCCATGTGGTATCAGTAGTTTATGTACTTTATTGGTATGTAGGTAGATTTTTTTAGCCCAAAGTGTTCTGTGCAGGTTTTGAAACTAACTCCATGAGCCACCTTAGGAACACCACTGTTAATTGAAATGCAACAATAAAACGTGCAGGACTATCACCAGCCGAATAGAATCACACATTTTTTTTGATAATCGTATATCATTACCCACACAGCACATAACATCCTTTGGACGTTCATTTTAGGTCCAATGGACATCCAATGTACGTAGAAACATGAATAATCATTGGATGCTCCAAATTGTATGTCCAGTGGACGTCCATTCATTGTCCCACAATCCATGTAAGTAGAATGGACATTCATTTTTCAACGTCTTTGGTACGTCCAATGAATGCTCAGATATGGACATCCATAATGAGACCAAAGATGATCATCCATTGTTCGTCCAAATGAAGACATCCACTGTACGTCCAAAGTGCATTGAACGTCCATTGGACGTTGAACGTCTACTCGAGTACGTCCATCGGGCGTCCTCATTTAGTTTTCGAGATAGTGAGTTTTGAAAGCGTGAATCCAAAGTCAATCACCCTGTACGTACATTGAACGTATATCATGTTCTGTGTGTGTAAGGAACACCATGTATGAATTTTATTACGTTTCTGTGTGAACATAATCATTTATTTATTCAGCAACTGGATCGCACCCTGTTCATACTGTTGTAGCAATATTTTTAGTAAAAAATGATAAACATTCTGGACTATAATATCACACATCGGGGATAGCGAATGATGGAGGTTGAAGAAGTCCAGAGATAGGTGTTGTTACCATAGTTGTCGATGTACTAGTGGGCAGGCTACTAGTGGATGTTCTAGTAGAGCAGCATGACAGGCGACCTTCAATATAGTTCTGTAAGACGTACACGAATGGATCTAACGTGAAATAAATGCACAACAGTGCGTCCGCGACTTTGTCAAATGCAGATGATTTATTGGCACCCAGATATTGTGATACTGGCACTGAAACCTGCAAAAGCCGAAAAAAATAATTACTCCGCAAGAAAAAAAAAATAATAAAAAAAATCTTGGTTGAATAAAGCAGGGTAGAAGGGCAGCAAAATTGCTTGGTCTACTGTTGATCTATATATTACAAATATACATTGTGTAATTGAGGTATATCACCAAACTTCGAGTCAAAAAGTTCAAATAAACATTGGTCCGGAATCGCTCAGTTTTCATGATTCATGAAAATTAATTTCAAGCCTTCCTCTGCTTCCGCATAGGCCTGGGATGAAATCGGTATATCGATTAATACATGTATCAATATATCGATATCGATATATCGATTAACTATTTTAAATTTTTTGAATATGATTATATTGGTAGTTATCGATATTTGAAGTTCGTCCTTAAAAATGTGGTGAATTGGAATAAAAATTCATGTTTCAGAGATTTCTTCGATACCATGAGGATAAGGAAGAACATCTGGACGGTAATAGCACTGATTGATATAATCGTATCTCGGAATCCATAATTTCACTAGTTGCATCTTCAAGATACTATATTGAAGGTCAGAATTTGGTACTGTAGAGAGGCCAGAAACATTTTGATGTTTACATATAAAACAAAAATCAAAAACTTATAACTTCTGATGTCTGGCAATAAAATTGTTTTATTATTAAAGCTGATGAATAAATATCACAAAATACTAAGCAATACTACAATCTATATAATATGTACCTATATGAGTATATGCAGGAGTGGGACTGAATCAGGGCCCTCAACGAATACAGGATGATCTGAATAGATATACAAAATTATTGAATATATAGCAAATCATCAGTATTTTTGACTAGATGAACATTTTTCATCAGCTTTCCATCAAGAATTTGAAGTTATTAGTGACAAAATATCACAGACAAAAATCTTGTCCAAGCTTGAAAACGCGATCTCAATTTTTATGTGAAATACTGCTTGTTTGCTAATTTATACAATGTTTTTTTATAAGTGATCGTTATTGATAACTTCAATGATTTTGAAACTCTGACATCAGTTGAATCAGCAAACTATAAGCAGTTTTTCCACTGCATACAATATAGTGAGAACAGAAAAACAATTCAGTAGGTGACACGTTTTTGGGGTCATTAATCAAAACAATGAAACACCCTGTATATTCGTACAATTTCAAATCCAATAATTGAAATTTTAAGTATTCTCCATACAACATACCCGAGGCCGATGGCCGATATGCAACTATTCTCGAGATATTCACAGTTGAAAATCCATCGTAAAAACTGATTTTTACAATAATTATCGGAACCAGTAAAATTCATGAGTTCTAACTGTTAATACTCAGAAAATAATGAGTAGAATTGAAAAAGGTGGGTACGAATATTCAGGGTATTAGTATTTTATTAGGAAATATACTGTTTTGATTTATAACTGAAATACGTGATACTCAATTATTTTTCAGTTTCCACCATTATGATCAGCAGAAAAAATGCATGTGAATTGGTAATTTAACCAAAGCCATTTTCAAATTTGTAAAAGTCACCCATTATGAACACTCAATTCGGATAACCCTGTATATCTGGCTCCAGGGTTTTCACTTTCCGTTAGGGTTTTTCATTTTCCGTTGAGATTTTCGAGTGAGATTATTTCACCAGGATGTGGTAGGCAGGGAATTTCTGGTGAAATATCGATGGTATGTTGTTTTTTCACCACAAATTTATCAGTTTTTCCGGTATTTTGCTTTTTCGAGAAATAACAAAACTTCAAGTGACCCTCAAAATAACGCAGTAAAACATAAACGAACGGGTCCACCGCAAAGTAGACAGTCAAAAGCGCATCTGCAACTGCAGTGAATTTCTGGGTCCCTTTCGATGGGGTGAGAAATTGTGAAACGGGGACTGTCACCTGTAAACAAATGAGGAAGAAACACTAATTTTTCATGCATTTGGATTACGAGCATCTAGTGTCAAGAAAAAAAGCTGATTTTGTAACTTTTGATATAATATTTATTGTAATGTCCTCATTTCTCATTTGCAATGTGGCATAATGTAGATCATTTCAAGAAGGTACGCCCCTGTATTAGAAAGATTAATATTGCTACAAAATATGATTTTCAGTAGTTTTTTTTGATAAAAATTGTCCCAAATTCTTCCTTATCATAACATTAAATAGTAATATCAGTTATGTTCCGTAAATATTTGGAAGTGAATGTTGTATATTCCTTTGTACTTTGTTTGGTGTACTACAAACTAATTATAGATAATATCATAATGACGCTGGAAATTCGATGTCTCATGTTAGGGGGTTGTATACCTACCATATTGAAAATAAGGTGTTCCAATAAACAATATACACCCTATAGGTACATCTGTTTCTAGGGAATGTTCTAAAATATCACTAGGTATATCTATTAAATCCTATTATTTCCTATTATTATACTATTCATTGCCGAAAGAGACGAATATGTGGAGGGGATCATTGAATCAAAAAACTGATACCTAATGATGATTACTTATCGTACAATACTAAAACATACTCTATCAGTAGATAACACAGCAGAAATAACAAAAGCTAGTATATGTTACTATTGGAGCTGTATTAGAACGTCGTCCATTATTGAGTCGAACAGTGCCCTAAATATAGTCATCCCAATGAGTCAAAGAAAAGAACATCTTCCAGATCTATTCAATACGTGCATTTTCCACTACAATGAACGTCTTCAAGACCAAGAAGATTTCTTAGAGTCATTTTTGGTTATTCATATATCAATACTCAGAACCTCAGATTCTGAATAGTAGAATTATCGATATAATTAGTTTTTCTGTACTGTCAGGTTCTTGATTTTATAGTCGTGTTGGCCCCCCCCCCACACAGAATTATGGGTGAGTGAGGCGATTAATAGTCATTTACCCATTAACTAATGTAATCATAATTGAGATATTTTAACGTGCGAGCATAGCGAGTGCGGCAATGTTCGAGATCATTAATCGTCATATTTTAATACGAATTGCTTACAAGATTTTACCGTTCAATCAATCACCCAGTAGCCATGAAAGTCAACTTGTCACTGACATTAGTGACATTTGACCTTTGTCGAAATTATCAACATGGAAAAGAAATTCCTGTAGTGTTATAAAACAGGAATTAAATTGAATTATAATCCCAACAGTGAAACGACGCGGTGTATGTTTGGTTGCCTTTACCTTAATCGTTCGTTATGTGACAAATTGATCGTTAATAGAGGTCATTAACGGCGATCAATTTCGTGTACATCAATCAAACTTCTGCGTTCTCTTCCTGAATCTCTATTTCTTCCCAGGAAACTGGGAACTCACGGCGAAGGCAAGTCAGCGCTGTCAATGAAGATTTTGCAGACTGCAGAACCGACAACCTAGTTCAATTCAACGCCATCAGAATTCAAGCCTATAATTTCTCTAGAAAGGCGGAGCTCAGTATGCCTGATAAAACAAAGTCTGATGGTACCACCATTCCCACCAAGTCCACTTTATCAATGCTTGGTATTTCCATCAGAAATACTCTTTCATGGGATAATCATCATGTAAGATCGATCGTGAAAGGCTTCTTCATATCTCAATAGCTTCTCATGATCTACAAAGCTCAGATACGGCCTGTTCCAGAATACTGTTCCCACATATGGGGTTCAGCACCCAAACATACGCTGATGCTCTCAGATTTTTTCCAGAAAAGAGTCATTCCACGGGAACTGTCGTCAACCGCAAAATGTGTCAAACAGCACTATCAAAACATGTACTTCTATTGAACGGCAAAGGTCTGGAGTTTATTGCCTTAGGAAGTATTCTCAAGACCTTTTAATCTCCGAGCGATAAAAAAATGTCGATTCAAAGTCTAAAAGCTACTAGCTTACATCAGTATTTATTGGTTTCCAGCAGACGTTCAGAGGCGAAGTCTAAACGATGCCACCTGTATTCAATCGCGCGAAGTATTACATTAGCCATAATATTTCTGATTATATTGGGCAATTTGAAGGAAAAAATGGTGCATAGTGCGATGCCCAATTACTACAAGAATACTTTGGCGAATGTGTACAAAATATAGCTATATGAATATTTTCACGCTTCTTCTCCACACCTCGAACGTGAAGACGTCAATCGGACATTAAATTTACGTCTTGAAGAAGTCTGGTGCTCATTGGGATCAAAGATAAAATTCCTCTATCAATAATTGTCTGAAATGAGTAGGTAATCGTGGTGCTATGAAGCAGCGTACCTACTGAGATTATGACTCGTTCCGATTTTGATGAGCAGAACTGTACACACAGAATAATCTTCAATGCATAGAACAGCTCGGTACTAGCAAGAGTTATCTTTGTTAATTGTGTTTAGGAATAATTCGCGAATAGTATATTTTGTTCTTTTTATAGAAATAATAGTTACTCACCAATTGCGGAAGCCAGCATGCTACAAAAATGATGCAAACGACCGCCATCAATTTGGAAAAAGCCACTTCTTCAGGAGTTTGATATCTAGCACAGCCCACGCGGTTGCTTATTATGGATCTGCTCACTCTCCTCACCAAAACTCTCTGTTGCGATCTTATTCGTGATAACTCGCAAATGACAGATGTATTGCAAAATGCCAAGCAAAGGCATAACGTTGACCCTAAAAAATATCCATTAGGTAGAAGATTAGCAAAATTATACCCACAAACAGAAGACAGATATGTACCTACACTGAAAAAAATATAGTCCGGCTCGCGAAAGAAGACCGCTTTCCAGATTATAGAAACAACTGGAGTTAACCAATTCTAGTTTTACGTATTATGTCAATCTGAAAAGTGAAATATGAACCATTCTCACTATCAATGGTTACCCTACCCAGCAAACATTGAACTACCGGGAGAAGTCCGGCAAGTCTGGGAAAGTGACGATGCCGGGGTATTGGTAATGGGCCGATGATTTCCCTATGCTAAGTAACCATCAGATACGATGATGACCTTGTGATGGTAAGATGTCTGTAAATAATTGATAATATTGGATAAGGATCAAGCATCCGATCTAGTGTTTCGAATTCCATTATTAAATGCATGTGTTTGGTATCTCATAACCTCATAATATACCTAATGATCATAATAATTGGAGTGGCTCTACCTCTCCAGAAGCTTATAACTACCATGTTTAACTCGTTCATTGCTTTCAAAAGCAATTTCAATTTATGTTAACCTGTCTCCATTATAGAATTAAATAAGAATAAAGTTTCAACTTCAGAAATACCTGATGTGCCAAAAAAATAATGGGAATTGAAAATCTCCATATGTTATCATCAGACTATATTGGTCAAGTAATAAACTCATGCAACAGTATCTCGTTTTCCATACTCCTATGGAGGAAGAATTCTGATATCAAGAAAGGCCACTGATAATAACTGATGATGAATTATATATTTCAGGAGTACCTCGCAATAAAGAATCAATTTTGAAGGAATGCTACCCAATATTAGATGTAGATGTAGTTACCATGTATACCAGCCAGTAAGCAGTCACTCTGAGAAGTTTCATCATAGGAGAAGAGAGAGATTAAGATATCACTGTGTCATTCATAAAATTGTTTCTTTGAAATCTGGTGTGTGTATGTTTGATATAATATATGATGAATGGGTTATTATATTGAAAAATATAGAGTTACTAGAACTTTCAGATTCATTGGACCCCTAAAACCCCTACCTCGATAGTATGTAACCAATGTCGATAACTGGCCATTAAAGTCCCATCATTTATGTATATGCTGGGCTGGCTATGGGAAACTCAATGTGTCGAGTATGTTGTACTGGCCTTCTGCCGGGGAACTGAATGTGATTGTTGGGTGCCCAGCACTGGGACCAGCTGCCGGCTGCAGTGTACTGATATACAGAGTCCCGCATATGGGACCATTAACTGGGCCGCTGATGTCAGGTATGGGGAAAATATATTAGGCCATCAATGTCCCATATCAAAATGTTTGCTGGGTGATTTCTGGCGAGCGCATGTCGAAATTTCAGGACTTTTCAGATTGATATCGCCGGACTACTTTCATTTGATAACCGTGTTACAGTGTTCTCTCGAGCCTGTAACTTCTTACTGGAGACAGCAAAGCTGTATCCTGGTATTTCTATAGCTGATCAATAAACTTGAATATGGGTTTGAAAATATCTAAATGATGAGACTATTCAATCAGATAGGGGATCGTTATGAATCTAAGAAATGAAATTATTTTTATGTTTCATTGCACCCTTCTGAAAACGCAAAAGGTAAAGACTGCAATAGGTATAGTTCTCGATTTTTTCGAACACGACAAACACGGTAAATAATCAATCAAATAATGAGATGATGAACGTTGGTTGTTCACTTACCGAAGGCAAAAAACAGGTACGCATATATCTTATCTCTCAGCTCTGTTGCATGTCTAAATCTAGTACATCTTTGTTTTTGCGCATCGTAATACAGACCAAATCCAAAAAGTGGCATGTACACCAGCATAACAGCAGTTAACCAAAGACCACAAAGAAATATTTTCAATCGTTGATATGTTACTAGCTGCAATTGAAAGAAAATTTACTTATTTTGAGTACGTTGACCATTTGCTGGCAAATATATGCTATGTATTTTAGAAATTGAAGCCGTTGATGGAATTGATTTTTGTATGAGATATACGACACAATGAATGGCAAAAAGAAAATTTTTTAAAACGTTGAAAAACATTTAAGCTCTCACCATACCTCATCTTTCAAATATTATTAGAGGTCCGACGACATATAGCAGAAGAAATTGATAATTCCGGTGCTTCTGACACCACCACAAACGCTAGGGTTCGGCTGTTATCTCTGATCATGATTAACAAAAAATCCATGAATATTGTAAATTCAGTATCTGCCTAAATGATTTCATTTCGTGTTGTTTGTTCATCTTCTATAACCCATCCACCTCATTCATAGCTCCAATTTTGGAAACATCCTGTGCGTATACCGGGTGACCAGAACACATGTATGCACGTGGGTATAGATTTTTTTACATTTATTTTCAGAGGTGATAGAGAATAGCAAAATGAGGGGACTTTTCTTAGGAAACATACCTACACAAATACACCATAACTTGGAGTGTTGATGAAGTTCGATTAAATAGGAATTTATTATTCCTTAGCAGATTTTTCGAATCGTCAACGCCTTGTTTGCTAGTTTCTATCACCTCATCTTGTAATTAATATATCTAAATCTGGATCACCCTATATAGACGTCTCATAGATTAAATACACCAACTTTTTCAATTCGAACAAATAACATTTGAAATTCACCAAAGTACCTGTTTGACTGAAAGTGACCCAAATCTTTTGATTACATATATCTGAAAGTGAAGTTTTTTTCAACAGGATATAAATCTCAGTAAAATAAGCTCTTTGGCAAAAAATTTCTCACATAAAATATTTAAGATAACGGAGGTACAGGTATTTAATGGTTTGAAGAAGACTCCAACTATGAAACATTTTGATTACATTTTCTCAAGAAAAAACGAAAAAAAAACCGTTATTAGTCCAGCATTGGATACTCTACAGTTACATTATTTCATCAGAAACACTAATCAAAAACCTCTCTTTATCGTTTTAAAGCGAACCAAAAAAATTTAGGATGGAAATGGAGCATTAGGCCAAACAACTTATTTTGGCGAGATATATACCCTGTTAAACTTTCAGATTCACCCTGTATATAGAGTTTTCCAAAATTCAGTATCAAGATTTGAGGGGTTAATTTTTCAGATCAAAATAAGATTTTTTTCCCATAAACCTGTGTCCGCAAACGCCTTGTTACCAATCTATAGAGTGCTATAATTTCAAGATTTTATTTTCTTCATAGCATTTTCATTCTCGAGATATTCAGATCAGATTTAAAAAATAGGTTAGGTTTTTGGGTAACATCAGACAGTATGCCGAGTGACTATAAGAATCTACAGGAAGATATTTTTTCCGGGGTCTGATGGTGGCCCTTATCCGCTCCATAAACTTTTTTGTGGGGTGCCACTGGTAAATTTTGAAATACGAAATGAGTTTTGTTAATGAACTTCTTCATCTATCATAATTGTTACGCATCTGCGACCGTTATCGAGAAGAAAAAACATTTTTCGTAAATCGCCAGATTTAATTGAAATCCTCATCAAGATTAAGGGAGAGACCTATATTCACAATGAACACAAAAACCCCCAATATTTAGTTTGTGTTTCCAAAGATTACCTGAAGAATCAGAAACCTAACGAATCTTGACTTTTAATGTAATGCGCTGGGAAATGAAATAATCTTGAAACTATAACGCTCTGTAGATCAGCAACGAAACGTTTGCGGACACATATTCATAGAAAAATGCCTTATTTTGGCCTTAAAAATAAGTCCTTGAAATCTTGATTCTGAATGTCGAAACAACCTGTATATTTCCTGCAAATCCCAAAAATTCGCCTGATTAAATAAAAATGTTACATCAGGCATTGCACAATGATTTTCTCTGTGTATATTCCTTCCAAAAATGAATGAAGATTCAAATGTAAGTTAAATTCATAATAATGTTCGTGATTCAATAAAGATTTGTAGGCATAAGGTCCTCTAGTGATTGGTTTTACAGGATTTCAAGTTTTTCCTGACACTCAGATATATATGAATACACAAATTTTGAGTTGTTTCTTAGCACGGAATTGTTTACGTTCGTGAGTTTCGTGGTATATATGAATCATTGATACATTTAATTCAATGAAGGGATAGTAATTGTGAATGTGGTGCTTCACGCTGAGCATAGAAATAGTCAATTTATCGTTTAATGGAGAGAATAAATAGAAAATTAACTGCAAACTTCCTCTAAGGAGAAAATATAAACATGAACAACATATTATTGATATCAATTTCACCAGTGCGAAGAATCTTATGAAGCATGAACATTATTTGGACCAGAAATTAATTTATAGGTAGGTGGATTCGTAAGAGAGAGAATCAACATTCAAATAATTAGTAATGGCAATGAGTAATGAGCTTTGATTGATTCCATTTATGCCATTATTCAAATATCTATAGTTTGATCACGAGTTACTACTAGATGAATGAATCAAAGTAATCCCAATATTCCATCTCCGACCTTGAGAATATCATTAGGTAACATAGTTTTCCCATTAAATCTATTCCATATTCCGTCTGAATATGAAAATAGGATATGGGAGATTTCTATGAAATTATTAAAAGTCAGAACGGCGATACCTTCTCGCATACTAATCATTTTCAGTCTATGAGTAAGTACCAAAGTATAGGTACCACTCATTTCTGCGCAAACACACTCGTTAAAAATGTTAACTCATTGCCTTTAAAGCTATAATGATATTCACACTTCGACAATTAAAGGAAGCCCTTGGAGAATATTAATCGATTGATTTGAATTGGTCCTAACGATCATACTATCCCCGAGCTTCAAATGGATGATGAAACTAACATCTATAATACTGAGGGACAACGTATCTCACTTCTAATGGAAGCACCCCTGTATCTATCGTAATTGTTGAGTTATGATTCCGAAATTTGCAGGAGCGGAAGATATACCGAAAATACACACTATGACCAAGTGGAGTCATCTCCAGTGATATACACTGCTCGCTAACAGCCATGGAATCACCCACATTTCCGTAAAATGATATTAGGAGACATGATATAGGTTTTTTTTCTTTTCGGAGCTGGTCAAAATCCTTCATGGTCACCACGGAGGACCATTCCCTTCATGGTATTGTGGGAATTCCTACATGTCCTGTTGGCCTGTTGGCCCATTGAACCATCATACCTCGAATATGCCGTTATTGATTTTACAATATACGACCCATCGATGGTTCTTATATAAGGGCCACTTCAAATACCTCCACAGTACTTGTGAGCACTGTACTTATATACAGGGTGTTACAAATTTCAGTATCAAGATTTCAAGAACTTTTCTTATAAATATGTGCCCGCAAACGCTTGGTTACCTACGATGTACGAAACGTTAGATTTTCAAGATTTTTTTACTTTCCAGCACCATTTCAGTATAAAAAGTTTTTTTAATGTGATAATAGGTTCTTTCCTTTTTTTAACAATTTTGAATTTAAAATTTTTCTCTCGATAACGGTGCCAGATGCGTAGAAATTACAAGAGATAACCAAGTTCATAAACCAAGCCTCAGTAAATACAAAAGATACGGGGGTGCTTCCATAAGGAGTGAAACAAAATTTGTTCTTCAGAACTGAACATCTTTCAGATAATATTTGTCTTGGTGAAACGGTGAAACATGATATGTCCTGATTTAAAATTCGAGATGACCCCACTATCCATAACAACCTCGATAACAACTATAATATCTGATCAAAATAATAATAAGGAAGATACGGGTACAATGGATCTGAGGCACCCGCGGTATATTTCTCTTGAAACAAAAACGTGACATTTTAGCAGTTTCAGCTCAGCAGGTTCTGTGTATCACTTAGTGCATGTATAAGTTTCAGTCGGTAGAGACCATGATGGGATGTTAGTAGTTACCTAGTACTGGCAAATTAAGAATATTTTGGCAGATATATTTATTTGGGTTTTCTGATCATAGTAGGAATGTATAGGTATTCAAGATTTTTGAGCGTACGCAACATAAACATTCCATAAGTGATATTTCTTCGTTTTATTTCTACAAAAATTATGTAAGCAGCTTCTAAACTTCTCGTCATTCGCAATAAAGTGTTTCTGTTTTTTTTCTTTTTAGAGTCGTTCTAGAATCCCATTAAATACAAAAAATATCCCCTATCCCCGAGAGATCGCATTCATATCTAGCAAGGTAACAAACCAAATTACAATAATACATATTTGACAAAACCTTCGCAATTATCGTCTCATTCTGTTGGATCTGAGATGAATATGTGGCTGAATTTGTGAAGAACCCTAACAACAGAGAAACTCACTGGGATTTCAATTCTGTCATGTCTGGCAATGCAACAAATTACAGCCAATCAATCGATTAATTTAGATATTGAATGAGAAATCGCTATTAACTCAGAGTTTCATTTGGCACCATAATGTGAATAATAAATGACCAAAGGGTTCCAGAAGATCAGCCATTGTGATTTCAGTTGGAGCGTTGATTGAGGTATTGATTAGTTGGAGTCTCAATTCATATCATATAGCAAGGTCTTTCTCTGGTGACATGAATATGATTTCCTCTGATATGGCTGGGATCAATCTGAGTTAACTGGGTGGGTTCTGCGCGTGCTCAATGTTTCAGTTGTAGAAAATAAACACCCACGCATGAGCAGAACCATAAGGAACCTAAATATTGAGACATCAGTCCTCTCTACCTCACAAACTCTCTTTATTCAGAGAGAAAGGTATGATTTAAACAGAGCAGGTAAAATAACGTACCTGGTGATAAAAGAAAGGTCTAGTCAGCGCCAGCCACCTTTCGAGGGCCATAACGAACGCCACACAGCCAGACCCTAATCCGAAAGCCCTTACGAGAACGAAACCCGAGCATCCCAAGTACGTTGGAAGAACTCCGGCCTTCAACAAATGCAACAACAACAACATTCCTATCTGGGCCACAATATCGTTAGTGGCTAGGCATCTGAGCATGAACAAATGCTTCTTGTTCCGCCTTCTTGCAGTTTTGTGCAGGATCCATAGGGCAGCTAGGTTTCCCGCCAGCCCAATAAGGAAAGCTATGGTCGTTAGCACCGTGTAGAGTGAGTTAGCACGTTCCATGACCTTTGATGACTAGGTACAATTGGTGGCCACGAGTGGAAAACTTCTGTTTTACGGGTGGTTCGTTGTGGCGTTTTAGTAACAGCTGAACTGTGCCCTCTGTAGTTTCGGCATCCCGCCGAGAGGGTACCACTCGACAACACTAGGACCTTTCTCTAGGAGGTGTGCATCAATACTGAGTCACTGAGCGTATGCGACTTGCGGAGCTCTCTCTGATGAATTTCGAAACTGAAATCAAAGATAGGTTTCAATTTTGGGCGATTAGATCTACATTGCGGAAGAGATTATCAGTAGCGTTGCCACGAATTGGTCCTGGGGAGGTTTGCATAAGGTGCACTCTGTGATATTGATAAATTGAAACTCGCCACTATAATACAGGGTGTTTCAAACTTCAGTGTCAGGGCCTTAATCTTCAGGTGGAAATACGATTTTTCCCTATGAATATGTGTTCGCAAACGCTTCGTTACCGATCTACAGACCGTAGTCTTTAATCTACGAGACCGTTGAAGTTTCAAATATTTTTTTCTTTGTAGCTCTTTCATTTCTCGAGATATTCTGATCAAATTTGAAACATAACTTACCTTTTAGGGTTCATATCATAGAGTTTTCCGAGCGATCGATTGTAAGAATCAACAAGGAGATGATTTTTCAGAGGTTAAGCTCCTTTTCGCTACATAAACTTATTTATGAAATTTTTTTAATAAATCTAGCGAATTACAAAAATGATTTCAACTTTTTTTATAACGGTCGCAGATACGTGAAAATAACGACAGAAGAGGGTATAAAAAAGTTCATTTATTTTGGTATTTCAAAACTCACCAGTGGCGCATCACAAATGAGTTTATGAAGCGAAAAATAAGGACTTGACCCCTGAAAAAATATTTCCATGTAGATTCTCACAAGCGCTCGACATATGAGGAAAAAAACTAATAATAAGTTGAAATTTTAACGCTCTTCAGTTCGGTAAAGAAGCGTTTGCGGACATATGTTGACATAAGTGTTGTTTTGACCTGAAAAATAAGCCCTTGAAATCTCGATTCTGAATTTTGAAACACCGTCTCATACAGGGTGACATTGAAATGAATACACATAATTTGAACTTGAAGAAAGCTCACGGTATGTTGGTATACCATCGAATGTAAAATGAAAAGTATGTGGACAATTGAAAGTATTTGAATCTGAACGAGAATAAATTTGACATTTCTGTCATATTGAATTTGTTGATTGTGTAATTATATTTGAAAATTTTTATTGAGTAAGTTTGGAATATGGGGAAGGATATGAGGTCATTGGAGTCCAAAAAGGGACATTGTCATTTGTTTCATCATTTGTTTTATAGCATGTATTTATGATCAGGTACTTGCGTAGTACAGAATTCATAAGTATGTACCATGTACCATGGAAGCAAGCTGAAGCCAATTTAATTTAACTCCCACGGGAGATAAAAATGTGTTCCTCCCGTGGGAGTTAATTGAAAGGTTTGTGTATTCAAATAATGAGGGAGCAAACTCTTACTTTCGATGAAGATACACATTTAGAGATCAGAATTGAATTAACTAGAGTCATTTTTCTACACTGTAGCGATTCTGACGCGAAATTACCGCGCGAAAGGAAAAATTTTGAGAATATTCGTTAGACTATAGGTATCATATAAATATGTACATATTTCAAAATCATCAGATACTCTGGTGGATAATAGAGCAGATAACACTTGCGAGTTCATTATTGAATATTTCGTTATAAGTATCTGAATCAACACTTGAAACTGCTTGTTTTCCTGGACTCATTTAGTTATGATCCGGTAGATAACGATAACTATCTGTTTTGGGAGAAAATTGGATATTAATGTGAAATACTGAAATCGGAAAATGTTGAAAGACCATGCATCTACCATCGGATAATTTTGCATGGACTTCACGAAATTCGGGTTTCCGTCAGAATCGGATTCACATGTTTCAAGTCCCCTGAAAAAAGTGATTTATGGTTCCATTAAAATTCTATGTTGGTTTTTCGGTCCATGTTTTTCAAGGTGAGACACGTAGATTCGCATTCAATTGTTATTCATTCAATTGTTTTCTATCACCTATTCGCTGATATCTTGTTCCATATCAAGTGTGAATTTTCAGAAATTATTCTTCAGCTTCTCCAATATGTATACGACATCGACTTCGACTATCATTTCTGGTGTTCGAAAATATGGGTAAGAGTAAGGAAATTATAAGTATAACATGTTTCAAATGCGCATGCTTCAAGGAATCCCATTGAATCTCTTAAATGGACCAGCTTTCGTGTTGTTATTTGGAGGGTAGAGGAGATCTCGCGGTGAACTTTTTCAATGGCAGCCATATTGGATTTCGCTCATTGAAAATGAGATTATTGAATAGGAATATTCTCAGATGAACTATGAACATGAAAAAATGGATATATATATATAAAGAAATACATTGAGAATTCGCATTCTCTATGTGATAAAAATATCAATTCTTTCTCGGTTTATTCAACAAAAAACAACTACTTTCCTGTATATGATGAATATCAATTTGTCATACATCCAAAAACGAAAATGAGATTCCTCGAATAAATTGAAGGACTCATCAGATCGGTTGACTGAATGAAGATAAATCTCCTCAATAATGAATTGACATGACATTGCCATTTCTGGTCAGCACTGTATATATGTATAGGTAGGAAAAGGATTGTGCTGACGTGGATTGATCAAATGTGATCGATTGAACTTTGGACTGAGCAATGAACAACAGATGTAAGTAGGTAGTCTTAGAAATATTTCGAAGAAAACTTCAAATAATATAATCACGAGTACTATAGATATCTTGCATAAAGTGTAATAAAATCCCATGAAACCGAGAATAATGGCAAGAGTTCACGTTGTTTACATAGTGAATATCATTTAGGTATTTGAAAACAAAATCCGTTGGTTGAAAATGTTTCAGAATTGTATGAATATTATAGTTTTGTTTATGAGCATCAACAACGGACTTGAAATTTATAACAGTGACCAAATATGTCATCAGGTTTCAAAGATTTCGAAGCCCTATTTATTCGAAGGGATCTATCTATAGGTTCTCAAGATCGCAGTTGTGATAACCGCAGTATCAACTTCAGTCACATAATATTATTATGCAAGCTGATGTATCTATTAGTACAAAAATAAAAATGAGTCTGCTTATTAAAAAATACCTAATACATTTTTTGCAGATCGCGCTAAGTAAGTTCAACTTCACAGGGATATGGTATGGTATATATGGAACAGTGCATGAACATTTCGTGGTATGTGTTCGATAATATATCGGAAAATATGTTAGAACAGTGCCAGGTGGTGATGGATTAATGGAGGACGTGTATTGCTGAAAATCGGAAGATATTCGCAACTTTGTTTCCAAGATTTTTTTCAAATTCGCAATATTTTAATATTAATAATTCTTCGCACCTTTAGGTAAATCACCCTGTGTATCACCTGCGTGGAATGAACTGTGCAACAAATGGGGTGATTATCACAAAATATCTCTTGAATGAACGTTAGTTGAATAAAGAGATAGAAGAATAATGAAAAAATATAAATCAGAAATTTTCATACAGGAAAAATATGGGTAGTAGCAGCAATATTCCATATGTCTCGTTGATTCTAAGTTCATAATATGAAATTACTGATGGTGCTTATCTTCGAAAATTCACAAGTTGAAATACAATTACACTCGTCTTCAGTGAATATGTCGCGGCTGGACGTTATGAAGAGAGAGCTGACATCGTTCATGTGCGACATGTTCTCTGAAGACGACTGTACATATACTCACTAATGTAAATAAATCTACGTTCTGATTGAAACTTCCGAAAGTTTCATTTACCTTGCATCTATATTCTCTGTATTTAACCACCTACTTTGTTCATTCATGTTGTTGCAATTATAATGAACTTTTAATTCATTATTGCAATTAAAACTATAACCACTGGGTCGTTTTGTTACTCACAAACAGTTGCCAGTTATTGTTTTTGTTGATTTTCTTGAGTTCAGCACCAATAATATAAAATGGGTTAGTATAACTTTGCATGTGACTTTCTTCCTTATAGGCCGATTTACTTGAGGTTTTTTCAAATATCCTCGGTATATAATAATAAATGATTGGATGGATGCGCTTATTCTGATTTTGAGTTTTCAAGCGATACTGCCGATAACTAAGAAGGTATATGAAGTAGCTAAATCAATTTATTTGAACTCATGGTATTATTAAACAATGTTGCATCTGACTTCCTCAGAATATAATCAATAAAATATTGTTACCAGTGTTCCTCCTTCATTTCTTTCGTTTTCCATTGGTAGTACCGCCAACTGGCTTTCGTTACAGGTACAGGAGGAGAATTTATGGTGAATCACCCTGTACCTGAGTAGTCAAGATAAAAATAAAATACTAAACATTATTGGTACTAGCCTCATTTTTTGGTAGATACCTATTAAATTAGCAGTCCTATATATGACCAAATCAATTCAGCAATTTGGGAAAATTTGGAAATAATCCCAACATAATTTCCCAAATAGAATTCTACCAATTCTAGGATTCAAAATGTCAAATAAATATCATAGGAAAGAACGTTACCCACAGTACACAAAGCAAGTGGGAGAATATATTGGTACCCAATTCATTTATTAAGTGTAATTTATATTCCAATCATTCAGAAGTTGATTACATGCGAAAATTTTATGCAAAAATAGAAGAGCCCTCTTCGAAATAATCTTATTGTTAACCGTTTTGCTTTGTTCGAAATGTTATGGCGATTTCCTGTTCAACCTATCGACATATTTGAATAGGATAAACAAGTTCTACATAAAGTATAGGTAGTTCATAGTAAATGTGAAAAAAATTCAGAGGTAGATTCCCAGCAGAAAATTGAGTAGGCTCGTAATTTTGGAGATACAGGGTGCTGTGTAAAACCAAACGTTCATTCATCTTCTTGGAATATGTTTTTTATTTGTTCGCAATGCAATCCAAATGAACTTGTGTATATTTTTAAAGACACCAAAACTATACAAGGTGTGATTCAATTGATGGCTAAAAATATAGGACATAATTCCTTAGCTCATTTTGAGAAGAAAAGATCATATAAACATATGCCCTGAACCTCTTAACTTTCGAGCAATAGGGAGTTGAAATTTTAGAAAAAATTAGTTTTCTTATCATAACTTCAATACACTGCTCTAGATTTTTTCATGAAATTTCACGTACACCTACTAAGCACTATGTGGCTTATAAATAGGATGTGTTTTTGCCTAATTCTAATTCAAGTAAAGTCAATTGATTGAATAAGCCAAAATGGTTTTTATATTTTTACGTGAAAACGGTGCGTCTGACGGAATAAAAATCACGAAGTCAAATTGTTGCAAAACGAAATGAGTAATTCAAAAATGATTTTTGTTTTTGTAAAAAGTAAAGGTGTATCATATATCTTCAGAAAAATCTGCAGTATACATCCCATTCAGACGCCAATGGTGAAAATATTGAAAAACTTCCTGCATCAAAAAATGACTATTGGTGCATGTGAAATTTCATGGAAATATTTAGAACAGTATAGAAGTTATGATAAGAAAACGATTTTTTGAATGGGCTAAAGAATCATATTCTATATTTTTTATGCATTTTTGGTGCAGTTGTTATAATATGTGACTGAGAATGTAATGCTTCGGTGCGAGATACCCATATTCTAAATTTAACGAGATGTCCGATGAATTGCGTCAATAACATGAAACTAGAGACGAAATCGAAAATCAATAATTGGTTGTTTGCATGAATAAATTTTCTTACATTTTTTGGATCCTTTAGAAATTACCTATATGTTCTGATTTTGACAGAACTTTCCGAACTGCCAGGAGGTAGAATTTATTTTTATCCGAGTCAATGTTATTCTTTTAAACGTCGTCGTGATTTTGAATTTTGAAATTTTCATGAGTTTTTCTGCATTTCCACAAGCTGAAGAAAAATTGCTATAAACAATTTTTTTTTATGTTCTATGTTCAGAGAATATCGTGAGAACCAAGGGAAATTAGGTAGCAATTGGTGTTCTTCTTACATTTCTGGAGGTTATATGCCTCGGGGAACACCGCCCTTGGCAATGTGTTCCAGAGCCTCGTTGTTCGTTGGATGAACTATTGCTATAAGTTACACCGTCGAATAATAGGGGGGAAAGTATATAGAGAATATATATATACATTATTTTTCAAAGAAAATCAGAAACTTGCAATGAATAGTAAATATTTAAGAAATTATTGCAGCTCATAGTATTGTGGATAAAATTATACATCAGATATTTTTGCTTTTGGGTGTATGATAAATTGACATTCATCATACAGGGCGTGGAAATGAATTCTGAATTGAGACTCTATCACGAATCTGCGATTAGAGGTCTATAAAAATCACAAGTTTCCATCGTTCAAGTTTGAACCCCCTGATTGGGTATGAAAGTGTTGAAAAGGAATATTCTCAGATAAATTATGAACATACAAAAAAGGATATATATTGATATAAAGCAATACATTGAGAATTCGCATTCTCTATGTGATGAGAATATTTACTCTTTTTCAGTTAATTCAATAGAAAACAACTACTTTCCTGGCTATGTGCCACGACGAACATTGAATTATATCTATTGAACACACACGATAAGAGTTTGAAAATAAAATATAAAAATTTCTGAAATTGAGAATTTGCATTCTCCTTCAGACAAAAATATGTATATACACACATCATTCTGAATATTCAACAGAAAACAACTACTTTCCTGGCTATTTGCCACGTCGAACATTGAATTATATCTGATGAACATTCAGAAGGGAACATGAAAAATAAAGAATAAATTCCTCCGAAATTGAGAATTGACATTCTTCTTCAAATCGGATGAATAATATGATGAATAATGATCTAGAAATATGACTTACCAATATATTCAGCATTGAAATGAAAATTGGAATGTATAGGAGAAGTATACTAGTTGTATTATATAGAGATGAAAATTGTGTATATCATGAAGAATGGCTGTAAGAATAAGTGGACATCATGGTTACTGATGAGGATTCAGAGATCCGAAATGGGTTCATTGCAATAAAGTCATATAACCTGTGTGTGAGAGATAATATTTCCCATATCACTGATATGAATGATTATTTTTGGACGTTTTCAAGCTCATCAAGATCAGAGTTCATGCCAGTATACTTCTCCTATACATTCCAATTTTCATTTCAATGCTGAATATATTGGTAAGTCATATTTCTAGATCATTATTCATCATATTATTCATCCGATTTGAAGAAGAATGTCAATTCTCAATTTCGGAGGATTTTATTCTTTATTTTTCATGTTCCCTTCTGAATGTTCATCAGATATAATTCAATGTTCGACGTGGCAAATAGCCAGGAAAGTAGTTGTTTTCTGTTGAATATTCAGAATGATGTGTGTATATACATATTTTTGTCTGAAGGAGAATGCAAATTCTCAATTTCAGAAATTTTTATATTTTATTTTCAAACTCTTATCGTGTGTGTTCAATAGATATAATTCAATGTTCGTCGTGACACATAGCCAGGAAAGTAGTTATTTTCTATTGAATTAACTGAAAAAGAGTAAATATTCCTTTTCAACATCAGATATTTTGAAAATGATGTGAAATTATCATGATAGTGTTTGTAGTTCATAGACGTATTAATTATGAATGATCGAGCAATGAGTATAATAGGACTTAAAGCTTAAAGTCAGTGGATTATTTTCAAACACATGAACGAACCACTTAATTAGCAAGTCAGATTATAAAAGAATTAGAAATTTTTATTATGAAAGATATTGAAAATGTATCCTCTTCATCACCGTGTCATTTTCTTGATCGATCGATCTCCGAATATTCATAACTTATTAGTTTAATAAAATTTCCTAGTATAGAAATTGCTTCCAAAAACTAAAGGGGCCCATCACACATTTTCAAATCTTTGTAATCATTTATTATTTGGCTGCTATCAAAAATCTTCAAAACAATTTTTTTTTTTAGTTTTCAGTTTCGAGAAATTGGTCTGAAAACTTTAAATGATCCTTTCACCTAATAATCGAATGATAACACGGAATGAATAATTAACTCACTTGTTTCTATCAACTGTGACAGCCACTCAATATTTTGTTCCTTTCGGCTCAATCACCACTCAATACTAATTAAGAGAAAAATTTTCAGCCGGCCAAGATGAAGCTACGTCACGTGGCATGGCATAAAAATCGCCGCACGCGTATATAGGTATACTGTAAGACATTATTATTATGCTTATACTTATGGCATCCTGTTTAAATAGTATTCTTATGGTATTCTGCAGTGGTCACACAACATTAAAACAATCATCAATTGCTAATTCGATTAGTTTGAATTCACAGAACGTTTTCTAAGCCACTCTTGATGATTTTTTTCTCAACGACGACGTGGGGGAAATTATCATAATGAGAATAATTACTGCGCATCATCTAGTCTAGGAGGCTCACTAGCAAGGATATCGTAGGTACTTTGGAAAATGTTATGATTAAAATTTGGCAATGCTGGGAATTATTATTTTTGTAATCTTTTTGAGCGCACCAAAGCGAATACCTATTATGTTCGAGAAACATCGTGTGTATACCTATTCATAAATACTTTCCAGTATCCGAATAATATTCAGTGCCTATAGGTACTCGAATATACCAGAGGTGGTAAATGTAAATATACATTTGAACATATTATTATATTGAATATACATTTGAACATACTAACACTACTTATATTGTCGCAAATACTAATTTGCGACAATATAATATAAAAAGGAACTGCTGTGTAAAGATATTGAATAGATCTGAAATACTTATTAAAATATTCCCAGCCCATTTGAAGAATTTTAGAAAACCCCAACACCATAAGTATTTATAGATATTCATCGAGAATATTTGAATGCTTACTCCAAGAATATTGATCTTCAACGTTTTATATACGGAAAATCATGTATTCAAATAGTATGTTCATTAATATTTGAATACTTACTCCACAACTATTCGAATACTTCAGAAATATTTGAATATACTTTGGAATCATTCATGTACCATGACGAGAATAATTGTTGGAAAAAACTCAAAATACACAAATGAAATCTCAAACTTTGACACCCTGTATATCGGAAACGATGCTCCCACGCATATATAAAATGTTCATGTTGAAAATATGTTTAAGGGTCCTGCTACATAAAACTGACTCACCCTGTAAATAGAATAACATCAAATAATATTTCAAAACAAAGTATTGTATGATTAGAAACAAAATTTCAAATAAATGTATACTTAATTACACATATTAATTTTGAAAAACAAAAATAGATTGGAATATACCAGAACATCTTCAGTAGACGAACAAAAAGACATATAGTCAATTCAATCATGAAAGAAAAAATTGACAATATATAGTTTCGAGCATATTATGTAATAACAATTTCGTATTCCTATAATGTTTTGTTCGAGTTGTGTTTCGTTCGAGTTGGTAGATTATTTTTTAATGGACTGATTTATAACAATTAGTAACAAAAGTTGTATGTCGAAAGTTTTCGTGTCTTGAAATAATCTTATAGAAGTAGGTGTTCTCCTCTTTCAACATTATTTTCAAAATCTTTTTTTTATGACCTGAAATCTTTTTGAATGTGTATTCGCAGCACCACCTCATCCAAAAATGCCATATTATAGTATAGCAACGTAGGTAATAAATTGCTTTCAGATCCTTATGTTCTAGATTCTAGAATATTCGTTAGCAATTTGATACAATCATCTCAGGGTTGTGCGACATTTTGGATATGTTGGTCCCAGATGCTGGATCTATAGATATTCCTAAGAATTTTACTGAATTAGGTCTGAGTATACTCACTGCGTGACCCAATATCCAGAGTGTGTTAAGTATATTCACGAAAGTTCCAATTTCTTTTATTTTTATACTTAGCGAGTTAGTATTTTAGAATCCATCCATTTTGTTTCGTAGTTATCATGTACTTTTCAGCCTTTTGTTTGAGCAATTGCCATTTCATCATGCTTGATATGATAGTGTCATTGATATTAGTCCCAAGACTGTACCTTTTAGAACTTCGGACCTCTAGTGCACTATTTATACAATCCTCTATTTTAAACATTGATATTGTTTTCTATGAGATAGGTGGTCATTCATATAAGCATTAATGAATTATCTAAAGCCATTATCCTCCAATGAATGGACTACATGTGAAAACACCTATTGTTATCGTGTGGTCAGGAAATCGTTTGAGGATAATTTGTTATAAGTAGTTATACATTCTTTATTATTCCATCATGCAAAATATCTGTTTAGGTATTTGATAAGCGAAATGCATTCGTTATTAATTCAATGGAACCAATGGTGACTATATAAATAGTTTACGAGTCATTTAGTTATAGAAACATATTGTTCTTCATTATTCACAGAAATTAATGAAAAACACGGTTCAATGAGGCTAGAACACTATATATATCTGAACAAGAGAAACATAGTTCAAAAAAATAACGATTATTTTTATTAAAAAACATCTCATTTCTTCATTGAACTAAATTCTTATGTTAAAATGAAAATTTCCGGGAACGTGTCGCGGTTTTTTTCTGTTGGAACAAGACAATAATTTTATTCGTTTTTATACACTAATTTCATTATGTATGTGGAAACTTTGTTTTTAATAAATTATATTCCCTTTTTAATTTCCTGATGAGTTATCTGCTTCGGCGACTTGTTTTTACAGACATTTACAAAATTTGATTTGAGTCCCGATATAGAATTGAACAAAAGTTCTTTTGAATCATGATTTTGATTGATTTTGATTTGATTTCGCCCTGTAATTTTAATAATCATTCTCCGACTTAGGTGAGATGTCAACCAAAGTTATGCAGGAAAAGCTGCGAGGGCTAGATAATTATACAGGGAAAACGCTTTGCAAATGATAGTATTCCTCATATCCCAGACAGCACAGAATATTCTATGAATGTCCTAACAATGTTCAGAACGTACCTCTTTCCGAATATTCCGGAAGATATAGAATATGATGAGGATGTTCTGAATATTCATGGAACATTCCATCTTAAACCCTAACGTTCCTAGAATATTTCATTATATTCTATAAATGTTATTCAGGCATGATCATATATAGAATGTATTGTTCGAATAGTCTCGGTATATTCTCCAGATATGTTCATAGAAAATATTATTTAGATATACCTACTCTGAAAAAGGTAAAAATGTTCTGAGAAATTCTGAAAAATATTATGCGAACGTTATTGGACCGTGAATTTTCGTTCCATTTGGATGTTTTTGAAATATTCTCAGAACGTTCAGTGCACCTTGTGAGAATATATTCTTCTTTGTTTTTCTAAATCGGATAGTCAATACTGGCGCTATGGCTATAATTTGGGCATTTTTTGTCTGTTAGCTAGTATATTTATGAAATATATTGAAAAGTTGAATTGAACATGTTTTTCTACAATAGGCAATTTGATATACCTATATACTTATAGAAGGAAACTATAAAAAAGCATCTGCCTTAGAAAGTAACAATAATAATTCCTCTTGGTTGCTATGCTGAGCCGAGACCTTTCAATGCCCCCCTCCCCTCAAACATCGCCTGGATTCGCCCCTGATACTCATGTAGTTAATGGGATTTTCGGTATAAAAATGTGCCCATTTCGAGGAACAATCAAATTTTTAATTGTGTTTTTTTTGTAATCGTTATTTCTTTATCCTATTTTCATTGACATCATATCTTTCCATATTGATAGGTTACTCTCTTGTATAAACGATGAATGGGATTTGTCTTTTCAATATTATAAGCATTCGTGAAAAAGCATTATCATCTCATTTCTGATATTTTTATTTCGCATAATACGCATAATATACTTGAAGTAAGAATATCTGAATTTGGGAATGATCTTTTATACTGAGTTTTCTACACCCCACATTACCAGTGGAGATCAATTCAGTCACCTTGCCAACGTGGGGGTTAATAATCAATATACCGTTCTTACCATGAAAAGGCACACGGGACCCGTGCCCGCATCAGGGCCCCCAATCCTCAGGGGGGCCCGAATGACCGACAATGCCTATATACCTATATACCTACCATATTCAGGTACTATAAATGTACCGAGATATGTACCTATACCAATAATTACTGGCGGTAAAAATTCAAATATATATATTGTTTGGGTTTTCTATGTATACATTTATATAATATAGTAGAGTAGACTGCGCTAATCTTAGCAACGCATTCCAAAAATAAATAACCATGCTTATTGCTTGGAGTGGTGAATTCGTGACGGAAATTTATTGTTGATCGAATGTTTGAAATTGTCCATTTTCAGTGAGATATTCTAAAACCTAAATGAAGGATCCTCTAGGACCAACAGTAAGTTTGCCTGGTTTCTTTTATGACCCTCCATAACAAAGATATGAAATTTTATACCTATATATACCTAGGATAGATTTATGTTTTATTCCCTGGTTTTATCTGTGTCTCAGTTTCGCATGTGACATCATGACATAACCTAGATATAATCGATTCATGATTCATGAGATTATTTCAAATCAATACCATTACGATGAAGTATTATAGTGTGTGGGTAGCTGATGGCTGATGAATTTACAGAATTTGATAGTTAAGGAACCATATTTTGTTGATTGTTAAATGAAAAAATTATATATATTGAATGGGCCCCATCTGAGTGAAACTAAAAAAAACATACCTATACCTATACCTACTAAGATGAATCCTACTAACTTCAAAACAGAAAATAATTGCTTATACCCAGGGCCGATCCTAGGGTGTCGGCCGCCCGCGTGCATAAACCTAATGTGCCGCCCCTCTAGAGAATTTTTCATATTTTTTAACTATAATACCTGATGACTTCATAACTTCAACTACTTGTACAAGGATAAGAAGTAAAACACAGAAAAAAAATGTAGACAATATCTTCATGCGCCGCAGGCGAATTTTTTCTGAGTTCAAGGTCAAATGCTTTCAGGTAATAACTCCATTTCAGTGCATACCGGGAGCGGCCAAGAAACTCAGACAAAATTTTCCTATGGCAAAAAATGCGCCGCAGGCGAAATTTTTGTTGGGATTCAAATTCATCACATTAGTATCACAAAAGAAGAATATACAAAACGGAAGTTAATCCATAAGTACTTAGTCAAAGCCAGGAAAAATAATTTAAGTGCATTCATAAAGAATAACATATTGACTATCGATGGCAAAGAATTCTCATATGAAGAGCTTTTAACTCAAGAAAATGAGACAGAACAAATCAACAATGCTGGGGACACAGAGCTTATAACTGATAAAATCGAGAAGAAAAGAAAGTTCCAACAATCACCAAATTCCATGATCGAAAAATCAAGCCGAAGCAAGACAAGATCACAGTCCCAGTCCTCGAATCATCGTTGAGGAATCCTATAAGTGTATTAATCAAGTGATATTGTAAATTTCTTTCTTGTATTTCCTTATTGTCATATTCTCCACCATGAGAAATTCTTAATATTATATATGAAATAAAACTTTAGCCATATGATGTTTTGAGGCTATGTTTAATTAGTAGGTATAGGTTGTGAATAAGCATCATTCTCAGAATTATCAGATACATGAATAATTATATGTCTTTAACCATTTTATAACCTCAAAAATCTCATATGAAAGCTAGAATGAATCAATTCATCAGGGATTTCAGGAATGATCCAATCAAAACAACTAGCATAACTAAACTAGACGAATTAAATCCAACCCTGATTGGTAAAACAGGCCTCATAGTCACTCATGCAAACATTCGTAGTTTGGAAAAAAATATGGACCAATTCATGATCCTTCTCAGTCAATTTCCAGTATGTCCAGATATTATAGCACTATCTGAAACAAGGAAGTTATGTAATGTATCAAACTATAATATAGATGACTATACAATTTTATACAATCAAGGTGAAATAAATAAGTGTGATGGTGCGCTACTGTATATACGAAATACTGTGGACATTGTTGAATTTGAGATTATTGAAATAAATAATTTCAAATTCATTAATGTGCAAATAAAACAGAACGAAATCTCTATAAATATAATATCTACATATAGACCACCCTCTACAAATCCGACTGAATTTATAGAATCCCTTGCAGACTTACTTGAACAAAATAAAAAAGTTAAAAACGTGTCGCTCTTTTTAGGCGATATAAATATAGATTTATTAGTGAATACCGATATATCAAGTGAATATATAAATCTGCTCAGTGAATATGGCTTTACTTCCGTCATCAACAATACAACAAGAGAACAGGGTGAATCAAATACATGCTTAGACCATATATTTTTGAAATGCCCAAACGAAATTTTAGAAAAAATAAACCCAGTCATAATTAAATCGAATATAACAGATCATTATCCTACTTTTTTGAATCTACCGCTAGCAAACAGACCATTACAACAATGCCAAGAAAATTTCTACAAAAAAATTAATAATCAAAAATTGATAAATGCAATTAAAAATGAATCATGGAAAAATGTGTATGCAGAAAACGATACAGAGAAATGTTGTAATATATTCTTAGATATTTTGAAGCGGTATATAAACAATAACGAAGAAACAATCCGTTGCCGATTGAAAAAGAGAAATCCTTGGATCACCAACGGCATCATTACATCAATGAATAGAAGGGATAGTTTGTATCAGGAAGTATTGAAATACCCAACGAATGAATACATCAAAAGGGAATACAAAACATTGCGAAACAAAATAATCACTTTGATTAAAAAAGCCAGGAGAGAATATTACCGAGAGAAGATTAATGAAAACTCTTTGAGCTCTAAAAAATTATGGGATGTTGTCAGTGAAGTCACAAATAAGACAAAAAATACATACATTGGTGATATTGTTGTCAATAATGTCACATTACAAAAATATGAAGATAAAGCCAATGCCTTCGTAGATTTTTTTTCGGAAATCGGTGAAGCCTTAGCAACAAAAATTTCGATAAATAATAAATATACATTTCCACACGAGCGCCTCAATAAATCTATGTTTGTACGGCCAACAGATGAGAAAGAAGTTTTGATGTTCATGAATGGACTAAAAAATGGCAAGGCTCCTGGAATTGACTCTATAAAAAGCGAAACAATGAAAATTATTGCACCTTATATTGCAAGACCCATGGCACATGTGATCAATAAATCAATACAAACTGGATACGTCCCTTCCGCATTTAAAGTTACTATAGTTAAGCCTTTGCATAAAAGTGGTAGTAAACAGCAAATAAATAATTATAGGCCGATTAGCTTGATTACAAATTGCACCAAAATATTCGAATATATCATAAAAAATAGGTTGAATTCATATCTACAAAAAAATGGAATATTATCGAATAAACAATATGGTTTTCGCGAAGGGATCAGTACTCAGGATGCAATAGTGAAGTTGACATCACAAATTTATAAAAACATTGATAACAAGAAGCCATGTATTGCCGTTTTCATTGACTTGACGAAGGCATTCGACACGGTGAACCACAGCATACTACTCGAAAAACTGAACAATATTGGCGTGAGAGGAATCGCACAAGATTTGTTAAAAAGTTACTTGTCAAATAGAGAGCAATATGTTGTGATGAACGATAAAATTAGTGAACCACGAGTGGTATGCTGTGGAGTACCACAAGGAACAGTTCTTGGACCCCTGCTGTTTACAATCTATTTAAATGATTTGCTTACCTTAAGATCAGAAGGGGATATTATTTCATTCGCCGATGATACTGTAATACTTTACGAAGATAGGGACTGGCAGAACCTGAAACACAAAATTGAGGGTGACTTGGATAGACTATTTTGTTGGTTTGACCAGAATTTATTAACTGTAAACTATGATAAAACAGCATACTTACCGTTTACGTCATATAAATCGGGTCTCCCAAGTTTTGATACAATAAAGGCATCGGCGAATGGACAAATAGAAATAAAAAGTGTGAGAAGTACTAAATACCTCGGAGTTACAATAGATTCACACTTAAGATGGGATATGCACATACAGTACACATGTCAGAAAATTAGGGGGTTGATCTATAAGTTTAAAAAGCTCAAAGCCATAATGCAACCAAATGAACTGAGAATTTTGTATCATGGTCTTGTCGAGTCAATACTACAATATGGAATTATTGCCTGGGGTGCATGCGACAAAAGAACTCTGATTTACTTGGAACGAATTCAAAGACGCATTCTTAAAATTATATTTGACAAAAAAAATAGATTCCCAACTATTTTACTACATAAGCAAAACGGAATATGTGATATGAGGCAAATCTATGCGAAAGTATTACTTATATATGTCTTCAATAATAAATCTATCTTTCCACAAATTCAGCATAATATAAATACCCGCGCCAAACAAAACAATCATTTGAGAAGTCAAAGACCTGAAAAATCAATTGGGCAGAAAAATCTATTCTATACGGGTCCTAAATTGTATAATCTACTGGACACTGACATACAACAAACCAAATTGAAATTTGCGGCAAAAAAAAAGATCAAAAAATGGGTTCTCGAAAACTATGAATTGATTCACGAAAACTTGTAATGGATCATAAATTAATTTCTAGGAACTTGTATTTATTTTAGTTAATTTTCTGTGAATGTTTATAAAAGTATTTTTCATATCGGTGTTCGGATGGAATTGTCAGTCCATAATCGAGACGACACATTTTCTTTAATAATTGTTCCGGCCATCCAGATATGTGAATATTTTCTTATCTTCTTATAAATATAGGTGAAATAGTATGTATTTATCAGTTTATATAATATTCAATTAATTATTAGGGATAGCTCAAAGAGAGAGAACTATTACTTCATTACTGCTCAAAAAGTTACAATAATATTGAATATCCACTTCCAGTCAAGAATCCTTAGATTCTTAAGGAGGTACCTTGCTTTATTCTGTAATTTTTAGATATGTATACTGAACAATTACAATACGTTGTTATATCGATAGCTACTTCTCTAAATTTTTTTTTTTTTGTAATTCTCATAAAATTCGTTGAATAAAGATTATTATTATATTATTATTATAGTATATTACAGTTTATTGTAATTGATATAAAATGATCTGGAATCTGAAAATAAGAACAATAAGAAGAGCAAGTGAAAAGTATTTTAAATGGTGTCTGTAGTTTAACCAAGTGGATGTTCACCAGATTTTTTGGGATTTTCTCTCATAGTCTCTTAGTAAGTAGTAGAAATGCATAAATAAGCTACCGCACAGTGATGGAACAAAACATCCTTAGGCGTCTGAAAAATATGCCCCTTGGTTATTGTTTCAAATAGAAATTTAAAATTTGGGAAGATAAGAATGTGTATAAAAAGTAGACATAAATTGACAATGGACCAACACACTATTTACTATCATTTTATTTATTCAAAATGCAGCATATTCATTCGACTTATGAGTTTCAAATAATTTTGTTTGATAGGACAATATGCGGCCTGCGGCCGCCCCTTGTTTTGGCCGCCCGCGTGCGGGGCACGCGCTGCACACCCGCTAGGATCGGCCCTGCTTATACCTACCAAACAAAAAACAAGAAATAATGATTGATTTTTATATGAGAGCCATTTTTGTACGTCTTGCCATCTAACGGGTAGATTCTGCAATCTCAAAACATATACGCACAGTAGACTGTCATACAAGTCGGTCATACGCTAGCGCTAGCCGCTGAGATACGATTCTTTTCGTTTGCAAGCAACGTGTAACACTGACATACACTTTCGTTCGGAATTTGAATATTTGGGCTGGCGGAGCCGGAGGGCCGTACTGCTGCAGTGCTGAAGCATTCATGTTGCCTGTAACGCTGTAACTAGATTTTTTCTCCCATTTAGCCGACAATGACTGAAGTAAGTGATAAATGCACTCAGTTTTATCAGGGGATTCGAGAGCTTTCGATAGTTCAGTTGTTTGTAGTGGTCAAATATTCCTTTTCGTTCACTTTTCCTGTATTATGTGTCATTGTGCCAGTTTTCTGTAATTGCCTGCTTTCTGTGAGATTCTTTAGCCTCCAGGTCTGTTCGTTTGGGTTTGCTCGTTTCTTCGACCTGCTGAACTTGTTTTTTTTATATCCATCTCTGTTTGTATAAAGTGCTGACTACATATTATGAGATTGGGGGAATAAGTTATCCCCAATGATTGAAGCCATAAGTTCCTTCGTTCAGGGTTCTTTGGGAGTCTAAAATATAATGTAAATAAGTGGGTACCTTTGTGCAGGTCAATATATAAACAAGAAAAGTTTTAAATTCCATCTTGAAAGAAATAAAAGAGAATTCCTGCCTATTCTTTTCTCCACAACTACTGCATTTCGTTTGACTAGACATGGTTAAAAAAGTTCAATCTATGGAAAATAATCGAAAACACAAACACTTAAGAATTGTACAACTGAAAAGTCAAATATTCGAATTTTAATCACAATCAATCACATACGCGCTAAAAGCAATTTAAAAATTTGAAATTCGCAGCCATATTGGTTTTACAAGTTTCGTATCATTTTTTCCCTACGTCGGTATCAACGCCTATTGGTCGATTTAAGTTGGTCCCGCTTTTAGGACAGCCATGCTTCATATAGATATATATATAGAGTAGTAGATATATGTTCTCCGCTTTGGTGCAAATTTACCGGTTTGTAATTTTAACCTCACTTCAGTTTAGGTACTAGGATAGGAAGTAAGTAGTAGTAGTGGACGGCTGGAAACTTGTATTTCTGGTTTCAATTCATTGTAACATAGTGACACAGTACATTGGGTATTTTATCCTTTATAGTGACTTCAACAAAACATAATTTGCTTGAGTAGTGTCATGTAGTTTTGATGTTAGGTAGTGGCCTAATGTTTATTCCTTGATTGGTAACAAGTGCTAGAGCATACTAAGTATATAATTTACCATTCAAGTAACAAAGTAGGGTGAATACTTAAGATATGATGTAAATCTCAGTTAATGTGCTCATATCTTACAGGGTATTATGGAAGACAAAATTAACAATGATGTTGATGCTGGCCCCAGCAGCAGCACAGGTGCCATTAAGAAGAAAAAGGATGAAAAAAGGATCAAAAGGGATCAGCGTTCTTGGGACAATCTCGTGAAAAACATTGGTAGTCTTTCCTACTCTGAAAAATTCGACTATATTAAAGAAAAGTACACAGAACTCTACTTGGAATTTCGATCAACTGTATCAACCCTCAAAGCAACTGAAAAACAAATGATAACATTACAAAGGGAAAAAGATCATGTTAAGGCTGAGCTTGCCAAGAACATTCTGAGTAGATCTAAAATGGAAAGCCTTGCTAGGGAACTCCAGAAACAAAATAAAGAAATTAAGGTATCCTAATGGTTTATTCCTCTGAAATATGAACTTAACTCTGATTGATATTTCAGGATGAAAACTACAACCGTCTTAAAGAGGAAGAAGAGAAAAGAAGAGAGGTAGCATCTAGTTTCACTGAGAAACTCAGCACTTTGACTCTACTCATGGATGAAAACAGAGACAAATCCCTACATCTCCATGAAGAGAACATGAACATGACAAATAAACTGTCTGAACTTTATGACCAATTTCAAGAAAGGGAAAATCGCCTAACCAATATGGGTAGACAAATGGATCTCCAGAAGAAACTTTCTGATACTCAGCTCAAAAAAGTGGAAGTGGAATTTGAAACAGAAAGAGAGATTTGGCAGAAAGAGAGGGCAATGTTGGTAGCCAATTTGCAAAGGAGTGATGAAACTAATAAAGTTCTACAGGAGAATGTCAAAAGTCTTCAGGAACATTTGGATTCCTACCAGAAGCAGTATAGTGATTTTGAATTCACCATGAAGAGGAGCAATCAGGTAAAGAAAAATTTCTTTGATTATATATTCAGAAACATGAATTTTCAGCTATAGTAGTAGCAGTATAGCTAGAATAATATCTATTTATAAAACTCATATTTCACTTGATGCTGTAAATTTTATGGACAAAAAATGTAATAGAGAACATATAGGTAGACATATAGCTTTGAGGAACATCAAATTTTCTGTCACAATCCAGATATTATCTGTTATTATATGGATATGTGGTAAAACCCTTTGTGAAACCCTGAGTATATCCACATATTTGCCACTTATCTTTCATAAGATTCAGAACAACTAGGTACTTGTGTTCTTATAATAATTTTTATCAATGGGTATTGGTATCTGGCATACCACATCAAGTATCCCATGCCTAATTCTTAAATTTTTCAATGAACATGTTAATTGAACCAATAATGTAATATTTTTATGGTATTGTGGTAGGTTTTTGACTCTTTCAAAGATGAAATGACTAAAATGCAAAAGGCTAATGCCTCAATGGAGAAGGACCGCAATGATTGGCATACTAGATGGCAAAACAGTACTCAGACAGTCTTACATTTGACTGATCTCCAGCAAAAGGGTGTTGCTGATCTCAGAAATGCTCAGAAAAAGATTTCAATGCTAGAAAAACTGTGCCGCAAACTCCAAGTTGAACGTGCAGCATATTTGCAACAGCTTAAAGACAACAAAGTTAATCCTGTTACACCCACTGCACCTGCTGAAGAAGAAATTACTTCTGCAACTTCATCCACAAGTAGCCTTAGCCTTGAGACTATTGTTGGTCCTTTTGGTAAAGAGAAAGAACTGATTGCCTTGAAGAAAGAGTTGAAGAAAATTGAAGACCAAATGAAACAAAAAGCCAAAGAAAAGGTTAGAACCATCAAACTTTCAAACATTGATTTTTAATCCATCTTTTTCAGACTGATTCATCTTCCATTGATAATTTGAGAACTGTGTCAAGTGCTTCAGATGTTGAGTCTAAAACAAATAGTATTAAAACCTCTACTTCTTCATTGCTTACATCCAATGAGTCTTCTAGTTCTAATTTGTTAGTTGGTAAGTAATGTGTGTTTCGAAAGTAAAATGCTAGTTCAGATGTTAGAAACAAAATAATTTAATACTTTGAATCAAAAGCTGACAATTGAATTAATGAGCTAGCATCTGGCACCATCCATAAGAAAACAACAATGAGGATGAAGAAGAATACTCAGCAGAGTTATAATTTTTGTAGAACTGACACCATCTTGTTATACTGAACATATATGTTTCATATTGCAAACTAATGCTAATTTTAAATGTTATTTTTGATATTTCATATTATTTGAGTGTCCAATATTTTGAATTTCAGATGAGGTTCCAGAGAAGCTAGAACAATCTGACTCTTTGACTGATATGCCTGATGCAAAAGAGAAGACTGGAGAATAGTTTTTATCTAGTTCATAGTTTCTCTCCCTGTTAATGTTGTTCCTGCCATAATCTCACTATGGTTAGTTTTATTTATTTTCTTGACAGTTTGTTTGATACACCTATCATTATGGCATATATTTTGTAATCATTCTTCAAAGAATATTCACTTTTATTTTGCTGTTTCAACAGCTCCCAGCCCAATAATAGAAAAACTCGGTAAATATTCTGAGATTTGTGTTTGATGAACATATTGAAAATGTAAATTTGAAAAAATTCAAATGAGAGGTTGAAAGCATGAATGCATTTGTTCTCTTGTTTTTCTGTATCATGTAACAATATTTTAGTATTTTCTGACAAAGTTTTTATCAACCCCTTACTTATATTTTGAGTTATCCTAGTTTGGTTCACATGTCATGAGCACGTCGATTTGATCATCCTTTTGTCATTTACCTAGTATAAAAAATTAAACAGTGTTTTTATATTTAAATTCTATTGTACATACATGAATGTATTTTTACATTGATATTGGTAGTGAAGAGTATGATAATAGTTGAACTTATATTTTTGTGAGAACATTCATTGTCAATCAGAAGTCTGTATATGCTTGTTTTTCTATACTGAAACTCTCAACGTTGTTGGATGAAACTAAAAATATGAATTGGGTTTCATGAATTTTAACAAAATGAACAGTGTTCGTCCCAAATTCTCAGAAAATAGCATATTTCATAAATGTGTGGCTTGTCTGAGACGCCACAAAGCTATACATGAACTTGATAAACAATGCTATTTTCTCTTCAAACGTCCATCAAGATTACAAATTATAGTATAATCTGCACTGATTCTTAAAATGCCACAATACCTAATAATTCTTGTAATTTGTATTTGAAAATCTGATAATGTAGCCGGATGTCTGCAGAGTAAAAGTAGCATGGCCAGTTGTCAAAGTTACCTACTTTTATCGATGCTGGCGAAATTGTGGAAACAAAATGCCATTTGTTGACGTTTGAAGAACAAAAGATTTTGTACCTGGAGTATATTGCTACCTTTACTTATTTTAGTTTTAGTTCCTGTATTTGTTGTTCTTGGTTAATTTTGTTTGTTCTTTTTAAAACTGTTTGTGTTCCTGAATTCATAAAAAAATACTAATGAAGGCATTGTTTTTCATTTGTATTCCATCGCCTATTATTCATCTCATAATCTCCAGTTGATTATACTGAGATTTTCTCGACGAAAGCCTAAAAACATTTTGAATAAAATCAGATACTCTCGATTTGTTCTACATGATGGAGGATAGAGGATCAAAGATTTTATAAATGAGACTACAATGGCCGTTTAGGTACTATAATACATTTCGTGATATTTTTCCATATATCAGGAAGCGATTTGCTCGTGTCCTTCATTGAAAAAGCTTTTCAAAATCCGAAAATGGTGCGTTACCGAGAGACATCGGGTCTTGTTCAAAAAACGCCTCAGCAGATTTCAATGATATACTCTCAAAATTTGTGGATATCTAAATGAAGTGTCTTTTGGATCAAACATTATGTACGCAGTTGGTATATGGAACTCATGACAATAATAACTGAGCCTATATTCTTTACAGTTTTTGGATTTTTATAATTTTTTTCGTATCTCGGTATATGAATATATACAGTTTGATATGGAAACCTAAGATGGAATGAAATCCGTATCTCTATAACATGAATATATATCTCGAGAAATCCTGAGGAATTTTTGAAAATTATTTCAATACAAAATACAAAAGGGATCAAATCATACCTTGTCAGATATGTAGTTCAAATCTCTACCAATTATAACGGGCATTTTTCTTCGCAAAATATATCAGTCGAAAAATCAAAATACAGTGTATTTGAATTATGTTTGTCCAGATTAAAGTAAACGTCCCAATTATAGACACCTTAATTCCGACTTTTTCCCTTAAGTTAGAAAAAAAAAGTTGAATTAGCAGTTCTTTTTTTCTTGGACACTCCCCTCCGAAAAAAAAATTTGGCACGGCCTTGAATTCCACACTGTTACGAGATCCTAAAGTTTTCGAACCATTCCTGGTTGGAAGTGAGTTGTTTACATAGAGTTCAATGTTGTCAGATTAGTTAGCAATCTTAGTCACATCACAGTGAATCACGTGGTACATTAGTGAGGCATGCGATGGGCATGCGCATTCGCTAAATAACTACAAAAATGATCACAGGGCGGCGTGACAAAAAATTCCATGATGATAACAAGAAATAACTAATGGAAGTACCAAAACATGAAAAAAAAAACGGAAATTTCTACTTTTGGCACCCGAGTCCAGTTAAGATGGTGGAGGCACATCTGTTTATTGACGCTAGCTCTGAGAGCCCCAATCATATTTGAAACCTAGCAGCTGTTATAGTTAACCTGAGTTGTTTTTATCGAAAGTTAGCAATAAAAAACGTTCATAGGCTGGGCTTAGGGTGGCCAAGACTGCAGGTGCCTAGGGCCGCCCCAACTGCAAATCCGCCACTGTGGGATTGGTTCGAAAGAATCAGGCACTTCTTATTCACATCTATAGACAGTGACTCTATAGAAATCTATAAATCTTGGTGGTATGAAACCATCACTAGTATAGTAGGAACCTAATAGATGGCGTTTAATATTCTGACCATGATGAATATCAAAGATATTTTAGGAAGTCGTTTGTGCTTGCTCTATCCAGAGATAAGTTACCAGTCTGGTAACTTATCTCTACTCTATCTGCTAAACTTGATTCTTTGCTATGACTTTCTCTGTTTACATCATGCCATGAACAGAGACAACTATGGGAAAAAAAATCAACTTTTGCGAGTTCAGCAATACAAACGAACAGGCCTATAGTGTATATATAATAGGCCTGTTCGTTTTTGTTTGCTGCTGAACTTATTTTTTATCTACGGCTTTCTCTACTTACATTACGCCATGAACAGAGAGAACTATGGGAACAAAATCAACTTTAGCTAGTTCAGCAACATAAACGAACAGACCGAATGATAATACACATTATCTTCGTGAATATTGTCATTTCGTACGATATCTACTTTCATTCGCTAATCTTTTGAACGGAGATTCTATGTGGGATTCTTTGAAAATTGTGCACTTTCGAAAATTTGCTATACCCTAGCTATATCTTCCCCTGATTCTTGAAAATTATCAGATTCTCAAAGGAAGTTCGCAAGAAAAACCTGTTTGATCAGATATATTGATTTCAACGAATTAGGTAATGGTTTTTTTTATCGCTTGGAGTGCACGAGTGGAAATTCTTATAATGTTCGAAGAACATCGTGTGTTTCTATATAGGGAGAATAGGAAGGAGAGGTATAGGTATTGGATTTTTTTAAACTTTTGGGGATTACGACCCAGATTGATCGCAGAGATATTAGAGGGCATCACAGTCATGCCACGACACATCACATCCGTGACTCAAATCGAAAATCGAGAGTCCAACTGAAGGGGAAGACCACTGAGAGAAGAAATCCGTGCAAACCTCTTTCAATCGACGAATCATGATTCACGTTCGATGTACAATCAATATTATGAGTTGAAGTTGAAGGGAATCGAATCTATATGGTTTTGAAATCAGCATATTTCATTCGATATTTCAGTCAAATATGATGGTGGATCCGTGACGTATTAGTCCCGAGCTGTAGCTATCTCTCTCTGATACCTCGTCATTCAGCAGTGTTGCAGTGTGATTGGTCAGTTCAAGGACAATAGGCGTGTTGGGACTGAGACGTCGCAAAAGTCACACCAATGAATTGACAAAATCTCAAATGGCACAGGAATTGTGTGTTTTGAAATGGACATATTCTAATTCATGTTTTTCATCTTCTTAGCATGAATGACAAAATTCGAAATTTATTAACTGGTAGTTTTTCAGTATAGAGTTCACGATAATGTCGTTTTGAAAAATCAGTGGTCTCCCCCAATTTCAACTTCAAAATTCATGCATTGATACGGTTTATTACATAAACAGGCAAGACTGTGAGGTTCTAGTGAGTCTAGGTTGTTGAAGAGCGTCACAAATTCACCTACATTTTGAGTCTCAAATCCAATGAAATGTGGTGATGCAAATTGCGAATGTTTTGTCCCCTGATGGCAATTTCAATGATGTTTTCTTGTAATTCACATTGTTACCTAGCGACTCTCTCGAGACATGAATGTGACATCACAGCGATGTTTGTGTTCACTGGGGAGTTCTTGGGAATACTTACTACCTAGGCAGGAGAGGGAGAGGAGGTAGGTATTGGAATCTTGTTTGAAATTTTGAAGATTATAAGTAGGTGGGAATACTTCCTTAGGCAATTAGTACCAGAGCTTTTATCGTTTTATAGACAAGCGAGTTTTGATAAAGTTATATCGTCTATGCATATACCCAGACAGCACAGAATATTCTATGAATATTCTGACAACGTTCGGATATGTTAATTCCTCAATATTCGGATAGAATGTTCTCCGCATTATCATAGAATATTTTCATCCTGCAGAAAATATTCTATGAACTTATCGAATTTGACATGTTCTCAGAATATTGTTTCCGAATATTCTGAGAATATACAGCATCGTATCAAAATGTGATATATATGTTATTCTTGCATCAATATTTATAATGTTTCCTCTGGCCCAACCTGCGCTATTATTTTCTTGCCCCAATATGCTACATGCTCTATATATAATTTTCCTAATAACGAAGTGTTGAGGTTTCCTAGCATAATGAAAAAGGTGTTATTGGCTTTGTGAAAATTCAATTACAAGAGAGTATAGGTTTGCAGGAACGAGCTTTTATTTAATTTCCTTCCTTTTCCTATATGATATACCACCAGGGACATTATCAGAATATTCAAAACAGTCCATTCAAAATGTACATAGAACGTTGAAAGAATATTGGTATCATATTGTGAGAACATTCTAAGAATATTAAAATATTCTCGGAGATTATCTGTGAACGTTCTATGAATGACATTGTGCCCATCTGGTTAACAGATTTGGAGATAGAATCAAGTTTTTCAAAATGGGAAACAAAAATTCTGCAAATTGAAAAATGAACCTTCATACTGTTTTTCTTGATGGGTAGGTACGCAATAAGTGCCAGAAGTTAGTTTGTGTAGATGTTATCAGATATGCTATTGAAAAATCAGTAGACAAATAAAAACTACTCTTTCGTCAACTCTTTCATATAAGGTCAATTCTCAATAACGGATGATTTTCCTTTCGATTCAAAAACTTCAATTTTCAACATGGAATCACACTCAACATTATTTCGCTTAAATTTATTCACCTTCCTATAAAGGCGAGATCATCCTCTCTCTTGAACAAACATATTATGGTTTTTCTCATGCTTATTTTCAATTTTGGACCCCCTTGTCATATCAGATAGGTAGAGGTAGATATATTTACAGAGACAAACTCAATTTTCGAAACAGTTTTTTTCAATAACACCAGTATATATATTTGATTCAGTACTTCAGCCTAAACATTTGCTTCACTTTTTTGTTTCTTGTAATTGTAATTTCTTGTCGATAGCTTAGCCATTTTTGAATTTACTATGAAATATTATTTTACATTTTTTGTTCAGAATTGAATTCCTCATCCATTGCGAATATTGTATACTGGATATCCCATTTAGGTAAATAGAAATGACCGAAAAACACCTTTTGACATCACTCGTGGACGTGATGTTCGATTTTTCTTTCGATTTCGTCATCGTAGCAGCAAAAAAATACTACTAGTTTGCCCATTCGACTGACTCTGTAGCTCCAATAATAACCACCAAGTAAGCAAATAGTGACGATTTAAGTTTTAGAACCCTGTATATATATCCTGACGCTGATGGTCATTGATGGAATCGCGATTCATACTTACCAATATCGACACCAACTCTTCAGTCTATAGTTATGAGTAAAGTAAGTAGGTACCGTTAACGATAATCAAGTCGAAGACTGGGTCACATTCATGATTTCTTTTGGTGCGTGGTGCCAGCTGAGAGCCGATAGTACCAGTAGTCAGTACTATCTAGTGATGGCTAAGCAGTGACCAACGATAGCCCGCGCTTTCATGGATTGTTTCGATCGGTTGTTTTGTTTGGAAGTGTGTGATTAGTTTCGAAAGTGTTACTATGAAGTGTATCAGTACCTTATTATTTATCACTATATTTGGTGAGTTGTGACTTATTAGTGAAAACTATATAGCCACTGGCCACTGTAAATAATTTGTGTATATATATATTTGTTGATGAAATTTAGTTGACTAACAAGATTCTCTCTTTTTTGAGCGGCCGTAAGTACCTAACTGTAACAGTTTATTCTCAAAATGAGGTTATTTTGATTGATTGATCCCTATAAGTACTCCATTTATGTAGTAGGTATGTGTTTTCTTGTCTGACCGCTCGTTTGAGTTCTTTCAGTAAATAATATTCTGAAGATTTTAACATTCAACAGAAATGTCTCAAGGGTAACGCAACTATTAAGACTCCTTATGTAGGCTGAACATATATTTCCTTGTCCTATAAATTCTATATAATACCGATATAATTTTTGATATACATTCCTATAGATATCAATGATATTTCAAAATAACATGAAATTCTTGAACTCACGGAAGATGATGACAGAGCCTTTGAGTAAACATAAATAGGAAGATATACATAGGTGTTTTTCGCACAAGTACACCAGTTATCGAATTATTAAGATATGATTGATATTGACAATAAATGATTTCCCGAGACCTTCTCATTGAGAAACCGATTACTTCTTCTAAAATAATGCATGTTCTGATCAATGGATGATAGATTTACCATCACCATGTATGCATAGAAAGCAACATAGTCAACCTACATAAAAAACACGGGTGTGAAAGCAGCAACGGTTTTTCTGGCAACGGTTTTTCAACTTCATTTATGGTATATGGAGGAAGGACTTTTTCTTTCGCTCAAGATTTTTCTACACAAGTCCACTAACCTGAAGAAGTTGAGAAAGGCTCCTAACAAAAAAATAATTTGTGATTTCTAAACCACCCCATAACCACCCCACATAACAGAAAAATCGTGAGACAGTTGGGAGATACCTTAATCGCGATTTCATTATGTAAATCGATAATTTTACACTAATTGAACACCCTCCATACAATGAAATAATTTGTGAACTAGAAACTACCCCTCAACAACCCTCCGAAATAGAAAATTCATAAATAAGTTGAAATTACAGTTGCGCGATGTTTTTTGATGGAAATGAATTATTCTAGACCTGCTGACTACTCTTTGTAGGGTGAAATATTTTGTGAACCAAAAACTACCCCTCAGCAACCCTCCGAAGTATAAAGATCATAAATCAGTTGAAATTCCCGTTGCATGAGATTTTTTGATGGAAATGGATAATTCTAGACCTGTTGTATACGGTTTATGGGGTGAAATAATTTGTGAATCAAAAACCACCCCTCAGCAGCCCTCCGAAATAGAAAATTCATAAATCTGTTGAAATTACAGTTGCTGAAAGTTTTTTGATGGAAATGAATTATTCTTGACCTGCAGAATACACCCTGTAGGGTGAGATAATTTGTGAATCAGAAACTACCCCTCAACAACCCTCCGAAGTGTAAAAATCATCAATTAGTCGTAATTCTTGTTGCGCTATGTTTTTTGATGGAAATGAATTATTCTAGACCTGCTGTATACGCTGTATGGGGTGAAATAATTTGTGAACCAGAAACTACCCCTCAGCAGCCCTCTGAAATAAATAATTCATAAATCTGTTGAAATTACAGTTGCTGAAAGTTTTTTGATGGAAATGAATTATTCTTGACCTGCAGAATACACCCTGTAAGGTGAAATAATTTGTGAACCAAAAACTACCCCTCAACGACCCTCCGAAGTGTAAAAATCATCAATTAGTTGAAATTCTTGTTGCAAGAGATTTTTTGATGGAAATGAATTATTCTAGACCTGCTGACTACTCTTTGTAGGGTGAAATATTTTGTGAACCAAAAACTACCCCTCAGCAACCCTCCGAAGTATAAAGATCATAAATCAGTTGAAATTCCCGTTGCATGAGATTTTTTGATGGAAATGGATAATTCTAGACCTGTTGTATACGGTTTATGAGGTGAAATAATTTGTGAATCAAAAACCACCCCTCAAGCTGCTTGAGGGGTAGTTTTTGGTTCACAAAATATTTCACCCTACAAAGAGTAGTCAGCAGGTCTAGAATAATTCATTTCCATCAAAAAACATCGCGCAACTGTAATTTCAACTGATTTATGAATTTTCTAATTCGGAGGGTTGTTGAGGGGTAGTTTCTGATTCACAAATTATTTCACCCTACAGGGTGTATTCTGCAGGTCAAGAATAATTCATTTCCATCAAAAAACTTTCAGCAACTGTAATTTCAACAGATTTATGAATTTTCTATTTCGGAGGGCTGCTGAGGGGTGGTTTTTGATTCACAAATTATTTCACCTCATAAACCGTATACAACAGGTCTAGAATTATCCATTTCCATCAAAAAATCTCATGCAACGGGAATTTCAACTGATTTATGATCTTTATACTTCGGAGGGTTGCTGAGGGGTAGTTTTTGGTTCACAAAATATTTCACCCTACAAAGAGTAGTCAGCAGGTCTAGAATAATTCATTTCCATCAAAAAACATCGCGCAACTGTAATTTCAACTGATTTATGAATTTTCTAATTCGGAGGGTTGTTGAGGGGTAGTTTCTGATTCACAAATTATTTCACCCTACAGGGTGTATTCTGCAGGTCAAGAATAATTCATTTCCATCAAAAAACTTTCAGCAACTGTAATTTCAACAGATTTATGAATTTTCTATTTCGGAGGGCTGCTGAGGGGTGGTTTTTGATTCACAAATTATTTCACCTCATAAACCGTATACAACAGGTCTAGAATTATCCATTTCCATCAAAAAATCTCATGCAACGGGAATTTCAACTGATTTATGATCTTTATACTTCGGAGGGTTGCTGAGGGGTAGTTTTTGGTTCACAAAATATTTCACCCTACAAAGAGTAGTCAGCAGGTCTAGAATAATTCATTTCCATCAAAAAACATCGCGCAACTGTAATTTCAACTGATTTATGAATTTTCTAATTCGGAGGGTTGTTGAGGGGTAGTTTCTGATTCACAAATTATTTCATTGTATGGAGGGTGTTCAATTAGTGTAAAATTATCGATTTACATAATGAAATCGCGATTAAGGTATCTCCCAACTGTCTCACGATTTTTCTGTTATGTGGGGTGGTTATGGGGTGGTTTAGAAATCACAAATTATTTTTTTGTTAGGAGCCTTTCTCAACTTCTTCAGGTTAGTGGACTTGTGTAGAAAAATCTTGAGCGAAAGAAAAAGTCCTTCCTCCATATACCATAAATGAAGTTGAAAAACCGTTGCCAGAAAAACCGTTGCTGCTTTCACACCCGTATAAAAAACAAATACAGAATATACCTCGAAAACCACATTGATATTCAGGAAAGCATGAATACGTATTTCGGCAACAAAAACACCATCCTCAGTTCGATCCTCAGTATTTATAACTAAAATAGAAATGAAGATTAGCCTGCCTCTAAACTGAGTACCTATCTTTCGAAATAATGTCCAGAAATACCTCTGAAGAATATCCTCTGAAAGATATGGAAGAATCAGCTAATCTTTATTTTTTCATGAGTTCTACTGAGGATGTTATCTGTAGTTGTCGAAATACGTATTGGGGCCATTGTAAATATTGATGTGCGTCGTGTTTTGAGTATAATTTGTAATTGATTATTAAAACAAAACTTTTTTTACTGCCTAATAAAGAAACATCCGTCTGTTCAGATAACATGAATATATTACATAGTATATTCATAATAATAGCAGTTATTAATTAAATTACAGCGAAACAACCATAATGACATTATACTGGGAAGGTTTCTCTCATATTTTAATAGCCTTCGTGAATGACACCTGTAAAATCACAATTTCACTGTGATTAAAGAACTGTTATTTAAAATATGAACTGACCCACTAGAAAGTTTCAAAACTTTCATTTTTGCTATGGTCTTTAGGTACCTAATAGGTAACTACACCTTTCTCAAAGAAACATCAGAAATCACTTGTAGATAATAATATATGATAATGCAACCGTATGCAATTCTATCAATGAGGTGAATCCACTGGTAAATCATCAGAGTATCTCATTATAAATGAATATACCTACAGTAATTCTGGTCTACAATAAGTCCATCTCGAATAATGCTGAAAGCGAAATCATAAATATCCTCCTCTTATATAATGACCATCCTGTGAGAACACTGGAACACTGGAAACTGGAACAAATTTTAATACTGTGATGAGGAGCCTCCGCTTTTCAATGTCAAAAATAGTATTCAACGTGGAATAATAATAAAAAAAATATATGGTTCTACACGGTCCCCGCATTTTTTTCTCCAAGTTTCCTTGGCATAGAATATGTTTTGATTCTGAGGATCCTTCACAGTGTGCTGCGGAAAAATTCGAGATCATCACACTTAAAATGGACACATACATACCTCATTTTTCGAAAAGATCATCACCTTCGAAACCCCCCGGTTTAACAAGAACTGTTCTAGAACTGTTTCCTTGAAACAAATAGCCTAATATCGCATAACAGCCAGGAATAATAACGGCAGCCAAACAAAAGATGCATTAAAATGATCATACAATGCCAAAAGAATATCAAAACTCATAGATTGTCTGCAGAAAAATTAACCTTAGATTGCCAAGCAAGAGTGCCGTCGGACATTACACCCGTTGAAAGTCTAATGCCCAAAATCATCTTTCGTCAAGGCATTATCAGACGCATTCTGCTCAGTATCAGAACAAATAAGGCTAACGGTCCTAATAAATTTTCGAGAAGTGTGCAAGAAAATTGACAACCATTCTCTGCAAATTATTCACATCGTACAAATCGGGTATTTTTCCATCTTGCTGGAAAATAGCGTCCAACCAATTCCTAAAAAAGGGAAGAAAGGCTTTCGCCTCCGAAGATCATCTAGAGATTTACTGGCCTACAACCATATATGGCAAACTTCATTAGAAGAACATGGCGTTGGATACATCGAAGGCATTCGACCGTGTTTGGCACCATGGGCTCCTCCTCAAACTACCATCATACGGCTTACCACCTCATACGGCTTACCACCTCAGCTATGCCATAATTTATCGTGTTTTCTTTTAGGCTGATCCATCCATGTGGTGGTGGACGGAGTATCGTCTAATACCATTACCATCATTTCCGGCGTTCCACAAGGAACGTAACGGACCTTTGAAAACTTACGGAAAAGAAATGAAACCTGTGGATTGTTTCCTATTGCTTTTCATCCTAAAATTATAAAATTAAAAAATGTTTTAATCGTCAAATTCAGCTGAAGATGCTACTGTTATGTATTTCATTGTGTTTTACACCAATCTCACGTTAATGTCTTGATAAAGGAAATAAACATTTCCGAAAGCTCGGCTATGTAACAAAGAGTCCTCTCATTAAGGCCAAAATTTTGACTGCAACCTCACCTAGAAAGATTTCCTGTGGAACTTTTTCTAAAGTTATTGTATTTTTACCTTAACTAGTCAGTCACGACTACCCTCCTCCTAACAATATATGTATATATATATCTCAGGATCTGCTATCAAAGGGAGAGGTCTATTCGATAACGCGCTAATAATAACCTTGTTGTCTAAGGCTAAAGGATCATTCTCTATTGAATCACAATAAATTATATAGTTGTTATCGTGATAGTTTGATACAGACTTGATACGCATTGTTCTCTGAATACCTATGAATATTGTATCGAGGCATGTGGCAGAGGCAGAATATACATACATATATATATGATGAAAGGAATATTGAGGGAACTGTTTTGAGCAAATTAGGAAAAGATTATTGGACATAGCCTTCAGGAATAGTTAACCGAAATCACAATTGTGCGGCTGGCTTCTGTTTGTTGACTCCGTCGTTTTGTTGTTTCGTCTGCCACCAAGTGTTGCCTATCTTATACTTCCCAGAGAACGTTCTCTCGAAGGACTAGGCAGATTGAGACCTTAGAGAGAACCAGTGAGGAGATATGGGGAGTAGGCAGATTGAGACCCCTGCGTCAAGTCACATACCTTCCGTGATATTAACTGAGGAGTAGGCAGATTGAGACCTCAGTGAAAAAATCACTCCCTTTATTTTAATACTGATATTCTTTACTACCTTGGTGTATAAATAACTACTATCTACCCATTCAAAATTTACACCGCCAGCTGTTGCATAACATGTATATTTTATCATAAACAAGAGTCCACGGCAATAACCTCGGACTTAACTGACCTCGGCAATAACGCATCAATTCAGCCATATTCAACCAATAAGCTCGTTTGAAAATAAAGTTAACGAAGGAAAATTGGGGAATGTCCACATAATATAGGTGGAGAAAAGGAGAAGGTCCAAACTGATATGTATATATACTGATTATATTTCACTATTACTATCATTACTATCTCACGTATTTTTTGTTAAAATAACTCAATACAGATTAAAGTGATCAGAAATAAGTTATATCCTTGATTATAGTGTGAATACTCAATGGTTATATTCATTGTGTTACTTCTCTTCTCGCAAATATGTGCCTGAATTTCACAATCCATGAAACAAATGTATGTACATACATACACTTCTCCAAGAAATTAAACGCATCACCAAAAAGTTGCCAAAACTTTAGGAATCATTTTCGTCAAAAGTACTTGAGGTCCGATTGGGACGTTTTTTATTCTGAATGACATGTTATTTCCTTCTGAATATTGGTGGTGCAAACTGTATTCGCATGAGAACCTCTTTTTTATGAATTCCGGGTAGCAATCATAGCTTGTTTTTTTCATGAACTAAAAGTGTTGCCTAGAAAAATACCTATGTTTGTGTCAGTAATACGGACGTCAATTCAAGTTCAAGAGCTAATTTTGGGATTCAAATAGACGACTTTTGTGTGGGTTGCAGAAAAAAAGCTATTATTGGACCGGTAGAACGAGCATTCCAAACGAGATTCCAAATAAATATGTGAGCCAACATAGACATTTTCTTCACCGATGTATCTTAGGCCATTTATGAGCTTTATCAATGAAATAATAAATGAATAATGAATAATATACAACGACCATGAATTAAAAAACATACCTATTATCGGGATGGATATGATCAAAATAATCTCATTTTGTTGTAGGTGTACGTATATTTCTTTCACTAATGATCAACTGAAATATGCTTATCTCCTAGTTTGTTTCTTGATGGCTGATTCATTTCAAGATGAATAAATCGGTGAAATTACCATATAAGATGCCTATACATATATGTAGGTTAGTACTCATTAGTGGGTATGTATAAAAATGAGACTATATAGGTATCTACTTATGAGACGAATAATGATTATAAAGGGTGATTCATTACTAATTGAAAATATTTCCACTATAGAATTCTGAACTCACACTGGGATGATTCAACCCAAATCATCTGAATAAAATGTGTTTCCTTTCTGAGTTACAGGGTGTTTCATTTGAAAATCAGTTGTGCCCTGTACTATTAAACTATTCGACAAATAATTATTGTCATATTTGGTAGGGAGTGTAAGTACTATACATCCTACTAAATTATTTCAAATGAAGGTTTCTGGCTTCTACCAGAGGTGTACGACAGGGGCGAGTAACTGATTGATCCCTCCCAAATTCTACGCCACTGGCAGAAATGCAATTCTTTCGCGATATATCGATTGTCCAACAATATTTACGAAGATATTGTATTCTTTCCTCATGACGATATGGTCATTATTTTTAGAAATATTTCAAGTTAAACATGAAGCCGCACAATTATTTTGATTTTGATGTGTATTAATTATGTCGATATTTTGGATCAATGGATTGAATTCATCAATCCAATCCAAAATATCCTGTACTAGCTCCTGTCTGTTTTTATTGTTAATATGGATTGCAGTTCCATTTGATTGATGAATGCAATCTATTGATCCAAAATATCTACACATCAAATTCAAAAAAAAATAGTGCAGCTTCATGTTTTAGTTGAAATATCTATTGAAATGATGACTTCATCGCCATGGAGAGAGATTACAATATCTAGGTGAAAATTGTTGGGGAATCGAAAATTGTGATAGAATTGGCGTAGAATAAGGGATAGAACAACCAGTTACTTGCCCCTGTCGTACGCCTCTGGTAGTAACCAGAAACGTTCATTCAACATGATTCATTAGGGTGTATAGTACTTACATTCCCCACTAAATATGACAATAATACGTCGAATAGTTTTAAAGTACAATGCATTAAAAGTTTTCAAATTTTCAAACAACTCATACAGGAGACATATTTTATCTAGGTGATTTTTGGTTGAATCATCATATTTTGAGTTTAGGATTCTATAGTTGAATCATAGATCTAAATATTCAATCTATGGTTGAACTATTCCAATTAGTAATGAATCATCCAGTATATCTAGACGTACTGAACCAGAACATTTTGGACAGTTACCACATTGATACTTCAATATTTATGTTAAAAAAGTACATTCCTTCATGATATTGAGATTCAGAATAATATTGCTTCCTTATTATGATACCTATATATACAGGGTGAGTCAGTTTTTTGTAGCAGGATGTCAATAGCTTAAAGAAGATACTATTTCGAGATAAAAATCTCATGTAAAAATATGAGCGTAGGAGCCCCTTTTCCGATATTTTTATATATATATATTTTTGTGTTTTTCAAGTTTGCCACTGAGTTTCATTGAAACATCCTATGAAAGCTTTCGAGCATTCCAGATTCAAAATATAAACTGGTTCACACAAAAACTCAAGTGAAGCTGTAACGTTAGATATATCGAAAGCATTCGACTGTCTTTGGCACCAAGGACTTCTCCATAAACTACCATCATACGGCTTACCACCTCAGCAATGCCTACTGTCATCAGGTTTTCTATCAAGCAGATCGCTCCATGTGGTAGTGGACGGAGTATCGTCTGATACCATAGTCATCAATTCCGGAGTTCCACAAGGATCAACTTTGGCACCAACATTGTTCCTACTCAATATCAATGATCTATTTGGAGCAATACTTGCCCTATCCACAGCTTTGCAGACGATAGTACTTTTCATACTGCGTTCTCTTTCAGAATTCCCATATCTTCTCAGGAAACTTAGAACGACGCCTCGGGGCAGGTCAATGCTGTCAATGCAGATTTTGCTATAATAACAGCATGGGGAATCAACAACCTTGTTGAATTCAACGCTACCACAATTCGAGCATGTATTTTCTCTAGAAAGGCGGAACTCAGTATGCCTGATATATCAATGTCTGTTAGCACCATTCCCACAAAGTCCACTATATCCATGCTCGGTATTTCCATAAGCAATACAGCTCTTTCATGGAAAAATTATGTCATATCCATTGCGAAAGCTGCTTCACAAAAACTCGGATTTTTAATTTATGCGAGAATCTACTTTACACCTCAACAGCTTTTTATGATCTACAAAACACAATTACAGCCTGTTCTAGAATACTTATGGCATCACCCAAACATACAGCTGATGCTCTTAAGTGCTATTCGCCTGGTGGGTCACCAGGTCTTCTTCTCAATTATTGAGAAATGTCAAATAGAGTGTTTCCCAAAGATGAAGTTTCATCACAAGTAGAATATTTTCTGTATTTATCTCGAAATGCATACAGTTTTCGGCAAACATATTGGAGAGCAAAAAGTATCCAGACATCAGAACAGAAAATCCAAATTAATGTTTCATTGAGAGAAGAGGCAGCAAGCAAAACAGTTCAAGAGGGTTAAATTGGGTGAAACCTTGAAAAATGTATCACCCTGTAGGTAATCAAAATCGCCTAATTGCCGTCAATATTGAATTCTGAAAATTATAGGAGAAAACTTGAAGAAAAAATCTCGAACTCTGATTCTCTGAACTTTTCATCTTGAAAATACGTTTTCTTCGAGCTGTTAAAATTCTGCAACAAAAAACTGACTTACCTTGTATAATGAAGGATCCGATACAAAGTATATCATGATTATTTGAAACGGAGGACAGCTTAGTCTGTCAGTCAGTCAGAGTTTGCATATTATTTTTTCGTGACCTACTACAGACTGACAGGTGTGAACTCAATGATGGTTACAAATGGAGTTCTCCTTCGAGAATACTGTATATTTGTAAATTATTTAGCTTGTTATTCTTGTATAATAGTTTGAATAGTAGAAGTTCTAGTTTGAATATTTCTTGACTTGGTGCAGGGTAGGTCTTAGTGAGAGTGCCTATGTATGACAAATTCGATTTTTGTGGACGGTTCAATGATTAAAAGTAGCGACACTGCCAAATGGGTCGGAAATATTTATGAGAATGTAATTTATACCTGGTGAACACTTTGATTTATAAAAAAAAATCGGGTATTGCTGGAAGCAGAGTTACATATCCCATATTTTGAGCGACCCAGGTCATATGCGAAAAATAGGTGTTATCTGAAGAAAAAATCAGGTGTCATCTGCCAAACTGCAATAGGTCAGTAATCGTTCACTATTTCCATCTCCTGAAATATTTCTGTGATTATAAAGAGAATGAAAAATATATCGTTCGGCATGATTTTATTTTGTGGAAAGGAAAACTATCGAAATAATATTTGGTAAGTTTTGAGATTCAATTTTTTCACTTTATATACGTACCTAGATAGTATCATCTTGGATCCATGTTTTTCTTCAATATAGAAACATTGAAATACAAAACTGAAGAAGTGATAAGCGAACAAAACATTAAAAATGAAATTACGAAAAAATTATGCTTTAGAGTAAATCATCGTGTATATTGGCGAATTAATAGTATTTTCCATTCAATGAATCCTATCTATATTGAATATTCATACATTCATCTGAAAATCAAAATTATACTTACATTCCCATTAAACGCCGGATATCCATATGATGTCCATGCTTGGCCCAAAGAACATGGACATGGATGTGCATTAACCACTAGTACAATGGACATTCGTTCAGGGACATTCACTGGACATTCAGTTTTAGTCTATACTGGACGTGAAGTTTTAATTGAATGATGGACGTCCATTTTACTTCCTTTGTATACATCCTTCGGTCGAATATACAACGATATATACCATTCGCCAATCGATTAATTCCTTACATTCAAATAGTGAGTTCAATTCAATTACATGCGATATGAAAAAGAAATAAATTTAAAGGCAGCAAGAGTTTCATTGGAGCGGTACCAATTTCATCGGCAGAGCAACTGCGGAATATTCCATGATGATTATTTCTCCTCTATGAATATTTTGAACATAAGTTCGCAAGAACCATATAATGGCCAGTGGAGCTGCGTACCTCGCGATTACGAGTCTCGTACGCCACTAAATCTGGCATATCGATATCCGATGGATATCCATTGCATGTCCTTCTGGACATAATCGGACGTCCAATGGATATTCGTAAAGTCCCTTGTAGACATCGGATATACATTGTATGTACGTGAGTTATATGGGTTTCTATATACTATCAGTACAGTCGCTACTTTTAATCATCATATTGTCCACGAAATAACATTGGCCCCACACAATCTTGTAGACTTTGGAGTATCTTTAAATGAAATTTGGTTTTCCTTGCAGGGGGGATATGGCGGCTAGGCCGGCCCACCTGTGTTTTGGAGTCAGATTTCGGATTTATCCTCAACTGTGCTTTTAAGAAATCTAGCCTGTTTCGAGTTAGAAATCTTGGTGGTGTGAAAGCTCACATAGGCCTGGGTAAATTCTATCTTTCTATGCTAAAATTTTCTCTGAATCAGCAGATCAGAACTATGCATGAGTCACTGAAGAAATATCTAATTACATCTCATTTCTTCATTTAGAATTTTTATAGATTCCTTTTTCATCTAACAATCTCATATATATGTAATAATATAACATAATGAGTACTCGAATCTACCTACCTCCTCTTCCTATCCTCCCTAGACACGCTGTTCCACGAACATAAGAAGGATTCACTTTCGGGTGCTCCTGAAGTTAAAAAAACATCTGAAAGTGTGGTCAATGTAGTTTATTTGTTTCACAAACCAGATGACAGTGGACGGAAACATTTAGGTGTCTACACATAATTGAATAAGTAGGTTATCTCATTTGGATGTACAGTGTTATCAATCGAAAAGGCCCACCCCTATATCTGACCTTTCCTTACCTTACCTTATCTATATATCGAAAAAGAATATATGTAAGTTGAATGCCGCAATGAGGCCTTTGCACAGCCCTTATCAAACGATTTACAGGGAAATTCCTGAAAAAGTGACAAACCAGAAGTTATTCCTTTTGAAACACCATTTTCTTTATATTTTTTTTTGTATCTGTGATTTTTGTGATCATAGAAATATATATATACAGTATGATATCTTTCATTCTAACTCCATTATCACCACTTCTTTGACAACGAAGAAACAATTTTTGTGTGTTGGCTTCTATAGATATCGTAGTAGCCATGGATGAGGATATACATATTTGACAGTTGTATATTGCATCATTATCGAAGTTATTCCCAAACTGATCGAGTGATCGCCAATTAATCACACAAAAAATGTTTTTCTAGACTGGAAACATTGGTGATAAAGAAGTGAACATAAAAGATATCACCCTCCATATATATTTTTTTGTGATGACATGAATTCCCTGATTCCGAAAAAAATATAAAAAACAGGGTGTTCCGTTTGAAAAGAATAATTTGTTGTCGGTCTCGCGTTTAGGGATCATCCTGTAAAACTTCTGATAAGGGCTGTGAAAGGGTCTCATTGCGGCATTCAACTTGCGCATTGTTTTTTTTCTCAATGAAAGAATAACGTTAACGTTAACATAGGGGTCTTTTCGATGGATAACCCTGTACACTGTGTGTGTGTGTGTGTGGTTGAGACTGAACTGTATCTCAGCTATTATTGAAGATAGAGACATGCAATTTCTTGAAAAAAATTCAGAATACGCCACTGACTGTAAAAACATCTATTATAAGCAGTTTTCATTTTTTTCCATCTTATACAGGGCCTGAGAAATATTAACATCTCCAAAAGTGAACATTTCCGTTTTTGCCCTGTATTTCAGGAACAAAAGTAGTTGGAATATTTCTGCTTTTGACTTCAATGTCAGAAAACCATATAATAACAGCGTAATCGCAGATAATTTGCAATAAAGGAATGAATAGCCTAATCCTTTATTGCAACATTTGTATGTATGTAAACACTATCACAACTAACTTACTAACCTGCGTTCATCCTGCCATAATATTACAAGTATTTTTTTGCCATCGTGTTATCCTCGTGAAACATTCTAATTTCACCCTGTTTAAAATTTTGAATATGGATTTATTGAGTTTTACGGTATATGAATCTTCAAATTCCTAATCTATATAGTAGGAAAATGAAGAAGCTAATGACCAGTGAGCATAATGAAGAAGAACAAGAACAAAACATTGGATTTTCAATTTCGACCTTTTTTAAAATCATCTATATTATATCATGTAACGGTGGTCGCAAGGACATATTTGTTGTCATTCCAGGAAAACATTATGAAAGTGTTCGATGAATCAGTTGAATGAGCCGATATCTAACAAAATACCTAAATAAAAAAACCTGATTGAAATAAAAGTATCCTGTTTCTATCAGCAGGAATCGAACCCACATCGAGAAATCTAGGCCCAAGCATATTGTTTGTATTTGTCTATCAGTCTAATGATATTTTCCTGAAATAACTATTTGTCTGCCACATCTGCATTAATATACAGGGTGTTTTTTATATATTGCGACAAAATTCAGGAACGTGTTCTTTGGACAAAAATTCGCAAAAAAGTTCCTATAAACATAGGTCCTAAACCTTTTAGATTTTGAGCTACAGGGTGGTAAAGTTTTAACAAAAAAATGATTTTTTTTCGATAACTTAAATACCCCTGTAGATATTTGTCCAAAGATTGGTATGCAGGGTCTGTGTATCCAGAGCCATTTACCAACATACTTTTAACATTTTTATGTTCTCCATTGGCGTGTGTGCGGGTTTTCCGCTGAATACTTTTATAAAGAAAAATGGTACGCCACTGGTTTTTCTTGTATTAAAAAATATGTTCAAATTCCCCGTTTTATTTGCAACATTTTTGATCCCTTGGACTTTGTCCGTTAGATGCACGGTTTTCGCACAAAAAATTAGAAACCATGGACATGTTGCTCAGATTTGATTAGACTTTCTTTATTCTAGTAATTATTCTTTTTTTTTAGTTTATTGCAATTTTAATAATAAAAATAACATTTTTATTAATCAATTTAGTACAAAAGCCAGCCCAATTCAATAAAATTGTAATCGAGGATTTAAAACTTTTGCTTCTACAATCTTTAATTCAAAATAAAAGTTTTTAAGTGATGAAAAATATTTCATTTTTTATTATTTATTTAAGTAATATTATTATTTTTACAAAAGTTGTTCAAAGTGTGCTCCTCCAACATCAATACAAGCATCTAATCGACGTCGCATTGATTGGCGGACACGTTCAAAAATTCCTGGTGTCTGCCGAATTATGTCACAAGACGTTATAATACGATTACGCAATTCCTCCACATTATCAATTGGGTCTTTATAAACCAGTGATCTAAGGTGTCCCCACAAAAAAAAATCCAGCGGATTTAAGTCGGGAGACCGTGGGGGCCAAGGGTTAATACCTCCCCGACCTATCCAACGATTTGGATACGTAATATCCAAATACTGCCGAGCCACTAAACTAAAATGGGCTGGAGCACCGTCATGTAAAAAAAACATTTGCTGTCTCAGCTGAATGGGGACATCTTCTAGCATCACTGGTAATTCATTTTCAAGAAATTCTTGATACACTTGTCCAGTCAACCTTGCTGGTAAAAAAAAATGGACCGATGAGAAAGTTTTCAATAATGCCGACCCATACATTAAGTGAAAACTGGTGCTGATGACGGTTTTCTGCCACAGCATGTGAGTTCTCATAATGCCATATGTGGTTATTGTGGAAGTTCATAATTGCGTCCCTGGAGAAATTAGCCTCATCGGTGAAAAGTATTTTTCTTATAAACGGTGCATCTTGCCTTATGCGTTCTTGCATCCAACGACACAAAGCCGTTCTTTTCGGAAAATCGCCTGGCAAAAGTGCCTGCACCCGCTGAATATGATACGGGTATAAAAGGTTTCTTTTCAGAATATTCCAAACTGTAAAGTCACTAATGTGTACCGTCTGAGCAATTTTCCTAGTGCTTGTGGTGGGATCTTCCTCGAATTCATTGAGCACCTGTTCTTCAATTTGAGGAGTAACTGTTCGGGGATGTCCTTTTTCAGCGGTGAGTTTTTTAAAGCTGCCGGTTTCACTTAGACGTTGGTGTAAACGCGTAAACATGGAGTGATGAGGAATAACACGATTCGGGTAACGTTCAGCATAAATACGCAAGGCTTCTCGTGCGTTTCCGTTAGCCAGTCTATAAATGAAGTGCATGTCGCACATTTCATTATTTGTGTAATTGTTAGCCATTTTTTTAACAAATTAATCTTGTCAACTTGTACTTAAATTATTAACTTTGATATTAATTTTGACGTCTTAAACAAGAATGTGATTATCGTTGCGGCGGCGTTGTCCGTAGTTACGTTGAAAAAAATTATGTCCACAGGCTACTTCGCGATTTTGGAAGCGTGAAATATTAACACGTTACTCATATGTCACTTTTTTAACATGTCAAATAAAGTGACATATTATGAACTACAATGAAATTTTAAATAAAATTAAAAAAAAAACTTACTTTTTATAACGATCATAGAAATAATAAATTTTAGCGATCAGTCAAAGTAGATGTTTTTTATTTTTTTGTGCGAAAACCGTGCATCCAACGGACAAAGTCCAAGGGATCAAAAATGTTGCAAATAAAACGGGGAATTCAAAAATATTTTTTAATACAAGAAAAACCAGTGGTGTACCATTTTTCTTTATAAAAGTATTCAGCGGAAAACCCGCACACACGCCACTGGAGAACATGAAAATGTTAAAAGTATGTTGGTGAATGGCTCTGGATACACAGACCCTGCATACCAATCTTTGGACAAATATCTACAGGGGTATTTAAGTTATCGAAAAAAATCATTTTTTTGTTAAAACTTTACCACCCTGTAGCTCAAAATCTAGAAGGTTTAGGACCTATGTTTATAGGAACTTTTTTGCGGATTCTTGTCCAAAGAACACGTTCCTGAATTTTGTCGCAATATATAAAAAACACCCTGTATAAAAAACAGGTTTCATAATTCATTTGACCCATTGGAGAAGAGAAAATGACAATCAAACAAAATACATATTTGCGGTTCAAATATTTATGCATATATCATCTTCAATATTACATTGGATTGTGTTTGTTCACATGTGAAAATTTGCCATGCTGCAAACTGTATAACTTAATACTATGTTTTGAGCCAAATTTCCATTGGACCACGTTGTATATATTTTCTATGAATTAATTAATTTCTCATTCGATCTTCCATCTGTCTTAGCACTTATCTAGTAGATATGTGATGCAAAGTCCATGTACAACATATAGGTACTAATTTCGAGTGAGATATGCAATCGGTCTTGCAAAATATGAATATAATTTGAGATGGAAAAATATAATAATTTTATTCTAGATAGGTATAGTTGAATGTATATTGAAATAGAACAACATCCGTTTCAAGGTATGTTTGACTACAGAAATAAGTACTTTCAGAGTTGTACTTGTGAAGTGAATGACTTTGATTGATGGACAATTTTTCGTAATTTGGTAGTGGATAATTCACATGACTTATATTTTCATTATTTTCACATAAATTCGAATATATCCCAAAGTATCTATAGTCAACGATACTCGTCACATTAAATGAAAAATGTGTCCGAAAATGTAGATGTGAACATTTTTTTAGTTCAAGTGCTATATCCTTAATATTCATCATTTTTTATCATCCCATGCAGTACTCCTAGTTTTGAATAAAACTAGAACTTCCGCCTTTCAATAACGTCTTGAAAAAACATCAAAACTGGAAATATTTATATCAAATAATTTCATACTAATTATCATATTAGTTCTTTAATTACCTACGTGGCCGGCCGGCCATGTTAGATTCATATCTCATATCATTCGTGATGATAATTTGGCATTCCCAATGTCATCAAATAACTAGTTTAATTTAATATCTAAATTTTAGTTCTTGATTTTCAGATTGATTCTTGATTTGGCACCTTCTTCAGTGCCCTGGAACTGCTGAGATAGTACGTGACATCTTTGTCAAAAATCATTATAACACTATTAAAACAAGAGAGATAGAAACGTTGATCTGAAGTGAATGTAAAATAGCTTTGTCGAGTATAAAAAAAATCCTTGGGATTTTACAATCGCTTACATGTATTTGTGATCGTGTTCATAATGATTATTACAATTCATTGAAATTGCTGCTAATCATTTTATTGTCTTTATTGTGATAATAGGAATGAATGAATTATTCTTTAGGGTATGTTGTTACCTTATAGGTCCCTACTGAAAGTTCATAGTTTGCAGAGTTACTCTTCATTATCATAATCATTACAGGATATGCTCATCACCATAATAACCATAATATTTTGTAACGTTCCTCAGATTTTCAAGTGAATAATGATTGGCAGTCGGCATTAACAGTTGTAGTTTCTTACCTCAATCAATGATCGAATCGAACATGGCCCTTCATCAAGAACATTAAAGTGTGCGAAGAATTGGTAGATAAAATAGTTTTTGTATCGGAACCCAATAGTCAATCATGTATTCAGAACAATAAAATTAATGCATTCTGATATCACCAGAAGACACTTTGGATAAAAACAAAACCTATGCATTCAAAGTTATTTTCAACTTTTTCAATGAATCATGTATAGAGGCGTCTAATTATTTAAAAAAACAGTATCCACCCAACTTCTGCAGAATATATCTCTATTCACCTTCCATAAATGATAATTTTGCTATCGATAGAAATAATAAAAAATACTCTACTTTTACTTTGAATCATGAACATGCACAATTCTCAACACAGTGTGCTATTCTATTTTCCTTCATTATGATCATTCAAATTTGCAGCTTGTAGTTATTCATTCGTTTCATCTATACGACAATGAGCGAATTGACCCATATCTGAGTAAGATTTAAAACAAATCTGCATACTTATTACTTTCGCGCATTCTCAAATAATCGTTAATTTCTTTTCAAGAAGACACTCGAAAACTCTGAATTCAAAGAGAAAGCTGGATGTATATTCCGACATTCTGGCCTTGACCCAGACATAGAAAGTTCGTACTTGACCGCTGCCTTAATTTCGATCAATGAGTATATTCTTTCATGACACAATAGAGATACACGGTAATCAGTGTAGAAGAATGCATGTGCACTTCACAACACAGAATATTGGATGATTAGATTTGCTGGTAATTGTTGATCTTCACTTTGTTGCATATTGAAACAATTATAGTGACTCTTCTCTTAATTATTTATATGCATATACTTTTCAAAGGTAATGACGTTTAATGACGGAAAAACATTTATATAATCAAGGCTTTAAGCTAATCTGTGGAATTTGGAAAAAATCAATAGTCATTTGTTGGCATGGCACTCATATCATCATATAGGCCATTAACAACTTAGAAAAAATGTTTGAAGTTGATGTATTTGAGGTTTTTATACGAATTGAAGTGATGCAATTTTTGGACAATGGCAATATTGGTTTAAGAAATCCAGTATGACGCAGTAAAATCTGAAATTAGGTGTTCATTCTCATTTTTCTGGATATCTGTATCTAATTCTGCAGGAAATCTTTTGTTTGCATTAAATAAATCTCTTCAACCATTTAGGTATACCTATACCCTATGGGTTATATTTGGAATTGGAATTACAGATAACAACAAATTTAAATTCATATGAGAAGAATTAGATATATCTCTTTGGATGAAGGCCCGAATTTTCTCTGAATAATTAATGGTACATAAGTGATAAGTCTTCAATCCAACATTTTGGTCCTCATAGGTATCAAGTTATTGAGTATAGATCACAGAACTCAAAGACCCTATCATATTCCGTTCATGAAAACACTATTATTCCCACTGTTTTTTAGGATTTAGTGTTGGGGATGAGCTGGGATTCAAAGAATCTCTCTCGAATGTAGAAACGAATAGGAGGAGGTCTACTTCAGCTTCGAAATTGCAAGCTCAGCTGATACAAGCACAACAAAACGCCAAGAAGATGGTGAGTTATCCGTATCGATAGATCTATTGACCATTTATATGTGCAATATTATACAAACCCATATTGTTCAATTATTCTATATAACAATTCTTCATTATCATCGATTGGAAAACAAAATTTTTACTGATATGTCGATATCGATTGAAGAACATTGTATGTAATGATGCAATTTGAGAAAGTTCAAAAGTAACTTCTCAAATGAATCTGTTTAAAAAAATACGAGGTGTAAGAAGAGCGACTTGTAGAACTTTGTAAAACATACTGTATGGGATTTGTTGTATGTATATGCAGGAAACTTCAACAAATCACTTTATCAAACTTTATATAGGTTACTATGAGTTAATCAATCAATCACTCAATATATGTAATAAGTTCAATCTCCAAGTATGGAATCGACATTGTTGAATAGGTTAACAAAGAAGCTTTCTACAAATAGAAGAAACAATTATAATAATATCAGGATGCAACTATGTTTCATGATGAAAACAAATTCAATGATTTTGCGGAGATCAATCTGAAGAAGAAGTATTCAGTCATGAGCTTATTTATTCATGAGTCTTGATATTCATTGATAGTTGTCTATTTTCACTCAAGAGGTTAACATTGCATCCATCATTTATAGGTGCAAAAAAACGTTCGTACTTTCTCAATCAATATTCATGCTCTTGAATTTCCTGCAAAACAAAGTACGATAACATTAATGTGCTATGTCAAAGAAGGTAATTTTAAGTGCATTACGAGTCGACCTCCAAATGTATTGTTGAATTATGAACCATACAATGTTTATTTTATCTGGAATCGTTGCTTCGTTGCAACATTTTTGATAAATTTCTAGTCCAATGTTACAAGGTATTCTTACAAAATGAGTACCTATAGCTACAAATTATTTCGGTGGGTTAATGTCTGATACTTAATTGGAATAGTTATAATTTGGATTGATTAATTGACGAATGATTTCCAAATACTCAAACATGTCGAGTGCATACAAAATCGACCAAATTAATTCAATGATTCAGTCAATGTTTATTTTTCTCATTCGTGCTTTCGAACAACATTACAAAAACTTCACCATCAATGTAGTAGAAAATGAATTGTTACTATACTTAATATACAACATAGATAACAGATTGGAGTATTGCGATATGTGTAGAAATTCATCTGAAATCACTTTCTACACCCTACACTTTTTGTATAGATTCCTAATATCATCGAGGATTACACTCTTCATAGCAGCAATTATACTCTACCCATCACATATCTCTAATGGAATATAAACCCAATCAATGAATGAGAGAAATGATGTAATATCCCAGTTTTATTGATTTTTCAGAGTAATTCGCTCACAGTTAGATCACCAAGTGCCTCAGTCTCCTCGAGATCCGATTCTTCTTCACATCAGATCATCCCCCCATTAGCATCAGGAGCAGTCCGAGAAACTTTGAAGAAGTCCTTAGCCACCCAACTTCCACCCTTCAAACCTATACCCCCCGCCGATGAGCGACCAGCCTTACCTCCTTCCATCTCTCAACCATCTCTGATGGGTATTGCAGTTCCTGCTTTCTCAGCTATGCCCTCTTCTATCTCTCGTTTTTCCGTAGGTAACCCTGGTAGTCCTAAGGTGATGGCCGTAGTAGCAGTCCCTAAAAAGCAATCGCAACTTCACGCTATGGATAAGATAGGAAGTAGTCACTTTGCTGATAGAACTTTGCCTTCTCTTGATGACCTTCCCGAACCTATACCCCAACACTCTTCCAACTCCATCCAAGCACTTCTAGCTGCCAATAACGTCACTGAAGAAACCCTGGAGGCAGCATTGTTGCAAAGACAGCAGCAGCTGTTGCTTAGAAGAGCTACTAGCACTACGACCACAACCTACAGGCCTACTTCAAAGTATGCCAACAGTGTGGGAAAGGTTATGAATGCTCCCAAGGAGTATTACCCAGTGGGCTACGATAAGAACTTCGATGACAATTTTGCTTCAAGGGTGGATTTGCCTGAGACATCGTTCTATTGTGGTGATCAGAAACATTTTCCAGGGTTGTATGCCGATGAAGATCTAGGATGCATGGTATGTAGCTTTCGATTATAAATGTGACTACACTGCTTTCGTTCCGTATCAAATATAACTACTCTCATTGAATTTGTTACCTGATTGGCGAAGTTCATATCTTGGTTATATCATTGAAGAAGAAAACTGTAGAGGCATCGTATTTATGCAGGACTGAAATAATTCTTTCAGTTTAGGTAATTCAGACATTTCTTGGTAATCTTCCAGTTATTGAAATAAGTATACAGCTGCTGATTCATTCAATCACTGACGTTGTTTCATTCATCATTTATTTATTATTGGGGTGAATCATATATTGTCTTTGAATGACGAATCAATTAAAGTAGTCGGAAGAATATGATGAAAGCTCGTTTCATCGACTTTCGATTTTTATGGTCAGTTTCAGTTATACCCATTCCTCTCGGAATAGTTACATGGTGAAATAATTTTTCTCTCTTATAAATGCGGAATGTTTCATTTATGTCATTGTGTTACATTCGTTGATATCCTGGTAACATCTAGAGGTTGTTTACCAAAAACTGATGTGAGTTCGATTAAACATAACTGGATATTCTACGAAGATGAAACAAAGATAAAGGCATATCGAAGACTGGAACCTTTGGCACGATAATACACTACACTGTTTTACCACTAACCAAACCGATTTTTTAACGCCTCGACACGTGTTTCGCTAACTATGTTAGCATCTTCAGGAGAAGATTAAAACTAAATATCCTATTCTACTGTGCTGCTTATATACTAGGTATATGTTCACCCAACTGTGAAAAATACTAACCGTCAAGTTAATATTTGTCATGGTTGAGTTCACATGTTATCTTAATTTACTAAACTATATAGAGGGCTATATGGAATAGGTCCATTATCCTTATTCATTACTCTATCACTATTCTTAAATATCTCTAAGCTTTCATATGCGTCTAGTTTTCTAATGTTATTAACTTGCTTAACTAATTTGAGGTTAGTAATATGTGTGTTATGATTGTGATTGAACATATGTTCGGCTACACAAGATTTATCTAACCTGCCATATTTTAAATGAGCTATGTGTTCTTTGAACCTTGTTTTTATGGGTCGCCTGGTTTGGCCTATATATGTTTTATCACAATCATTACAACTTATTTCGTATATTCCCGACTTTTCAAGTGTGTCCACTTTATCTTTCGGATTGCCTAATAAATTGCCTAATTTTGACCCAGACTGATAAACGCTTTCAAAACCTAAGTCTTTGAAAACCTTATCAAGTCCCTTCGTATACTTGGGATTGTACGGGATTGGGATTCTTCTAGAGTTCTTTTTATCCGCTTGAAAAGTCGTAGAATATCGAAGTGTTGACTTAAATTTATGTCTACGTATTAATTTATCTACTATTTTGATATCATACCCATTGACGCCAGCCACTTTATAAACAACATTTCTTTCAGCATTGAATCTTTCTTTGCTGAGAGGAAAGGAAATCAATCTGTGTACTAGAAAATTTAAACTTGCCATTTTGTGCTGAAAACAGTGATTGGAGTCATTAGGTATGTATCTAAATGTGTTAGTTTCTTTTCTAAAGACATCAAATTCTAAGTTGTTTTCGCTATTTTTGATCACAAGTACATCTAAGAATGGTAATTTGCCTTGATTTTCGCATTCATAAGTGAATTTGATAGAGGGGAAGCAGTTATTCAATTTTGAAATAAAGTTATCAATATCTGTGGTTTTTGTACCCAAGTGTACCAAGACTATATTGTTTACCAAAAATACACAAACCCGGTAAGAAAATGAGGCCAATTGTATCCGCAATTGGGTCTCCTACTTACAATATTTCAAAGTGGTTGGTTGAAGTTTTCAAAACTTTGAATAATCCTTATAACAATCATTCTGTTACAAATTCGCTTGAATTTATCGAAAAGGTCAAAGGGTTGAATCTGACCGAAGGTGAAATCCTTATATCATTTGATGTTTCATCACTTTTCCCAAGTGTACCCATACCAACAACTTTGGAATATTTAAAGGAATTACTCGAATATAACAATCTAGATCCAGATAATATTAAAGAATTGGTTGATCTCACTAATCTCTGCATGAGCCAAAATATTTTTCAATATAAACAAGAATTTTTTGAACAACATGAAGGTACAGCTATGGGAAATTGTTTATCGCCTTTCCTGGCTGAACTGTTCATGAATCGATTTGAAGGGAATGCAAAAGAAAAGTTCGAGTATTTCCCTAGGGTTTGGATTAGATATGTCGATGATATTTTTGCTATTTTTGATACAAAAACCACAGATATTGATAACTTTATTTCAAAATTGAATAACTGCTTCCCCTCTATCAAATTCACTTATGAATGCGAAAATCAAGGCAAATTACCATTCTTAGATGTACTTGTGATCAAAAATAGCGAAAACAACTTAGAATTTGATGTCTTTAGAAAAGAAACTAACACATTTAGATACATACCTAATGACTCCAATCACTGTTTTCAGCACAAAATGGCAAGTTTAAATTTTCTAGTACACAGATTGATTTCCTTTCCTCTCAGCAAAGAAAGATTCAATGCTGAAAGAAATGTTGTTTATAAAGTGGCTGGCGTCAATGGGTATGATATCAAAATAGTAGATAAATTAATACGTAGACATAAATTTAAGTCAACACTTCGATATTCTACGACTTTTCAAGCGGATAAAAAGAACTCTAGAAGAATCCCAATCCCGTACAATCCCAAGTATACGAAGGGACTTGATAAGGTTTTCAAAGACTTAGGTTTTGAAAGCGTTTATCAGTCTGGGTCAAAATTAGGCAATTTATTAGGCAATCCGAAAGATAAAGTGGACACACTTGAAAAGTCGGGAATATACGAAATAAGTTGTAATGATTGTGATAAAACATATATAGGCCAAACCAGGCGACCCATAAAAACAAGGTTCAAAGAACACATAGCCCATTTAAAATATGGCAGGTTAGATAAATCTTGTGTAGCCGAACATATGTTCAATCACAATCATAACACACATATTACTAACCTCAAATTAGTTAAGCAAGTTAATAACATTAGAAAACTAGACGCATATGAAAGCTTAGAGATATCTAAGAATAGTGATAGAGTAATGAATAAGGATAATGGACCTATTCCATATAGCCCTCTATATAGTTTAGTAAATTAAGATAACATGTGAACTCAACCATGACAAATATTAACTTGACGGTTAGTATTTTTCACAGTTGGGTGAACATATACCTAGTATATAAGCAGCACAGTAGAATAGGATATTTAGTTTTAATCTTCTCCTGAAGATGCTAACATAGTTAGCGAAACACGTGTCGAGGCGTTAAAAAATCGGTTTGGTTAGTGGTAAAACAGTGTAGTGAAAGATAAAGGCGTTTTAAGTCGAATCATCATTGACTGAAAATATAATGTAGGTAGACACATGCTCCAAATTTGTTCGGAAAAATGTTGACATAAATTTATATTAACTTGTAAACGAATATTACCAGTGAAAAGAATTACTTATTGCAACTTCTGATTAGGGGCAATTTTCAAAATTGATCCTTCCATAATATAAATAACAACTCTTATTACGAAATTCTTGGGTATGGTAGCGAAAAAATGGCTGCAATTGGATGTTAAATATTCAAATGGAATAATTTAGTTGGTTTGTTATAGATTATATTGTTTGGTTTATTCAATTGCAGCGACTTATTACCGCATTTCTGGGGCCTTTCACTATATTAATTGAATAAATATATAGGCACCTATTACTTATATATGGACATCTTAGAAGTTGATGATATATAGATACATAATATGTCAATTCATGAGAATCACTCGAAATATAGGAATTCTTGTAAAATAAATACGTATTACGAAAGGCTCGATGGATCCTTATTGTAATCAGTAGGCAAATAGAGAGAATAACCTTGGATTTTGATGATGATGTATAAGCAGATTTATATACTTTCAGAATTACAAAATTCTAATAAAAAACTTCATTTCATCTCGCCAAATTGATAGGAGGATTTAAAAAAAGTCATAATAATTTCAGAAACAAAATTAGGAAATCTTCTTCGTTCAGTTTTTATATACTTACCCAGTTGATGATCTTTTAATCATATTTTGAAACAGTGTAATGTGGAAAATAGCATTTTGTCATTATGTCATTCAAATATGAAGTGGACTTTGTATCCATGATAATTGATTAAAGAAGAACTTAACTACAGTAACTCAGCTCTTTCAAAATTCGGTTAAATTGTTTGTATCCATTATCCACAGGGTAGGAATTTTCGAAATTGAATAAATAAATGAAATGAGATGTATGATATAATATAGTGAACATTAGTTGAAATACATGTGCGCACTCACACATCGAACATATTTTCACTTAGTATTATATGGAATGGAATTATGGAATGTCCGACAACATTGCGAAAGTCATTGATACATCCGGTATTTCTGTATATCAGTATATGTATATATAAATGAGTCTTTCATTCGCAGAAAGTTATGTTTCCTATGAAATGATGTTCCTAATGAATTTTCCAGGTATTCCACGTATGTGCTCTGACAGACGATGGTCTCATAATGAAGAGTTTTCTTTGTCCAGAATCAACACTCTTCGACAACACAGTTTTGAAGTGCAATTGGTGGTTTTACGTGGACTGCAAAAATTCTAAGAAACACTATGATTCGAACATTCCTATATCAAAAAGTTATCAACTAATGAAAGCTCTGACATTTTTCTCAGAGTATAAAAAAGATTCGACTACCCAAAAATCGAATGAAAAAGACTGATAGAAAATGTTAAACTAGAATATTTCAATTATCATTTTCATAATGCAAGGGGTCGTTCTCAGAATGAAATATTTTACAGCAAACGGTAGAATATAACAATTACAGTAGTATTCAATTTAGTTCTATAACTTCTGTGAAATGAAAAATTATTCTATACGTTTCCTGACATCTATACTATACACTAGAGTTGTTTGCTTAGAAAGTAGACCGCAATATTCGAATATGACCTGATCAAGAATAAATCACAAACATAATCAGATTTCAAATGATTATCTGTTGGAATTATACTGGTCAAAATTTTTTTAAGTGACATAGGTCTCTTCTGATGATGATAATTCCTTAGATCTAAATGCCAGCACTCTCTCTATATATCAACAGAGTGATTTCTGGATTCATTCTCTTTATGAATTAAAAAAAAAGGAACATTGGAACAAAAATGTCCAAGTTGAGACTCTCGAGTGGATTGTTCGAAATGAAGGTGACAAATTAGGCTGAATTAAAACCGAAAGTTACTATACATTAACTGGTCTCTTCAAATTGATATCATTTCTATAATTAAGCTATATAATGTATTCAAATAATCATGAACAGAGTAGACCTTGAAAATCAACAATCTGAAAGTATTTCTCATATTATAAATAATAACTACTTCATAAAAATGTTATTGAGACATTTGATATTGAATCTTGGAATAAGGGCATTTGAAAACGACTTCTTGCAAAATTGCTCAATCTAAGTCTTCAGGAATGAATGTTATTGGTTTACGTTTTTATTTATGTCAGGTGCTCAAATATACTATAGGTACTTACTTCGTATTGTCTAATACCTACTGATAACCACAGGATGTTCCAAAAGTGCCCGCCCAATGTACCTCAAAGCGAACAAAAAATATATCTGGCTCAAATTTTTCGTCTTTGACATACAGAATGAATTTACTTTTTATTTACATATTTCGTTTAATTGATGCAAGGTGGCTGCTTATTTCGATGAGTTATCAGTCAAATAGAAGATTGGATACGATGTATTATCCAAATTTATGACATATGTTTTCCTATAGTTATTTCGGATATATATATTGTATATGAATTCAAACTCATCCATTGTTAAATGTGTATATAAGTTTTTTGAAATGTATAATTTGTTGTTATACCAATACCAAATGTATGTACAGATTTGTCAGTGCCTATAGATTGTTTATTATATATTTTTATTGTTGGAAAGTACTTGAATAAAACTAATTTATTGAACAAATGTCCGAATTCACTTTATTATATTTGTGCGTTCATCTTTGAGATGCCACAACGCAAACTTCACAAAAAATGTCGATATTTCCATTGTACATAATTTGTTGATTTCTCACTTATATCGTTCTTATATAATCTAACAATTTTTTATGGGCTATTTTCCGAACCATGAACTCTATCGCAACCGAAGTGAGAGCTGACCTACTGATCATAATAATTTATAATCATCGTTTTTTTTTCAAATTTGTCAATCGAAAGGTCAATTATACAATGAGTCTCAAGTCACTTGAGAAAAAAACATTATTTGTACAGGTAGGTCAACCAGAAGTAATGATATGAAGATATTATAGGGATAGCAACGACATCTATAATTTTAATTGACCAAAATAGTATTCACCAAATGGAGAACAGGAAAAATATCTTCCTTTATTATAGTTATATACAGGGTGTTTCAGGGTGGGCTCTTTGCTTGGGTAGGTAGAACATTGCAAAATAAGTTGGTTTTGATCAGTAAAAAATGTCGTAACGGCATCCGTATTCGTGATTTTTTTCACATTTTTCACGATTCGGTATGTCGAAACTACTGGCAAAATGAGAATGCTCCTTTGTATGGATAAGTTTTCATATCTGACTCTCATGGAGGGCGCTATAGTCACAGCATACCAAGTAAATAGTTTTCATAAATGTTTTAAGTGAACATTTCGTGTGAACTTGAACATCATTCAATTCTACGCCAAAAAGATACTCTTGATGAAAGTCAATGCTGCAAGTGTTCCATTTTCGAAATATTTTGATTTGAAAATAATGATGTACTGATAATAATAATAATAATTATCGTCTTCATCACTCACAAAAACATACATCAGTCTAATAGTAATAATAATAATTAGCCTGACAATAATAATAATAACACCTACTGATAATTGTCACTGGATTGAAAGTAAAAGACGAAGTTCAGAGTTTAGGTGGGGATAAAAAGTGATACTGATACTGGTATAAAAAGGGTATTATTGAAATCAATTACCTATTTATTCAAAATCAAAAACATAACATAGTGCTTATGGTTAATGATGTAATTGATTGAACAAAGAATCACATGAAGCAAATCAAGATAAATTCGAATAAAAACATAAAATAAAGAATCAGTTAGAATAAATTATTCAAAATTATCTCCGTTTTCACGAATATACCATTCCATAATTTTTTATTAAGAATGCATTATTCTTCTAAACGATTGAGGATCAGCTGTGAGGTCATTCAAGTGATGTTCAAATGTGTCTTGCAAATCTGGACGTTTATTTATCACTAGAGCATATTATAGGTACTTTGTTCTCAAGTTATACCTAGCATGTGTTCCGTTAATCAACCGAGGTTACCGATGCTTTCAGTGCTGGTACCAACAATTTTGACAGTGGTTATCTAATGGTGACTACGGTTGTCGTTCATTTACGAAATGCCAGTCAATTGTCAAATTATAGTTTTGATCGTTTTTTAAACATTCATGCTCTTCCAGTATCTGATTTTTAATTACCTATGGCACCCAAAAGTCCCTAATTATTGTGCATAGTAAGTATAAGCAAGGGATGTAGTGTTCTGAAATAGAAAAAAACGTCATCAAACTGAAAATGAACCGAATATTGTTAATTTACCTCTAGTAAACGAATCCATCGGAACTTAACGCAGCAGTTATTGAAATAATAATGATAATAACAATGATAATAACAATAATAATAGGAATATTGTTCCTCGTTGTAATTTGTAAATCGACGCATCAAACCGAAAAATGAAAACACGTCAACGTCAACTCAATCTTTCAGGAACCAACCGAACATTTCATATTCACGGAATGGTAAACTACAAACCGAAATAACCAAGTTGATTTACGGAACATATCCCTGGTGACACGACTCATGATATACCATCCTTTTCTCCTTTGTTTTCTAGCTATATTTCTGAAATTTGGAACATCTGATTTGCTCACTAAAGGGCACTTTCTCACATTTCAGGATTTCTTTCCTCTTCCGGTTTTCCTGGAAATGACATCAACATTCGATTTTATAATCAGTTAGAGACTATTATAACGAATTCAACGATACTGGGTCTGATTGAGATGGAAGTGACGCACAATATCGTTTAAGTTCTGTCTCTATCACACTCATTGAGCAAATGAAAACTTAGAACGCAAATATCTTCGTAATCGTTTGAAATAACTCAATCAAACCCGGTATCGTTGGATTCGTTATAATAATAACCGATTATGGAATAAAATATATTATTTGACAATCAATTCAATTCGATGTTATTCTTATGATTCATTTTTCAATAAATAACTTCAGCATTAGAAATGTCTTGTGGTTTTCGGTTTTAATAAATCCGTAATGAATCAGCAATAGTTCCTGATAATATCATATTCAAATCAATTCGAAAACGGTACAATAAAATATTCCTCTACGAGAGTCAGATATAAATTATGAATTCATGCAATGTGTCGTTTTCTTAAACATTTGCATACAGGATTTCATTGAAGATGTTGCCAGCAGTAACGACATCATCATAATAAATGTGTATAAACATTGTTTTCTCAACACCTTGTATCTTATAAAGGGATGCCGCTACGAAATTGTTTTACCGAGCAAGCCTAACTTATTTTTCAATGTTCTACCTACCCTAGCATGGGGCATATTTTTTGTAATATACTGTATATGGGCGCTATAGTATGAAATTCAATTTTGATAAAGCATACATTTATAATAGATCCACGATTCATTTCCTCTGAATCATACATGCATTTGAGTTTATTATTTTTCCATGTTCAACTAATTGGATTTCTGAAATTCGAACTTAGGAATGAAGTTTCGTACATTGTGTGTCATAGTGTTTCAATTTGCTCCGACCCTCATCCCCTGTATTTCCTTATATCTCTTGACATTGAACGGTTCAATTTTTTTTAAATTAAAAATAGGAGAGGTGTATCAGATACTTTTCTCACGGACATATTTTCGATAAGAATCAATGATAGAAGTTTATATCTTGAAGCTAAGTGACATTGGGAAAGAAGGAAGTTTCACTAATCAGTTAATTGAATATTGACTGTTATCTTATAAACATAATCACTATTGATGATTGATCAATAAGTATTTCTGAAATTTCGGAAAAAATAGTGTGGGTGAAACTAAAAAAACAGGGGATTAACTGTAAGAGAATTCCAGTAGAGTCATAACGAGTTTTTGAAATATGTACAGGTATTCTCATTGTTCCTGAAACTATATTGAATTGACTGAAAATGGTAGTTTTCTGTTCTGTGGTTTCAGTCCTAGAAATCCATTGACCCGTAGAAAATCGATACTGAGTACTTAATGGTTTTGAAGCCACGTTTGAGAATTTTGAAGATTTTTGGAAAAAGGGCAAACCTTAATAAGTAGAATCTGATCATGAGTTTCTGACCTACGAGTTCCTATTAGGGCGCATGAATATTCAATAATTTATATGGAAAATGAAAAATTCCATATTTTTTTCAATACGATCAGAAAGTGTTTGAATATTATTCTACTCAATTTTGGTGGATTCGAGAATAATCATGACAGCAGTTTCCAGATGATAATCTTGGAATCATCGTGTACCTCATCACATATTATACAGGGAATACAGAAATACTGTCATTACCTCAGCGGATGATACCTATCAGGGCTTGCTGGAGAATGGGTTGGAAAATGATACAAGAATGAAAAAAATATAACAGAATTATAAAAAAGTACATCGAATAAATACATTATAGATCAAGTTGTACAATTGGTATTTTCGTAAGAAAATTAAAAGAATTCTTCAGTCCCATAACTTCAAACCTGAATCCTGCACCTCAGTCCTCATATCGAATATTCCGAATGCTTTATATCAATTTTCGAAGAAAAACCATAGGTAGTTCGAATTTTTAACCTTTTTAATTAAAATTTTTTGAACCAGTAAAAAAATTAACAAGTGAACTGAAACTTTCTTTTAATTTTCTCCATAATATAAAGGGTGATAGAAACTATTTTCTTCGTAAGATGCATCAGCTATGTACTTCGAGCCTCCCGCTGAACTTTTCCCACCTCCAGAACCACTATTAGCACCCCCAGATCCTCCTTTAGCCCCATTTCCTCCCTGCTTTCCACCATCTGCAGGCTGCGGCGGAGGTGGCGGCGGTGGTGGAAGAGGCTGCTTTCCCGCATTCTTCGCCAAGCCAGCTGCCGCTGCAGCAGCTGCCGCAGCCGCATTCGCAGCAGCCGCTTGGGCGGAAGCCTGAGCTTTCTGAGCTGCCGCTCTTGTTGCTTCGAAGTCTATCCTCACTGCTGCTAGCTGCTTTCCTAGGGCTTGGAGTCGGTCCATAGCAGATCCTACCATGGCTTGTTGGGCAGCTAACTCCCCAGCAGCCTCCGAGGCTGCCTGGGTCACGTGATCTGCCGCAGCCTGTGCTGCGTTGAGCGTGTTGGTTAGGACTTGGACATGCTGTCTCGCTTCTACTGCTGCTCTCTGAGTTGAATCTGATGCTCTTTGAGCCTGTGGACAGATAGTATATTCATAGGATTGTTACACAATCAGAAAGGACATGTTTCGGTCTCATAAAATACCATCTTCAGCCTAATTGAGAGTTATACAATAAAAAAAGATTGATGTGAAATAATTGTATACAGGGTGAGTCAATAGTGTGTTCTCCTTTGATATTAGCCAAACCGTCAGGTATATAAAAAAAACTCAATTTTTTGAGAGCTATTACCTCAAATTATTTTCATATCTATAGGATGTTCGAATTCCAAGATATTGGCTGATAATGGGTGTTTTTAAATGGGACATCCTGTATATTATTGCATTTTTAAATATTTACTGAAGAGCTGATTTCATCAATGCATCACACTTGGGGTCTAGCGGAAATGATTACAGAGATATAGGGTGTTTAGAATCGAAAATTTCCAAATTTGGGAATTTGTGTGCCAGAATTATTCATTATTGGTCGAAACGGCTCACATGTCCCTATCTCAACGTTTGATTTACTATCTACAGGGTAATCATAAATCTTGAATTTTGTACCACCCTGTATATGTTCCAATTAAGTGTCAGTAGATGGTGAATCAATAGTTGAGAGAGGGACACGTGAGCCGTTTCGACCAATAATAAATAGTGTTGAAAAGGAATATTCTCAGATTGATTATGAACATACAAAAATGGATATATATTTATATAAAGCAATACATGGAAACTTGTGATTTTTATAGACCTCTAATCGCAGATTCGTGATAGAGTCTCAATTTAGAATTTCTTTCCACGCCCTGTATGATGAATGTCAATTTATCATACACTCAAAAGCAATAATAAATAGGTTTAACACAAAAAAATTACAAAGTTGAAAAATGTAGATTTTGAACACCCTATATCTCTATGAACATTTCAGCTAGTCCCCAAGTGCGATACATTGATGGAATCAGCTCTTAAGGGAGAATGTAATAATATACAGGGTGTCTTATTTGAAAGCACCCGCATTATCAACCGATATCTTGGAATTCGAACAGCCTATAGATATGAAAATAATTCAAGGTGATAGTTCCCAAGAAACCCTATAACTGTTGTAATCGAATTTTTTCTATATATCTGACGGTTTGGCTGATATAGAAGGAGAACACATTATTGACTCACCCGATAATTACTTACTTGGAGTTGAAAAAATGTGTTGCTCCTAGTTGTAAAATTGTTGTCAATGCCCATAGTCGAAAAATCGAGTTTATTAATGAAAAAACGGGCTCTCAATAAATCATGGGTCCATACAATTCATCTTATCGAAATTTCATATACCAAAATTTTTTTTGACAACACCATAAATCAACGGGTTTTCAAAAAGAGGGGTTTCCCGTGGCCATATGAAAGCGCTACTGAAAGAAAATATTATTAAAATTGATGGGGTAAACAGCCAGCACGGTTTCAAATCTACCACTGAAAATGATGTCAAAATAATAGACAATCTTTTTGTGGCTGAAGATGGTCTTTAATAAGACCGAAACATGTCCTTTCTGATTGTGTAACAACACCATTAAAATTTGTGGAGATGACTCCGAGCATTCCTTCCTTTGAAAAATTTCACTCCACTCTGAGCAATATGGACTTCTACCAAATAAGATATAGTATAATGTTTTACGAGTAACGAAAGTACAATTTTTTGAAGCGATAGAAAATTTTACTGTCCACCGAGCTGTCCACAACTTTCAAAACATTTTTTTGACGAGAGAAATACTATACTTTTTCTAAAAGGCTGTTTTATATCATAGTGATATTTCATTTGGCTTTTCAATTGAACAAAAGTAAAAAAATGCATTCTGAAAATAAAAATGATTGCTGTCTTTGTTTATAAATAATTTCAAGTCGTCAAAACATTACATACGAAATAACGTGTTCGCTGATGGTATTCTAGTACAAAATTACGTCTTTTCGTAAAGGGTTGTAGAAAAAATCCATTCTACCATCATCTCTCTATGATATATCTTTTACCGACCTGCATTAGTTGCTGCTGTTCTCCCATAAGAGCAGTTTGTGCATCCCTGTGTTGTTGCTCAAGGCCTTGAAGAAGAATTTGTTTTCCTGCTAAAGCAGCCTGGGCGGTAGCTGAAGCCTGAAATAATTATCGGAAATTCTGTTCATGATAGACAGTTGTGACAAGCGTCATTCGTTATCTTATGACAGTTCAGATTTTCCGATCGCGTGAATGAAAAGACCTATTCTTTGAAAAAATAAAGAGATAGCTCAGTCAACCACTGAGGTAAGTGATATTAAACACATTACCGGATAATTTCCTCATTACCTCTAGATTACAAATGGACTAGACAACAATCCACTGGCCAAAAAAGTGCCCAAAATTGATATGAAATAAAGTTTGCCAAATAATTTCATAAAGTGTTTTTTTTCACATCATAATCTAACGACTTCAGAGTTGAATGATCGAGTAACAGTAGGCAAGAAATTAATAAAGTGCAAATATCCATGTCGATGATTATGTTTCAGTGGTTTATGTAATCACATTTCTTTTTCGATTATTCTATGATAATCTCTCTTTTAGCAAATCTCTTGAACTAAATCGGGCGTGTAATTGAACAAGGAAGCATGTACATCTACCGAGACATTACATTATGTAATCATTAATATTTTTGCATGATTATACGATTTTACATATTCCTATCAATCAATCAATAACATTTATTGTATCCTAAGAGGAATCCTCATTACAAGAAAATTGGTTCGAATAAATACATAAATATAACAGTGTTATTTTAACACAATCTTCTCATGTACGAGACAATAATGACCATTGGACTATGAAGTGGAATAAACATATTATCAGAGTTGGTACGTGATTTTCCTAAATAGAATTTTTGTTTTTTTTTTATAATACGATGATGATATTGTGGAGAAGATTCACTGATGAAAACTGAATTTTCAGATTTTTTCCTCGTTTCCATGACAATGTAAATATGAATATTATTGTAAATACTTATATTATGTAGAGTAGGGAATAATCATCATATGATTTGCCCAGAAATATCACTGCGTTTTGAAATGTCACTATTAGAGACCCTGAAAAAAAAATTCTCAATAGTCACTGACATCTTTTTTTTTTAAATGTTGGAAGAAGTGGAATTAGGATATCAAAAAATTGTCAAATTATCACTTATAGCTTTGGACTATTATATATTGAAATTTTTTCGAAATGGAATGAATTAATATCAAGTCTATCATTTCATTTTGACCCACTCCGTGTGCTCAACAAAAAATAAAAAATTTGAATAATTCATTGCCACGTGAGCCTATTTAGGCTCGGAATAATATGTACGATGATTATGCCTGGGTAACTTTGATTATATTTTTAGTGATTTGCTGATATACAGGGTCCTGCATTTCGTCTTCTATAAGTACCTCAAGTGGAAATTCTGATATTTTGCTGACTTCTGTATCTGTATCATCAAAATATTTTCGATTTTACTAGGTGGCCCAAAAAAGAATAATGATATATTTTTTAAATGTCATGCTAAATATTTTGTTGCACATTTGAGTGCTATTTGTGATACTAGCACATTTTTTGAAACATCTCTATAACCTCCATCCACAACTATGATATCGTTGACTATATCTCGATCAAATCAAAGTTATTAATTTTTTTCATCGAAATTATTGCATCTACAGATGCATACAGAAAAAATCACTGTCACAATTATAGAATTTAAGAAAGAATAATCATAATATCGTTTTGAAAAGAATTATTCTCAGATAGATTATGAACATACATTTGAGTGCTTCTTGTGATACTAGCACATTTTTTGAAACATCTCTGTGACCTCCATCCACAACTATGATATCGTTGACTATATCTCGATCAAATCAGAATTTCTTTCCACGCCCTGTATGATGAATGTCAATTTATCATACACTCACAAGCAATAATATCGTTTGTTGGAAAGATATTTCTGAAGAATTCCCATGCCCTCAAATTATACAGGGCTGAAAATGATTCTTCAATTTTTCAATTCGGAAACTTTTGACTTGATTTTTTTCGACTTTTTCTAATGGAACACTCCATATGTTTTTTGGCCATTCGATGGAAAATCAAAACACGAACATCTTCTACCTCAACATCCATATTGATATTCGTAACCATAATTGAATTATTGTGCTTTGATAATTCCAGGTTGGCCATTTTCATCCATACTCATTCTTATCTAGTGTTGAAACATCAAAAGTCCAATCAATAATTTAGTTAACCTGTTTTTTCATTGAAAGAATTGATACCAGAGTAAAAGCAAACATCAGAAATAGTTCATACAATATATTATGTTATTCACAAAGTAAAAAAGGGCAAAATTTCCATTTTTCAAATATCCCATGAATTCATAGCAAATTGAAAACCAAACCAAGATGATAATAATTCAGAATTCAACTATTTACAACAAATTATGCAAAATGGAGATTCTGTTCTTTTGCCCTTTAAGAATAATTAACTTATGAACTATTTTTGTTTGCTTCGATCCTGGTATCCATTCTTCCAATAGAAAAACTGGTTCACTAAATTGTTAATTGGACTTATATGTTTTAATAACAGATATGGATGTGTATCGATGAAAATGGCTACGAATATCGATATGGATAATGAAATAAAAGATGTAAGTGTTCTCATTTCACATCAAATAGCCGAAAAATATATGGGGTGTTCCATTTGAAAAACTCGAGGAAAATCACTTCGGAAAGTTCAGAATTGAAAGATCATTGTTATCTACCCTGATATTTGGAGGGCATGAAGATTCTTCAGAAATATCAGGCATGATTCCATCAAATGATATATTATGATTATTTTCTCTCAAATTTCATGATTGTGACGACAGTGATTTTTTCGGTATGCATCTGCAGATTACATTATTTCGACAAAAAAAATTTATAACTTCGACGTAATCGAGATATAGTCGATGAGATCATAGGTGTGGATAGATCGATAGTCACTGAGATACTTGAAAAAATGTGCTGATATACAGCGCATTCCTTTTAAAAAAATGATCCTGACTTTCTACTTTCTAGTTATGGACCTTGTTCTCCCATTCATATTCGTTTTTGAATCAAGTTTATAGCTATCATTCAACTCGAGTAATTGAGATCCGACGCACTAACGCCCCACCCTGTATATATGTCAAAGCCGGGAGGTGAGATGCAGGACTCTGTGTAGTATTGAGTTACCTCTATATATGTGATACTTTTCATTTGTCAAGAGAATGATGAACAAAAAAGAGAGGTTCTGGCACAAGAGCAAGTTTCGAAGCTTGAGTTGGTTTTCTTACCGCTGCTGCAGACTGAGCCAAAGTATTTTTGGCAACATAAGCTGCCTGGTGGCCTGCGGCATCCTGATTGTTCACAGCATCATTAGCTGCATTGAAGGAACCCTCAGCTATACTGCGCAGACCACTACCAGCACTGAAACCTTGTTTCTTTTTCGGCGCTGGGGAATTATTTGCTTGGGCCAATTGGGCAAATTGTACGTCGTAGTTTGTGAGCACATCTATATCTTCGTATTCTAATGTGTGGTACACTGGGACTGAAAAGAATCAGAAGGTTTCGTCTTGCTATTTCAAAATATTAACAATAATTCACATTGTCATATTATAGTTCGCACAGACGAATTGTAGGTTCATGAAGCTGAAACCCATTTCTGTAGAAAGTATGATCCTTCGGTGATTTATTCTTCAAATTTTTTGCTGAAGCTTTGTTTCCTGATCGGCTGTCGCACACGTGTTAGTCAGATATTTTCGTGGCCAGTATGAGTTTCATTTCAAGAAAACATCTGTGATAACTATATCATATCATATTCTATTGATCATGAGAAGGAATTTCTCAAATGATAATCAAAAATATTCCCACTTACTTGAGAAAGCAGCTAGAAGAAGTAACATTAACATGTCCTTTGCTGAAAAAGAATCTGATTATCCACAGTTCACACCACTACATAAACAATTTGATTACCTACCAGTGGAAGAACACTAATAATCCTCGGCAGTAAGGTACTGATTGATGGATATCATTCACCAGATCTTTATAGAAGAGCATATAGAGTGGGATAAAAGGTAGGGAAGTTTCCTAAAGGAGCGAAACGACGTTAATTCGGCAAAGAGAGAAACCTGCAACCGAACCAACCGAATTAAAAATAATTTTTAATAATTTTTTACCAGCGAAATGAAACAATTTATATGGATCGAATTTATTGCTTTCATTTTTTTATAACATCGTCAGAAGTTTTGGTCACGGTTTTTGAGCTCTGCTTAATGCGAACTGCACTTCGTACAATGAAATTATTACTCTCCGGTGGACATATTACGTAATTCGATTATACCCGAAAATTAAACAGTGTTTTGAATTATATACGATTTGCATATTTCAAAAGTTCTCATTTCACATTTTTATTTTTATGAGTACCAGTATCAGTAAAAATGGTACCAAGATACCAATTTGAGTAGTAGTATAGCATATGTAGTATATTGTACAGTGCATCCCATTTTTTTATCTCTTGGAGCGCACGAAAGAAAATTCCTATAATGTGCGTGGAACACCATGTGTACCTAGAAAGGATAGGGAGAGAAGGACGGTGTTGGATTTTTTTGGACTTTAACTCTTGGAGGTTATAAGTTCTTGGAATACTTCCATTGGAAAACTTCCAAAGCTTCGCCGTTCTATAGACTATAGACGAGTTTTGGTAGAGTTCGGCATTTTTCAAGGTTAACGACGAAGGAATGTGCTGACTGGTTGTGACTGTCAGGTTTCTCGGTGGTTGTTATCGAAAATAGAGCTTCGCGATTTTCACGTTCCTCTCCTACTTTTTTGCCAAACATAAAATTATAGCTCTATCAAATTTTGCATAACGTTTCCGTTTATTAGGTACAGAGTGATTTCAAAAATTCATACTCTCTTGCGCAGAATTCAGTGGTGTACTCAAACATTTTTTTCGAGGTTTGGTTTTGGGGATATAAGTATTACATAAACTCATATATTTTTCAATATCACCCTGTATTATCCTCTCAAAATGATATGTTATATTCTATACAAAGGCTCTCCAGAGAAGCTCAAGAATACTGAAGCATCATGAAATTTTGATAGTGCAGGCGGGCTGTGAATTTCTCATATAAATAGAGTATATTTTATGAATAATTCTCATTTGGGATATTTTCATGAAGAGATAAGGTCTTAAATAGAAAAAGAATAGTTTTCTTCACCGAGTTTGACTAGAATATCTCAAAGTATATTCATCAACTTAGTCAAACAATTTGAATCATTATATATGCTTCACCCTGTACAACCATCAAATGATAATACGAAAATGTTGTGCAAGTCAACTGCAGATCTGAAGAAAATATCAATTAACTATTTTTCTTGTTGGATATTCTTTTATATTGCTTGTGGTAATTCTTCCTTGATTGCACTTCTTTCACATGACTTCACTAGTGAAGGCTTCTCGCTTCTGTTAGATCAACAACGGAAAAAATATTGCATTCACTGAAGTCATTTTCAACGGTATACGAGAAATCGCGAAAACCGTACATCTTAAATTGATAGAAAACTATTTTATTTTTGCGGCTATTCACTTAATCATGAAATAAAATTCACAAGTGAATACACAATCATCTAATAGACAAAATGGAACAAAATATTTCAATTTCTCTCTTCATGACGGAACATCAGAGTTGAATTAATGGAATAGGTTGTATTTCCGAATATTCAAAATCAAAATGGCATAGGCTATCCTGAAGATTCATGTGAAACTTATCGAGAATGTTCTAGGGTTAAAAATTTGGGATTCAAACAAGAAAATTGACGTGTCCGAGTTTTTTTGAGAACCTTATATAGGTATAACGAAAACACATATCGAGTTTCTGCCATAGCAACTATCAACATGGAACATGTACACATGTACAAAATAGTGACAAAAATGTATGCATTTCTACCACAGGGCAGAGTTAGCTTTTGTCTGATCCACTTGAACAAATTGATTAGAATCGTCAATGAAATAGGTAATTTTTTCAGTTTTATCCATTGTTATTCATTGTTTGAGAACAAAATAATCTCATTCTTGTAGGTATCAGATATTTTTCTATTTTGCGTCTCTAATGAACTCATTATAACACCCAAATGCATATGGAAACAGCTTCTATTAGGACACGCTGAATTTATTTCTTCAAAGTTGGTAATGGTAACGTCAACGTCAAACTGTCAGACACACTAGCGTCTAGAGATAGGACGCAACAAATAATCCATGACGTAATTGTTGTTACTTTGAATGTTACAATTGTTATATACATTAGCTATAACATTATCTTGAGAATTGTGCAATGCGAATGTGAGGTAGAAAGAGGCATCAGAATGTGCTGTAGAAGTTGAAGGCTAGGAAAAAAACATTTGAGCTTGAGCTGCCCCAATTTTTCTCTTCACAGAAGCTTCTATGTAACCTTCAGCAACTGCTGAAAACAATGCCCTGTATAGCCGTTTTGGCAAATTCCCTCAGTCCAGGAGGGGTGCATCTTAAGTTTGCCTCTTCAATCTTTCTAAAACTAGAAAACTCAGATTTTCAATAGACCAACAAATTCAAATTATATCACTGGAATATTAATGTCAGTTCGAATAATTCTTCTACCATCTGTCGAATTTGGGAAGTAACATTCGAATGTTTTTTAATGTTACCAACTATATAGGTACTTACTTCATATATCTTTGAATGTGATGTTTGTATTGATGAATTGAAAAAAAAGTACTGTGTCGATAATGTTGTACTGGGACCAGCTGCCGGTCGCAGTGTACTAATATACAGAGTACCATTTACTAGGCTGCTGATGTCAGGTATGAGAGAACTATATTAGGCCATTAATGCCCCATATCAAGATGTTTGCTGGGCGCCGTCGCCTTTTTGCCCGAACGAAAGAAAGATGCTCCTACAAGTCCTACAATTCATGAATAAGTGGAATTAAATAATAAACAGTGCTTTTCTTTAATGTTTCCCCCTTTTATGTTTTGAACAAGTCAACTGAAAAAATTGAAAATCGGGGTAATACAATTGATGCATGGATACTATATTTTGTGGTAAGATTGACAGATGAAAATTTCAAGATGGCGCCATGGAAAAAAATAAAATGGAAAGGAGGGTCTTCTAACACATCTTCTTGAAGCTTCTGACGAATACTTCACAACCGTAGAATATAGAGTTTGTGGTTTTTTTGAGCACTCCTCGCTTCGCTCTTCGTACTCCAAACAACGCGTGCGTCAAAATAGTGTCTAATAAAACTTGTATAATAATATACTATTATGTAACCAGTTAGGAAACGCGTCATTTCGTTTGGCGATGGAATTTTGCGCAAAACACAGAGTTACACAAAATATGCGTTTCGTAACTAGTTAGGTTCAACATTTTTTCTAATTTTGATGAAACATTTGGTTTGAACATATAAATATTGACCAGTTCTACATGAGTTATACCGATTATGTACAAAATTTAGTAGGCAAGTTGACTACGCACGTCACTTTGAAGTATCCGTCAAACAAAAATATGGTATCGAATAATCAGCGACGAAATTCACGAAATAAACTCGTTTGATAGTTTCATAAGTCGAAAATGGCTGTTCGAGTTCAGATTTCCCAAGTGGTATCGAGGAAGCAGCACAAAATACATTAATCTCTTCGTCCAATTGTATTTTTATTGCGTAACTGATGTTGAAATGAGTATTTCATCACCAGTTATCTAATATTTCACTTCATGCAACTGGTCACGAAACTTCTGTCAGTTCTGAAAAGTGTCAAATTATATGTCAAAATTAGATAAGAAATGTATCCAATCGATAGAAGAAATGCTATATTTTGTCAATATCTTTCGTTTTTTAGATTGTAGAAAAATATATATCTTAGGTGCGTCTTTTCATCCCATGCTACCTTGTAACTTGACTGATTCGTAGAGTGATATATGGATATATCATAATTATGTTTCCATCTATCAAACAAAATTGTTCATCAGGAATTCGCAAATACCATTATATGTAGAGAATAAGCATGGAAGTGAATTTTGTTTATAGATTGTTAATGGACGATAGTTCCAAAACAATATCTAAAATAGAAACTATAGAGATACAGAATTATTGAGGAATCGATATAGAATACATCGATAGCAAGATAAACTGAACAGTTTGTTCATTTATTTCATATTCTGTACGAATCTCTTTCGAAGCGAACGACACAAAATTATGTAGGTATCACAAGTCTTATCACTTTTACCACCAAAGCTTTTCATGATAGTTCTCATGAACATAAAAGCATACGATCAGTTTGATTCACGATGTCAACTGAAATCATCGAATTTCCAGATAAGCAGCCATCAGATATAGAGAATGGTGGAAAAATTAAAGTTTCTCTTTTAAGGATAACTGGTTTCGTTTTCCTGGTATTCTTGATTCTTGTGTCGACATTTATGCTGAACCATTTTAGCAGTGAAGGTAAAGTAATATATTTTTCGTTATAATCCTCATATGGTTTTAGAAGGAATAGTATTTTCGTCGTGCTTGAAGAATTGGTTTTCTTTTGGTTCTCAATTACTGAAACGGGGAAGTTATAATTGTAAAGTACTCCGATGAAGATATGCTTCATGTATCAAAAATCTTGCTATTGTATGTTGAATAACATAGGTGGAGGAATTTTGTGTTAGGACCCAAATGTAGTGAGACTATAGAGTAAAAATTTAATGGATGCCCTAGGAGGATAGACTCCTTATTTTTTTTTCATAGGAGCCTTAACAACTATCATATTATGTCATTTGCTATCATCAAACTATAGAATGATGATGCGTCTATCTTTCTAGATCATCTAGTCCACTGTCACCCTGTATCAAAAACGTGTAACCATCATTAAATCTCTTTGTTCTGCCGATATATTTCCGAGTCTTTTGCGAGATTAGATAAAACTAATGAAAGCTCTATCTATATAAATCAAATGTAGTGACAATATTATTTTGATTAAGTTCCTATATGAACTTCCACAATACAGTTGATTATTTTTATCTCCTATCAAAATAAGAAAGAAAGTCTTCGGAATATTTATTTTTCTCTTTCATCAACAATATTTTGTCATTAAGTTACGTTAGTGTTGATGTTCACAAATGGAAATTATTTATATATCGTTCTATTCACCATTTTCATAATCGAAAATAATATATTATATCACAAGTACAATTAACCTTCACGATGTCTGATATTGACTCATCCTGTCCATCAATTTTTCAACAGTAGTAGAGACATTATACAAATCTCCTATTCATTGATTTCTGGCATCCAAATACCATAATGTTTCATCAGGTACAATCTCAATCTGAAGAGTATGACATCGACTTCAGGAACAAGTTGATCATACAAATAGGTATAAATAAACAAAAACATAACTGGATACATTTCTGGCTCTGCTATGTCCAATCTATCACGTCGAAATTCTGTAATAATTTCTCTAACCAATTCTTGTATCCCTTGTGGTAAAACAAACTCGATTGCTGTCAAAAAGAAAGGTGGTAGGTAGATCCACATTACACTCATAATTACCAGATATGTACACAACAAGGTCAATTCTACCATCAAGCCAAATTCAACTGAAAAAAAAAAACACTATATATTACAAACAGCTCTAGGTTCATAACGAATGGAGCAGTTGTCATACTGGATATGTATATATTATAATGATAATAATAATATCAAGATACGAGGTCGATGTTAATACTATTAGTAAGATAATGAAGTGATACAGTTGGAACACTGTCATGAGGATTACATATTATGAATCACTGACAAATCGCGATAGGTTAAATATATCGATAAAATACCAATCTCAATAACTGATGGTAAATCGTATTCTCATGATAGTGATTGTTTTTATTATCAATATTAATGTATATAATCTACTCACTCACTCACCCACTAAGACACTGATGATAATAAAAACAAACGTTGGAACGATAACAAACTGTGCAATACGCGGGAACCACATACGAAACCAAAGCCTGAAATTCATGACTTGAAGACTGAAGATTCTACTAGCGAAGACAATTTTTGCTGACTATGAATATACGTAGTTTTTACGTAGGACTGATTGTGAATGAAGAATCAGCCAAATGAAGAATAATAAACATAATAAACGATAAACCCATGAGCTATACCAAGCATGCTCATTGATAAAAAACGTGTTGATGTATTGGAATAACTCCCTTACCTACGGAAAACGAACATTTCATAAGTACAATAAGACTTCAGAGAATTGAAGAGTATTCCTGAGCAGTTATTTTTCATTATAAATTCGATATCTTGCAATGTATTTGTGATTGAATTCCTCCCAAAAGGATGTGTCAGAAGTAGTATGTTCAGCCTTTCGAAGGTAGAAGTATGGGGAGCTGTGGTAATTTATTCTTGGTTCCGGAGATGAAGGGGCAGCTTTAGCTGAGACCAAAGAAATAAATGAATTATTGTTAAGCTAAATGAAACGGGTACATGCACTATTCACAAGTTTTTTGTCGTATATACGCATGATGAGGTCGGCTGATAATTCTACAATAAATTCATCATTTTGCGAGAGCTCTAATCAATTCGTGTTAAGATAAACATATTTTAAAATTTTCATACCATTGCCATTTTGTTTGGAGAGACCCGCATATAATAATAAAGATATACGTTTATTCATTCAGTTCATTCATACTCATTGGTATTCCATTATACGAAAATAATTATATAGTTCACAAATACATTGTTACATGAAACAATAGATACATTCAACTGGAAATAGAATGAACAAGAGTTGTTTCCGAAAGAGGGTTGACATTTTACATTCCACCAGTTAAGACGTACTCCATGCCATGAGGTTCGTGAGGAGGGTTATTGAGTTGATAAAAATGATCAGTTCAGAAAAGTTATAACTAGTGTTGAAGCGACAACTTCACCAATCGTTTCTGCAGTAAATTGATAATGGGTATTTGTTGACCCAAGGAAGTTAGTAGATGGTGATTGAAAAGGAACATTCTCAGATATATTTATGAACACAAAAAAATTGATATATATATATATATATAAAAAGAAATACATTGAGAACTCGCATTCTCCATGTGATGAAAATATCAATTCTTTCACGGTTCATTCAACAGAAAACAGTCACTTTCCTGGCTATATATGCCACGACGAATATTAAATTACATATATTGAACACACACGATGAGAATTTGAAAACAAGATTTTCTGAAGTAGAGAATTTGCATTCTCCTTCATATAAAGATATGCATATAATATAATTCTGAATATGCAACAGGAAACAACTATACTTTCTTGGCTATTTGCCACGTCGAACATTGAATTATATCTGTTGAATATCCAGAAACAGAGCATGAAAGATCGAAATCCTCTGAAATTGAGAATTAACATCATCTCTCAAATCGAATAGAATATGATGTATTATGATATAAAAATATAACTTACCGCGATACGTTCAGTATTGAAATGAAAATTGAAATGTATAGGGGAAGTATACTTGTATGAACTCTGATCTTGATGAGCTTGGAACTTCCAAAGAAAATCATTCGTATCAGTGATATGGGAATTATATCTCTCACAAACAGGTTATATGAACAGGATATCATATCCTAATCAGTAACCTGAAGTCCAGTTATTCTTTCAGCCATTCTTTTTGAATTACACAATTTTCATCTCCCTATAATATAACTAAAACTACAACGAACTGAAATCTGAGAATTACAATTTCTGATGAAGAAAAAGGAAAAAAAAAACTACTAGTACACACTTCTTAAATAACTACTTATATATATACACTTCTTAACTAACGCTATCACTAAAGATAAAATGAAGCAGAGTAAGACAGGATTCAATCTCAGATATTGAAAATACTTCAACTTGCTCGGTGATAATAAATATTTTTCAAATCCATCGACTGACGTGCTAAAGTACGAGAGAGAAGCCAATTTTCAATTTCCTTTTGAAACGATGTATTGAACTCAGTTCATTCAGTTCAGTTGGTATGTCATTGAGTATTTTTCGAGGTATTTTTGGTCCAAGAAACATAAAGGATCGTTGGGTTATGGTTTCGTCTCGGGTTTCGTCCACAGAATGCACTATATGATATAGTTATATTTGGATCGTGTAGAGTAGGGAATTAGGGATGTTCAGTATATTTTTTTGTTTTCTTTTTCTATTCAACGCGAAAGTTAAGAAGAATAGTTGTCTCAAATCCACAACGTAACTAAGTTTGAATAGTTCGTTTGTCGGATACATTATAGGCTTGTATACGACAATACCAATTTCAAATTAAAATTCAAAACTTCTTAATTTTTCAATAGAAGACACTATATACGATGTTCAATTCTCAATATTTGACCTTTGCATAATTCAGTCCAATAAATGAGCATCCATTGCAATTTCAATCCTCTGATACAAAATGTTGACTGGCCGAAATACATATTGGAATGATTATATAGTGTTGAATAGACGATCATCCACACCGGTGACGTAACTATCTCATATGAGTATCATGAGATGAGTGGTTCAAAAATTATGGTCAAGTTTTTGTTCCAGACGATGTCCCGTCAGAAAAAAATAGTTCTCTCGGTATTAATAATGGCTTATTGGGAAATATACACGTGAACCAAAATGAAGGGGACGTTATAAATGGTGAGTATATACTGAATTATTTTAAATTCACGCAGTTTCATTATTGGGTGATCAATCAAAACACAAAACATTCTCTATTCAATTCGGAAATATTGACGAAGCTAGAATTCGAAATATCATCAGGAAACCACGTCAACGTCTTATATATAACACCTCATTTCGATTATCGCTCCAATTTCGGAAAGACCCAATATATCTATATATATATATATATTACAATTTTTCACTGAAATAGAAACGACTTTTTTCAAATAATCTCTTAGCTTGTTAGCAATTATTTCATATCCTACTTATTCATCAAATAAATACAATACTCTCAATATTAATTACTCATTGATCTCTCACCCAGGTAAATGGTGCACAAAAAATAATGAAAGTTTCTTGACCTTAGCTGTTAGTTTGAATCTGGAAGGCACCAACGTTGAAGGAACATCAATATGTCTCACGTGAGTATCTACACCCTATCAAATTTGAAGAAAATTCAAGTCCATATCATTTATGACGCCAAACTTCCAGGTATTCGAATGAAGATTCAACTTCATCTGAAAATTTGTTGACAAACCAGGAGGACATTGTTAGTTTGTGAGTACTTGAAAAACGCAGTTTTATTTTATGTGAAACGTTTATTCTTATGATTTTTAGGTACTTAGTGAATATGGACCTATCTAGAATAGAAAATGACATTTTTCGTGGCCTTATCAATTTAAACATTCTGTATTTGGATAACAATACATTAGAATTCATTCACCTGGAACACCTCCAAGCAATGCCAGCACTACAATATCTGTTAGTATACAAGGGAATTTCAAATGTGAGGCATCTTTTTTAACAGGATATGGAACTCGCATATGAGCATATAGTGCAAAGCAAGAGAAATATAATTTCAGTCTATGATGGTAGTGGTAGGGTTGATACTGTTGATAGCGATCACGAAAGATCTGTAATAACAATAATATCAATGAAATATACTGTTGTTAATACCTCCGTTATTTTGCAACATTTTTATTGTCGGATTGGTTTATTTAGATGAATCCTACATCCTGTTAAAAACATGTCTCACCTCTGATTTCACCCTATTTTTACCTTATTGAAATTGAATTATGAATACAAGGTGTTTACCTTTCTCTGCCACTTAGTATGTTAACATGTCCTATGGAGTACAAATTCTGTTGAGGAGCGATAATATCATTGTTTGTTGATTTGACTCTACAATAGTACCTACACCATGGTAGGTACATATAGAATACAGTATATTGAGAAAGAATACGTTCAATATAAGACATAATATTGCGTGTCCCAGATATTTTTATACAGCCAATATCTGAGTTATGCTGCTTGAAAAATTTGAAAATTACAAATTTGACTTTGAAGTTATTGTGTCAAAGTCAACTTCGTCCAAACTACCCCTGAGAAACCACCTCAAACTTCATTTTTTCAAGTTGCACCTTATACATTTTTCTGTTGAATAGTGAAGTGCAATCAATTCTAACTTCAACGATGTATCACACTTGATATTATGGCATAGGTTGGTAATAATTCCAAGATTACAAAATTGGAAGTTTTAGGTTTGAATCATTCATTTTGATTGTTTCAGTCAGTCAATTCATCAATTCTAATACATCGCTGAAGTTAAGATTTATTGGACTTCACATATCAACAAAGAAATGTATAGGGTGTTACTTGAAAAAATGGAGTTGGGTGGTTTTTCAGTGGTAGTTTGATAGAAGTTGACTTTCACATAATGTCTTCAAAGTCATTTGGCTTTGAAAGTTTATTTTTTCCAAGCAGCATGGCTGTATGATAAAATCTGGGACACCCGTATACATATATACAGGGTGTAACATGAGTACGTTTAAATATTAAAGTCACGTATTCCTGAGGAAATTTCAATAAAAATAGAGTATATAAACTTGTGTCCGAAAATGCATAGTTTCCGAGATCATTAAAATTGTCTCAGGAATACTTCACTTAAATATTTTGACATACTTATGTTACACTCGTACATATATATATATATATCATCATTGATTGTATGTTATATGTTTCAGTTCAATGAAAAACAATAAGTTAACAATGTATTATCAAACATTCCCATTCTTACCATCCCTATCTGAATTGTAAGTACCAACTGCCATTGATATTGAATCAATGAAGTCATTTTCTCTGTTTCTATTTTCTATACATATTTCTAGATATTTGGATAACAATTCAATAACCATCATCACGGAATATACGTTCATGAATTTGAATAATGTTCATGTATTGTAAGTTTTGTATAACCAATCATTCACTACCTACTTTTGTATCCTTGAGTTATTTCAGGAGTCTATCACACAACGACATAGAGACAATTGCTGAGGAAGCGTTTCATAATCTTTCGGAACTAAGAGAGCTGTACGTTTGTGATGCTTTGTTAGTATCCTGTATATTTGTAAACTGATTCGATCGATTTCAGAAATATATGCCACAACAAAATTGTTCGGCTGAATCCAGCAATATTCATCAACCAAGACCGACTGAAACGATTGTAAGTCAATATATTTATTCCATCAAAAATAATGTGTGCTAATGGTATTCAATTCTGTACTTTCAGATGCCTAGGAAACAATCCTGTAGTATTCATACCCAATGATTGCTTCAAAAATCTGGTTGATCTAGAATATCTGTTAGTTTTTCAGCAAATTGTAAGTCCCATCCACTAGGAATTTTATGTTCTAGGAATCTTGAAGATGTCAGAATCGAGAATATAAATACGGCCATGTTTCAATCATTACATAATCTAGAATCCGTCGATTTCATTTCTCACTACTACTGCCAGTATGTTCCTAATCAACATAACTGCAGACCTAATGGTGACGGTAGGTAACCATTCAAGAGCATATTTATTCTGAGCCTACAAAAATAATTTTGCACAGGTATATCTTCATCTACGAATATTTTATCAAAACCAATGTTTCGATACTGGAACTGGATTATATCATCAGTAATATGTATAGGAAATTTCCTAGTCATTTTCAGCAGGCTCCTCTGCAAGGATGACAACCCAATGTTGAGTTTGGTCATCAGAAATTTAGCAGGTTAGATTTCCGACCTTCAGTGGATTTTCAATTATACGTGGTTACCTCTTTTCAGTGAGTGATTTTTTGATGGGCGTCTATCTTGTGATAATTGGAATTAAAGATGTCAAATACAGGAATAGATACAATGAAGTAGTACAAGAGTGGAAGGCCTCTTGGGAATGTACTATTACAGGAATTGTGGGGATGCTTTCATCCGAGGTCACAGTGTGTATTCTTGTTTTCATTTCTGTCGATAGATTCTTGATGATCACTTCACCTTTAGGAAAACGTAGTTTACAGAACAAGAAACATACTATGACTATTCTATGTATCATCTGGTTCCTCGGAATATTGATAGCAGTAGCTCCAGGTGGGATTATCTTATTCAAACTGACCTTCTCACACAAATTTTCATAGTTTTCAGGTATGCAAATGATGATGACAGATTCTACGGTGTAACAGGATTATGCTTTCCTCTACACATTGGTAACACGTACTTTACTGGATGGCAGTATTCTGCTGTTATAATTTTTGGAATAAATGCTACAAGGTGGGTTTATACAGTCTCCTTGTAGGTAGGTACATTTTTATATTTACCAAATTATGTTCCAGTCTTATCATCATTGCTGTGGTGTATGTAACCATGTTCGTTAGCATTTGGAAAACTAGGAATGCTACTCCTTTGCCAAGAAAAGAATATGACTTTGTTGTTAGATTCTTCTTTATAGTTTTCATCTACACTATATGTTGGCTTCCCATAATAATTTTGAAGGCCACGGTATTCTTCAGTGAGATTTCAGGTGAGATATGCACTTGTATTTATGCTAAGATATATCAAAAACTTCAATTTCAAGATGAATTTTATGGTTGGTTAATTGTTTTCGTACTTCCAATCAATTCTGCATCAAATCCAGTTTTGTACACATTCACTTCTCCAAGATTCACAGCAAGAATTAGAAAATCATTTGCTGTGGAAAACATTGTTGCTAAGAATAATGAATACACGTCTCCTGCTGGTGAGTCATTTGTGGTTGATTGTGAATCACTTCAAATGGAACCACTTCTGTCTTATAAATTCTTCAGTTTTGAAACGATTCCAATAATTATCTCAACTAGTTGAAAAGTTCTATTGCAAAAAGAACTTCATGGATTTGAATCCATTTTCAGGCCAGGGTAGCATGTTTGTTTTTAATGCAAGAATTGGGAGAATACTCATCAGGTTCACTGGATCACTGGATTCAGAAACTTCAGAATGGACTCCTGACACAATTTCATTGGATTATAATTATCATTCATTAGTTGATAGAACTTTCTAGTTTCTTCATTACTGAAGAAGAATGTTGAAATATGAATGATAGTATAGAGAATTCATAGAGGTGGTTCCATTTGAAATGGATTGCAGTGTATCTATGCACGCCAGAATACAAAAACTTTTATTTTCAGTTTCTACGGAAGTGAAGGATGACCTTGATTATGGAAAAAATGATGCAAATCAAGTGAAAATTGTTGTAAACAAATTCTGATGCGGACTTCTTAGCAGATGGATGTAACACAAATACTATTATGCATTTTATTCTGAAACTACCTACTTGATTTCTCCGATTTTCGTGTCAATAAAAAATGAGAACTATTAGGAAAAAGATATATTCAATTGCCGTATTTACAGAAATATTAGAGTAACAAAATAATCTTAACTCAAATACAACTATCTGTTAATTCAACTAGGTCCTATTTATAAATTATATAGATTTCCACATCTAACCTAAAAACTTAACCTAAACTGATTTCTCTATAACAAAGCTTTGTACATTATTGAAGAAACAATTTCACTCAACTTTTTATCCAGAACTTATCATTGGATTTGAAGTTGACAACAAATAACACTAAGGTTCAACAAAATACATATTATTTTAGTTTACATAAAACTTCAAGCAGAAGAATTTATGAAGTTTGATTCATCAGCAGAGATATAGGTACTTATATTTGAGTTATTCCTCAATAAGGATATGCCTACTAGATATGGATTAATTCAACTCAGTTCTGAACCCACTGTCAATCTATTATAATCTACGATAATATTTATATATGTGATTTTATGATAATAATGAAAAAAAACTCAAAAGTATGTTTTGAGTAGAAGAAGAATAATTATGGCACCTCTCAGTAATTTTGGAACTGCTATTCTATTAATGACTATGAACAATAAATAATAGACTAGATGAAAATTAATCATTTGAATTACCTACTGTGGATTTGGAATGAGTATACAGCAACACAATGCTTCCAATTTGACATTGCTTATATCTTTAGTTCTAAAACGGAATACTTTTTAGGGAACCATGAATTCGTCTTCTATTTTTCTAGTAAGCATTTATATACATGAATTGTCCTAAAATTACAATTCAAGCTGATAATTTACACAATTAATCTTCTATGTCATTTATCACAATGTAACATGATGATAGGATGAAAACGATACGTATCAACTGAAAATTCAGAAAATGTATGTACCCTGTGTTCAAAAATATAATTCTCATGGTGTAGGAATAATAAGGATCTAATGTATCCTTTTGGGAGATCACATCAGTAATCCGAAAGAAAAAAGTTGAGACATTCTATGTTATGAATTATCTCCCAATTTGGTATATACAACATATCTAATACTAGGTCATACTGCGAGTCAAATAATTCAGATGTTGTATTCAACAATTGACTATTCAATAATCATTGGTTTCATCTGACAATTTCCAACTCTTGAGTTGACCTCCTTTTGAACGAATCCTCAAAATAGAGAAATTAGAAGTACAATATCAGTCTCACAGTGAGAAATCTTTTGGGAAAGATTCTACAACAGATATACAAGAATAACACACTATATTTCGTTATCGTGACAAAAATGTATTTTACTAATATCGTTATGTCCTAACAGATCCAACGATTTGGCATGCACGGCGATTCTCTGGATACATCCTTCGAATCCCTTGTAGTAGGATGTTGGTAAGCCTGGAGGAAGATGAGCAGAACCACCTGAGGAATTAAAATATCAGTTTCAGTACTGATTCGAGCTGATTCAGTGCAACATCTTTCTGACTTTCTGTCTTAATATCCGTGGATTAGCATTAAATGAATATAAATATACCGTTCCCTATATATATGTATTTGATTTCAACTATGTGAAGTGTAATGATACTTTGTGCACTACAATTCAATATATCTGGACATGAGAGCTAATGAGCATAATCCCCACCTGATATTCGTATTCGTCCTAACAACACAAGTAAATTCTATGGACGCCTCAGGGAAGTCCCTCATCCACTAAGAGGGTGTGCCTGGGATAGCTGTTATCGGGACAAGGGACATATTAGGGACGATCTATGGACATTCCTTGGCTTCCCAAAAGGACCTACATGGGACGTCTCTACAGTACGTCCTAGGGATATATCAGACACTACCTACAATCCAGCGAGGTAACAATTGTGACCTGCAATATCGCATTCTATGTCGCATCATAAGTTCTCTGCGATATAACAGTAATGTAGTTGCAATATGTTATTTGTGATGAAATAGCGACCACAACCAAGCGTCGCGAGATGTGAGCGAAATAAAAGTGTGCTTGCAACGGAACAAACGTTGGCGAATGAAGCTTTCAGATCATCTTCGATGAATGTTTTGTTGTTTCATATTAATTCTGATAGAAATAGAGATCAGGATATACACGGACATCAATGGGAACAGGAAGGAGGTACCTAGGATATCCCTGTGTTGTTAGGGCGTGTTCTCGAGAAGATTACATTCGCGAAAATCACAAAGTATGCGGCATCTGGAATCGAACTTTAGAACCTTTCCGAAGTTTTTCAACACACTAACTCAGCATTGTCAACATGACGGTTTCGTAAGGGTGTATGCTGTGCTCCGAACATACCCGAAGGATGCATTGTTGCCAAATACTACGCTTTATGCGAAATTTTACGAATAATATACTCTTCAAAAATAAGGTTTATTTGGGCTGACTTAGGTTAGATTGTTTGAAAAAAGTATTATCCTCTGTTCTCTCAAGTAATTTATCAAAAAATGAACTCTTCAGGAAGGTTTATTTAGGTCAAGTTAGGTTAGATTGTTCAGAAGAAGTAGTCTTCATTCTCATGCAGAAAGGATATTTCGCTTCATTGTATCACGTATCTGAAATTCAGATAGCCATAGAGGGAAATGCTATATAGCTGGACGCATGTACTAGACATTGTGGGCCTAACTGCACATTTTGTTACATCTTCGTTTGGCAACAGTGCATCCTAAGGGTATGCTTGATGACTGTGGAAATAATAGAAGTGTAAAATGCAGTCAGAAAGCAATGTGGGTGTCACGGAATGTAGGTGCAACACAATGTGTCGATAGGCTCACAATAACTGTTTCAGTGAATGGTATGAAGGATAGTATTTGGCAACAGTGTGTCATTCGAGTATATGTTCGGAGACTGTGTATGAGTATCGTAATGTTGGGCTAACGAAATGTGGGAACAACGCGATGTGGGGCCTGTGGGGGTACGAAATGTGGGCACAAAGCAGGTCACCCAAGGTTTTCCAATTAGAACGACTATGACTTACCTATCCAGAGTTTGGCATTCGTTCTCAGAGCAATAGATCCACTCTTGGCAATTCCTCTGGTGGCAGGTTTGCCATCTATTGAGATGAAACCAACTCTCTTCCTTCTCCTTACATGTATAGTATGCCACATGCCATCGTCCACTCTTGTTTTGGCTCTGGAAACGAGAAAATGAAGACATCAACATCTGAAAACTGATTCACTGACGTTGTTTTGCTGATCGTACCTTACTGCCCAGAATGCATTCGTCGTTCCCAAATTGAAGCTCAGTTCCGGGTAACCATCAGCTATGGCGATTGCTAGATAATCTTGGGCATGGTTCCTATTCTTACTCCTCCAAAGCAATAGACCTTCTGACATAAACGTGCGAATCCTGATTTCATATCTATTTCCTCTTTCTGGTTTCCTTCTGTGAAAAATTCAATTAGAATATGAGTACATTTTGTCTACACGAAATCAGGATAACAATTGGTATTTATATACTTCTAAGCCTTCTGAAATGTTTGGGAACATAAAATAAGACCAAGAAGCTCAGTCAGAAGTACCGATAGATTAGATTTTTGACTAGGCTAAATATCCAAGAATGTAGAGGAGTTCAGTGCTATTGGGAAAAATACTTGAGAAAACTGCCAGAGCTGATCATAATATATCCTGTATGGCGAAACCAATATACACTGTGTCCATAAAGTCACCCCCCCCCTGGTTAACTATTGAACGGATGGGATTTTTTATTTCAATTTTTTTTTGCTCCAATGGTAGTTTCAGTGCTATATATTGTTCCAAAAAAAAATATGTATCCTCCAAAATGGCGCCTGGGCGCCATTTTGGAAGATTTTTTTAAATGGAGTGGGGGGTCGAAAGATACCTCGATTGAAAGGTCTTTCGATTCTCTATACAACCTCAGAATCTCAGACGAAAATATTCTTCCAAAACAAAATGGCGGATGATAACGTTTGAAATCTCACACCAGAATTCTTTCGACTAGATGGCTATTGAAGTGCTCGCATGTGATCTTCAAATCTCTATTGGCGTAAAGAAGAGTTCTCTATCCATGAAGATATCAATAGGAAGCCATTTTGAAGAGAATAACATGGTAGTCAATTATGCCTTTGCTCGATTGTCTTTCCAAATTCTGCAAAATTTTAGAAATATTTATTCAAAATAAAGAACAATGTTTATTCCACGTGACTACCATGTTATTCTCTTCAAAATGGCTTTCTATTGATATCTTCATAGATAGAGAACTCTTCTATACGCCAATAAAGATTTGAAGATCACATGCGAGCACTTTAATAGCCATCCAGTCGAAAGAATTCTGGTGTGAGATTTCAAACGTTATCATCCGCCATTTTGTTTTGGATGAATGTTTTCGTCTGAGATTCTGAGGTTGTATAGAGAATCGAAAGACCTTTCAATCGAGGTATCTTTCGACCCCCCACTCCATTGAAAAAAACTTCCAAAATGGCGCCCAGGCGCCATTTTGGAGGATACATATTTTTTTTTTGGAACAATATATAGCACTGAAACTACCATTGAAGCAAAAAAAAATTGAAAAAAAAATCCCATCCATTCAATAGTTAACCAGGGCGGGGGGTGACTTTATGGACACAGTGTTTACATTACCATTGCTGCATTATAAACGAAATTGGACGATGAAAATAGCGCGAGATTGAACTCGAAAATCGTATTATACATTTCCATTCCCAATTTTCCTAATCTATGCTATCATGGATTGTTATCGTTAGCTACTTGTTTGTTATGAATCGAATTTTTTATGCACGTGTTATGTCGATAAAACAGCTGTATCTGAATATTCCATATCGTCTGTGGAATATTGTGAATAGATTCGATAGCACCCTGTATGAATAACACATCTTACGAGCAAGGGGGTTAGTAGTTAGGATAGTCTCTTAATCAATTTGCGTTTGTCCCCTATAGTGCATAAACTTCATAATGTTATTATCTCAAAAGAATTAATTATATGTTCGATTCATGCTGATGAATAGGTTTGTCAGTTTAGTGGATTGTCACACAAAGGGAATTTTTGAAGAGGTTGTTAGAATTTATCAGATATAGAATAGGTAGCCAGGAAGATTCTGTAAACATAGGAGATAAGAACATTATGAAGTTATGAAGGCTGCTCGGTGGTCGAGAGCGTGAAAGCGCTGAGTTCGTATGGGGACTCCCGAGACATAGGTTCGAATCCTAGTTAGGCCATGGATGTTTGTGTTTGTATGCTCACCTAACCCCGCACAAGTTTCGACTTATGGGGCGTTTGGTCCCAGTGCTGGGACCAACGAGGTAATGCAATTGCAAAAAAAAAGTTAGGAGTTTCTGCACTAAAGGAAAATATTCAGATTAACTTCTCTGAATAACTGTCCGTCTCGAAATCGTAAAATCACAAAATAATCTTACATATATCTATAGTTAGTATACTTACAGCGACTCTAAGTCGTCTAAGTCGAAGTCAAAATTATTTTCATCATAGAAGCTGTTGTTATTCTCAAGGTTGTCTTCTTCTGAAGTGTTATTGAAGACATCTTCACTATCATCGATATCATATGAAGAGTTCTCGCTGTTAGTAGAAGTGTTTAGTATTGTTAGTTTGTTAATAAGCATACAATTTTATATGTTCAATGAATGCTGATGTAGGTTTTCCAGTGTCGTGGATTCTCACAACAAGGACATTTTTGAAGAGGTTGTTAGAATTCAATCAGATATGGAATAGTCATAAAGAGTCTGCATACATAGGTACGAAAAATCAGAGTGATCCACCTAATTGACTTATTGTAGACTAATAGAAAACTAAGAGTGATATATCGAACAGGAATTCCCGTTCTAAAATATTCCCAATACGCTGTCACCCAGACTTTGTATGTTTCATTGAATTTTTGAATTTTGCGTGAGATTCTGGTGGTACTGCATTTTAAATCAGTTTCCTATATCTCCATTTGTTGTTGAGATATCAACTAGTATCAGAAAATGTTGGCTGGTGATGTCGTATCACCATATCACCAAAGCTTGATGAGAATATTGCAGAACTATTTTGAGGTATATTCATATACTAAAGCTCTCAATGTTTTCTAGCGAATTGGGAGCATGCAGAATTCTTTAATATTTTGCCTACCCTGTATAAGCAGATTTAACCATGACTTTTCATCGGCGATTCAGTAATTTTATACTCGAAAGTTCTTTCTGTCAAATGGACTAAATCGAATCCAAATAAGTGGAATATTCACCAACATATTCAATGTTGAATTTTGAGCAAAAATTTACTTGTTGCCGTTCATATTATCAGCATTCAATTCGAAAATGTGTGTCTAGTTTTGTTTCATCTGGATTATGCCTTCTTTGGCTCTCTATGAACCCATTATGAATCAGCTAGGCCAATCACCCTGTATATCGATGCGATAATTTTCCGAACAAAAAGTAATAATTTCATCACGCTATCACTTTCCCTGTGTTTTTGCATACTCTTTATGGACATCAAATATAACCTACAGCTCTCACCTTCTGTATCCTTTGTTTCTGTATTGAAGGAAAGTTTCCCCATTCAATTTCAACGCCAAGCTGTCTTCTTTCACTGCAAAAATTAAAAACACATATTGAGCTGTGCCTCAAAAGAAATTTCAATCTTCGGAAACTTTTTCAGCCAGATGCACATTCAAAAAGGAAGTTTGTTGTGGTTTAATATTTTCGACATTACTAGAGATAGCTGGGTGGCGTTATTAAATTTTTGAAGTTTCCCACAACTTTTCATTCCAGAGAATCCTCTTTGCATCCCACAAAATGCATAATTTTAGTTTCGAGAAGTATCGATATGATAATAAGAATGAAAAATTGTTGAAGATGATATGGTATTTCAGCTGTTGAGTTGACCACATTTGAAAGGGTTGTTCTACCGTGAATAAAAACAGGTCGATATCAAATTACAAAAATATGAGTCAACCATAACGAAATACCTCCGAACATAGAAAATGGAGTAGGTACATATATAGGTATCCAAAATGAGCCCCTATTAAAACTATTATTATAATAATCATACGATACCAATATACAGGGTGGACCATTTTAATCTATTATGGATAATAGTTCTTCCCGGAAGCCGCTAACAAAAAAATGGTTCAAACAAAAGTTGAAAGATTCAATGGGGGCCGAAGAATGACCCTACTCACAACCCCTTTCCCCCAGGGCCCCCATACGGCCCTGGGAGATGAAATGTTTTTTTTCAAAGGGAACCCTTTTTTTCTCAACGGATTCTTGTTCTACAGAGAAGAACAAATAAAAAATGTCTCTTGCGAATTCTTTTTTGGGCCTCTTAAAGGGTCCCAAATTTTTAATTTTGGTATTTGAGTTGAAGAAAACAAAGAATTTTCATTGGCCTGTGATTCGTTAACCAGATTAAGGGTTTGCTCAAAAACATGGTAATATGCTGGAACTGCACTTATGTTATCATATTCGAAACATAGGTTCGACCTGATGAGCCTAAGAGTAATTGCAACTCAAATACCAAAATTGAAAATTTGGAGCCCTTCAAGGGGCCCGAAAAAGAATTTGCTAGAGACATTTTCAATTTGTTTTTCTCTGTAGAACAAGAATCCGTTGTGGAAAAATAGGGTTTCCGTTGAAAAAAAAAACATTTCATCTCCCAGGGACGTATGGGGGCCCTGGGGGGGGGGGGGGGTTGTGGGAATCCTTCAACTTTTGTTGGAACCAGTCTCTTGTTAGCGGCTTCTGGAAAGAACTATTATCCATAATATATTATAATAGTCCACCCTGTATACATGTTTTCAAAAATTTCATGTACATGACTTCTTCGGTTTCCATTTTTTGCTCATTATATTTGGATTTCTTAAAAATTCACATTAATCACTTATTGGAAATGTTTCTGGTATAAAATCCGGAGCTCAAATTATGGTGATTTAACCCAAATCACCTAAATTTTTATTTATAATATTCACAAATTTCAAAATTATTGTGTTATTATGATTTTTTCTGTTGATATGGATTGAAGTTTCATTTGCGTAATGAAAGCAGTTCGATCATACAAAACATTGACATAATTAATGATCCACATGAAAATTAAAATAATTGTGCAGCTACATGCCCAACTTGAAGAATCTCGAAAAATACTAACTTCATTGCTATGGAGGAAGGATACAATATTTTTACGTTGGAAGTATAGAATAACCGAAAAATCGTGATAAAATGGTGAATCTGCCAGTGGCGTAGAATTTGGGAAGGATCAACTGGTCACTTGCCCCTGTCGTTCGCCTCTGGTAGTAACCAGAAAAGTTTATTTTACATAATTTAGTAGGGTGTATAATATCTACACCAGGTAGGCACAAACAATTATCAAATTTTCGAATAGAACACCCTGTAACTCAGACATGAGACACATTATATGTGAGTGATCTGGGATAAATCTTCAAATTTTTTATTCAGGATTCTCTAGTTGAGCTATTAGATCTATGGTAGCACCAATGCCTTTGGTTGAGGTATCGCTTTGGGATAATGCTGAGTATAAATACGATCATTAATTCGTAACCAGAAATCACTTATGCTTCTTATGTGGTCTATATTCGGATCAATAAAAAAAATCGATCGATAAGTTTGAAATATTCTACGACCAAAACTACCCTATACAATTTCTGATGAAATTTTCTATATGCCTTGCACATTTTTTTCAGGTGTGTTTTCTATATGAATAGATTTTCGTTCCGTTTCGAATTTGGGCCTATTTTTCATAGCATACCTATATCCTGAGATATATCTCATATCTTTGGAGAAATTTTTTTTTCATTGCCATATTGTGTGCACGAATATTTTCATATATTTTCTTAGGTACCATAACAACAACATAACATACCAACTAAATCTCATAAAATCAGACCATTGATTCACTTTCGGTCTTTTCTTGATATTTTCAACACTATTTTGAAGTATTGATAGATTAGGTTATCGTGAGTCCTGATATTTCAATTTCTTTGCACCGATCCGTATGAAAAACCTCATTTTATTCGAGGAACTGTAATTTCTGGTATAAACTGAATAATTTTGCTTGTGGTAAAGTTGACATCAGTGAGCTAATTGGAATTCTCATTGGTACAACCTCGGTTGTAGTTATGTCGCATGCGAGCTTGTTACACATAGCTGATTTTGTAACTGCGGTTACTTCCTTGCAGGAGTGTGGATCTGGTTGAAGGGATATAGTATTCAAAGGATGACTCTGTTATGGGACTCTTCGATTTGATAACTTCGACCTCATGATATGATACAGGATCACTGGTACCTGTTGCACAGAATATTTGAAATAGTATTATATACAACGATCATGTAATGATAGCTATCAATACACGCCTACGAGGTGAGTATAGCAGAAGCAGAAGACGAGTGTTGTGAACCGTGTGCGAGTGTATATCAATAGTCAGATGATCGTTGCATACACTATCTCTCCATGACCAATGAATTACTAAGTAAAAACGAAAATTAATCTCAAATTATTATTTTTTTTATCGCTTGGAGCGTACGAAAGGAAATCCCTATAATGTTCAAAGAACATCGTGCGTTCCTAGGGAGGATAGAGACAGGTATTGGAATTTTTTTGAATATCTGGAGATTATATGTTGTTGGGAATACTTCGTCAGGCAATGAATTCCACAGCCTAGCCGTTCTATGGATGAAGGAGTTTTGATAAAGTGCTGTTCGACATCTTTCGAGGTTGACAACGAAGGGATGTGCTGACTGGGCTTGTCTAGTTCGTCTGACTGGTATTGCTAGTGAAGGGATGATAGCAGAGTTTTCCGAAGAACATTTTCCGTGGAAGTATCGATAGAAAAGGGAAAGGTCGCCGACCTTTCTACGGTGTTCCAATGATGTCAAAGAGTGAGTGAGTGTGGCGTCACCCACCAGGCGAATGGCTCTTCTCTGGATGGAATCTGAGAGCATCAGCGTATGTTTTGGTGCTGAACCCCATATGTGGGAACAGTATTCTAGAACAGGCCGTATCTGCGCTTTGTAGATCATGAGAAGCTGTTGAGGTGTAAAGTAGCTTTTCGCACGGAACAAGAATCCGAGTTTCTGTTTTTGTCTCCAGTTCCATGAATTATTTGTGCATTTGATAAATTGTGATCGAATGTCAAACAATTCAAACAAATATGTAAAGAAATAGACCAACTTTCAACTTGATCATACCCAAGTACGTTTTATATAGTATAGTCCGAAAATTTGCTTCCCATTGGGAAGTACGTGTTTTAATTTACCAAAATCAGTTTCATTATGAAATTATTATCATGTTAGAATCAACATTCCAATAATAAATCGGTACAGGTGGATGGCCAGTGTAGCCTCGTGGTTGAAGCGTCAATATTCTATCCACGTTGGATTGCCGGTAGGTGGGTTAGATTTCCACCACGACAGCAGAAATTTGTCTGAAGCCCTAAGAAAGTGTTTGGGATCATACGTTGAAAGGTGAGACCCCCGTCATTCCATGCTCGCACAAGTCTCTTGAAGACCTCTGAGAGTTGGTCGTAAGGGGGCAACCGAATGTTGGATAAGAAAAATTTTAGAACAATTTTAGAACAATTTCAGAACATTTTTAGGTAGCAGACATTGAATTCGTGTATGGGAGTACACAAATTATATTATAAGTTGAGTATTATCAGAGAAGGTGATCAGAAACCATCGTGATAATATAGTGACGTGATCTATTCATTAGTTACGATGAGTGCCAGTTGAACTACACTCAAGTATCTGACTCTACTTACTCATACTTAGAGATTTGATCTCAACTTCCAATTCTTGATGTAGAGATTCAGTTTGTAATACTCAACTGAAATATGGCGATAGGACCGAATATGCCTCAATAAAATATTGCTATGGAAAATGATATAGGCCATTGAATTTGAGTATTTTTTCCTTCTTTTGATAATAATTTCACTGTATATTCATCGATTGTCATCAAAATTGGCATACAAGCATAATTTTATTCAGGGAATATCATTTCATGTATTATTAGGTTATGACAGGAATAGCAACGTAAATGATGACTGATGATGAAATCGACTGACAACTTTTTTTACGAAACTTTCTAGTGATTTTGAATAAAAGATATGACATAAACATTATTTCTACGAGATATTGGTACTCTCGTTCAAAAACTATTTTTTTTTCCGAGAAAAACGCAATAATTAATGTAGGTGAATTACATTCTTTGTCAGTGAATTAATTTTGGTGCAAGTTTATAGTCAATACTTCTCCGATTGAAATACCCTGTATCTTTTTCCACAGCAATATTTTATTAGGGCATATTTGGTCCTATTGCCATATTTTGGTATGAACAAGCCCCCCTTAGCACATGACCGAATAGTTATGACTAACCCTGTATATTTATTGGATTCGAGTGATGTATCTGTCATAAAACCAGTTAAAAACTATGGAATTCCGACGAATAAGCAATAGGTTCAATCACAAAATCGGCTTACCTATTTCGCAATATTTCCCTTTGAAGTTTGACGGACATCTGCAAGTGAAATCCCGCAAATCCGGGACACAGAGGCCATCATTCAAACAGGGATTTTTCGTTAGAGCACACGGTTGGCCGTCATAGTATCCAATATTTGCACTACATCCGGAATTGTTGTATGCTGCTGAAATGCCACAATTCTCTAGTAGACCGGATAGGGAAAGAGGCTTACCATTAAGAAGAACCTTCTGGATGGCTCCTCTAAAGCCTTTAGAAGCTCCAGACAACCGATGGATTTGTTTCCAGTTCCTGCATTCAATTTCAATCCAGATAAAAAAATGAAACAAATCTTATAGTACAGGGTGGCCCACTTATGCTCGCTCGGACCATAGCTGCTCGGCTGATAGATATAGAAGAAAAAAAATCATCGGAAGTTATTGGAGACTTCATAAGCTACTCTTCAAAATTATTTTTTAGTATACAGGGTGCACCATGAATCCGGGGTGAAAGAATCGATCGTTTTTTTAAACGGCACACCCTGTATATTATTTAATTTTTGGAATCTCTCTCATGTGGGCTTCACAAACCCATTTTGTTTTTGAAGATCAGATGCGACGTTGTCAAGTTATTAACATTTTAATCAAATTTTACGAGAAAACATGAATGTTGAAAAATATTCAGGGAAACTATATTTCCGAAGATTCATGAACAAAACTGGGTATACAGATACTGAAAGTATGTGTAGAAAATCAGACATTATTTGGGTTCACCCAAACTATACAGAGTGTTTTAAAATAAGCACCGAATTTCGCTATGTCCAAATCGCCGAAACACGATTTTTTCAAATGGATCACCCTGTATATTATTTCATAATCTGAAAGCTCATCCAATGGGCTTTTCGTTGATACCATAAAGACCGTATCCAACGATACTCTTCGATAGGTAAATAACGATAAATGAATTCAACTGTACATTTTTATTCAAAAACTATAACAAACCTAGGGAAAATTCAACTGACAATCAGAAATGTGTTCCATTCTGCTGGATACATTTTTGAGCTCGATGTTTAATCGAATTCCTTACTTTTGACAACATTTCTGGTGTAATATTTGCAAAAGTTTCCCTTATCCTCATGTTCATGTTTTCTTTCGTTGTTACTGGTTCCGAATCCACTTTGTTCTTCACATAGCCCCATGAAAAGAAATCGCAAGGGGTCAAGTCTGGCGACCTTGCAGGCCAGTGTATTGGACCTCCTCTACCAATCCACCTATCTTGAAAACGCTCATTCAACCACTGGCGGACTGGTGCTACAAAATGTACTGATGCACCGTCTAGTTGAAACCACATATTATTCAACACATTTTGTGGTACACGTTGAAGCATCGCTCCCAAATGATTTTGTAGAAAATCTAAAACTACTACTCCATTCACCACAACATCAAAAAAGTAGGGGCCGATGACGTAATTATCAATAATACCTCCCCAAACATTCAAAGACCATCTTCCTTGGGAAGTGGTTCTGAATAAATGAGGATTTTGATCCGAATAATAATGATAATTATGACGATTCACCGCCCCATTCTTGTGAAATGTAGACTCATCAGTGTAAAGAACCTTTCTCGAAAAATTTATGTCAGTGTTGATCATCTCAATTAACCACCTACAATGTTCTATTCTGCGATTGAAATCCTGTGATAGAAGTTCCTGGTGTAATTGTATATGGAATGGATGAAATTTATGTTTCATTATTATGCGTTGAACTGAAGTTCTTGAAATTTCTACATATTGGCTCAATTCTCTGCTACTTATATTCGGGTTTTCAACCACAGCAGTCATTACCATCATCTTGTTCTCTTCGGTCAAAACAGAAGCTCGCTTTTTATGTTTCATATAATTCACTGAACCACTACTATATTGAATCTATCAGCTAGATTTGAAAAGCAGTCAACTTTTGGGCGTCTTCTGTCAGGATATCGTTGGGCATATACTCTACTTGCCAAAAGACAGTTCTTTTGACACTCACCCAAAATGTATATCATTTCAATCAATTCGTCCTTTGAATAATTCATTACCAAACAGTAATGTGCTACACCAAGAAGAGTAACTGACAACTGTATATGTCACTAAAACTTCTGTTGAAATGTAATTGATGAATCTTGTTGTAGAAACTGTCAAGATGTTCATCTGTTTTCAGTGATTGCTCTTCATTCATCTCGAAAGAGTGATAAACAATAATTATCCACGTGAATTGAGCTATCTAAATAAAACAATCAAAGATTGACTCCGAAAAACATATTCAATGAAAAAATGCCCTCTTCAAACACCTCATCGAACAGGATTTCTTTCAAATTCAATCCATATTCAAATACTTTGAATCATAAATATTTTCAATACACGTTCGTAAATGTTTTTGATTGAAGAAAGTATGATTTCGTCGTTATTCGCCTATATCGAAGAGTAACGTTATTGGATACCGTCTATATGGTATCACCGAAAAGCCCATTTGATGAGCTTTCAGATTATGAAATAAAATACAGGGTGATCCATTTGAAAAAAATGAGTTTCGTCGATTCGGAAATAGCGAAAATCGGTCCTTATTTTAAAACACCCTGTATATTTTGAGTGAACCCAAATAATGTCTGAGTTTCTACACATACTTTTAGTATCTGTATACCCAGTTCAGTTCATAAATCTTCGAAAATATAGTTTCCCTGAATATTTTTCAACATTCATGTTTTCTCGTGAAATTTGATTAAAATGTTAATAACATGACAACGTCGCATCTGCTCTTCAAAAACAGAATTGGTTTGTGAAGCCCACATGAGAGAGATTCCGAAAATGAAATAATATACAGGGTGTGCCATTTAAAAAAACGATCGATTCTTTCACCCCGGATTCATGGTGCACCCTGTATACTAGAAAATAATTTTGAAGAGTAGCTCATGAAGTCTCCAATAACTTCCGATGATTTTTTTTCTCCTATCTCTATCAGCCGAGCAGCTATGGTCCGAGCGAGTATAAGTGGGCCACCCGTATAATAGGTAGTAAACAAGCAAGATATTTTCTTCAGAATCAACTTGAGAAATCTCCATACAGGGTATTACTAGATCGGAAATGCTCGTGACCCAACCTGGCCCCAAACAGTAATGAGAAATGAGAAAGAAGCTCCAATCAATTTGATCCGGTAATTTTTTTCAGATACTTCAGAGTTGAGTCACTGAAAATGGTTTTCAGTCAGTGAATAGGACCGAAAATGATCATTGAACAGTGTCTCCATGTATATTTTGAACCCCCATTTAACTTTTTCATCCACTGTTAGATTTTTTCGCAAGGAACGTTCTGTCATATTTTTTTCTCTAGATTTCATATATCATTTTGCCAACAGAAAAACAGTTGAACATCTAGAAAAATACTTATGGACAACATTTATGAATTTTTAAATAGGACATCCTGTATTTATTTGCATTTCCAGATTCTCCCTGTAGAGCTGATTTTATCACACTTGGGGTCTTGCTGAAATGATAACAGTGGTATAGGATGTGGAAAATTGAGATTTTGTTTCAAACTTAAAATTTTATTGTGTCGAAACCATTCGTTATCAGCCAAAAAGGTTCATTATGTACCTATCTTAACTTTCGATTTTCTGACATTCAATTGAAACACATACAGGGTCATCAGAATCACTTGACCAAGCAGATCAAAAGTTAAGATACGGACATAAAAACCGTTTTGGCCAATAATGCATAGTTTCAATTCAAAAAAAATTCTAAATTTGAAAAAACCTCAATTTTTCACACCGTATAATATATATATATATATGAATATATCTCTGTAATCATTTCATGTAGACCCCAAGTGTGATAGATCGATGGAATTAGCTCTTCAGGTAGTATCTGAAAATTCAATAAAATACAGGGTGTTATATTTGAAAATTCATAAATGTTGCCCATGAGTACCTATTTTTTGAGATGTTCAGCTGTTTCTCTGATGGCATATATAAAGTTTACAGAAGAAAATATTAACGAACGTTCACTGGAAAAAAAATTTAACAACACAAAAAAGTTAAGTGGGGGTTCAAAATATACGTGAAGACCCTCACCTAGTCCCTATGCGTAAGCAAGAATTTTTGGACACATTTCGATTTGAAATTATTTTTTATTTTCGTCTTGGGAATCAGCTCACGGGAAATTTCGGTGTAGTTTAGAAACACCCTGTATAGGTACTGAGTGTTCAGTTTCCCTCCGAGATAGGTAAAGTAAAGAAATACTAATTTCTTTTCGTGGTAATTCAATAGCAGAAAAGACAACTTTCTCTGCAATCGAATTCGGTGTGTGGTTTGATCTCGAATACATTCATTTTCGGCAGGGAATTAGTCATCCCAGATATTTGATATAGTGTCGCAGTACACTCTTGAAATTGAAGATGGTTCACAATAATTCATTCCATACTAAATCGATTATCATATTTCAATTTCAACACCCTGTATCTCTAAAACTGAACTTTTTATCGAATCACGCCGTGTGAGAGAAATTCAATTGATTGCATAAGGCATATAATATTGAAAGTGAAAACGAATTGGAAAAATCAGAAAATCGACACTAATTTTTTTGACCATCATAATATATACTCTACTATTCGATTTCCTGTAAAATTTGCTGAAAATAGTTAATATCCTGTATCTGTTCACTAGGAATGTGGGTGAGACAACCTATTTAAATGCATTAAGCGGCGTTCACAACCAAACTTTTTACGTTTTGCTTCTTACGTTTCGTATTCTGATTGGTGAAGAAATCTGGAGTTAAAATGACGCAAAAAGCTGAATATTTTCAGCTTTTCGTGTTGAAAGATGTCATCGTCTATGAAATTGGTAAAAATTAGCAAATAATACTATTATAAAAATGAAAAATACTACTGTAAGTTGTGATTCGAATAGAGTTATACATGGTTATGGAACATCCTACGGAAGTTATGATAAGGCTTTTGTTCATGATTTTTTCGTGATTCCAGGAAATAGTAGATGAGTACTGTTCAATATTATTTATTCTAGAACGAAGCACGAATGACAAAACGTCTCTAGGCATCTTAAGGCAGCTGTGAAAAGCCGCAAAAACTCACGAACTCACGTTGACGTTTTTTTGTTGAGAATGAAATTTGCTGCCGTTCAATTCACGCTTCATTTCAGATTCCGCTTCACCAATCAGGATACGAAACGTAAAAAGCAAAACGCAAAAAGTTTGACTGTGAACGCCGCTTTATTCTTGACTTACGGGACTGCTCCGATGTAAAAATGAGTTTCCAAATTCAATTCTGTCAAGGGGACACCAGACAAACCATGGACATCGGAAGAGTTATCCAGCAGCATTCTTCCTTCGCGACCATCACGGGAAATCTTAACCCAGTGCCATTCGTTCAGAGACACTTGTTTAGGGCTCCTGCAACAATACACCTAATTTAGGATTTATAATGAACTATAGTGCCTGCAACGATCTCCATTCCAGGTCTTCATGATATCGTAATTGACCTATGCATTCTGCATAATCAAGCCTACTGCAATAATATGGCTGATGGTATCTTCAATATACTCATCAGTTGATTCTTTCAATTGCAGATTCTGCCATACCCAGCTAAAATGTACCCCCTGTAGAAAATCAAACTTTAAATTTGGTCACCCAGTATATTTGATGATGCTTACTTGAATTATGCTATTGAATGAATCGTAGGTATACAGGGTCACACCAAAGTGCACCTCAACTTTCTTATTTGAATAGGGACACCCTGTATATTATTCCATATTGAAGTAGAATTCAGTATTACAAAATCAACAATGCCAGGTATGATGGGATTTTTTCAAACGACTACGAAGAAATGCCTAAAAATAAAACGATTCATTGAAAAACTTATACGATTCGATTTCATCAATATAACACGATTGAAAATCGAAGGAAAAGAAGATAATTGAAATCTAATAACCACCAATTGTCCCGATGATGATAGCAACTGGCCAGCTCGGTTGCCAGACTTCACACCACTTGATTTTTATTTGTGGGGCTACTTGAATCAACAGGTTTATGAGTCACCAATTATGAATATGGAAGAAATGAAAGAGGAAATCACAAATTTATGCAAACAAATTGATCGCAACGTGATACATAGGGTCACAATGAACGTTATTAAAAAAGCTAGGAAATGTTTGCAGCAGAATGGACGACATATTGAGCAGTTGAGGTTTTGATTATTTTTTTATCATTCGATTTCAATCGTGTTATATTGATACAATCTAATCATATACATTTTTCATTGAATCGTCTGATTTTCTGCCATATCTTCGTAGTCGTTTGAAAAAATCCAATCAAACCCGGCATTGTAGAATTTGTGATAATGAACTCTGCTGGAATGTGGAATAATATACTGGGTGTCCCTATATATTCAAATTAGAGAGTTGAGGTGCACTTCGGTGTGACCCTGTATACCTACGATTCATTCAATAGCATAATTCGAGTGAGCATCATCAAATATACTGGGTGACCAAATTTCAAGTCATTCGATCGCGCGGTTGATTTTTCACAGAGAGGGACATTTTAGCTGGGACACGGTGTATATGTACTCATTGAGAATCCCTCTTCCAGAATGGTTTTCTATCCTCATTTTAAAATGAAAAGTTCTCTATACGTAGGTATATCCTCAAAGAGAAGGTTGTTCGCAAATTTCATAAAGATTCATCAAGGTGGCATTATGTTGACTTCTGGTTGATCATGTATGTCAAATATGTAAGTTGGCCATTCAACTGTCTGAAGAAGATGGAAATCAATAAACTATGATGGTTATACATGACAGGAACTATATACACCCCTAGATAATGAAAAATTCAAATTATTACGTTGATCAGCCCATACAATAATATACCAAATATCGATTCGTTTCCAAAGATATTTTTGAGGAAAAAATCGAATCATATTTCTTGCATTTCAGGATATGAATACACACAGAGAAAAATTCTTCGAATTATAAAACACATTCTTTTGAAAATTCAATTGTATATATCTTCTTTGAATTGAGCATTTTCTTTTGGGACGAAAAATCTGGTATGTTCAAGAAAATAGTGTCATATATCATTGAATTATATGCTCAAACCAAGAATCAAAACTCAATCAAAACGATTTTCCAATTCGCAGGAGCGTACTATTTTTTTTTTTTCGATAAATGTATTGCTTGGTCCAAGGATATAAGTATGCATTTCATCAAATTGAAGAATGCTCATTTCACCAGATGATATATACACAGTTTTCTCAAATTGCAATATCCTGATATGTTGAGGCAATATCTAATTTCCTTGATACAAAAATATAAACATACATTTCTTCATATGGAGCATTCTTATCTCTTCAGATTGATATCAAAACTTCATCAAATTGAAGACTCCTGCTAGTTCTATTCAATGCCATATTTTTTTGATAAAAGAATATGAATATCAATTTTCTCAAATGAAAGGAATGTAATCTTCAACTTGATGATATGAAGCAATATTTCGATTCAATACTTTATCTACTTGATTCAAGACTATGAATAGGAATTTCTTTGAATGAAAATTGAATTCCCTTGGTAAGTAGGTACCTATGCAAATTTCGGTAGTTATTGTGAGTGAATTAACAATTCTAGAAATAAAATAACATGAATTTAGTAATCTCCTAGTATGGAAATATGCTTATACTGTCATACGAAATTCTTCTGTAGCAAATGACTCGTTGATGAATGAAGAAGTATCATCTGAAATCAGGTGAAAGGAAGTTTCAGCCAAGTATCTCGAATCTATAAACCCAATATCTTCCAGAAGAGATGAATATCATAGAGGTGAGTTCCCAATTAATATAATTATATACTCATGCCATTGTTTGTGGCCGTTATTATTTTCAGCAAAACTTTGAGAAGACAAATCAATCCATGTGATTATTCTATAACTATTTGGAGTCATGATGGAATTCTGATATGGAATGACGAATATTCCCTCCAGAAGTCTACAGGATATCGATCAAATTAAGTTTCATCATTTTTGTAGATAGGAGATGGAGGAATCAAACGTTGAAAGCAAAATGCCGAATTTGTCACCTCTGTTGAAAAAAACCTTCCCCTAACGGAAAAAATTCGTCATTAGGAGCATTAGTATGAGTCAGTTCTGTTATCCAAAAATATCATTGATATCATGGCACCCGTTTAAAAGTTATAAATGGAATATATTTTTTTATTCCAATTCTCAAAGTCAGCAACTACATAACGAAGGGGCGATAGACCTTTTTATATATGAAGTACTAACATTATTTTTGCTCACTTCATCAGCCCTATCATTTTTGACCGAACCTTTCCGTACAAAATTACTATTTATCGATGTGAGTACAAAGTACCTACTTCATGCAATAATATTTATATTTTATAAGTATACCTCAAAGAATACCTAGCTACTCCTACAGAGCTTCCATAATTTGCTTTCATTTCCGTTCCCGAGTACATTTCGTACGTGTTAACGTTTATTGACGAAGACTTCAGACCACTTAGATACAAGACTCGATGGAATTGTTTCTCGAACGAGCGTCAGGATAATGTTTTTCGATGAGTTTACCCTGTTTTCTACCAAAATTTACGGTTATTGAAATGATTCTAGCTAAACGATTTTTCAGTTGCATTTGGAGAGAAAAGTCTCACTGAATAATAATTGTAGATGAATGTTTGATACTCACTAAATGGATTCATCGTCTCGTTCATCTCACACAGTATCGTTCAGGCTATGCAATGAAAATAAGTTGCTAATATAGATTTTCATCGAAACCATCCACGAATGTGATTTTGTTACCTTATGCAAATTTGTGCCAGGGTGTCCCGAAATTACATAGGATTTCAACTACAGATTCTAGGAACAAAACTAGTGAAAAAAGTTTATACAAACATGATGTTTTCTTGTAAATCCACCCACTTCTTTGTTTATGCAATTTTTGGCAGTTTGACCAGGATTTTTTTTTCTATGTTCTAGTTCCCACGAAAAGGGAAATCCTGTAATGTTCAAAGAACATCGTGAGAACCAAGGGAAATAAGGTAGGAATTGGTGTTCTTCTTGAATTTCTGGAGGTTATATGCCTCGGGGAACACCTCCCTTGGCAATGTGTTCCAGATCCTCGCTGTTCGTTGGATGGACGAGTCTTTGTAAAGAGATGTTATGCCTATAATATTATTGTTCAATTCATTCTTGTCATGGTACCCCATAAAAAAATACGAAGTAGATGTTGAGAGAGAAGGTATTTTCCATCAAACCATAATTTTCTGGAATATTCGGTACCCTACTAAAGATAAAACACTAATTTTTCGGATGATCATACATACGCAGCAGAATTTCAAAATCGCTTCAACTCGAAAATGGTGAATGCTATGGAAACAAAGTGAAAATGTTTCTATATTTCCTGGAAGAAATGCCAGAAATTGCATAAAAAATAAGTTGGGAGAAGATGTGCCCCCTAGGACGTATTTACCACGCCGCTGATCAAAATATCGAAAAATCCTTAACATTCCCAAATCGTACATAAAAAGTTAGGTACATGTACAACATTTGGTCTTATCTTATCACAGAGGTTTTCGAAAATAATCACATGCATCCATCATCTCAGGCTTTCCCCTATAGATGGCAATAACTCTCCCAGGGAGCCATTTCTGGACCACTTTTTTTACTATTTTCGGGACACCCTAAGAAAAAAATAGGATGATCGTATACATTCATTCTATGTGTAGTTATTTCATTCTAAATTCACCTGTAAGGCATTTACATTTCTTGTGGTCTTCGTAATTACATGTAATTTGGCATTTCATACCCATGCTGGATATATGAATACACCTTGTTATAGTTTTTTGTCTCGAAAAACGATATTGTTTACCTCCATTTGATTATCAAGCCAAACACAGTGGAGTATGGAGAGAAATAAATAACCGTTATTATTAATGTTGATATGCTCACTAACGTAACATTTTCCACTTCTTGTTTTGTCCTTTGTACCTACATTAATTTCGACAGCCACTTGAAATGTTAAATGTATTGTGTATCTAAATATAATGGCGAAGTATCCCCAACATCATCATCTAACGAAAGTTCGAGAATTATCAGATTGGGCACAATATTTTCAGCAACTTCAGCAAGGAACTCCTTCACCACTGCTTCCTGAAGATGAAGAACTACTACTATCAAATGAATGTACTAACTCCATAATATTGAGAAAATATTGGAAAGAGCAAAAAACAGTAGAATAAACAAAAATATATCATTATGGCGTTACGCTACAACAGACAGAATCGAAAACTAAATGAAATGAACATGCGCCAAAAATGATCCCAGAATCTAGATAGTTCTAGGACCGTCCCAGGAAGATTCTGAAAAAACCCGAACGGGTAAAGAGTCAGTCCTAGAACAGTTCCACAAAACTCGAACGCGACCGATTCTCCTGCGCAAACTCCTGACAGTTCAAGAACAAAAATTTTTCGAATGAACCTGCAGTTATGTGTATATCGTCAGTAACATGATGAAACAAACACTCACGTGATGTTGGCGATTCCGCTGCCCAAGTTGTATCTGAACTGAAGGAATCCCCTGGCCAAGTTCAGCGAAATGAAATCGCCCCTGCCGTTTTTCATTTGTCCGTTGTACAATATGAGGCCGTTGGAGGACGTCGGCATGAAAGTGACCTCGATAGAGAACGTCCTCTTGACTCCCTCCAATCGTGGGAACTGGATGAAACTGCTTCCGTTGAATTCGGGGGTGAGAATTTGCGCGTCCTTATATTCTGGAATAATGGGGTGTTATTAGAATTAGGGTATAGATGGGATTTTCAGCGGTGGCTAGGAAGAGACGATAAGTGCCGTAATTTCTGGAAAGATTCGGGATTCATTTGAAGAATATCAGTTTGACTCGAGAGGGAGCATAAATAGAATGGTGATACACAATAGAGGGGAAGCATATTGTACAGTCAACTAGGTTCTAATCGGAATTTTGTTAGAATTTAAGAGATGATTGGATAAAAGTTATTCCAAAAATGTCACATCATGTTAAAATAATATTATTTCATTTATTTCAATACCGTTAATGCGAATTTGTTCCGAGATTCATGATATATCGTGATGGTAATTTCAACCATATTTCGACTTATGTAAGAACAATCAATAAGTTACTCTTCTTATATGAATGTACATATTTGGTTACCTGTGTGAAAACAGCGAGGCGATTGAAGTTTCCAATCCGGGAGCCCGGAAGATTTTTCGTCCCGAAAATCTCGGGATTTACAAGTCGGGCTCATGGAAAACACGAATTTTTCAAATGACATAATTGCAATCTTCTCCAGTCCTTCTTTCTTCAAACGACATATCTCCAGACTCGTTGGTGTTTCTAAGGGCATATTTTATTCCTTCCAAGCACAACGCAGATGTTCAAAAATTATTCTTTCCACCACTAGCTATAAAACCTACCATTATTTACTTCTTTTCGAGGCGTAAAGTGTGCTTTTACTATATTCGTCATTTTATGAACCACTATTCAAAAAAGGCATAGCCACCTCTGATAGACATACATGATAGACAATGTGGCTTTCGCCACCGAAGATCAACTGGTGGATTACTTGCCTACGTCACCCATATATGGCAAGCTTCATTATAAGAACATCTCTAGCTGTAGCGTTAGATATATGGAAGACATTCGACCGTGTTTGGCACCAAGAACTGCTCCATGAACTACCATCAACCTAGCTCCTCAGCTATGCCATCTTTCATAGACAGATCGCTCCATGTTGTGGGGGACGTGGAGTATCGTCTGATACTATTGCCATCAATTCCGGCGTTCCACAAGGATCAATTTTGGCACCAACATTCTTCCTACCAATTGTCCTATCCACAGCTTTGTCGACGATAGAACTCTCCATACTGCGTTCTCTTCTAGAAGTCCCATTTCTCCCCAGGAAACTAACAACTTACGAGGAAGGCAAGCCAACGCTGTCAAAGAAGATATTGTGGAAATTATGGCCATGGGAATCAACAACCTAGTTGAATTCAGCCCCACCAAAACTCAAGCCTGTAAGAAATGCGGAACTCAGAGTGCCTCATATAACAATGTCTGGTACCACCATTCTTACCAAGACCACTATAATATCTGTCCTCGATATCACCATCATCGATACTCTCATGGGAAAATCATCTCCGATCAATCGCAAAAGCTGCCTCACAAAAACTCAGATTCTTGTTTCGTGCGAAAATCTACCCTACACCTCAACAGCCTCTCATGATCTAAACGTATGTTTTCGACGTCGGTGGAATAGTACTACGTCTTTTGAACAAGTCTCCAAGTAACCGTTTAAAAGTATTGTTAAAATTGTCAAAAAATTCCCGTAACAAGTGTAGTGTAGTTAATTCAAACATTACAAGTGCAGGAGCAGTGTTACTAGTGAATATAAACTTGTAATTTAGTTTCAAATCATGAAATAGTGAACGCCGCCACGACATACCGAAACAACAACAAGTACGGAAACCTCAAGCACCAACGGTCAACAATCGGCATAGTCGTAGCAAGGAACAGCTGCCGATATATATACAATATGTCTAGTATTTTCTTCAAATGTTGTAAGTCGAAACCTTTCATTCATTATATTTGTAGCAAATGCAACAGTGTTTACCATCGGAGTTGCCTTCATAAAAGTTGCAAGTCTAAGATAAAATTTTTGCGAGACAATATAATAATATGCTGTGAGGACCAGGCTGAATCTAGTATTCAAGATGAATTGAGTTTACTGGAACAAACCATCTGTGACTTAACAGCAGACAGTAAAATGAAAGATCAACATATGGAGAGACTGAATAATGAAAAAAAAAACATGTTGGACCAGGCCCTACAGTTAGAAGTGGAATTCAATGAATCATTGATCCAACATGATAAGACCAGAGCTGAGATGCAAAATCTTATTGACGAGCTACAAGAAAAAGTAGCACATAATTTCAAGAGTACGAAATGCTCTGGCACACAAACAGACAGAAGGGAACAAAATACAAAAGGAACTTCTACTGACAAACAATTTATTTTACACAAGAGTACAAAATGCTCAGGCACCCAAACAAGCAAAAGAGAGCAAATTACGATAGGTACTTCAACAGAGGAACATATATACAGTGCCGTGGCAGAAGGAACTGATAATAAGAAAGGAAAAACTTCGAACAAGAAGGAGAAGACAAATTCAATCGGAACCGAGAATTCTACATCTGATGCATGCAGCAGAAAAGCTCCTGACGAAAAAAAAACGTAGAAGGAATACTCGGAAGAGCAAATCAGGATTCAGAATTGAGGTACTGGAGAAAAAAGTCATTCCCAGTCATAGTATCGATGATAACCAGATCCAACTAGATCCTGATCTTGATTCAACGAAGCCTGGACCCCAGAACCCTATTATCATACTGAATGAAAACAAAATTCCAAGCGATCTAGAATGTGAGTTGATGGCGAGCCCCAGGAATAACGATAATCGAATGTTGATGATTCATGGTAGGAGATGTGGGCTGTTGGAACAAGGTACAAGAACCTCTCAGAGTGAGTCAATTGTTGGAAAGAATAAAATCTTGGTGTATGGTGACCAATACGGGTTAGGATTCACGAGAGTGTTGAAAACTATTTCCTATACCAATAATTATGTGGTGAATGAATTGGTTAAACCCCATAAGGAACTTTCTGAATTGACAGAAAACATATTTCAAGAAACATTGCATTATGGTAAAGATGACATAGTAATTGTGATGTTCAATTCAAATAACGTAAGCAATACTTCAAGTCTAAATGTAGCACTCAAAAATATTTTGAATTTAAGCAAATCAACGAACCTCTTATTATTACCTGAAATTAACTCAGTAAATGATTGGACCTTACATCAGATCCTGTCATTCAGAATCAAAGCTTTCAAAAAACGCAACAGAAACTCGTCTGTAACTTTGTACTCAGGAGCAAAGTATGAACGCTCAAAGCAAAACATTTATGACAGCTTGACCAATTTCTTGTTTTCCATTATGACACTCAACTCAATAGTACTTAGAACAATATTACCTAATGATTCTGTTAATATCAGTGAAAGTAGTCTTGATACTTCGAAAACAGATAACTCTGTACTACATATAAATGTTTCACTTTCGAATGATAATCGAAGTAATTTTTTAGACCACTCTCATCTCGAAAAAAACAGCAAATAGTCTCTGTTTTAACTCTTAATATACAATCAATACGCAAAAAACTGGATGATCTGTATTTACTTCTAGAAAACCTAAAATTTCCTGATATTTTGTTAATCACTGAACATTGGCTGAAAAGAGATGAACCAATTCATTTACCCAATTACAGTGTTGTTTCTAATTTTAGTAGGAATGAATTTAGCTGTGGAGGTACTCTGATTTTTATTCGAGACACCATATCAGCTCAGCTCGGGTTAATTCATTTACATAAATACGATGACATGATTGTGGAAAAGCAATTCGAATTTTCACTTGCATTTTCTAGTAGTGCTAACCTATTCTCCTTGTGTATATACAGATCACCCAGCGCAAATGGCATCATTTTTCTAGAAAAATTAGAGCTGCTTTTGAGTAAATTACCACCCAGGGCAATCGTCATTATGGCGGGCGACTTCAATATCAACTTTGATGATGAACAGTCCATTCTAACTCAACAACTGAAAAATCTACTTACATCTTTCAACTTGTACATGCACACAAACGGACCGACCAGAATAACACAATTTTCCGAAAGTAAAATTGACTACATTTGCACGAATTTGCAGAAAGAAAATGTTACAAGCTCTGTTATACCAGTAGATATTTCGGATCATGAAGCTGTGTACTGTGTTATGAAACTTGATCATGAGATTATCGAAGAAAAATTTAAATTTGGAAGGTTGTACAGTAAGACAAATTACGAAATTTTTTATAATATATGTTTAAATATGGACTGGTATTCTGTGTTGTACTCTGACGACCCTTTTCTTTCTTATCACAACCTCCTTATAAAGTGTTTTGAGTTATCATTTCCGGAACAGAAAATCAAAAATAAAAATAAAACCAAAAAAGCTTGGATAACCATAGGAATTCGCACTTCTGCCAAGAATCTGAGAAGCCTGCATTACATTAAAAAATTTACCAATAGTCCACACTTTCATGAATACTACAATAAATTTAGGAACATTTACAGAAAAGTTGTGAAAGCAGCAAAAAGTGGTTACTACCATAACAGAATCTCCGAAAGTAAGGATACCATCAGAGAAACATGGCGTATAGTGAATGAATTTCGTGGCAAAACTCATCTGGCAAATAAAGTCACCTTGGATGGCAATACTCTAAATGAATTTTATTGCTCCATAGCTGACAGACTGTCAAAAAATATAGATAAGGCCCCAGATCCAATATCATTTATGAATAACATAAATATTCCTGAAGAGTTTGTTTTATACGAGACTAATTTAACCGAGCTAATGGACACAATAAAACAAATAAAAAATAAAACTTCTTGTGGTATCGACAACATATCGATAAGAATTTTTGAAAACATGCCAATTTTTGCTCTGGAGTTACTAGTCCTACTTATCAATGACTCCTTTACCAATGGAACCTACCCGCAATTTTTGAAAACAAATGTTGTGATCCCCCTTCACAAGGGTGGTGACACCTCCGATCCATCAAACTTTCGACCCATTTCGCTCATTCCCACTCTTGGTAAAATCATAGAGAGGTTGGTAAAAATCAGGTTGATGAATTTTATATCCGCCCACAATATCTTAAATCCTCAACAATTTGGATTTCAATCCAAAAAGAGTACAGGGGATGCCATATTCCATCTGCTGAAAAAACTTCACACTGAGTTGAATTCGAAGAGGGTGTGTGCAGCAGTTTTCTGTGACTTGTCGAAAGCTTTCGATTGTGTGAACCACGAAATACTGCTGCGCAAACTCCAGCTCTATGGTTTCAGAAATCAAAGTTTCAACTGGATCAAATCATATTTAAGTCAACGTACCCAAGTGGTGAGAACTGACACGGTGTCAGATACTGGTTTTATCAAACACGGTGTACCTCAAGGTTCGGTACTAGGATCAGTACTGTTTCTATTGTATTTTAATGATCTGGCTTATATCAAATCAAATGGAGTGTTCACTATTTTTGCAGATGATACAACCATACTGTGGCATGACACTAATGAAATCAATCTGCATAACAAAATATCTCAAGATATTGTTAGTGTGAGAGAATGGTGCAACTCCAATCTGCTAACATTCAACATAGACAAAACCAATCTTATTTCATTCAATTGTAATTTGGCAGGCATTCCCTTGGGTAATGATATTATTTCACAAACAGATTCCAATAAATTTCTTGGGATAAATTTGGACACTCACCTTAATTTTAATAACCACATAAAAATACTGAGCAAAAAACTTGCTTCCGGATGTTATGCTTTACGAACGGTGTCGAAAGAATTGGGTATTGTAACAGCAAAAATTGTGTACCACGCTGTAGTTGAATCACATTTAAGGTATGGCATAGCATTCTGGGGCACCTGCAATCAACAGCACTTCAATACAGTTTTTATTCTTCAAAAGCGCGCTATTCGATATCTGTGCAAAGTTGAGCCCAGAGTGTCTTGTAAACCCCTGTTCAAGGAGCAAAGATTACTTACTCTTCCTTCATTATTTATTCTAGAAACTGTGTGCCTAGTACATAAGAACAGATCATCTTACGATGTTGTTGCTGGTTGCACTCGCCAAAATGACAAGCTAAGACTGCCCATTCCATCATCAAATTTGATTAAAAAATCGCTGGTCTATAATGCAGCTAAAATATATAACCATCTTCCGACATGTTTCAAAGATATCCAATCACATGATAAGTTCAGAAAGTCTGTGAAGCAAGTACTTATTGAACAGGTATTTTATAGTGTTCAAGACTACTTTGATAAAGATATGGTTCCTATAATGATTTGAAGTTGATTCTTGCTATATGTTTATCTACTAGTTCCTGGCAATGGCTATGGTTTTCAATTAGTATAGTTTTAATATATGTTTTAATCATTTAATCTTTTAATCTCTCATTGTTCTGTTAACGTGTGACGTTCCTCCACCTTGGTTCTATATATATATATATGTTTTATTTTATTTATAATTATTTTATTCCTGTTGAATGTTGAACGATAGAAATATTTTTATTTGTATTTGATGTGTTTGTTCGTCGATAGTACCTATGTCTGTATTTTTATATCTATTTATTATGACTTTGTCTACAAGATACTCATCTTTCGGCAATAAAGTATATTTTGATTTGATTTGATTTGATTTGAAAGCACAGAATACTGTTCTCATGTATGGCGCTTAGCACCCAAACGCCTGGTGGGTGACGCCACACTCACTAACTCTCTGAACCCATTGGAACACCACAGATACTTCCACGGGAACTGTTCCTCAGAAATCGCTGTTATAATTCCATCACTAGCAATATCAGTCAGACGACCTCTATAGGCCCAGTCAGCACATCCTTTCGTCGTTAGCCTTGAAAAATGTCGAACTACACTCTACCAAAACTCGTTCGTCTATAGAACGCGAAGCTTTGGAATTATTTGGCAACCTCGCCAAGTGTTCTGACAAATTTCGTGAGGACCCTGTGTATAGATTATAGTTCTTGTTTTTCCTATCTCTATCCCAAGTTGGAGAACGTAACAGTGTAGCTATATAACCAGTTCAATGTTCATTCTATGCGAAAGGACTACACAAGGAACAGCCGACTAGAATATACACTACTATATCCTTAACTCAATAACACTATCTATACATTAGAAAATGAAATGTACGTGGGAATTATCTCTAAGATATATGTGTATATGCATACTTGATAGTAATTACACATTCGTACTCTGCTAGAGAACAATGTCATGTTGATGATGAACATAATAGTTTCAATATATACTCCAGTTAAATTAGCGGATATTATGTTTCACCAATTCAGAAGTACCTACTTCTAAAACTGTTGCAATTATTAAATAATCTCTAATGAATTAATTGCGGAAGTGTACCATGTGTCCTATAATGAACAATCAAGCTTTTCACAAAATAATCGGAAGCTTCATTTTTTTTTAATCGCTTGGAGCGCACGAAAGGGAATCCCTATAATGTTCAAAGAACATCGTGCGTTCCTAGGGAAGATAGGAACAGGAGGTAGGTATTGGAATTTTTTTTGAACTTTTGGAGATTATATCGTCCCCCTTATCACGTAGGGGCGTAAATAACAAAAAAGTGCAAAATTGAGTTACGCCGGGAATAGACTTTCTTACAATGCACTTTTCATCTGACGAAGTGGCGTAACTGTATCTCTTCTGATTCCGTCACAAACAGTACGTATGTTCATGGCGTATCTGCCGTTGTCAATACAGAGAACTTCACGTAGAGACGTAAAATAGATACGCCTATACGTGTGACAAAATATTTGCTATAGTGCCGATCAACCTGATGAGGCGTAACTGACATCACCTGTTTCATAGTATGCAATTATAACCTCAAAATAGTGTATTCCATTGTCTCCAGTTCGTTTGTTTATGTTGCTCAAGATGGACGTGCTTGTACGTTGGAGAGATGGTTCGAAGAATGTGGTGTCTTCTGCAGAGCTCAAAACTGTCAAGTGTGATTTGATAAGTGTAGGATGTACTGTTAAAATGTCGTACAAGAAACGGTGGTATTATGGTACAGTTTTGGCAGTTGAAATGATGGAATTTGATTGTAAGGAACCCATCAGCTTCGATTCTGAAGATGATATACCACTAGTACAATTCAAAGAACTGCAAAACGCGTCGCAGTCTGCCGACAGAAATAATAATGGAGATTTTCACACAAACAGAAGTTATTCACCCATGGACTTCGATTGTGAGGAACCCAGCTTCGATTCTGCAGATGATATACCACTAGTACAACTCAAAGAACTGCAAAACGCGTGGCAGTCTGCCGACAGAAATAATAATGGAAATCATCACACAAACAGAAGTTATTCACCCATAGACGATCCTGACGTAGATCATCACACAAACAGAAGTTATTCACCGATAGACGATTCTGACGCCGATCCTACTGTTACCTGTGAAGTTGTCACCTGTGGATCTGAAGTTTTTTCTTCCTGTCCCAACTGCCAAATTCTATTATGTTTCAAACATTTCGATGAAGATCTCAGAAGCTGTAATCATGGTCGAAAAAACACGGAAATCAGGTTATCTGTGGAATCTGACAGAGGTGTTCTTCACGATGAAACCCAAAATTATATGGAAAGACGTACTGCAAATAAACAACCTATGCCAGAATCTTTCTTTTTAGATGGCGAGGAAAGAGAAGGTGAAATCAAGCCTCGAAAAACGAATAAACAACAAGTAGCCAAATCATTGCGGAATCGCGGTGAGTACTGATATTATTAATTGGAAATGGGATTCGAGAATATAATTTTTTTTTTAATTTCAGGTCTGGAGTATATAAGTCCCAATACCAAGAAATCTGTTCCTGCTCGATTTATGAGAAACCGTTGTAACTCAGCAACATGCAAAGTTTACGGAAAAAACTGTTTTAAAATTAGCGATGAACAGCGACATAAAGTGTTCAATAGTTTCAATAGCTCTGGTGACTTACAACTTCAAAGAGAATTTTTGGCGAGGCATTTGGAAGTTAGAAAAACAAGAAGAACTACGACCAATAAAGAAAATTCTAGAAGGAAATATACCATAATATACAAGCTGACTGTAGATAATGAGGCTATAGTTGTGTGCAAAAAATTATTTTTGAATACATTAGGAATCACAGAAAAAATGTGTAGAACAGCTCTATCCAAGATAAATGATTCAGGTGTGTTGGAAAAAGACAATAGGGGCGGCAGACAGAGAAGTGCAGGAATACAGTTGAAGGAGGGAAATGTGCGTAATGCAATAGAGCAACACATACAGAGATTTCCGAGAGTGGAATCACACTATTGTCGTTCAAAGACTACGAGAATGTATCTTCATCCAGATCTTTCTTTAAGAAAGATGTATGCAATGTTCCTCGAAGATTTGGAAATACAAGGACAAGTTGAAAATAAGGCAAGTTACAGTCTGTACAGAAAAATTTTCAAGCAGAAAAACTTATCATTCTTTTCGCCCAAAAAAGATCAATGTTCCCTATGTATGACTTATTGTAAAGGAGACGAAAATACAAAAAATAGTTTGAGGGACAGATATAACACTCACATCCAAGAAAAAACCACTGTCAGACAGATTAAAACAGAATGTAAAAGAGAGGCTCAAGAAAATAAATTGAAATTATGTGGAGTAGTTGATTTGCAGCAAGTTATATATCTGCCTATTTCAAAGGAAAGCGCAATTTTTTATAAAAGCCGATTGTCAAATTTCAACTTCACATTTTACGATCTTGCCAATAAGGAATGTTTCTGTTTTGTCTGGCATGAAGCCATAAGTAAACGTGGTTCCTCAGAGATTGCAACCTGTATTTACAGGGTCTTAGAAGAATACAACAAAAGATCCATAAGAAGTGTTACTTTATTTGCTGATGGATGTTTTGGGCAGAATAAGAATTCTATAATTCCAGCGATGTTAATGTATTCTTTGACTAAATTATCATCTTTAGAGGAAATATCTCTACGGTATTTTGAAACCAATCATGGCCAAAGTGAAGGTGATTCAGCACATAGTGCTATTTCCAGTGCGATTTCTGCTGCAGGAGACCTTTACATTCCTTCCCAGCTTCATCCTATAATTCGTTTAGCACGTAGAAAACAGCCATATTGTGTTGTGCCAATGAGTTATGGTGAGTTCAAAGATTTTAAGTCGTTTTCAAAAAAACTTCGAGTTTTGACAATTAGAGAAACCGAAAGAGGCAATGTTATGAAATGGCCGGATGTTATGGAAGTAATGGTCACCAAACAATACCCAAAGAAAATATTTTTCAAGACCAGCCATCTTGATACAGCATACGACTCCATTACTCTGAAACGTTTGGAAGAAAATATATCCGATATACAGCTCACAACATTGAATTCTGAAGCACCGAAGATAAAAAAACGAAAATATGAAGATCTCATGTCATTGTGTAAAGGAGAAACACCTGTCGTTAGACTGCCAGAGTTTCAAGAATTTTTCAGATCGTTGCCTCATGACCAAGAGTGAATAAATCGTTGTATTTTTTTTGTAATATTCACCAGGACTTTGTCATACTTTGTTCTTTTCCTATTATAACAATAATTACATATTTAGGTTTCATGAAATCTGTGTCTTTTACGACTCTCATACTTTGATTCCGCTATTATTATAGTAGACCTATCTCACAGAACCAAATGAATGCATTCTCACGTATGGGCGTATATGCAAACTTTTTTGTATAAAAAAAAAACAACAACTCGTACATTTCTTATACAACAATCAGTATGAGGAACATATTGTTCCTGTTGTAATGCTAAGATATTATTTTGAAATATTACAAATTAAGAAATGTAGAGCGATGCAATTGTCATCCATTTTCGTTTTTTCTCTCTCCTGTAAAATATTCAGAAATCAGATTCGCCCCTACGTGATAAGGGGGACGATATGTTGTTGGGAATACTTCCACAGTTAATGAATTCCAGAGCCTAGCCGTTCTATGGATGAAGGAGTCTTGATAAAGTGCTGTTCGACATCTTTCGAGGTTGACAACGGATGTGCTGAATGTATTGAATGTGAATTTGATTTCACATTTTGGGGCAAATCATATTATCGAAATAATGATATTTTGATTTATAGCAATATCAGAAGAGGAAATCCTAAGAATATGAAGAAATGGTAATCACTGTGTCACAATTACTGTTCGTCTCAATTTCTACTGGTGAATCGGAATTCGGGAATTTGTGGTATTTAATTAAAAAGTATGTTGGGAACACTCAAGATACTAGTATTTGTGGTGAATTGTCATCGAGGAAGATCATTGATTTATTATGGGTTTTCTTCCCCAACAAGTTTTTTTTATCGCTCAGTGCGCACGTAAGGTAATCCCTATAATCTTCGAAAAAGATCGTGCGTATCTAGGAAGGATAGGAAAAGGAGATAGGAGTGGTAATTTTTTTAAAAAGCTTTCATTTGGCTTGCAATGTATGTATGTATGTTTGTTCGACTGGAATATTTGAACTCAATTTTGAAGTAAATATCTTCAACCGATTGAGCTGAAATTTTGTTAACACGTTTAGTTTGAATGACTATGTACGATAAGGTGTGTGACGTTATTCTTAATCTAATATGGCGAACAATACAAGATATGGAAAATGTTTGAAGAAATGAAATATAGATATATTGGAGAAATATCGAATTTTTATTTATCTTTGGCCGTTTCGGGAACAGATCTGCTCCAATTTTCAACATAATGAATGTAAAATCGTTTTCCCTGAAAATTGTCTTATAGTGTGACACTTCTCAGTGTCAGACTGATGTTGGCATATGGATGAGTTATGTTAGTGTACAAATGAGTTACAGGAAGTATTCATTAACGTCCACAGGTGAGTTGAAATTCGATATTTTTTCAATATCTATATTTCATTTCTTCAAACATTTTCCAAAACAGACGGTCACTTACCAACGATTGGATTTTTCTTTTAGGTTCCCTGATAGTGAATTCTTTTGAACACAGTGACATTTTGGGGCAAATCATTTGATTTGTTCTACTATACCTACACGTATATTGAAATAATAGGTACTCATATTTTCATTTTATAGAAACGAGAATGAAAAATCCCAAATAATCAAGCAAAATGAATGTATCATCTACTCCAACTGTTTATTTAGACTGATACAACTGTCTATCTAGACAGATACAACTGTGTATCTACACACATTCAACTGTCTATTTAGACCGTTGCAACTGTCTATTCAGACGACAGGAGCAACTGTCTATTTAGACAGTAACAATTTTCTACTGAGCCAGTTAGGTACAACGGTCTGTTTAGACATTTACAACTGGCTAATTAGACAATTGTAGCTGACTAACAAAAATAGAGACAGTTGCAACTGTCCAGTTGCAGTTGGATCGGTCAACAAGAATATAGACATTTCTGTCCATCATAAGAAAAAACGTTACGTGAGCCTTCTCCGCTTTTGTAAAAATTACTATCGTTCACTCCTACCACCGAACATGAACAGAAACGGTGACTAGGTATTTTGCGACCTCGAAATAGCATTAGTTGGTGATTGTTGAGCTAACGCTCATCTCACGCTGTCTAAGCTATCATTGACTCTTGTCTCGTTTCAGTCGTCTCCCTCTGACTTTGTACCGTCTTGTACCGATACCGATCATTCCCCTCACCGTATTCACACCCGTGTGTCCTATCTATCACATTTTTCCTCAGCAACAAGAAATTCAACATACGATATGTTCGGTGCCCCTACCTATTTCACATCGCTGACCGAACCGTCCTGCTGGACATTCGCACACGAACGATCCGTCGTACGGCCTGCACTTGGCGCGACGATGACATGGCTCCAGACTGCACGGATCCGATAGCCTTTCGCAGAAGCTGCCACCGAAATGAGCCGAACACTCGCACTGGAACAGCTCGCCGTTCTCCACACATTTCCCGTTGTTTTGGCAGGGAGTACGCGTACAGGCGTGCCGGCTGCAGTCGAACAGGCCCTCGGTCTTCAGTACCCAGTCGTGTTGGTTGGTGTCCAGCTCGATTTCCTGTCTGCCGATCCTGAACGATCTGATGCAACCCTGGAAGCCCTGGTCGGTGCCGATGTTCTCGTATGCGCTGGAAATTTCGAGACTCGTTAATTAAGGTATTTGACCAAGACCACACCAAGACTCAGACGGGATCAGGACTCGGAAGGGTAGTCTTCAAAAACCTGAATGGAAGGGGTCATTCAAACGAACCTCTGCAACTTGGAGCAGCAGTACTCCTAGTTATGTGATGAAAATAGAATTGGCCCTCACGTAAACGAACCAGGGGTCGTATATATGGTAAACTCGATAACGGCATATTCGGGGTTAGGTACAATAATGGGCCGGCAGGCCAAAGTGTTATCAGAGACTTCGATCAGACAAGCCTTGGAAGAGGATCGAGTCTTTATTGGGTACACCTACACAGACACCCTGCCATAAAGGTATTGGTCCTTCGTGATGTCCATAAAGGACTTCGACCACCTCTGAAAAATACTCAGAGCTGAGTAGAACGGTGACCCAGTTGACCACAATGATTGTAACAGCTCTACGATAAGAGAGGCCAGTCAAAAAAATAAATAATTTTGTTACATCACAAATGTTATGAAACGAATGCAACTCGACTTTTTATCATGATACGATATTGCACGTTCCACCAACGAGATCAAATTACCTCATCTCAGACGTCATCAGGGGAGAAAACTTCCGTTTGTTTCGACACAATATTCCAGAGCATTAATAAAATCTGTATTATTGCTTGTTACGGAGCAGTATTCCATCACAAGTTTTATCAACGTGTCCAAGAAACAATACAGAATATATTTTGAAGTCAAAGAGTGATTGCATTTGTTTCTATTACAGTGAAAACTTTGTGTAACGGAACTAACAAACCAAGAGAATGCGTTCGAGCACAGAAAAAGAATACCACGATATGGTATACGTACAGATATAAAATCCCGAACCGATGTGCTAGTTCCACATCAACGCCACAGATCTGACCAGAAGCGAATTGCGGCCTTTAAAAATTGGGGTATTGTCAAGAAGACCTCAATTAAGCTGACAGCAACATACTGGCGGAGATTTCAAGGACTGCGCAATTTCAACTGTGCTAGATCAAATATAGGTACTGATTAACCTCAAGAAATTGAGTCTCGATGCAATAATAGCACATTGTAGACCCAAAGAGCACTCAAGAGATGCTTAAAGGAGGACAGGACAGTATCTTCTGATTCTGCAGGGCACATCCAAACACACGATACCACATCTTGTTCGAGTGTTATGCTGTACATCAGAAGAGATCGAATATACTGGGATCATACTAGCTGACACACATCATTATATGATGGGATAAATACCACGAACATATCCCCTCTAAATCCTAAAATTCCTGAGGGAACTGAATCCTGAGGGGCTGCTATGAACAAGGAGAATTTGAGATATTATAAGAAGATGGAGCAAGATAGATCTGATCAGGTCGCTGATGCTAATACCAATACAGTGACCTATATTACAGTTACCTATGTGGTTTTGTGGTGAAATTTTCGTATTGCCCTGTGCTATGTATGTACTCTGATTTCTTACCATTCCTGTGACCTAACCTCACTTTCATCATTCGAATACATTTTCTCATAATTCGATCTCTTCTGAATTCATTCGTCCTTGAAGGTGAACATCGTAATGGACTGGTACTTTCCAACGGATTGACTAGAACTTTTACGCTTGAATCTGAAACTTTTCCACAGAAAATTTTTATCAGAACATTTTCCTACCAAGAAAGTACTCTGGTTCAGGATCTATGAACCAATCCGTTTTGATTGAGTGCACCCACCAGGAAATTTTGAAGGATAGAAATATGAATACATTAGACCTTTCTCTTCTTACCGAGTATCGTTATTGGGCACATATCCAACGAAAGTATCCTCAAGCAGATCCAGAGCTTTGAGATTTCCCATAGCTTGTCCAGCAATCTCTTCACCTTCATCCAGTTTCAAAATCCCATCCTTGTGATACCTTTTTAAGACCACCTGGTGCCACTTGCCAAGTTGAACCTTATCTGATGACCGAATCACAACTGGTCCATTGCCCAAGTTGTACTTGAACTCCACGAAACCTTTAACTATCGCTAAGGAAACGAAATCACCGAGTCCATCTGCTTTCTGTTGGTTGTACAGAAGAATACCGTCTTCAGTTTTGGTTTTGAATTCTAACTCGACGCTCAGTTTGTGGTAGGCTTTGAGTGGCTTCAGCCTCACATAAGATCTTCCGTGAAACGCTGGAATGTCATATTGAACTGCAAGAATCTCTGTGTTGCACAAGGGACCTGAAACACAGTACCAAGAATCAACTGATTGCTTCTTCAAGTGATAATGGAGTTGCTCAAGGGTCCGACATAGAAAAGATTCTTGGTGCTATCGATGATTTTTGTAGCTCACCTGTATAGTTTGAGTTGCAGATACAGGTGAATGTTGCGGATGGAAGGTCTACGCAGGTACTAGCATGTTGACATGGGGAGCTGCTACAAGCGCGATATTCGTCTGTTGAGTCTGATGATGCTGTAAGCAATTTGGCAGGCATTTACGATTCAGATAAAGCGGGGTTTCAAAGTTTAATACTCGCATCGATCGAATTCGATGAAAGCGGTCTTGGCTAGCTGAAGTTAATTTATTTCTCAAGACTAAATACTGGGTAGTACGCGTATAACATTGAACAGAAATGTTGGCGCGAAATTATCTAATCGGGAAGGTTTCTCTCATCTTGTAGACTCATGAATCCAATATCTGGGATAAAGAGGCATTTGGGTACATAATCCTGAGAAATGACGACTGGAGTTATTGGACGGGAGATTTTCCATTAACTGAGCTCTCAAGACTCTAAGTTGTATTCAAGGTTCATTCACTAGGTGTAATAAGTACGTCTGATAGAAGGTGGAATTCATCTCCTTTATTTTTGCAAATAAAATTGACGATTATTAATCGTGATTTTATTTTGATGATATCAACTGATTGAATCGATGAGAATACACCTGTTTAATTCAATGAGCTCGATTTTCCACCCAAATACAGCATTTGAACAGATTCAATTTTTTGTTAAAAGCTTTCGTGGATATCCAAAATGAACATGGATTCTGCATTGCATTAGTGCCAATGAGAGCGTTTTATCGAAATAGGTCATTCCCCAATATTTGCAAATCCGATTCCATAGATATTTTGTCCTGATGCTTTGGACTATTGTTTCATCCAATTTTCATGGTCCTCGCTATCGGCATTGTCTATTCATTCATTTGTGTATTTCAAATGTATTTTATATATTTTTCCATCTTCATTTATACAAAAGTATATGCGTATACAATTCAATAAACGTCATTTCATTGATCGAACAGTATTTAATTTCCTTTGAGATATCTCTAACAGTAACTAGAGGATTTTATAATCGAGTTGAATACTTTCTACACTTCAAACCAATTGTATAATTTTGATATCCTTAGTGCAAATATTTCTCAGGAATTATTCGTGTTTGCTAGTCCAGACGATGCAATTTTCATAATTCCTGGCTGAGGACCTTTTTCTTTCAAAATCCATCTTATTCTCAATTAATCAAAGCGGAAACAAGATCAGTTGGTTCTGAATTTTGGAGTGAGAAATTTTCAATCAGCGTTCTAACGAATGAGTTCCTTATTGAAATCTGATTTGTCTTTCTTTGCTTCTTCATAAGAAAGAACAATTAATTTAGTCGAATTGCCAATTTTGAGAGAGCGTTAGAATCGAAGCTCAAGCTACTTCTTTTATTAGCTGATTTCTCCATTGCAGATTTTGTATTGAGCGAGACTAATCAAGAAGTTTATATCGGAAGTTCTCGGAATTGTTAGTTCGACTACTTAATCAAATTCGATTTGTAATATCCGCTTGAAAGCATTTGGAATTTTCATTCGAGCAGTGGAAAAGAATGGAGAAGGACTCGAGATTTAATTTGTTTCATTTGTCACCCCTGCTTTGAAATAGCAATGATTGCCTTTGAAATAGGTCAGAACAGATTGCTTAGTGATTTCCAAGATAAATTCCTCCGGATGATAGAAAGTGAATGGAATCACATCAGTGGCTGGAACTCAGTTATGGCGAGAAATTATTCAGCTAATATTCTGCACTACCGGACATGGTATTTCTTTTTCGTTTGTGGTATTAGTGACTGATGAGCTCACATGAAGATGTCTCTCGTGTATTACGGTAGTGTTAAATTAGTAACGAGAACATTCCGGTGCTCTAAATGAATCTCGATTAGAATTAAATCATCAATGAGCCTAGTGGTATCGTCTATCCAAAGTCAGTTGTTGAACAATGAATATTGATGTTCATATTACATCGCGTGGAAAAGATGTTGAATTGAAAAAACCCAATCTGTGCGCCAAATGACTTTGGATCGACCATACCTACCTTTGAACCGACAAGAGAATCGAATCATCACCCAGCAAACAGCGAACTAGCGGGAGAAGTCCGGCCTAGTGCAGGTTAGTCTGGGAAAGTGACGATGCCGGGGTATAGGTAATGGGCCGATGAGTCAGTTAAAAATACGATGATGGCCTTGTGATGGTAAGATGTCTGGAACTAATTGAATACTAACGAGATCTGGCCCTTTGCTGGCCAATTTCATATTCACTACCCGTCCCCCTGGCGGATGTTTTGAGAACGTCTACATCAACAATCAGCTGATCAATATCATATGTGACTAAGATGGCTGACTCTCGCGAGTGGTGATCGCGTCTAGTTTGTTTATGTCGAATTGATGTGGTCCTCTCTTTCCGTGGTGGTTATTTATGATGGCAGAAGTATTCTCAATTGATAATAATAGAAGACAGAGTCTTCAATTATGATAATATTGAGTAAGTATCAATGTACCTACATAGTGTTATGAATGTCATTATTTGATTGGTATCTCGTAACCTCATATACCTAATGATTATGATAATTGGAGTTAACTATACTTCTCTAAAAGCAACCATCATTCTCAACTCGTTTGTTGCTATCAAAAGCAATCTCAGGTTATGTGAACCTATCTCTATATTGAATAACTGAATAACAATAAGATTTCAGCTACAGAATTACCTGTGCCAACACCATAATGAGAATTGAAAAGCTCCATATTATCACGTCATTTGACTATATTATCAAGTTATAAACTCATGTACCACTAATATAAAACAAATGATGCATTTTATATTTCAGAAGTACCTCACAACGAAGAATCATCTTCGAAGGAATGCTACCCAATAAGATGTAGATACCACACACCAACCAGTAAGCAGTCACTCCGAGAAGTTTCATCGTTGAAGAACAGAGAGGTTAAGAAGATATCATTGTGTCATTCATAAAATTGTTTTCTTGAAATCTGGTATGTGTCTGATTTATGATGAGTGGGTTATGTTGTGAAATAAAGAGGTACAAGAACTTTCAGATCCATTGGACCCCTAAAACCCCCTACTCCTCCCCTACCTCGATAGTATGTAACCAATGTCGTTAATTGGCCATTACAGTCCCATCATTTATGTATATGCTGGGCTTGCTATGGGAAACTCAATGTGTCGATTATGTTGTACTGGCCTTTTGCCGAGGAACTGAATATGATTGCTGGGTACCCAGCACTGGGACCAGCTGCCGGCCGCAGTGTACTGATATATAGAGTCCCGCATATGGGACCATTTACTGGGCCGCTGATGTCAGGTATGGGAAAAATATACTAGGCCATCGATGCCCCATATCAAGATGTTTGCTGGGCAGGGACTGTTTTTCAACATAATACCACAGTTGTAGTTAACAGCTATGATTGGCCAAACTTGTAGATATAGTTCGTTGTTTCGGAAAAACATTTATGAATTGGAATGGAAGGAACCCTTCTGAGTTCACTCGTGTTTTTCTTCAGATAGTGCTTGCACGCATTCATTCTGCGCCTTGCGAGTGAGAATACTCACAATCGATAGATCGACAGAGGCATACAAATTGAAAGACACCTGACCGAGCAATGGGTGACAAGGTTCAATTGAACCTGGAAATCTGATTGAACAATGATTTGATTTCCCATGATTACCGCCATTCTACAATAACAGCATTGATATACCAACTTTCTCTTCATAGGAAGATTGCAATATGATACTGACTTATCATGCAGCTACAAAAATTATACAAATCATATTCGGCACTCAAATCAGTACCTATATTTAGTATGATCTTTCAACATCAAAAAATGCCTGTTGACTTTTCATCCGCGGTGCTGAGTAGTGATGTACATGAATGGATTATTATTTTTGCTGTATCTGAAAGTGTCTGAAACCAGAAAGTCTCATCAGTCACTAATGTGATAAAGGAGGAGAGAATATGATGTGTTCATATGTTTCATTGTTCTGTATGTTTCCTTCCCACTAAACATGATACATAACAAAAATATTTTCCAGATATAAGTTTTATGATATTGTTGAAATAACATTGCGATAATGCCCTATAATCTTCTCTGTCCTTTTCAAAGTTCTTTCAGATGATTCTCTTAACGATTCCAGACAAAAAAAGACAACCTAAAACTCCTAGGAAATAATGACATGAGTGACATTAAGTATACATTATGAAGTAACATTGATTTGATGTAATTCCTGATAAATTTATATAATATTTACCATTAACATTACATTGCCATATTTGAAAGAGGTACGAAGGTATCTGTTACATGGAACAAATTTTAGAACAAATTTAGAACAAATATCTCTGAATAACATCAAAAAGTAACAATGTAATATAACAATTATGTATAAGTTATGTTTTCATGTTTAGTAAGGGTTATCGATTTACCATTAACGATCCATCACTGAATTATTTTTCTCATCTTTTATAGATGACCCTGTATATACATTATGTCTCAACTTCAACTGTCCTTGATTATCTAATGTTGAATTTCATATTCTAGTTGTCAAGATCTATTGGTTCATTTCGTTAAAATACAAACGTGATCCTCTCATGGTCAAAATTGTAATATGCAGAAATCGTATTTTTCAGATATGTAGATACTTTTTTCTGAGGCAGATCTTATGAAATATGTATGGAATATCGAAGCTTCATTGAAATAATCATCTTTCTCGTCATCGAATCCAATATAAAATTTTTGAAAATAAATGAAATTTTTACTTACCTATGCATTTCTGACGATCAGGTGACTCATAATGATCAGGTAGGCAGGTACAGGCGCCTTTGTCGCAGTGACTGTACAGAATCATGCAGTCAGAATTTTCTGAGCATAAATCGCCTAATAAGGCAGTGACTACGCGTACCGTGGCAGGGGTTGGACGGAATGCTGGGGCGAATTCACCACCTAAGGGAACATTATCTTTATTGACTCCAAATTTTTGACTAGAGGCTTCGAACAATCTTTGACGTTGGGTTTCTTCGATCGTTCATGAGTGCCCCTGTTGATATGTTAAATTTTTTCAGATTCATCACTGCCCATTGATATATGTCTACGCCACTGGTTGGAGGTATAAAGCTCGCAAAATAATGTTATCTATTCATCGGTGGGTTCTAGTTCTTGCTGTTCATTCTCGTCAAACAGGCATACAACTAACTCACCATTCACCCAACTTTCTACAGACTCTTTGTTGTTTTCCCTAGTAGTTTGTGGAGCTTGATGCATATTTTATGAATACCCTTGTGCACGTAATCAATTTGTAAATGAGGTTATGATTATTTATGGAACTCGTTCACATAATTTTCTGTGATAAGGGAAAAAATAGAGGCAAAGTTTGCCATCGTCATGCATAAAACATTTCAGGAAAATATATTTCGTAGCTTTCATTCCAACGACATTCTATTCATTTTCAAGGAATAGCAACTAAGAAGTGATTATTTTTCTGTATGCAATTATCCTGTGATATTATAGCTGCAAAGATTCAGCTCATCGACGTATAATAGCCGTCATAAAAACACAACTATTCAACTGCAAAAATAATAGTTGAATTCTTGCCGTTTCACAAGCATTCTGGTTATTTTTATTGAAATATGAATTGAAAGAACAATCATCTGCTTTAATTGTTGTGAGATGTTTCGAGTAAAATAAGTAATCGTTACATCTTTGTGGCCCGTCAACAACAATAAAACTTGCTGATATAAAGGTATCATTATTACTTCGTGAAAAATAATATAGGTATACCTTATATTATATACTTCCAAAACTCATTCAAATTTGAAATATTCCCAGGATCAACGTGAAGTATCCCAAATTTCTTCTACCTAGTTTTTTTGTTATTTGTGGAACATCAATTTTCTTAGAGTTTAGGGTCCAATGATGTACATTCGGTTACAGTTGCAGCTACCACCCAGTATAGCCTACGTAACTATTCTCATTGCTGATTTTCAATTGATAATCGATCTATTTCCTGTATGTTGGATTATGAAGTGATTTATGGGAATACATTCCCGGCGTTCCTCATTGCATTAGGATAAGGCTATTGACATATGTAGTTAGATTTTCTCATTGCATTATCTCATCCTAGGTATGTACAAATAATATAAAATTGATACCCGTAAAATGAGTATTCATGAGACATTTACTAGTTTTATGGGACGCCAATGAACAAATTTGAATATCATATGGGTAGTCGATTTGCTGAGATAGATTTACATGCTCATGAATACTATAGGCAAGCTTGAAAAATAATCACAAATTCGGTCGAAATATTTGTCATTTTCTAATACAGCTGGAGTCTCACATTATATACAGTGTAGTACAAGATTTGTAAACTTATTTCTGTGAGATGAATATATAGTACATATTCTCCGTATCCTCTATTTTTTATAGAAAAAAAGAATTATAGGTATACACAGGGTGGCCCACATTTCGTTGTCCCACTATTGCAATCTCTGAGAAGTTGAGGATGGCCCTGGATAAACGAAACGTTGTATCGAATATCTGATATCACCAGATAGAATAGCGAACGAAATAGAAGAAACAATGTCTGTAGTTTTCTATATTCCTCTGAATAAAGGGGCTAGCACCCGGAAATAGGTCCCCCGGAATGTGCAACTTTTGTTCCATTCAACCAACTTTCTTTCTCTAACTGTTTCAGAGATATCAATAGTGGGATAACAAAATTTTGGCCACCCTGTAGGTTTATCTACCTATTGGAACACAATTTGAAGAATGTCATGGAAACACATTCATGAGTAGTGCATTCAATTTCACAGAAATTAAAGAATGGTTTTCAACGACCTGTCAAACTACTCGTCCGTTAGCACATATTAGTTCGTTTATTTACGGTTAATAAACTGTTTTCAACCGTGAATTTTTGTTCGTATCAGACATAAAAAGTCGAATAATGTCAAAGAATCACAAATTGAAACGTTATAATTGTTATGGTCGCATAAGTCTTTTGATTCTATATGTTTTGTGCCAACACAGGCGACATGTATATTGATTCTTGTTGGATTGCCTGCATTTTTGTATCGTTTGCAAATTTGAGACGATATTTCTATTCATCACCTGTATTACCTCCACTGAAGATTTTTCTGAATATAAAATGTGTAAAACCACATTTGATTGTCCAATTGATTTTGGGACAAACTAATCAATTGTATTCAGGCTATATTGAAACACATATTCTCCTTCCTCAGAATGTCTTTCATGATGCTATACAGTATAAGTTATCTATGACAGAACAGATTATTCTTTGACACTATTTAGAAAATAAATTTCCAGCATAATTGGAATATTAAAAGGAGTATCTGTTGATCTGTTCGACCCAAATCAAGATTTTTCGTATCAACTTAACGGTACCTGTACGTTTGCAAATGTATTTAATCACTCTTCATTCTTCTGGTCAGTTTGGACGACTTATTATTCACCTTTCCTCCTTGAAAAACGGCCAATCCATGATTTTTCATTAGCAGAGGTTTTGTATAGATGTGATATAATCGCCATTCAAGTCATACTTGGGAAAAGTAATTTTCGCATCAACGAAGTATTTGTGGTTGAATCATTTTTGTTGAATTAACTGAATGCTAGAAATGAACTAGATGCATAATCATTTTGAAGAAGCATTTCCTTTGTTTCGGCGATGTATTTCTATTGAATTTAACGTATAATAACCATTAAATCCCGTTGATACAATATTGAATGAATCACATTCCTTCGTTCGATGAAAATATCATCATCCTGATGAAATAATATCTTACAAACATCATTTAATTTTTCTATGTAGAAATAAACTAGTTTCAAATGGATCATTTTCTTTGAAAAGAGCAATGAAATACACAATGTTTTGTGGGTATCGTTGTCTATCTTGGATTTATTATACATATAGCCTAATGGGAGTCCGTTTTTTGAATGATCCAGCTAGCATAATCCAATTAGTTCTGCCCAATCTCTGGTTCAGCAAGCCGAAATGAAACTTGCTTCATTGAAGGCTGTCAGTTATTATGCTCGTTTGTTTATTTTATTTTGGGAATTTGTATGAATTTACAATGAACTTACGAATCATAACTGGATATTTTGGTTTCATCTGAACCAACGAAACATTTCATACGCATGGCTGCTGATCTATGTGTTTGTGGTTGATTATTATATATATATTATATATTATATATAACTCTAGGTTCATCGGCGAAATGTAGGTATATCCACTTCAGTTCAGTTAGGGATGTTTTGCATTTCTTTGCTAGACGGAAACTTTCAGGCCATCTGAGAAATTCGTCGGCTAATAATATGGGAAGTAAGTGAAATTTTCTGGTAAATTCTTGCAGTCTATCTGCAAGAGATAGGGGAGAAGGAAACTTTATAAAGTTGGAAAGACTTTAGATCTGATAAGTTCAGCACCATACCCGCCGAACTGAAAATAAAGAAGCTGCAACAGAAATGGCGGCATCACTTTTTAATTAAAAAAGAAAACAAACGAAGGGACGGCTATAGCTGTGATATTTTTAATATTTAGTCTCTGATAATGAAATGCTCACACAATAATAGATTCAGGCATTTCTTTGGGAAAACTTTGGCAGTAAGTATTCAATTATTCTTCGAAATGTTGATTTATTCTGAACTTGTCTCCTTTACTTGGCTGTTTTGAGTAGTTAGCAGAATTTCTCTACAGCTAGGAAAATATCTAGTTATCAGTGAAGAATATTGAGGATCACTAATATTATAATTGAAGACTTGTGAGCTCATAATTATGAAAAAGGGATACTTTCGAAACATCTCAATTTGAAAGTATTTCCTCTCATTTCCTTACTTCTCTAGAATACTCCATTATTATACATTCTTTCGAACCTACCCACCATCAGACATTCACAAATAGGTACCGAATGTTTTATTCTCTTCGGAACAACAATGAACTGGATGAATCATAGAAATCATCCATATACAAATAGGTCCAAAGAATTTTCTAAGGCACAAATAAAAAACAGAGGCCATCATAAGACTGAACCTACCAACCTGAAGGATTAGAATTACCTATGGAAAGGTTTGATAAAGCTTCATTTTCGGAAAATAGGCACAATATCTACATTAAAATACGGTATACCGGATTAACTTGGAAGGGTTGACCGCAAATACATATTATTACCTATTGAGAAAATAAAACCATCAACAGTGGTGAACTATTAAGGTCTAGTTGATCGTTAAGTGAAATGTTAGAATTTTTGAGTTTGTTGATTTCTAATGATTCAAAATTATTGAGATTTTTCCTTTATTCTCCACGTGTAGAATGACGAAATTGTCATCGAAACTATGGTTTTCTTAGAATATATGGTTGGCGTCTGTTGAATTTGTTTTCTGTTTCAAAAAATTCATCTCATGTTCATGAATGCGCTGATTGAACGTACGACCTGTCTGACCGATATAAACCTTAGGGTAAGATTCACAGTTGAGTTTGTATACCCCTGATTTTCCGAACTTAGAAGTTATGTCTTTATTATGTTTGATGAAACTTCCCAACGTGTTATTTGTTCTATATGCTACTTTTAAGACTCGTTTATGTCGAAATGATACTGATTTTTCAGTTGATGACCCGAAATAGGTTAAAGTTATATAATTCTGATTATTATTTCTGATGGCGGGATGAACTTTTTGAATAGCTTTATTAAAGAATACTGTCTATGAAATTAACGTTGTATTCGTTGTTGACTGCAATCTGTTTTATGATATTGAGTTCTTCATTGAAATTTACTTCTGAAAGAGGGGCATTCACTAGCCTGTGTATCATACTTATAATATACTGCATATTTATGTTGATCATCAACATAAAAAAAAGCTGGGTGTATCTGCGAATAATTTGAAAATTGAACATATATACTTTATTTTTGAGTAAGGATTTCATTTTTTGAAATTCCTACTGTAACTATCCACTTCTGGGAATGAAATGCAACTGGATTAAATCTCGAGGTTGGAAGAAAATCTCTCAATTATATACTGATTGAAATTATCATTTACTGTGAAATACGTGAGAAAACTTCCATCGGTAACATGTAGAACGGACGAATATTAATAATTTTATATTCTACTGAAAAATTCAAACACGAAAAATATCATAATGACCACTAAATTCTCGTTAAAATTTGCATGTTCCATTAGTTACTTGAATATTCTCAAGAGGGCGTATCGCTTATTTTGAATGGCCTATAGGCTTATCGTATGTTTCTGCTTTCACCTTCCAACTGAATTTACATTGAAATCCAACCAGTTCTGTAAGACTGTGAAGTAACTCTATAGGATGTTTTTCAGGATTTGGAGGGCAAAAACTTGTTCTAGTACTTGATCAATCATAATAATCTTCATCGTAATTTTCATTCATTCCAACCTGACAATCAATAGGTAGATATCAGTTTTGTTAGTACTTTGTTATATCATTACTAGTGCTCGATCTCAATCCGACCACTTCCATACATTCCACACTCAACAACCTCTGGGGTAACTACCTACAGGGTGTCCGTTTTACGAGCTCCCCCATGTGGATCTCAGTTATTATAAGAGATACGAGATCGGTTGAATTAGGACACAGTTGCGCATTTTCATGCTGAATATTTATCTGCAAAAAAATTTCATGTGTCATTTTTAGTTTTTGAATTATTGGAAGAACAGGAGAATTTATAATTTTCGTTCTTATTTTTTCAAGTGGAAACCAAAAGACCTAGACGTTTCTGACTGAGACATTCTCAAGGCTTTTTTGACAAGAAACCTGAAATTGTCAATATATTTTCCATGTCGAGCTTGATGCCAAAGTTACAAGTTACAAAGTGCCTATCAATAATATCAAGAATCAATAAAAACTTTTTGTTACTGGAGAGTCATCAACTAAGGTCAGGCTGTCTCAATTCATGAAATACGGGATAAAGAGCGATTTTTAACTGGTATATACACATGTAAATATAACACGTAAATAGTACATCCCGGCTGGCATCCAAAGCACTGTTGCCAATTCAAAAAATTTCACCGCATTTCTGCTACTAAAATGTTTCAATCGAGCCAAAGGAGTACCAGATCACAAAGCCGCTCTCAAATAGATATAAGGAGTTCGAGTGGATCTCTAAATATCAAGAAACCCAATCCAGGGAGCTCTAGTTCTAAGAATGACAACGATGAAATATATCAAAAACTCCAGAAGGAAGTAGACAGACTCAAAATGACTCTAGATAACAAAGAAAGGGAACAAGAAGACATGATGAACCAATTTCTATCAGAAATAGAATGTTTAAAAAGAGGGAATGAAGAGAAAGAAAAGTATATTCTTCAGTTGCAGAAAAGATCCAAAGATTTCGAAGATGAAGTATACCACGCTGAAGAGTCGCTCTTGAATGAATCACACATGCATAAAAAAACGATAGCTGAACTTAATGAAGAAATAAAAAATCTGAGCGAAATGAATGATCTCTTACAAGAAGAAAATAGTGCTTACCAAGATAATATCACCAAACTGGAAAATGAAATGAAGGAGTTTAGATCTATTAGAGAAAATATGTTGACGTCTATCGAGGTTCTCACTACGGATAACGACCAATATTCTAGAGAGCTCATGAAACTCAGGAGTGAAGTGAACATATTCAAAAGACAGAAACTTGAGGGGAAGAAGGGAGTCGAAAATATGGTAGATAGAATAGCAACAATTAGTCAAGACATAGTGAAAACCAGAGTTTTAAATAATGCACTGCCTGACCCAAACACTTTGAAAGAAAGTGTATCGGCAAAGAACATTCTAATTGTGGCTGGATACCAAGGCAAACTGTTAGGGAATTTCATGCGAAATCAAATAAATAATGATTTTTTAGTACAGTCTGTAATAAAACCAAACTGTAGTGTAGAGGAATTGATATCGACTGCTTTGAACAATTCAAGATCTTTCACTAAACATGATGTGGTAGTTCTTTGGACAAACAGATCATGTTTGGAATTGAAAAATAACTTTATACTGAAATCTTCACATACAAACCCAATTGTAGTCTCAGAACCATATCGGTATGATTGGAAAAATATGAATAATAATATTTACAATAGGAACATGAATCTCTTCAGAGGATTATTTGCAGATGATGGACATACAGCATGTTTCTTAGATTGCAATAACATTTTCAGGGAAATAAACTATCATAATGATGGACGCACTATCAATTTTGTAGGAAAAAAGTTCTTAGCTAAAGCACTCATTAAGCATATAACTGAAACCTGTAGATCAAGAATCTGCTCTGAATTTTCGACAACAAGTCCGAACAGTAACGTTCAAACTCATCAAGAAAATGCTTTTTTATACCCGCGTTTATCACTGGAAGCGCCCCCAATGAGTATGTAATCGAAAATGAGAAATTAGTTGAATGTAACACGAATAATGACAAACTATTGCATTCTGTTGATATTATTCATCAGAATATACAATGTTTAAGTAATAAAATTTTGAATATTGATGTGGTTTTTGACAGTATCAAATGCGATATACTTCTTATTTCCGAACATTGGATGACAGAAAATCAGATAAAATCATACTCATTGAGCAGATTCAATCTGATAAATTTTTTCTGCAGGAAAGATACTAAAAATGGTGGTGTAGCCATTTACAGCAATAAAAACTTCAAAACTAACTGCCAAAAAGTGAATGTAGACTCTGTTTGTAGGGAAGGGATATTTGAATGTGCAGCGGTTTCACTATCCCACGATTTGATCATAGCTGTTGTTTACAGACCACCATCAGGAGATTATAAAAGTTTCCTAGATATCTTCACTGAATTTTTAAACCTTAGAACTCTTGCTAATAAGCAAGTCATCATTGGAGGTGATTTTAATGTTGACTTTTCTTCAAGAAATCTCAACTGTATTTTATTAAACGACGTACTTGGATGTCACAATTTATCTTCAACTATAATTGAATCAACCAGGGTAACACAAACTTCTAGTACATGTATAGACAACTTTTTAGTTAATTCTGATCTCAATTTTCGTGTAGCTGAAGTGCTTGATCTTGGACTATCTGATCATTTTTCACAACACATCGAAATATTGCATTCTACACCTTGTGGACAACGGAAAACAAAACATCATATAATGCATAGATCTTTCAATGACCAAAATCATATTGCTTTCCTAAATCACCTGAGTGTTGAAACATGGCATACTATTTACAATCAAGAGAGTTTGAATGGAGCGTGCAACAGCTTCTCGAATTTGATGTTCTATTATTTGGATTCCTGCTTTCCTCTCCGTAAAATATCAATTGACAGCAAGAGAAAATTATGTGATAATGAATGGATCACTGATGAAATCATAAGGTTAAAAAATCAGGTTACTCTCTATAACGATTTAGCTAAGACCAACCATGATTATAAGGACATCAGCAAATATTTGCAGAAAAATTACTGTAATGCTCTGAGAGTAGCTAAAACCAATTTAAATGACATGAGAATACAGGAATCGGATAATAAAATGAAAACAATGTGGAAAATTATTAATGAACTGAAAGCCGGTAATAATAAATCTAACGTTTTGACTATTACACAAAATAATTCTCTTTTACCAGATAGGATTGTCGCCGATCATTTTGCGAATCAGTTCACTATCAATATCAGTGAAAATTTTGTGTGCGACTATAATTTTTTAGATTCAAATATCCCTTTATCGACAACATCATTTTATCTAGAACCTGTGACACTTGCTGAAGTTGAATCATTAATAAGTATGCTCAAATCCTCCAATTCTTCTGGTAATGACAACATTTCCAATAATTTATTGAAAAAATGCAGCTCCTGGATTAGTGCTCCGCTGAATTATCTGATCAATCTTTGTTTTCAAGAAGGAAAATTCCCAGAGAATTTCAAACTCGCAATAGTTCAACCTCTGCACAAGAAAGGGGATCCAAATGATTTTGTGAATTACAGAGCAATTAGCCTGTTATGTAGTATCTCTAAATTGTTTGAGATGGCAGTAAAGGATCGGTTAACCAAGTATTTAGTCAAGTACAAACTCCTATCACCAGAACAACATGGTTTCTGCAGTAACAAAAGCACAGAATCGGCACTCTGTGAGTTCAGTCAGAAAATAATTTCAAGTATTGACAAAAAAATGTTTGTTTTGGGTATTTTCATTGACTTCTCAAAGGCTTTCGATCTAGTGAATCATCAGTTACTTTGTGCCAAGCTAGAAAGATATGGAATAAGAGGTTTGCCACTGAATTTAATAGATTCATATCTCAGCAGAAGGAAACAAATAATTAGAGTGAACAGCACTTTTTCTGATGAAATGGATATCGAGCAAGGTGTGCCACAGGGTTCTGTTTTAGGTCCTCTTCTTTTCAATATTTTCGCTAACGATCTTATACTTTATATTCGGAAGATACAGAATGTTCATGTTACGTGTTATGCAGATGATACGAATATATTGGTTATAGATGAAGATCTAAATAGGCTAAAAAGTACTGCTGAAATGGTTTATTCGAATATTGAGAAATGGTCAAAAAATAATAATCTACAACTTAATCATGGAAAAACAATAACTGTTCTTTTTGGTTCCAGCAGGATAGATGTAGTCAAACTATTTGAAGATTCTGATAATGAAATAACCAGCAGCATGTCAGTAAAACTATTGGGAGTTACTTTCGACAGGCAGCTTCATTGGGTTGATCATATCAATAATTTGTGCAAAAAATTACAGAGTAGCTGTTATAGTCTGAAATTTATGAAGAACCACTGCAGTCGGCACATACTACTCTCGTTGTACTATGCCAATTTCCATTCCCACATAAAGTACGGGATTTTGAATTGGGGCAATTGTGCTCATGTGAATAGAGTACTGGTTCTTCAGAAGTATGCAATTCGAATTCTTGCTAGTGTCGATATGAGAACAAGTTGCAGAGCATATTTCAGAACTTCCAACATCCTAACCGTAGTTAGTTTATACATACTAGAAGTTTGTTTATACGTTTATAAAAATAAAAACATGTTTTTGAATACTGTTGAGAAGCACGATCATAATACACGCTTTAAAAGCCACCTCCAACCTGAGAGACACCGGACTACGTTGTACCAGAAAAGTTTTCATTATACTGGTTGTAAGCTATATAACTCTCTTGATGAACAACTTAAGAGCTCCAAAAACTTGAATATATTTAAAAAGAGGCTTAAACAACAGCTAATTCAAAAGGCCTGCTATACGCTGGATGAGTATTTTATGTAATTCTATATGTAATGTTAGTAACGTGATGAATATATTGTATTTAATTGTGATGCTGTCGCATTGTTTGTTTGTTATATTTTTTCTTTTTTTTTGACGTACTTTACTGTTTTATGTTATACATTTAACAGAAAATAAAAATTATTATTATTATTATTATTATTATTATTACAACACACAACTTTGTTTTTTCTTATGGGCGCCATATTGGATTTTCACATTTTTGAAAAGTTTTTTTTTCTGATTACTTTGATGTATCACACGATATGATCGAATCTTTCCTGTTGATCAAAATTGGGAAAAAGCCATTTTTGCGAAGAGTGCTTTGGAAAGAATGTCAACAGTTTTGTTTAAGGAGCTTAATTTCGATAGTTTATTTGAATTTGGATCTGGAACGTTCACATTTTCGTCAAGCTTATCTACTTAAAAACTATGGTTTCGAATTAGGAACAACGTATTGAGCTAGAAGTTTATTCTTCGCAGAACAAAACAAAGTCAAAACACAATTCTATACGCGTTTCCTCAGATTCTGTAGAGCCCAAAACGTAGAATTATGATGGATACGAGATCCAGATGACATTGTACCATCATTCAGGCATGTTATTCCATGAATAAATAGGCGTTTTGTCAATTCTCGAAGTTGTTAAAAATTCTGAGCAGCAGGCTTCACTTTTCATCTTTGACACCCTGTATCTCTAAAACTAGTCAGCCGATTTCTTTGTGCCCATAGACACTTTTGCTTAGGGAGTCAAAATCTACATCATACCAAGAAATCAGGGAACTTAACCGAAAGCCATTTTCCATAAGGAAAGTGCGGGGTTGTTTTTTTGCCAATTTTGATCAACAGGAAAGAATTGATCATATCGTGTGATACATGATTATAATCAGAAAAAAAGACTTAAAAAATCTGAGAATCCGATATGGCGCCCATGAGAAAAAACAAAGGTGTGTGTTGTAACTTGGGCATCAAGAACGTTATGGAAAATACGATGACAGATTCCGATTGCTTGTGAAAAAGTGCACTAGGACTGTCCCAGTCAGAATCATCTAGGTTTTCTGGTTTTCGCTTGAAAAAATAAAAACAAAAATAAAAAATTTTCGTTCATTCGAATAATTTAAAAACTAAGAATGACACATCGAATTTCCTTGCAGATAAATGTTCAGCATGAAAATGCGCAACTTTGCCCTAATTTAACCGACCTCATATCTCTTATAATAACAGAGATTCCCATGGTGAAGCCCGAAAAACGGACACCCTGTATATCTATGGGATATGTTTCTATCTGCAGGACGAAGAGTATAAACTATATGGAATCAAAAATGAACTCGGTTTATTATGACAATCTCATCTATCTTTATTGACTTCTAGTTATCTCTATATCAGTATTTTTAGTATATGATTACAAGAGCATGATCTCACCACGGTTGCGATAAACGATATTCGATCCAGGCCCTGGATCATGAAACTCGGAGTCCTTGGTGGCGTAGTCAGCTGGATAGGAGACTCTTCTATCGCCGCTCCTTTCGTAGTAGTATCGTGGATCGGGTACCATGAGATGCCTCGTCGATTTGGACAGGGGTGAGTTCGATTCATCGGGTTGCGTGAATTCCAGGGGCGTGTAACGGCGCGAGGGCCAGTCGGTACTCGGGATGGGGTCATCTGTGGCATAGTTTATGATACTCAGAGATGATTCTTCCTTGTTTTTTTTGCGAGATTGGGAGACAAGGTTACTGAGTATGAATAAAGTCTACCCGTATACCTATAACACCGCCGATATTTGGAAGCATCACGTTTCAAATTAATTCAAACTTTGTTCAGGGAATATGTTGACTCGGAATAATTTTGTTAGGATTCTCAAATAGGATTGCAAGCTTGAGATCGAAGTCATAGGGAACATGATCGTGGAATCACTGCAGCCTTCAAGAACTCCTATGGGGATATAATATTCGTGAAACATGGCGTTTCTGTACAAAACCAAAACTCTTACATGTACACAAAATATTGTGATGTTGTTTTGAAATGATCAATTCCATATCGCTGCACAACTTATGATTTTCCCCAACCTCTCTAGGGTGTTAATGATTGGATCATAATAGAATGTTGATATTTGGGTAGTTGAACGTATTGAATTACTATTCGACAGAATGAGGAGAAAATTGTAGGAATTGGAGCAATTGTTCACTGTTGAGAATGGGCATGGAAACATTTGATGAATAATCGCAAGAAAATGTCTGAAGGAAGATAAGCTTATTTCACCAATTTATCAACCATCAAGAACTATTTTCTATAGGGTTGATATGCAATTTATATTGTTCAACTGCTACTCACATTAAATTGATATAGGAGGAATTCCGCTCAATTCAAGTGGTATTCGTTGTTTCAGTATGAATATATATATACTTACGGGAGTCTGAATTTGGAGATGAACAAATTTGAATCAGCCTTTTTGTTGCCCATGATGAATTGAATGAGAAATATCAATTGCATGTTTACATTTTGACTCTCCAGATAAACATATTGAATTGATATAATTCAATAAAGCAATGTTTCAATTTTCTCCTCCTCTATTAACCAACAACTAGCGATACAATTTAGCGGTACAATACTGTTGAATTCCGTGTTTTTGAGGGTGTGTTTGAACAACCAGTATGATCCAAGTGTACTTACCTTTGCAGTCTCCAAACCCTTGCACGACTATGTCTTTCTGCAATCTGCAGGCTAACAATCTGAGCTCACATGGGGAATTGTAAGACTGACCGTCGCTACCGCATACGACCTGTGAAAACATCGGATCGTGATTTCTCATCGAAACGGGAATATAGAAGATGATTTTCAGGGGAGAAAAGGAATGCAGAGTGTATATAATGTACATATATTGGAAATGTTTCACACAATTCACTGATTAAAAGGACTAGCTATACCTATGATTTCAATACGGATGTGTTTTCCATCAACGAATCCATCGTTTCCGAATCAACGATCAATATGCCGTCAAGATAGGTACAATTGGACCATAATATATTTTTAGTGAACCATAATGTTTCGACCATCACACTTCCGCGAATGTATTCATTGTATAGTATAGCCTCGAGTACTGTGTTTTAACAATTTCATCTTCACAGGATTGATGAAATATCGACTCAATGTAAATCTCAACTGTTTTTAGCATGGTCTTTTTTGCAAATCTGTGAAAGTTCCCTACTTTTTGATAACTTCCATCAATCAATTCTTCTCAGTACATCAGAAATGGAACAACAGATTCGAATCATTCAGGAAGACAACGCTCTTCATTAGCATTTTCCAACGATCACAACGTAGAGAAGGGTTGTTCGAAATTAGTAGGGTAGCAGTGGGATGGAGCAAAACTTTTATTAAAAACATATTTCTCTCAATTTTCTTCCTTCTTGTCTGAACGCAATATTTTGCTTTTGTTGAATCTAAATTTTCCTACTTCGAGTCCCTCGAGGTCAAAATTATTCAAGAAGAGCTATTTACACACATAAAACTCCCACTGAGCAATCAGATTTCATTATACTATCAAAGTCATTAAAATTCTCTTCTTTCATGATGAATTCAGATTTCTTGGTTCATGCAAGAGGTAGGTATAGCTAAGTGAGTTGGAGCTTCATCAATATACTGAAAATATACGAGGAAAGATATAAGAAAATGCAGTATTAATTCCAGTTGTACGTAAAGATATAAATTTTACTCTTGGTCGTGATATTACACATGCCCATATGAAAATGAAATTGGATTTTACTCTTCGTTTCATGTCTCCTTTTACGAGAAAGCACGGTGTTTGGATAAACTTCGAGATTATGTGTGGTGATATTTTCTCTTCCTCCTAAGAGGTTATCTGGAACGAAATAAAGGAAAACTGAGGAAAAGCTCATCTCATTCTGAATGAGAAAAAATACAAGATAAGAATGATATGAAAATGTGCGGATATCCTAGCAACTGGCGTATTCACAATAAATTTGTCTGCACGAAAGCTTCACAAGATATGTCACGGATATGTAACTAATATCGTGTACCAGCTTTAAATTTCAAATTTCAGTTCAAGTATAGACCGATCTGGAGAGAATTGGTGTTTTCCTATCTTCGCGAATATACTGTGTGTCCCACAATAACGTTGGTTTATTTCAGGTGAAGATTCTACTGCTATAAAATTCTATTTTGAACGAAATTCCATTGTTCTAGTATCACTCTAGTCTCGAGAACGAGTCCCAACTTCAAAGCAAACTGAATATTCCTTGAGATATATTTTTTTTAATAATGGAGGTAGCTGTACTTTCCTGAATCAAACATCTTCTGCAACTGATAGTTCAAGTTACTAGAGAATAATAACTGCCTATCCAAAGAAAACAACAACAAATGTAGTTTGTCCATGACAATGATATAATATGAAGAAATCTTTATCACATTATCCCATCATGATTACATTTTCCCACAGTCAGATGCAGTTAATCATTGAAAATTAATTCCAGAGGATGTCACTCCTGTATCTACGTTCATCACGTATGCCGTTCATTGAACGTTTTCAATGTTCCAATTCGAATAAAATTCTGAAAATTTGGAACGAGACATAAAACAATCAATGTACAAACGATTCGATATATCGTCAGTAGCGTAGCACTCCCGGATAAACGTGAACCTTTTTTCATTTCAAACCTCTCTGTACTTCGACAAATATTTTCATCATGAAACGATTCGTGTTATATACCCCTTTCGTATTCTTTCAATAGATTTCGAGTTAAATGGATTTTCTGGGAAACATTTTGAGTAAATACTAGTATTTTTAAAAATGCATATCTCCGGAATTTTCAATCCCTAATGAAAATTTCAAGTTTGTTCCAGAGCTAATATACATGATGACCTTCAGATGAACCTCGTATATTGCAAAATTTATTCATACCAATGAAAATGTGCTAGGTACCTGTGTTCTCTTCATAGTTTCAAAAATGCTTTCGAATAAAAAACTTATTATATTAATATTAAAAATCATGGAAAAAGCTGGTTTTCTATTTTAGAACATACTTGAGCATCGTTTTCATCGATGCATTTCTTGTGGCATTCGCAGACTGCAGAACCATCCCGTTCAACGCATTTGGCTCCGAAATAGCAGGTCATATCCTGGCAAGAAGATGGTGAGGACCTCGCCAAATCAACTGCTGGATACCAGAAAAGTTAGAGGAAAAACTGACTCATACGAAACGGATTCAAAATCCCCTTACCTGCAACACATCCGTTCGGACCTAGAATTTTGTCGTGATCGCTACAGACCGTACATTTTTGGCCCTGAACGCCTGGTCTACATACACAACGTCCTGTCATTTGTTCACAATCGTCTCTCACTGATCCGAAGGCAGAGCAGCCACATGCTAAAGTTGAAGGAATGAAATAAATATACAGTTGTCTAGAATTGTATCCCGGTATTCCAGGGGCTGATGGTACACCCAGAAACTAAGTCATATTTCCGGAATTGTGAATTGATATCAGTTTTCATGCGATGTCTTCTGACAGTCTTGTAATATCACTCTCTTCTGGCAAACTGTGTTTCTTGAAGAGATTATTGTCATTATTTCACGGTATTTCATCCATAACTTTTTGATTTTTCTGAACATTCTTATGGAAAAATCATTCTCACATAATTAGAAGGTACCCTTGTCTGATTTCGATAAACCAAGCCGTTTCGATTATAAATCAATTGGAATTTACCTCAAATTCATTGTGACTTCCCACACTCCGTGAAACATCCTCTTATCCAAGCGGGTATATCCATAGGTGTCCATTTTGTAGGAAATAAGTTCAGAGCAGATAATAACTTCGGTTCAGGATGTACTATCAGCCACCAGAAATATCGAGAGACAATTTTGACCACCTTGTATATTTGTTTGATATCATAGTTGTTATTGTGATAGGTGGAAACTGAAAGTTATATTTCCATATTTATTGGCAATACTCTTCCAAAAGTCGATGAAATCATTTTTTTTTATAATTCACTAGGGCTGAGCCATAATGTTTAATTTAGACATGTAGGATCACCAGAATCACAGATCTTCAATTAGATCAATGAACTGAATCCAACATTATGATACGAAATATAAATGATAGGAATATATATATATATATATAAATATATTTAAAAGAATCACTATCTGAGAGGAAACCAACTTTGGAACTCTATTATTTCTCTGAACTACTCGGTGCGGGATGGATATGAAGTGAAAATAAGGAATTTCCTGCAAAAACATATCGGATCAAATTATATTTATTTCATGAGTTCGCGCCAGATTTAAATTTCGAAAGTAGATAATCTTATTTATTAGTGGGGAATTGATTCAGAATGAATATTATTTGACATGATGATAATCAGTTAGAAATAAATCATGGCCAGTCTCGATTTAAATGCATCACATTCTGGAAAGAAACCAACCTTGGGACTGTATTATTTCAGTGAAATACATATCGAATCAGATTACAATTATTTCTTTAATTCGCGCAAGATTTCAATTTTGAATGGAAACTCGCTAGCGTGTATAGTTTTGTGAAATTGTGAAGTCTTACGTATGCAGCCTCTATATCCCGACGAAATTTTCGGCAAACCCCAGTATCCAGGTTCGCATCGATCACATTTAGGACCTCCCACACCTGGCCTACATCTGCATTGTTGCGTTTCAGGATCGCACAATTCAGAATATGATCCGAGCTTATTGCAACCGCAGAGCGAGGGACATCCGGCGTGATTGGGACCCTGTGCTGAATTTCGACCGTCTGGACAACAACCATACCAGCTGTCTTCGCAACCTTTCTTCTCGATAAAGTTTTGGTCTGAAAACATACTTGAAGTCAAGAGTCAAGAAAATGGATGCTCGCTGGTATAACAGAGCGAGTTAGTTCTGAAATACTGGCGCTATATTGGTCATGTTCCGATATTGCTGACATTACTGGCCACAGTAAGCAATTCAGGAATATCAACAGTAGCAGTAGCTTTGAATTTTCATTTCATTTCGAAACGATTTACCGGTACACAAAAACATAACCATAACAAAGATCTGTTTTGTTGGTTTCTATCTTCTTCACTCACGACAAAATTATGGATAAAGTGAATAATCATATTATCTTAGAAGACATATACGATAGTGATTCTGAATCATCAAAAACGCTAAGTTCGACTGGAAATGGAGCATATCTGTGAAATATTTTAAGATATCAACAGTGAGAATAACAAACCATCTTGTAGAATAGAGACAGTTTCAGCGTCTACTGCCTCCGAGAGATCATCCAGTTCGAATTCATACATTTTCCCAAAGTATTTGAAAATGATAATGACACAATTTTCATCGACTCATTCAACCATTCGAACGCTTAACCCAACATTTCATGAATACTGACACTGCATTACCATTTCTGCACCACTACAGTTAACTTTAAGCCTCTAACAGAATTCTTTGCAATGACCCGCGGAAACGTTGCAAGTCAATTTCAGTAAAATCAGAATGATAAAATATACTGGGCAGTACTGTTCGAGAATATCAGAACATGCGCAAAGTGTAGTATTTACCTTTCAGACAACATCGAGAGAATCTAGCAGTCTGATGACAATAACTTCCAGAAGGACAGTCTTGTCTGAAAGGACCGTTACCACAGTCTAGCTCCCTTGCTGTTAGTGGATCAGTTAGTGGTTTTTCGCCTTTGCATGGTTTCACCTCCATACCTGTTATTGATTAGTGATAGTAGGATTTGTTAGTATTACCGCCTACCATACACAAAATACAATCGCGTATATCCATCAAATTAAGATGAGTAAATTTCTCTGGATATGGAAGAAAATCTTGAAATCAGTTTCTATCCAGTCCGCAATATTAAACTCGATCTCATCGCTTCCTTTGTAACTTGCCGGAAGGCATTTTCCGTATATAGTCTGGATGAGTATAAAAATGTACAGACTAGCTATGAAGCTAATGAAATTCAATCAGTATCGGGGAAAACGAGCCTTTCATGGCGTAATATATATTAAGTGACTTTATGAAGCTACAAAGTGCGGTGAACGTATCATCAAGCTTTCATATCGAGCTTTCATACATCTTCACGAACATCCAACGGTAATTGATGAAGTTTCAAGCGACATCTGGAAGATATTATCGAGTCCTGGCGGGTTTGTGTATGGTTGGATGCTTTCAGGCGAGCAAAATGGTAACTTTGAGTTAAATCAAACCTTGACAGAGATCTAATGGCCTCAACCGCAGCTCCTCCTGTCTCTGGCAGGCCTCCATCTTCATGGCACAAAGCGAGGAATACAGTCTCAAGTCAGATGCGCAGACGGACTTCAGTTCAGCGCTTGCGCAGTCGAATTGGCACGTGCATCTGGGGAAGTTGTCGGGACCTAACTCGCAAGTGGCATCGAAGTCGCAGTGAATATCTTTGCAAGCCTCTTTTTCTGAATTGGCTGGGTCAGTAATTGAATTGTCAGGCTCACCAATGATGTCTTGATTTGTCGCAGAGTTAGTTTGAAGAGTTATTGTTGGAAGAGTCGCTAGGAAAGAAGTTATTGTGTTGAGAAGAATCGAAAAGGGATATTAGTGATTGTTATCTTTCGTATGATGGAAGGATAGTGAAGGAGTATTCTGTTTCTGATTATATTTCGGTGTAAGCAAGCCCTTTCCTTGTTAGCAAGATTCATTAGTCGGTGAACCAGCACAGGGTTAATAGAAAACGAATCTACATCAATTCGAAACTCAAACTTACTGTTGAGAACACCACCGACGGGAAACCTCTCCCGGCAGTCCCCATAGAAGACGACGTTCAAAGAGGAAGACTGTGGCGAGCACTTTGCTTTCTGTAGTTCGCATTCATTCTGGTATGTTAGCATGTTTGATGCGCATACAGGCTCATTCCCAGCAGATTCGCAGTTTGTGGGGCATACACAGTCTCCAGCCTCGCATTTTGCGCCGTGTTTACAGTCGACACCTTGGCATAGGTCTGGAAACGAATGAGTAATTGTTTGTTGAAGATCGGTAGTACGATAAGCTGTCTGCCTTTCAGTCCCTTGTTTTACGTGACGCATTACTATACATTATTGAGTGAGGTATCAAATATAACAACACTGCCGCAAATTGGGCAAAATTGCCGAAGGATTATTAAAGTTAATTCGGGATTTTTATGGAACTCATTCACCATTTCCTTTTCCAGATGGGAAAATCGCAACGTTGTGTTTCGAGATCAGATCGAATAAATACTGGCATATTGATTCGTTATTCAAAAGGAATTAGGACTATGGTTTCCGACATGCCTCTGACGAGTTGAACGGCGGATGTGTCGTGCAATATTTTATATACGCGGGAAATATGCCGCTTCCATATAGCGCCATATTTGCACTCTACTCCATCGGAAGTGTTTGACGTGTCAATACACTTACGGAAAATTTGCCTTTCTTGGCTCTGTATATTCGGTAACATATTTTATGCATCAAGAAACAAGGCTTCCAAGCTCGTACGATGCTTTGCTTTCGGGAAAATTGATGTATTTGGATGTTTGATTTCGGAAAGATGAATATCGCATGGAAATTTGACATTCAGTAAAGACGTTCCGTTCGTGATGAAACGATTTCAAATGTACCGGATGATATAAATTATATGATTCTCCGAATAATATCAGATAATATTTGTATTTGAAGATTATAATGTCAGAAGAAAGCAACTCATTCTCATGGAAATCACATTTGATTGAATTAATCACATAATGTGAGTTTAGAGGTCATCATCACAAATTTGACATGGTGTGAATAGTGGACTATTGATGTGATTTATCATGAGGTACCTACATACATATTTCTGGAAGTAGATAATATGATATGCGTGTTCATTTTGATGAAGAGTCAATGAAGATTGAAGACTGAGAGAGTTAGAGAGAGAGAGAGAGAGAGAGAGAGGCACCTAGCAGCTAGGGCAACCAAATTGATGGTCCTTTCTTTCAAAGGCAAGGAAACCGTACGTGACAACACAGCTGGATAAGCTCCACCAAGATATCCACTGCACATTGTATATTATCGTCTATCATGAAATCAATACGAGTGAAATGCTTGCCATCTTCATAAAACAATATTGGTGAAACATCATCATCATCAGCATCAAAATTTGGATTATTGTTCCTGGAGAAATATTGTCAATTTCTAGGTGCATGACTGATATTCCAATCATTGATGAAAATTTCCGAATAGTCCTTGGCCACCCTGTAGGTACGTGAAAGTGTTGAGTTAAGTAGATATGGGGTTCATCAATTACAAAATAAATCATAATCACTGAATATATAATTTCTTACCGCAATTTCCTTTGTATGCCAGGATAACGAATTGTTTGGTTTTGCAGGAGGTGATCTGAAGTTCGCATTCGTTCGTGTAAGTGACTCCATCTGTGCCACATACCGTCCCGTTGTTCAGCTAAAGGGAACAAATGCGTTTAAGTACCATCTTTGCACCATGCAGTAATATCATACGAGCATGGAATATAGATAGGCAGTATCAATAAATCCAGACGTGATACAAATACGGATAGGGAATTTGGTTTTTCATTAAAACGGACCTTGGTTGCAATGAAGGTGAACTATTGCCGTTGAATATTAGTATATGTGACTTGAACCTTATATTGTCTGTCATCTAGAGAGCTGAGGAAGAAACTATAGTTCGAAGTCATGATAGACGAACATGCTAATCATTATTTGTGCACTGAGAAAAGTGTGTATCCCCGGATACTGAAATTATAGGAGATACCTTGAATCTCAATAGAATTTTTATAAGGGATTCTCGTGAATCGATTGTCAGATGATGCAATACAGGCTGTTTCGGCTTTCTAAGCCTCATCAGTTGTCCTAGGCCAGCTGACGGTCTATTCACGAAGAAAACCCCAGTTGATTCTGTAATAGAAACTTGGCATTGGATATGGCATGAAATGAATACACTGGTTGATTGTTCGCAGGAAATCGGTATGGCTTCAGAGGTGTAGCATTAGTCTGGTTTCAATCTAATCTGGCCGAACGCTTTCAAAGCGTCATCATCGCAAATGTGAACTCGAAGTATCTGGGTCTCAAACATGGAGTACCGCAGGGTTCTGTAATGGGACCCCTGCTATTTTTATTATATGTGAATGACCTAACACTTGTTGACATACATGGGCAATTCACAATATTTGCAGACGATACGACCATCCCCTGGCATTATTTTCTATATGTATATGACTATACTTTGTATGGACGATCAATACTTTGTCAATAAGAATTTTTTCTTCTGACAATAAAGTACATTATTTTGATTTGATTTAAGGAACCAGATGTTATGAAATTCTCCACTGTCCTGAGAATCTGATGATTATGGCGAATAAACAGTACATTTATTCACAGTTAATGAAAGAAAATGGTCTATATGTAACATAAATTTCGCAAACCTCTTTGTATAGATAATTTGAATATGTGTGAATCGACAAAGATATCTATTTTTCTATCTTCAGATTTCTACACCACAATCAACATTATTGAATCTTGAGAACATGAAATCTTCAAATTCTTTCACGTTGTATTGGGCTACGTTTGTCAAATTGGTCATCACGTCTTGTGATGAGGAGGTGATTAGGAATAAAACAATTCTAGAAGCAACAAAACTTCTATTATGATTTCAACTCTGACATGGGACACCCTATTTCTTGAAATGAGAACAGAAATGGGAATTAATGTGAAATAGAAATGTTTTTGGTCCCGCGTCTTGGGGAACGTAATAATTGATTTAGGCTTGGCAAGTTAGCGGAGAACAGTAAATAGGAAACACAAAGAAATCTTGATAGATTGGGGATTTCCAGAAGCTGTTTCATTTGCCAACTCCTAACGATTGTTTTGCATGATAAACCCATTCCATACTTCTCTAACTGTCCTAACTTTTTTAAGAAAATATTAAGTTTGGTTGATGACCGATACAGTGTTTACAAGGGTTTTGCGTATCGGCAATATTTTTTCACGTATATTTGGATAACTATATGTTCAGTTTGTCCAGTTTTCGATGCTTTCACGTGATATCTCTGGAGATAGTACCTCGTGGTTTCCGCGGTCCTTTGCCACTTTTTTGTGAAACTCAAGATGGACTAATCAGATTTGGAATAACTGTTTACTTTTATAAGATACAGGGCGATTTAAGAAATTCATACTTTTTGAACGAAGTTTCTCAGCGACAATGTCAAATCAATACTTTATCTCATAGAGAAATTTACGCAAAATCCAGTGGCGCACACATTTGACTTTTCAGGGCATGGATTTGAAGATACGACTCAAACTTCATGAGCTCATTGAATTCCTTATTTTGTCCTCTTCATGATGATATATAATGTATAGATATTGAATATCCAAAAATTTTCTAAAATCACTGAAACATTGAATTTTAAGAGTGGGCTATAGATTTTCCATAGTTTCAATTGAATAACACACAACACACTTTCTCAATACGTCTCAATTGCAGTAGGAGGCACAAAAATCTTGAAGAACTTCGTGCAACAACAGAGGCAGTTTTCCAGGAATTGCAAAGAGATCCTTCAATGATTTTGGATGCATTTAGATGTATCGAGAAAGTGTGTGGGGCAAAATGGATATCGATCTGAACAATTCAACGAATATGTTACCAAATAATTCTGAAATTCGATTGTTTCAGTGAACATTCAATTAGGTGCTTATTGCACATTATGAACTTTCTATTACAATTTATTTGTTGCTATCAGGTACCTGAGTTTTGTGTTTTGTTAGATAATTAGTGTTGGTATTGTTTTTGTCCTCTTCATTAAAAAATATCGAATGAAATATTGCTTCAGTTGAAACTTTTTTTATGTGTAAAATACATAATTCACTATTGAAATTGAATGTTTTAGTGATTTTGCAGCATTTTCAAAAATTTTATATGTATATCATAAATCATTTTTAATGGAACAAATTAGGAATTCAATTAGCTAATGAAATATTTCGAAAATCATGAGTTCGAGTCGTATCTCGAAAACTCTACCCAAAAAAAAAATTTGTGCGCCACTGAAATCTGCGTAAGATTCTCTATGGGATGAGATGTTGATTCAAAATTTTCAGTTAGAAACTTCGTAGAGGGGATTCAAAAAGTATAAATTTTCAAAATCACCCTGTATCTCATAAACACAAGGCACAGGACCGCGAAAGCCGCAAGGTTCTATCTCTAAAAAGATATAACAGAGATATCACGCGCAAGCAACGAAAACTGGACACACTCTACAGTGTACACTGTGTTCAAGAATGAACTCTTCCCCCTACTTAACCTTTGAATGGCTGATATTTTTTATTTTCTTCATTTCTTTGATTGAATTGTAGTCAACAGATAGAAATTCAGTTTTCTTTTTCATAATAGTTCCAATATCCCGAAAACCGTGTGGTTTTTACTGAGGACAAGTTGTGGTTTTCTGACAGGTTATATATACATAAACTTGTTCAGCACCAGCTAGATCCACGATACAGGTTTACTTTTCGGAGGTGACCGAAATCCTTTATGGACACCACGAAGGGCCATTCCCTTCATGGTAGTGTGGGAGTCGCTATATATGTAGGTGAACCCACTAAACACCACCTTCCAAGGTTTGTCTCCCACTTAGGCCTGTTGGCAAATTGTATCTAACCTCGAATATGCCTCGAAAGGGCCACTTCAAAAAACATCACGATATATGTGAGAACTTCGAAGACCCTTTTCGTTCAGGTTCCTGAAGACCACTTTTTCGAGGCCTGATTTTATTCATGAAGAAGGTCAACATTTTCCTTCTACGAGTAATGGGGAAAAGGGTTGGTCCAGCCCTGTGTACCCCCTAGACAGGGCCATGGTTTACCAGACACTCGGTATATTGATGACCAAATAACGAAATAACGAAATGAAGATAACCTTTTATACGTGATGTAGTTTTTTTTGCAACTAGGTCCACTTAATACGCTCATATCAAATATCTGCGTAAAATGAAATTTTCCTGATTTTTTTCGATTCGTCCTATGAAGCTAAAACAAAATGACCTTTTCAGTATGCGAATGCTCTTCCAATACGATCCGAGAAATTTCAATTACTATTTTATTTGCTCTCGCATTCAGTGATTTAGAATATTTCGAATTTTTGTTCAGTGATTTTCAAAATGGAGCGATACAGCGGTCAAATGTTTGTTATGGTAACTTTTTCATTTCGATGTCGAATTCGCTAGAAAACTTTTTGTATACGATTCAGATCGTTATACACTGTGAAAAAACGGCCCAAAAATACTTCTTTCGTAGCAATATTACACATTTTTTCTTAGTGCACGAATAAAACGTCATAGTATATAACACGCTAATTGATCTAATTCAGAATTTGTTCTCACAAAGGTCATTCAGTCCCACCCGAAGGGTTATCACCAGGTAAGTTTGTTGTATAGGGTCGAGGAAGTTCGAGCAAGTTGGAAGAAGTTTGAGGAAGCTTGAGGTAGTTAGAGGTAGTTCGAGGGAATTTGAGGAGAATTTGAGGAAGTATCGAAAAAGCCGGGGAAGTACGAGGAAGTATGAGGAATTTCGCGGAATTTCGAGGTTGTTTGAAGAGCTGGAAGATTAAGGAAGTTTGAGGTACGAGGAATTTTGGGGAAGTTCTGAGAAGTTCGAGGACGTTCTTCAATGAGTTATCATATGATCATGAAAACAATCTCAGGGAATAATCTTCACAAATAATTTTGTCGATGGAATGTTATGTTATGTAAATGCAATGGCCAGTTTTATCACCGTCCCTTTATATTTGCACAATCAGAGAGTATATACATGAAATAACCATTTTTGACGTTAATACTCTCAATAATCAATCACTCCATGGACTATGAGATGATACGTATGTACAGCTAGAAAAACAGCTCTGATTATCAAAATTCTGAGGAAGTTTGGGAAAATCTGAAGAAGTTCGAGAAACCAGAGGAAGTTTGGGAATTTCGGGAACATATGGGGAAGTTGAAATTTCGATATATTTGTAAATGCATTCGATGTTATCAATATACAATGTCAGAACGAAATTCCAGGAGGTAAACACTAGTGAATAATGATTGAGCCAGTTTGATTTCCATCTTCCCAACTCAATTAAAAAATCATTGAAAATGAAGATGATGCATAAAAAATATCTCTTTATCTGTAAATCACTCACTTTTACATCTGTACATGATTCAGGACAGACACATTTTCCTTCCGTGGCTCCATCATTTTCGCAAGTTGAATAAAAATCGCATTTTTTGTTCTCGCAGCCATCTGTAAATAACGAAGTCGCATTGAATTTTTGATAATGAGCTCACTCAGTAATGAAATGGTCAAACGGAGAAACTCTAGTGGGAACTTTTATAAACTCAGTTAGCGAGAGAAGCTGTCAGGAACGAGCTCCACTTGATTCTGGACATCGAATCTCTAGCCATTATTGGAAAGTGGACTGCAGACTATAATAATCCCCTAAGAGACATCGGGTTGAGTGCTCTGTAAATGTCCACATCATTGTTCAATTTCACAAATAACGTCTTTTCGCAGACAAGGACTTTTGCCTTCAATCAGAAGCCGATTTAGAGAAACTTTTGATCCAATTGAGAAGCTAAAATCTCCTGAACTATTCAAGACATCTAGTCTGTTATACTCAATACATACCACTTCTTTGTCAGTGCCACGGTTGCTGAATTATACATATTATTCGTGAAATCAACTATATATAGCTACAAAAGTCGAAGAAAGGGAATACTAATGCCATCGAAAAGCAATGGGAAATGGATGAATTTTGTTGAATTGTCCAGTGCTTTATTTTATATCAATCGAATAAAACAGCAAAACAACACTAAAACATACTGAACATTTTCAGTTTGAATTTGCACGCGAATTCGATGAAAAGAGAAATTGAATGAATCAAATAACTATTTCCCAGTAAATTAAAAAAAATATATTTCGTACAACAACATACTGATGGTTTCCCATTAATGGTGAGATATATTTATGAGGAGCAACCTTGTTGGAATATGGTAAAATAATTACGAAACTTTGGTGTAAGTAGGTAATTGGGCATGCTGCATCGTGATTAAATTTTGTCGTGAATGCAAAACTTCCCCCTAGATTTATGCATGTCTCAAGTTTAACTGTTATCACGTCTTATAACTTGAATACTGAAGAATGTATATCTCATCCCTCATTTGTTAACTGGTTATAAATAGGAAGAATATATATATATTTTTTTTCTCATTCTTTATCTACTCAAAAACTATTTGTTTAATTGAAATGAAACTCATTTTGAGAATTGTTGAGTCACTTTATACGACAATATTGTGAAAAATCCCGATGAATCAAAATCACTGATCATAAGCCAGATGATATTTCTACTCATCATGATCTTATGAACATTAGACCTTGGGGCCTTGGTGAGCTACAATATGTAAACAATCAGCACTATTTTATCCTTTATTGACATACGTGAGGAAAAATTTTCGCCCTTATATTTCCACCCTCTGTGGGTTATTTTCAATACTGGTGACTCAAAATGACATTTTTATTGAAGACATCTGATGTTAAAAGGCGAACTTCCGATAGTGTTTATTGAAATTCCACTTCGAAGAATCTTACGGCATCTGATTCCTATGGATTAACCTGAAAGTAACTAGTTAAAAAGCGTGAATTATTTTGATTATTTATTCTGCGGAGAAAATATCAGTTTCTAAGGACCTTTGTGGAACCGCTGCCAAATCGAAAATTCGAGAATTCTCTTAAAAATGAAACATCTTGTTCAACTCGTCATAAATAGTTTATGACAAAAAATAGAATGACCTTAATCACATGATAATACACCCATAACAACAAAATTGTCTGGAAATCGCTACTTAGTAATTTTGATCATTGTAAAGTACATAACAGAAAAAATATTATTTATACAATGACAATGATGAACGTGGCGGTACCACAAAGTTTCATAGTATACGAGCAAAAATCGTTGACAGAGAATTGTCGTTTTTGTTGTATCCCAACCTGAAATTTCACAGGTATGTACATACGTATAGAAATTTGATACAGTGGCGGTATTGTTTTGAGGGCTTGCTTTTGTTGATGAAAAGCGTGTTTAGAAAATTGAGAACATCAATACATTAAGATGGATGGGTTATTGAGGAAACTGTTTTAACTAAACATGTAAAAAAATAGAGAGTTGAAGTAATCACTGTACGTAGACCTCCACGTAGAGCTTTACGTGTGAAAAATAAGGATGTGGTAATTGTGTGTAGAACCGAACATTTATCCCTGATAGAATGAGGGGACTCCTTGATGCAGAACTCCTTGGGGATCCCGAATTTGATAATTTTGACTCATCGACATATTTTGAGTATAGTTTGCTTAACGTACCTACGTTGCTATTCAAGGTATACGTGGAAGTACGTGACATAAGCACACTACCAATGCAAAAATGAAGAATTGAAAAATGCGCATGCGTACCTATTAATTTCTACGTTTAGGTTAACGTTCATGGCAACACTTCAACTCCCTATTATCCAATAGCCTCCCTTATAGACGTTACAAAGGGACGTATAAATATGTTTCAATACGTCAGAGTTAATTCATTAATGCACATACACAGATGCATAGAAATCCCTATTCATTAGGTATATAAAATATATTTATGGAGAATATCAATTCTCTGGCAATGATTCTGCAGTAGTATCCCCACCATCCGCGATTTCATTCATTTATCCGTGTTTGGCAATGAGGATTGTTGGCGTAGGTATATTTAGGCTGTGTCAAGTCTGTGGTTTGACCAGGAACATACGTTCAGTATGAAGTCCGACCATTGGTTTGACCAATCAGCTGGTTGGGAATATCGGTCACATCTCGAACCTGCCCACAAAGTTACCACGTTATCGTTTAATGGGAGTTGAGTGAACCATTGGATATCCTGGAATTAGCACTGTGGTATAATGAATGGCTTGACACAGCCTTATTTTCAATGAATCGAGGATTCCATCAATTGTTATATCTAGTTTAAGATAACCACTTACTGCAAGGTCCGTTATAGAGCACCGTGATGCCTCTTCTGTGCTTGCACGCCTCCTGTTGCAGCTTGCACGCATTGCTGTAGGAGATCCCGTCCGAGCCGCAGACGGGCTCGAACTCGGCGGGGCACACAGGGCACTCGCAATGGGCCGTGCCGGTTCTGGCCACGCAGACCGCTCCGAACTGGCATTCGTGATCGCTGCAAGGGCCTCGCTCGCCGCAGACACCTGCGCGAGTATAATACTATACTTTATCTACAACCTATCAAATTATATAATAAACTACCAATTGACTTGAAAAAATTATATCAATTCATACTAGAGGATATTTGAATGGGTGAGCGTGATAACATTCCAACTACAATACATCATCAACACTATGGTCTTATGTTTTTGAATGAAAATAATCAAGAAAAAATCTATTTATATCATAGCTGAATTGTAAATTCAAAGTCGTATTTTTGTTTGTGAATTGCGGATTTTAACATTTTCCAGCGGATATTTTTAGAAAAGTCTCCAAACCACATTTGTCAATTTTTCTTTAAAACTTCCTTAAGGTGAAAGCTATCTGACTGGGTACAAATGAAACTGAAAGTGCTTGATATAGCTTTGTTATTTCAAATGATAAGTGAAAACGTACTTGAAATTTTTGTGTAAGTATTCATTTTTTACAAATCCTGTTCAAAGTGTGAGCCTCTATTACGAATACATGGTCGGCAGCGTCTTCCTATTTCCGTCTTTGTTATTCTAGATGTCAAATTATTTCGTATGTGCAGGGCAGTGTCGGTCATCCTTTGTATGAGCTCTTCCTGGGTATTCCCTGGGGTTTCATGAACAAGCGCTTTCATATGACCCCACACATAGAAATCAAGTGGGGTTAGGTCAGGGCTTCGCGTTGGCCAATCCATTGGACCTGACATTCCAATCCAACGGTCAGGAAAACGTTCATCCTCTGGAATTGCCGAACGATCAGCCGATAATGCGCTACACAACCGTCTTGTTGGGTATCATTCGTCCTCTGATGGCGAGAGGAACATCCTCAAGAAGTTGATGTAGATCATACCGTAGGAAATGTTCATATATTTCCCCGTTAATTTCCGGAGGAAAAATGTGGTTCTATTGAATATCGGTCAATGAGTCCCATCCACACATTTACAGAAAATGTTCGCTGGAAACTAGTTTCCCTTGTTGAACGGGGTTTCTCTTCGGCAGTTTCGAATGCAGTAGTAGCAAAAGTCTCGTCATTTGCTAAGTGAAAATCTGATATTTTTCCTTCATACCTTTATTTCTCTCCTCCAAACTTTTTTCAATAGAAATTGTCACTGACAAGTTGAAATTGAAATAATTTTCATATTGTTGTTGTATAGGAACGAGGATAGAAAATTCCAAAAAATCTGGAATAATAGTTTCTCTACCATAATAATTGCAGAGTCAACATCCATTCCTGTTTCAATCATCATACTGCTACTACTTGAACTGTATTATCCAAAACAGTAGTAGTATTCGTAAAGAACCTGGTAATCTTGGAAATTTCACAATTCTCATCTTTTAACTTCTGTTTCCTCCTTCTTTTTGAAGCACCATTAGTTTTATTCAAGTTAGCCATTCAAATTGGCTTGTTTCGTTGATTTCACACATCACCCTGGACGTACACTGAAAATAACATGTCTGCACTATTCGCAAAAATTGAAAAATTTATCCTGTGGCACATTGATGATTGAGAATATTCATGTATCAACCAATTTGGCTTGCTCTCGTTAGTGGACCAAGGGCCCCAGGGCCCTCTCCGAGGAACGGCCCCCCCCGCAACCGCAGGGTTTCGTGGTATAGTAGTTACGCCACTGCCCCTATCACTTTTCCAGAGGAATTTATCGAATTACCAGTAACCCTGTATAGTAGTAGGACTATAGTCCACTTGCCCATTACCCTCTTCCCCCACACAATGCCTATGTTAATAATACCTGCGTAGGCGATCTCAATCCTGGTGCGAGCTGAGCAAGCCGCCCTCTTCATCTCGCACTCCGAAGGGTAGGTCCTGCCCTCCTTGGAGCACACGGGCCGCATAACGGGCTCGCAGGTCGGAGGGCACTCGCAATGGGCTATCCCGAATTTGTTTATGGCGCATTCTTCGTCCGGGGTGCAGCGGACGCTCGTGCAGGGGTTGATTCCTGCAAAGATAAGGCACACTCTAGATGGACAACGTCTGGGTAACCATTGGCGAAGCTCCGATGGGACTTAACAGACAGGCGTAGTGCCGGATTTAGGGGGGGGGCTATGAGACTATCAGCCCCCGGCGGTGAATTTCAAGAGGCGGTAGAGAAAAAGAGAAAAGAGGAAAAGCGAGCAGCAATACAGTCGTTGACTGCCTTTTGTAACATGCACTAATCTAGCGTCAGCTGTGTCTTGGACGTTACAATACAAATGCGGAGGCGGTAAATACTTTTATTCGATGATGTGAAGAAACACCGCATTCTACTCAGTAGAGTAGGGGTAATTTCGTGATTCGAATAACGCAATAACAACAACAAAATCAGAGTTCAGTATTTAATAGGTATTATTGGTAATGGTACTAATAATGAATAAATATTGCAACTGAAATTTTAAAAAATGAACGAAAAAGAAGGTGGTGCATTCCGGAAACGGCAGAAGATCAATAAACAGAAGCAGTTAGACGAAGTTGTCAAGAAATGCCCTAAAATACATTGAATTTTTTCTAAATTCAAATGAGACAGAATCAGAACCGTCTCCGGGAACTTCACGATCTCAAGGCGGGAATGGTCGTAAGTTTCATATCTTTTTACATTCGAAACGCGAATAAGAAGAGTTAGAATCTCAAAAATAGATGATCAAAATATGAACACGACTAAGCGTTATTTTAGGGATAATCAAAACAAATTCCTAATTCACTGAATATTGGCAATTACTGAGAATTTTTCACTATCCCTGATGATAAGTGATGCCAGTGGTGAAAGGTCATTCTCAACTTTGAAAAGAGTCAAAAACTACCTTAGGAATCCCATGGTGGAGGATATATTGAATATCTTATCAATTCTAAGTATAAACAGTGATATGTTATTAAATCTGAATTATGATGATTTCATTGACGACTTTGCATCAAAAAAATCGAGATTTTAGTTTCATCTGGAAAAAATATTCGTTGTTTGTTGTTATGTTTAACGTGTGAAGTAAATATAATTTGACTCGTTGTACATAATGATTTCATATTATTGTTATATGCTGTAAAAGAAGCAGTGAATGGATTATTTGAATTTTGAAACTGATAACACACGGCGGCATCGTAAAAGTTAGCCCCCGGCGTAAGGGAGTATAAATCCGGCACTGGACCGGCGGCTAATCGGCTGTGATGATTCGTTGCATAAATATTATAATGAATCATTCAATCGAAATAAAACTTATTGTCGAAAAAGAGATCTCATTGAAATAGTTATTTATGCAACCAGTGCAAAAAGTGAATGTTTATTGCATTCGACGTGAAATTATCCGACGAGGCCGTTAGGCCGAGTTGGACAACACGTCGAGTGCAATAAACAATTTTTGCACGAGTTGCATACAACATTTTTTCTACGTTCATGCAAAAAGCAAAAAATGATTTATTGAGGTGCGTCACTAAGTACAATTCTGTTAATTGTCAGAATTAATTTTTGACTGACGTTTCTACAACCACAGTTGCATTATTGAAAATGTTTGTCATGATGACAACACGTTGAAGTAGAATGACAGAGGAGTGCAATAAAAACTTTATTGCACTAAGTGCAATAAAGAACTTCTTTTTCCACTAAATATAGTTCAATAAAGTTCTGTTTTTTGCATGAATGTAGAAAAAAACCATTATAGATAAATACACTTGTAAAATATAATAACGGTATAGTAATTTAACAGTCACTTACATTTCACAATTGAAATTCATAAATAAGTATACCTATATTTACTATGAATAAAACACCGAAATTGGGAGAAACATGATTGAACATGAAGATGTGAACTTTTAAAAATACGCAGTATATAAATAAATGAGCAGCCTGATGAATAATTATTTTGAATTTTCAGTATTGGTATTTATTTTTAAAATACAAAGAGGCGGAGCACTAAATTATTTGATAAAAGAGCTACCTTATGATGAAGAAGTGCATAATCATAATACCAGACAGAAAGACCACTTTTTCATTCCACTGAGGAGTAGAAGATTAGAAAAAAATTTGATTTTGTACTGTAAGTTTATTGTAATTTTCATATTAATCTTGAGTTTGTGAATCGAATGTTTAGATGTCTCGCTTGTTTTTATCTTATGACTGTTTTATTCAGACACTTGTATTAGCTTTTTTGCTAAATAAAGAATCATTATTATATGCTGATCCATTTTCATGCACTAGGCACAGTGAAAGGGATAAATATTGATGCAAGTTAGGATTTTTTGTTCATTAAACAAAGATTTTCCCAAAACCCTAGTTTTAACTTTACACAAGTATCGTACTATCAATTGCATTGGAGTTATGTTGGTTGCAGTTAACCCAGAAAGGTATTCCATTGATGTGCGACTCAATTGAAGCATGCATGGTACACCCTTTTCGTTGTGGCCTTACCCAATTCATTGGAGACAATTCGGAGAGCATAACATCCCGAGGACAATTTTTTACCCAAAGAATCAACATGATTATGGAAGTTCAAATTTTTATATAGGTGGTTGCCAAGAAATTTGGCTGTATCTGTGTGTGAAATGGTCAGGTTAGAGTAGATTATCAAGAAAAAAAAACCAACAGTTCTACACATGGGCCTTTGATTATCAAAGACGCAAGGGTGGCGGTCAACACCTCAGTGGAATACCTGGGAGTAGTGCTGGACAAGCGTATGTGCTTCAGAGATACCATCACCAAATTAATTGGTAAAGGCCATGCAGCCATGAGACAGTTGTATCCATTGTTGGTCAGGAATTCCGGACTAACAATGGATAACAATCTGCTCTTGTACAAGCAAGTGATAAGACCTGTGATAGGCTTGTCCGCCACTCAACTGAATAGGCTACAGGTGCTACAGAACAAAGTACTCCGAATCATTACTAACGGTAATAGACACACTCGAGTGCCTGACATGCATGCTCAATGCCATGATCTACCCTTAATCAAGGATTACATCATTAACGTATCAAATGAATTTTATGAACAAACTGATTCTAGACAACAAACAGCTGAGAAGCTGAATTGAACGAGAACGGTGATTGTTTGACCGGGCCGTATATACTAAACGCTATGTGGCCCTGCTGAACGACTATCGGAGCATTTCCATGAAGCAGCACCCAGACAACTTAGCACGCCTATCGGCTAACAAAACTAGTCTATTTGCCGATACGGAATCCGTCTATTAGAGCCCAATCACTCACCACACCTATCCCACCCCTCATCCCTCATAGAGTCTTTCACAGAGAATTTTTAAAATTGGGTTTTTTATTTTTATTTTCCAACACAAAACTGCTGAATTGAAGAGATCAAGGTAGCAATCGACGATCAATCATGACTGTCATCAAGGTTGTTAGACAAAAATCATCGGCGAGGCCTGCATCGGCCGCCTCTGAGGGCTCCCTTAGAGGGTAGTTCTGTGGAGTATGTAAGTGTTCTATGCATTGTATGTTCTACATTTCGATCATGTCCAATGTCCCTTCAGAAGATTTGTAAAAATGTTTTTATTGAATGAATGATATTGAAACGGTATCTATCTAGAGTGTATATGATCTCTGATTCCTGTAACGGAGTGGACCGGGATAGAGTGTCAGGAGCCGGGGGCTCGCACATAGGGGTGGATATTGCTGACTGTGGTGGAAATGCGGTGGGGAAGGTGAGACATTATTTGCACATGTGTCGAATTGGATATCTGGTATTCGGGCGATTCCATAGCGGATTCGCCACTGTAAAGCGGAATCTGAGCATCGGAAATGCCATGCTGCATGGTGGGTCAACACCCAATATTCGATACTGTTTCGATGCGAAAATGTTTCACATGCACTGAAAACAAAATTGAGTGAAATTTCACTCAAGGTCCACGCAATAATGAGTCAATTTTGGTCCACGCCCGATTGAGTTGAAATTTCACCCTACTTGACTGTGTAAACTGGTAATTCATGAACCGATTCAATCAAATTTGTTATAAACATTCTCATTGATATGAGAACTTGATGAAATATCTAGTTTGAGTTAAGAATTCACTCAAAAATTTCAATCAGCAAATTCACTCACAACCACATATGCATATTCACTCAGAGGAATTTTCTACATGGCACATTGTTTTTAATCCGAACTCACCGAACGGATATGTCTCCATTTTCGGGAGAAAACTGAAATTTGCTATCCTATTCCAAAATTCATCTGACCGTGAATAGATCGTTCATCCTTATTTCATTACTCCACAATAGTTACTCATTTCATAAATTTCGGATTATTCAATTGTGTCTACTTTGTATATTTGGTGTGAATATATTAATTTGGATGGCCAAGCGCTTAGTTATTATACTATGCCGTAAAACAGTGCTAAATCCAGGCTGAGCAATGAAATGACGTGATTTCTGATTGAAATGTCGGAAACGCTACGCGTCGGGAGACAACACAACCTAGAGCTAAAATCTACAACTTTTTCCCTTGTATGACAAATAATTATATTTCTCTCTCACCAACCTCTATCTAAGACATTTTAATTTATCCGCGCTTCTGTATTTGGAAGCGTACCTTCTATATTTCTACACAGAAATTGGATGATTTGGGATACCAATATCACGTCAATATTCAATACTATACGCTTTTTCGCAGGAGGCGGTTTCATAAACGGGCCTTTCAAATAATTTCCTGTATTTATTGTGAATCATCCGTGTGTGGCGGAATGGCTATATATGTCCTGTTTTTATTCGAAAATGGATGCACGTTTGGCGCTGTAAATCATGTGCGTTATATTCAGAGTCATAAACTATAAAATTCAGCAATAAACCGATCTGTTATTATATCGGCGAACTGGCTATTGTGCCCCACAATTTACGTCAATTATTAAACATGTCACCGATAATGAAAGGTAAACTGTTAGCTATTCATTGAAAAATATGACAATATCAGCGAATGTCTGATGTATGTTATGGCGGATTTATGCAACATTTGCATAGTCCTAGTCTCAGTTCTAAGCATAGTCTTAGTATTAATTTTTTTCTTAAAGATTTGAGGTATTTAGCCAGAAACATTGAAACTTGATTTAAGCATAAGAGCCATGTGAGAATTTGTGGTTCTTTTTATATCAGAGATGAGGAAAATTATTTATCAAACTCATCAACATCTGAGCTTTCTCATAATATTATTTTCCGAACATGTAAACAACAAATCATCAACAATTCTACCAAAGGAGCATGCGTCGAATCGACATAACATGAGCATAAGCATATAAGTTCAAATTAGTCAACTTTCAAGGTCGCTTCTTAGGCTTGTGCTTATGCTTGAGACTAAAATTGGTGTGTAAACGGCCTGATGCAAGTACCTTGTTTCAACTTCTAGTTATGCTCAAAATTATGACTAAGACCATTATTCTAACGATATTTTAATCAAACCCGAGTCCGGTATGTTGGTTATCAACGAGGTTTCACGATTTTTCTTCATCTATACCGGGTGACACAAACTTATGGTGAACTATCTTCTCCCATCTGTTTTTCTAACTTTTTCTGAAATTTGGAACATCGAATATGCTTACTAGCGAGCACTTTCTCACATTTTAGGAATTGTTTATCATCTTCCGGTTGTCCTGGAAATGATATCAACTATGAATTTTTGAATGGAACACCCTATATTTTATTCCAGAATAAGTTAGGGATTATCATCGAAACTTCTTTCCAATATCTTCGTGATCGATTTATGTAACCCAATGAAATCCGGTTTTGTTGAATTCATTATAATAATCTCTAACCGGTTATGTGATATATAATATAGGGTGTTCCTTTCGAAAATCGGAAGTTGATGTAATTTTCAAGAGAACCCGAATATGAAAAAATCTCCGGGTAGTTTTTGTGTGCAGTAGAAATAAAAATCCTTGAAAACGTTTCAAAATGTTTCTGTTGCTACAATATGGTGTTTAGCCATTATGAACTTTTGGCTTCTGGTAAATAAGAAAATTCAGTCAGCAATATCAGGATAATAACAGAATTGGCGCACGCAAAAAATCAGGCGACGACATACTTAGTTGTTCTCCTTATATATACATCTTCATAAAAATTTCACATTCTGAGCATTCTGCGTGCTGAGCATATTTATCAGATGAGTTTGGTTCGATATTCTTACATTGATCTATGAGGAATCCGTGATTTCATTTCGTACAGTTATTTCAGGAACACGATATGTATAATATTTGATGAATAGTTATGGAATAACGTTTATAGTGCTGCAAAAACTACCGGATGTAATTTGAGCTATCCATGTACTGGTGAAATCATTGATAATAATTCTTTCCTAAAAAAAATTAAGATGAAAATGAGACTTAACCCCTTTGAATACTGATGCATGTCTCTAATCATATTGTGAGGAATTTTACCACTCATGTATAGATTGCATTTGGAAATATCTGTATATTTAATCGACTTATCTGTACCATATTGAACATATATTGAAACAGCCTATATTGAATATCAACCGAAGTATCTGATGGGTTTTTTCCTATAATGGGTAATACGCTAATTATTATTCACGGCAAAGCTTACCCTTCTAGCTAAATAAAACAATTTGTGAAGTGAAAAGAGACTATTCTTTAAATTAACACAATCTTACTCGGCCAAAAGAAACCTTTACTCCAGAAAATAATTTTGTGAAATCTTTTCTCAATAGTAAATGCCTCCACAGAACTTTTTTCAGGAAGAATAGAAAATATCCCTCTTATAAATCATCTAACCCTACTCGACCTAATTGAATCTTCTTCCTGAAAAGACAGTACTCTTTTCAGGGAGGAAGGAAAATATCCCTTCTGCTTAAAAAAGTACACTACTATTTTTGAACAATCTAACTTAACCGGCCTGAATGAACCTTCTTCCTTGAAATTATATTCATCGGAAAATCACCTTTGAGAAAACAAAATTAAAAAAAGCCGACCGTCGCAGGCATTGAACCCGGGTCGCCTACGTGGGATTCATATGTATTAAAGTCGTTTATTTCTTTCATCTTAATTATCTACATCACAAATTTTAATCACAATATGTTCAAGATCTGGAGCATCATATAGTGCCCCTAGATGTCCCTCCGCCTGACGCAGAGGTGGCTGGTGTTGGCCAAGGGATGAGAGAGGATTTGTGAAGTGTTCGTCGCAGAGACCTATCTCCTAGAGCTAGGCCCATTATAAAGGTAATCTCACTGTGAGTACCCAGTGGAGCGGGGTGTTCGCTCATACGTGATCAGTGCAGGGAGTGTTTCCGGTTTTTGGAGGAAAAAATAAAATGTATAAAAAACAAAAAACTTCCTTCTAGTTTGGCTCGGACAGCTGGACCTCCACGTTTCCGTGTTTGTACACCTGTACGAGTTCAGTGTCGTGTTTGCTCGTGAGCCATGACACTATTTTATCTTCTTGTTTTGGAGATAGTATTGTCTAGATCCTTCCCGGTGTCTCAGACGTGTCCGAGAATCCAGGAAGATTCCCGACTATAGATTCTCAGGTTCCCTAAAAACATCGGTTGATGCATATATCAGCCCGTGTTTTTTACGGATGTTGTGATGTTCTCTGACTGCGGTGATATTCCGGGTGAGGTCACTTTCAGCGATGTGGTATTTGTAGAATGTATTAGATATTTTCAGGATGTACTCACTGATTCTAGGCAAATTACCACATCTCTCGTGGAGATCTGCCACTCGAGAGTATCTATCCCCGTTGGTGATGATACGGAGTACTTTGTTCTGCAGCACCTGTATAACCTATTCATATGAGTAGGTGGGATGCTGCAGTACACCGGAAACGCATATGTCAGTACAGGCCTAATAATTTGCTTGTACCGGGTGTACCACTAAGAAAGGAAGCCGGCTGTATCTCGGAAACAATTTGCCGCACAGGTTTCGGAAAAAAATATTTATGATGAAAGTGGCCAAGAAAAATCTCTGGAAATTATTTTCAAGTTTCCAGGACAGCCGCTAGAGGGCATAATTGCATTGGCCAACTTTAAAAACGGATTTTTATGAAAATTTGAAATATCAAGACATATCAGAAACACTTTTTCTTCACTTGTTCTCGAGTTGATTTCCAATCATTTCAATCGAGAAAAATTTCGCTAGCTCTTTAAATAAAAGAGGGAGGGAAAGATGAATAGTACTCTGGAAAAACTCTTATTACTACAGTTTGGTGTAACGGAATTAAGAGATCTTGGTCTCATTATATATGAAGGACTTTTTCATTTCTTCCCAATAAATCACGAATCAAGTCGATTTAAATCCCGTGGTGGCCGTAAGATGGCATCGTTTAAAAAATCAGTCGATTTGCCATTATTTTTCGAATTTCGAATGGAACCATATATATTTTACTGCAGTTGATACCTCTTGAAGAACCGGAGAAATACTCGGAATAATATTGAAATTTAAACTGTTATAACATGTCAAATGCCTCCTCATTCGTTATCGGCATTTCAACAAATAAGCAATCCACAATAATGAACAGTGAAAACTTTCAATGGAACTTCAATTATATTTTGACGTTTCTTTCATTCAAAGCCAACTTGCCTTTTCTCATTCCTGAGCCTACTCACTACCTACATTTCAATTAGTTATGTCATTACTATGAGTTTCCTTCACTATTGTGAGATATAACAGCAGTTTGTGAAACCAAATGAATTATTGAAATCATAATTTCATAGATACAGGATCATCATTCATATTTTTTTTCGAAACCTGTGCGGCAAATAGTTTCCGAGATACAGCCGGCGTCCTTTCTTAGGATCCAGGACCAGGACCTTATTCTCCAGCAAGAGAGGGGAGGTCCTGGATAACAATGGATACATTTTCTCAATCGGACTTCGTGTTTTCTGTATCAGAGGTTCAGGTAGTTAGTATTTTTCCTGAATGACATATGGGTGTCCAACTTGACTCCCAGGTATTTCCCAGGATTCAAATGCACACACTGAGAGAAACTGGATATTAAAAATATCTACCAGCTCTGATTGTAATAACCATTATAAGGAAATTTCCTATTCCTGATCATTTTATTATTACAACAGTATTCTCTCCATTCTGTAATTATAAAAATCGATTTCTTAAATCATTTGTAATACCCTTGAATAGACAATTGCTACCATCATAACGCAGGTGTGTTATGACATTATGACAAATTTATGAAATCCAGTCTATTTAGATTTTTTATTGACATAGCTCGTTTTGTGAATTATGCTCATTGGTGAATTCAGATAATGTTTGTCCGTATAATCATAGCTGTTTGGGTTTCTAGCATTGTACGTTGACGAATAACTCTAGCAATTCACATGTATGACAGTTATTAGGCAATCATTCGACAATCGTAATTCGGCTCATTTCGCTCTAGTGTTTCATTAGTATTGGGACTGACAAAGATACAGATCGCGTTCATTTCACTGCTGTTCTCGGTCATGGGTGCCCGTGTTCAATTATTGTTCAATGGTTTCGATCGTCCGAATCGATAAAGCCGTGTCTTGTTGAATGTCTGTGATGTAGCAAAGTTTTGTTTTAGTGCTGGCTGTGAATAACCGATCTGTGGAATACACCGTGCATTGCATTATTGCAATGAAAAAAGTATTCTCCATACCCACTTTTCATGGCCTAAAATTGGTTTATTTCGATGGGATTCTGAATCAAAATATCTGGGTTTCTGTGAGGGAAGTTTTATTGACAATTCTCATCATAACTCCGAAGGAAGGGTAAATATAAGTATTCAACTTCTCATTTCTTGATAAATTCGTCAGTAATGCATATAGATGATATTTCTCCGAAAAAATCAATGATTAATGTCAAAAAACTTCCACAGATACCCAAATATTTCAATTCAGAGACTAAACGTATTTTTTTGTTTTTTTGAAAACAATAACTTTGGATCATGAAAAGTGATAGTGTGGATAGGATATTTATTTTCATTGCAGCACGGTTTCATAATGCATACCATCGAATAATGTTGATTAGATAACCTTATTACCACCGTTTGATGAATATACTAGAGTAGAAAAATATTGGGATAACTGTTGAAAATGAGCTATATTACAATAGAATGTCAAAGTGTCAGGTTTCATGCAGATATCAGATAACTATAATAAAATGAGACGTATTACTGCGTTACCTCAAGATGGTTGTGCCAGTAATAAAAACATGCTGTTTTATGTCGATAGTCTAATAACCACTGTAGAGTGGAGAGTTACTGCAACATCTTATGGGAATAATTCCTATTCGACATTCTGTGTTATCATAGAAACTAGAACAAGTAGTAGTTATTCAGCAGCGGTGTTTTTATATACAAGTTTGCAAATTGAATAAGCTGCCATAACTACAAGTCACCTGAAAATTCACTTCATCTATGGTAGCAAATGAACACATCTGTCCCCTATTTATTGCAGATATCGTAATAACGGTTATCAGATTTCCAATTATGATAACTCAAGTTTTCTCTCAGTGCAGTCATTTACGCCACGAGTCTTAAAAAATGTGGTAGTATGAAGAAATAATTTAGTTGCTGTACCCGCCGCGCTGATTACATTTTTTTGCCTCCTGTCTCTAGGCGCTAATATCGGGATTCAAACGAAGAAGCGATAACTAGCAACGCTGCACTCCCCCGCCCGCCGCCATTCTATAATTTATGGCAAGTTTACTCCCCAGACGCTACTCAATACTCAATTACATCATATTTTATCTACAATACACGATCAACACCTATAGAGTGTTCGGTTTAGCCACAACAATTAAACATCCTTACAAAAAAGATAATTTAAGCCAATCAAATTTTTTAGAGAGATCGGTAGATATATTCCACTGCTGAAATAATATACCTAGTTAGTGGATTTTTATACAGATTATAATACCTATAGGTGCATGAACAGGGATCATAAAAATATTCATGAATATTCATGAGAGTCGTAACAAAATGATTTTCAGGATGAGTTATTGGGTTGCCCGAGGGTACAGGGTGCACCTCTTGAAATGTACATGAGCACCCATAAACTTTTTTGTTTCAAGAGATAAAAAAAATGGTTAAAACGATTGAATTTTTCATTTCAGCTATGTTTCATGATATACAGGTTTGAATGATAGACATTTTTATTTGTTAGTTGGGTGGAATCAACCTCAACTGGGAGTGTCGATAATATGGTAAGAATGAGTTAACTTTGACTTCAGAATTAACTATACAGGGTTGGTCAAGGGGTCGATTCTTGGAATCATTAGAATAAACTTCACATGCACGTATGTCGAACATCTTAACTTTTGAGATACAGGTTGTCATAATTGAAAATGTGCATAGATTATTGTTTAGACCAGTCTGTACAGTTCCTCGTGATGGCAAAATTTTGTCGGTCATTATGTGACTAAAATAAGAACACGAGGATTTCAAGATGCTACATAATTATTATCCTGTAATCTGAATGGGTGTCTTGATGAGGTTTTCAGAATATCCATCAAATTTTTTTTTTATTCTCTATTTTCCGTTCTTTATCGAAAATGGTGCATCCAATTGGGTTTCAACAAAAGATCTTTCTTTATACAAAATTGAATGGCCTTTTATAACTTCGAATAAAATTAGGAGATTTTCCTTCGTTGCTCACTTTTACTGAATCACAAACAATAATATCCTCCTCACAGTACCACCAAGTATCCGATTGATCAAATGTTATCACTTCATTCTTTGCTTCCGGGATCTCATCAATTATTGATTTGAATATTATTGATTTTGTGTAGCAGTTCCATAATGATTGAATGGATAAAACTCAACATTTTTCATCAACTTTGACACCCTGTATCTCAGAATTCAAAACGTTCACGACACACATCACCCAATATATGGAAGATACTGAATATTCGAATTTGAAAAAATATATTTCGAAACGAAATAGATATCCCAGGTGTTCCCGTGAGAGGCTCACCCCTATGAATTCATTGTTTCTTCAGATAAACAAATAAAATTCGATGTCTAAGTAAAGTACATGAATATGCATTCTTGACGTTTTAAATTGTCTCCTGTCACTTCAGGTTTTACCGGAAATGACACTCACTCCCTTATTTTAAAAGGAACACCCGGCATATTTTCACTTGTTTCACATAGTGAGAACAATGACAATCCATTTGTCACTTTTTGACATTCATCATCCTGAAATTTTCAATTCCTTATTATATATAATAAAAGGGAAAAATAGTTTCGATGGAGTTGAAAAACCGTAGATATTTATAATGTAAACTCAATTTTATTCAATGTAACCAAGGTGGGTTATCACCACATATGATAGGGGCATTTTGTTACGAACAAATTGATACTACACAATCGATAGTTGACAAAAACTTCGAATAACTCCTAATGACACTCTAGATTGATTGATTTGTTAAATGTCAAAATGTGACAAATGAGGTGCCATTGTAGTCACACTGTGATTCTCTATTGAAATAATAAAAAATATACTGGGTGTTTCATTCAAAATAGGAAAGTAACGGTCAATTCCGGTTAAACCTGGAATGTCGTCGAACAAAATCGTTTTCATTAACTATCCTTACACACAATGGATTTGATTTTCTATCTGTACAAACAAGAGAGTCATAGGGGTAAGCAACCTCTGGAGAATACCCGGTGAAATAAGTAATATGGTGTTTTATTCAAGGAATAAGAGTTTTAGCTCATTCTGGTAAAGCAAGAGATCCTGGATATCAAGAAAAAATACGACGAAATACCAATCAACTTTCATATTGAACATTTTCGGCCCTCTACACTGAGAGAAAACTCGAGTTATCATAATTGGAAATCTGATAACCGTTATTACGATATCTGCAATAAATAGAGGACAGAATTTATTTGCTACCATAGATGAAGTAAATTTCCAGGTGGCTTGTAGTTATGGCAGCATATTCAATTTGCAAACTTGTATAAATACCGCTGCTGAATAACTTCCACTTGTTCTAGTTTCTATGATAACACAGAGTGTCGGATAGGAATTATTCCCATATAAATGTTGCAGTGACTTATCCACTGTACAGTGGTTATTCGACTACCGTCATAAAACAGCCTGTTTTCTTTTTTGGCACAACCATCTTGGGGTAACGCAGTGATTCTTCTCATTTTATTATAGTGATCTGATAACCGAATGAAACCTAACATTTTGGCATGCTATTGTAATATAGATCATTTTCAACAGTTATCCCAATATTTTTCTACTCTAGTATATTCATCAAACAGTGGTAATTAGGTTATCCAATCAACATTGTTCGATGGTATGCATTATGAAACCGTGCTTTGAATTACTGCATTGAAAATAAATATCCTATTCACACTTACATATCATGATCCAAAGTTATTTTTTTCAAAAAACAAAAAATACTATAAGTTTCTGAATTGAAATATCTGGGAACTCTGGAAGTTTTTTTGACATTACTCATTGATTTTCTCGAAGAAATATCATCTATATGCATACTGACGCATTTATTAAGAAATGGGAGGTTGAATACTTAGATTTGCTTTTCCTACGGAGTTATGATGAGAATTGTCAATACAACTTCCTCCACAGAAACCCAGATATTTTAATTCAGAATCTCATCGATCATTTTGTTTTCCAAAAAAAAAAAAACAATTTTAGGCCGTGAAAAGTGGGTATGGAGAATACTTTTTTCATTGCAGTAATGCAATGCACGTTGTATTTCACACCTTGGTTCACAGCCAGCACTAAAACAAAATTTTGATACATCACACACCTTCACCCACAAGACACGGCTCTATCGATTCGAACGATCGAAACCATTGAACAATAATTGAACACGAGCACCCATGACAGAGAACAGAAGTGAAAATGAATGCGATCTGTAGCTTTTTCAGCCCCAAAACTAATGAAAAACTAGAGCAAAATTATGAGCCGAATAACGATTGTCGAATGGTTGTCTCATAACCGTCATACATGTGAATTGCTATAGTTATTCGTCAACGTACAATGCTAGAAACCCAAACAGCTATGATTATTGGGACAAACATTATCTGAATTCTCCAATTAGCATAATTCACAAAAACGAGCTATGTCAATGAAAAATCTATATAGACTAGAATTTATAAAATTCTCATAATGTCATAGGAGATTTATTTATAATGGTCATTACAATCAGAGCTGGTAGATATTTTTGATATCCAGTTTCTCTCAGTGTACCTGACCGTTGCGATTGCCTATATCTATGAAGCTAAGTTGGAAGATTTATAACCTGAGCTACATTTCCCTCGGTAAATAATATTGAGGGTTTTTCTACTCCGGCAAGCCTCTTGTCGTAGAGTGCACTCGTTGGAATAGGTTTTTCCATCTGAACCGCAGACCGGGTTGAATTCCAGGGGGCAGGTATCTCCACATCGACAAATAGGGTTTCGGTGTCCATCCAACTGACACACTTCTGGCTCGGCACATTGGGCTCCGGCGCACGGATCTGGAACAAGTGAATATCTTAGTCGTTTTTGTTTTATTTCTTTCGCATGCTCGATTTTCGGATTGAAATGTTTTTCGAGGTCTTATTTATGTGATTCGAACGGGATGAAATCGGGATATATCGACCAGTGGCGTTTAAATATTCAGTTCCGGGGATGCAATCATCAAATTACAGGGTCTCTACATATTGTAATGATATTCTCCTGAGCAGGCCCCAGCAAACATTGAATAGCGGGAGAAGTCCGGCCTAGTGCAGGCTAGTCTGAGAAAGTGACGATGACGGGGTATTGGTAATGGGCCGATGATTTTTCAATGCCAAGTAACCATCAGTTAAAAATACGATGATGAATGGCCTTGTGATGGTAAGATGTCTGGAACTAATTCAATACTAACGAGATCTGGCCCTTTGCTGGCAAATTTCATGTTCGCTACTCGTTCCCCTGGTGGATTTTCTGGGAACGTCTTCATCAACAATCAGCTGATCAATATTATATGTGACTAAGATGGCTGACTCTCGTGAGTGGTGATCGCGTACTATAGTTTGTTTATGTCGAATTAATGTGGTCGTCTCTTTCCCTGGTGGTTATTCATGATGGCAGGAGTATTCTCAATTGTTAATTATAGAAGACGGTTTCTCCAATTACGATGATATTGAGTAATTATCAATCTATACCTACATAGTGTTTCGAATTTCATTATCAAATGCATGTGTTTGGTATCTCGTAGCCTCATATACCTAATGATCATAATAATTGGAATTAGCCCTACTTCTCCAAAAGCAACTATCATTTTCAACTCGTTTGTTGGTATCAAAAGCAATCTTGGGTTATGTGAACCTGTCTATCTATATCAAAGAACTAAATGACAATAAGGTTCCAGCTACAGAAATACCTGTGCCAAGAAAATAACGAGAATTGAAAAGCTCTATGTTATCACGTAATTAGACTATATTATCAAGTTATAAACTCATGCAACTCATAGGCCACTAATATATAAAAAATGATGCATTTTATATCTCAGAAGTACCTCACAACGAAAAATCCACTTTGAAGTAATGCTACCCAATAATATGTAGATACCACATACCAACCAGTAAGCAGAAGTTTCATCGTTGAAGAACAGAGAGGTAAAGAAGATATCATTGTGTCATTCATAAAATTGTTTTCTTGAAATCTGGTATGTGTCTGATTAAGGATGAGAGGGTTATATTGTGGAATAAAGAGGTACTAGAACTTTCAGATCCATTGGACTTCTAAAACCCCTACTCCTCCCCTACCTCGATAGTATGTAACCAATGTCGTTCATTGGCCATTATAGTCCCATCATTTATGTATATGCTGGGCTTGCTATGGGACACTAAATGTGTCGATTATGTTGTACTGGCCTCTTGCCGGGGAACTGAATATGATTGCTGGGTACCCAGCACTGGGACCAGCTGCGGGCCGCAGTGTACTGATACATAGAGTCCCGCATATCGGACCATTCACTGGGCCGCTGATGTCAGGTATGGGAAAAATATATTAGGTCATTGATGCCCTCATATCAAAATGTTTGCTGGGGCGCTGAATCATCATCAAACAGGTGGAATTACATCGATCTCAAGATTGTTTCATAACATTCCGATTATTCCCAAACACCCAATATAGCGCTGCGATAGAAGAGTCTCGATCGTTCGATGAAAACAATTGAAGCGACAGGAAGTGTATGGAAGAGGACAGAATATTCGATAAATCAAGGCAACTAATGAATAAGAGTTAGGATGACACAATCAAGTACTCCGTGTTTTTAAACACTCAAAACGAATAAAGTGAAATATATCAGTTCATAACTATAGTGTCGTTGTTCACCTATGCCCACGAATAACGTAACAATTGGTAGGAGTAGAAGGATACCCCAATGTGCAGTGAACAGAATGTAGCAAAGAAGAAGGAAACGAGCTGAAGGTAATGGACAGGAAACGTGAGTTGGAGGAGAGAGATCACGATGGAACATGGATGAAGGCGACGCTCCAGTCTCTTCTTGAAGAGCATATATGGTAAGCTTCGGTTAAGATCCAGAGACGTTCATAGTGGAGGAACCTGCTTCTGCGAAATCGATGTTGGCTGGGATATCGGAACAGATATCTGCTCAGCGACAGGATAATGCTGCTCAACAAGAGAAGATCGCAGACCAGATGGCAAGTCAGCAGGAGAAGATGTCGGCTCAGCAAGAATCACTGCTGACTTCTCTTTCACATTCACTGAGAGCTTATGGAATAGCTTTCTTCTATTTACCTGCATCTTCTGTCGACCTTCACATTATCCTTATCGAAATGGGAACCGTTCAATGATAATCTCTATCCGATATCAGCTTCTTTCTGGAAAATTCAACTGGTTTTCGCTGTTGTAATAATTGACAGAGAAAATAATGAAAATCATGAGTCGAATACATGGAGGATAATAGGGGATACAGCATTTTTATTAAGAATTATTTATATTTGACTTTTTTTACTGAATGCAACAATGTTGGTAAAACCTCATTATTTCTGATATCCAACAAATAGTTCACTAATGATTAAAAAGGATATATCTTATGTCGTCGAGTACTATTTCAATATTGTATTCGTTACTAAATATCTCGATAATGACCATTCTAGAGGATTAAATTTAATTCCATCGGTAAGTTAGCGAAACGCTTAATCTGGAGATTGCCACTTGTTCACTGAAATGGATATTCAGATTCGCGAAGTTGAAACGAAAAAAGTTTTGGAATGCGAAATAAATCTGTATCCCCATGAAAAAAAAACTTCTGACGAAAACTTCAGATCTCTCTTATTTTTTGCCTGATGGATTCTCTCATTCGATCGCTCTGCGCGATTTGATTCATTCTATCTGTTTTAATTAGAAATCGGGGATTTATATTTCACTTACAAAATGCCCTTCAATTAATTTTTAGTGTACACATATCGGTTGACAGTATCCAGTGAAATCATGTAGCTATTTTTTTGTGATAAGTATGCAAATCCACTGGAATATATCAAATGTAGAGATTTAAATAAATAATATGAATCTAATCGAATTTCCAGGTGAATGAATAGTGCAGCAGGATGTAACAAATAGAGTTGAAAATTCGTTGCACAGATGAGTTTGTTCTGATAACACCCACATCAGTTAGACTTTATTTGCAATTGACAATTTTTAGGGGATATAGGTTCAGGAAATTTTGTTTAAAAATCAATTCAACAAATGGAAGCATCAAAAATTGAAACAAGGCTGAGTTTTGTTTATAGTTGTACAAGGAATTGATGTTCATCATACAGGACGTGGAAAGAAATTCTGATTTAAGAAGACCCAATTATACGATTCTGTTATTGAAGGTCAGTAAAAAAACAACAAATTTCCATCTTATAAGTTTGAGGGATGTGCTGACTAGGCCTGTCAAGTTCGTCGGACTGGTATTGCTAGTAATGAAATTAGAGCAGAGATTTCTGAGGAACATTTCCTGTGAAAGTATCTATAGAAAAGTGGAAGGTCACTAATTTTTTTACGGTGTCAAGTTGGTTGATTTGATTGACTTTACTCGCCATATCCCACGACGACCATTGAATAACGTCTATTGAACACACAATAATTATTTGAAAATGAAATCTTCCAAAGTTGAATTCTCAATGTAATTCTTTATAGATTTCAGAACAACAATTCAAAACGATATCTATCCATTTTTTTCATGTTTTTAATATATCTGAGAATATTCCTATTTAATATATTTGAGGTTATTCGTCTTTCTCCCTTACTGGTTTTTACTGATGTCATATTGAAAAATAACTCCTGCTCATCTTAACATTTCAAGCAGAATCGAGTCGAGGCCCTTGACAAGGGTGGATAATATCAATAATGAAACCTTAAATAATTGATATCATAAACTTTTCTGTGATTTCTCTTCAATATGGTGTGACGAATATAGAACAAGAAATATAGGGAAATGGGAGTATCTACATTTCTGTTGGAAAAAAGTAACTTAGAAAATATTGAAATTTGGGATTGCGGAGAAATTAGAGGTTATACCACATTAACGATATCGGAAACACCCCATTCTATATATCGCTCCAATGAGATTATGAACATCTGCTTTCTACTTTATACTCAGATTTCCGTTTGAACGAATCGAATATGAATGAGTTTTGACTAACCGACTGCGAACTGATTCCGGGATGGTTCGAAAATATGGATTCTATATAAACTTCCTCTGAAACGATTTATAATTTTGTTCCGAATGTGGTCATTGTAAGTTTATGTTCGATTTCGATTTTTTGCCGACCATGCCCTGATCTAATTACGGCCCTGACTTGGATGCATTTGACCGATAATACAACTGCGCATGTCAAAAAAATCTTCAGGATGATATTCCTCAATGTAATAGGTACCTTCTATTTTCTACTGACATTTTCACCATCGATAACACTTGAAATGCTTTTGAGAAAATGCATTGGAATATCGATAGCTTATAATATACGAATATTTTGTAGGCTAGTAGTCTCGTGATCGAGGTTGATTGCTCAAAGTTTTATGGGTTGTCAGATTTTACTAAGTGGCAATGTGATCAAGCAACTTCGACATTGTTGATAACTTGTGATGAGTTGTACTACAGGAGTGATTTGTTTTTCTCCTACTTGGATGTATATTTGCGAATATACTCAATGGCTGAGAAATAAAAATATGACTAAGACCAAATGCAGAGCAGTGAGCTAACACGTTTGGTGTATAGTCTGAAAAAACACTAATAACACATTTTATTGAACATCTGGGAATGAACAGGAAACTAGGTATTCCATGATCTTGACTCCTCTCAGGTCCTCACAACTTGTGAGTATAGGAATGATGAACCCGAGGTACCCTAGCCAGATATTCACCAAGCTTCTACTTGTCTCGGGTGATATCCTCTTCTCTTTTCCTTTTCAAATCTATCCTATTGGTCTTCCTTGGCCAACTTATCTTTTCCTCTTCCTCTCCAAGCCTAACCTCACCATCAAGTGGTGTGGGGAGGCCGCTCGACAGATGAGCAATTTTGGGACCATATTTGCTATCTGCGGGCCAGATGGGACATTTTGTGGACATCTGTGGCAAGAATGAGGCGATTTGCTGATATTTGTCCATAGGTGGTCAAGGACTGGTCAACGAGGCTCTGGCAACCTAATCCAAACTGTGGGAACCTGTGGCGATGGATGGATGGCAGCAAGGTATAGTGTCGCTCACTGGGCCTCTGGGAAACAGGGTTACATCTCAGAGTAAACAGCCTCAGCCACAGGGCTGAACCAACCCCTTTCCCCGTCACGCACTAGAAGGAGGAAAACTTCTGGCCTCCTTCGTAGACGAGAACAGGGATTGGAAGAGTAATCTTCAGGAACCTGAACGCAAATGGTATGTCATATTGAAGTGAATAAGCATCATGAATCGAATCTGGTAAAAATTGATAACGGCATGAAGGTGAGATACAATGAGCCACTAGGTCTAAGTGTCGTCGAAGAAATCGATCAGACGAGCCTACAAACGGGGTGTAGTATTTAGTGGCACTCCCACACTATCAAGTGGGGGAATATGATGTTCATAGAGGATTTCAACCACCTAGGATACAAAAGAGAACAATATGTTCCTGACGTATCATATACATATTAATTATGGATGTCTCAGAGTAATGATATCTGGAAAGTCCACTTACCGCATTTCCCGGAGAATTTGATCGTGATATTCATCTTGGAAGAACATCCAGCCTTCTGTAGCTCGCATTGGTTTGGGTAGTCCATACCATCGGAACCGCAGACGGGACGGGAAGTAGAGTGATCCCCATAAGTGGGACAGGAGTCTGGACACATGCAGGTAGCATTACGGCCGTCCGAAGTCACCACACATCTAGATCCGAAATCGCATTGCTTCTCGCGGCATGGGTCACTCAGTTCTGAAACAAAATGATCAGAATGCAGTATGTAGATGGAATATAACAATGCCAAAAAAATCCATTGGTATCATGATTTTATGATAATTGATAATTGGATAAGCGACTTCATTTGTTCAATCATATCGCCAAGAAATAGAAATTGTTTCATCTTCAACTACCCAATGTATAATATGAATGAATCAAGTATATAACTGCCATCCATCTCAACGTACACTCGATTCTGGAAGAGATTTAGCACAGAAGACCTATAAAGAATTCACGTGATGAGAAGGAAGGAACCTAAGAAGGACTAGGAGAAGATGCTATCTTTTCCGATGCACCAGTATCCACAGCATCCAACCGAATGATTACAACAGATCCATATAATTCGAAGGAAACCTTAAATTCATGAGGAACAATCATCAATCAGTAGTTCTGGAAGTACTAGACATGCTGAATACCGTATATATCAATGCTTGCAGCCAGGGTTGGTATGATATCGTATAATTTAGGAGTTCCTTATTCTACAAGGAGTTCCACACCTTAACACGTATTTCACGAATGGAGGAAATGAGAAATCTAATGCTATCACAATCCCATGATTTTCAAATGAACTACCGATTAGCGATTTGTTCAGGCATTTTCCAAGAATTGGAATCGTTTAATCTTTAAAACTACTCATTGTATATATAATATGAGGAAATTGAGCTAATGACTGTTATCCATCCAAGCATACTCGCCATAGTAGCTCTGGAAGAGGTTCAGCACTGGAAACCTAGAGAGATAGATAATTTGATGCAACAGTCTCCAAGGGAACCCAACATGGACAGGGAACAACAATCAAACGTTCATCCAAATCAATGCTAGGCTCCAGAGTATGTAACGCCAATATATAGCCATGACAACTTTACGAAACAGATAAACCATCTCTTGAGTTTTGTTGGCGTGATTCGATTCCTGCTTGAAAACACAAGCTGATAGAGTCAATTTTACGAAGAGGACTTAGCTCCTTCGTCAATTTTTTCTTATCACTTGGAGCGCACGGAAGGAAATCCCTATGATGTTCAAAGATCATCGTGCGTTCCTAGAGAGGATAGGGACAGGAGGTAGGTATTGGATTCTTTTTTGAACTTCTGGAGATTATATGTTGTTGAGAATACTTCCTCAGGTAATGAATTCCAGAGCCTAGCCGTGATGAAGGAGTTTTGATAAAGTGCTGTTCGACATCTTTCGAGGTTGACAACGAAAGGATGTGCTGACTTGATAATTCGTATGGAACCCTACATGGATATGGGACAACATTCTAACAGTATTTCCGGAAGCACTAGCTCTGCTGAATATCATCCAAATCAATACTATAGGCTTCAGAGTATGTCATATACCGCCAATATAGGTATACGACAGGAAAAAAAAAATTTCAAAGGGCAACCATCTATTGAATACGTCTGGAGGATCACGGGTATCTGATAAAGTGAAAAATAAAGCAACACTGCCAAACCTTGCCTCCCACCAACGTTTCGCGTACGCTCACACGCAAGTAGATATAATGGCAACGTTGCTCACGTGAGTATTCACTTTGATATGTAAAGCCACGAGAATGGGATTCAACCATATCTTGGGTGTTGTTCGCATGATTGGAGTTCTACTTCAAACCACATCAGGTTCATGGAGTTGGTTCAACGGAGAGTACTTAGCCTCTTTGGACAAATTTTCATTTCATCGGCGAAAATGATGAGGATAAGAAAGATGATAAATAGGGTACTTCAATAGCCCTAAAATAATTGTGCTGATGTTCAGAGGCCATTTCATTTGCTGAATGTTGTATGTAGTAATTTCAGAGTAGTTATTATATTCGGAGCTGTGAAAATAGTAGGGTCTCTTGGTATCCGGATAGTGTGTGTTTGGGGACATATTATGTTCTCACTAGACATATAACTCACCCTTGGGAAAAACATAGCAAGCGATGCTCAGGTCTATAATACGGCTAGAGGATAATGACATGAACAACATATAGTGTAGGGCAACTAGTTTCTGCATAGTTTCGGAGATCGCGATTGGATTGAGAGATGTAGCTGATGGATTTTATGGTTTCATCAGATGCGATTAGCCGAAAAGGCTGCCTGAATTATGTTCGGAAAACCAATTAGGCAGAACGAAGCTGACACAAAAAGGAAAGGATAATTCCACGGAAAAAACTTCGGCTTTGTTTGTTTCTGTATTGTTGAGATGGAATTAAACGAAAAGCGCTCGCTGAAGCCGAAAAGCCAAAGAAAATTGCCGGGAATCACATTAATGAAATTTGTAATATTCCGAATAGAGGGGCCAGTGTTAACACGAACAAAACTTTTATTGTTTGTGTCTCATAAATTCCAGGTATTCGGAAGGATAAGATCCAGACACACTTTCCAAGGGCGCGATGCCAGACGACTATACACGATCGACGACGGATAGGGCTTCGCGCACACAGGTCCAGACGTCACTGAGGTGAACACACGGTCTTTAGGTCCTGTTACATAACAAAGTTTCACTCCAAGCAGTCTGACTGGCAGACGGTAGCAACGCAGAGCAAGCGCCATATTGATTTTAACTTCGTGAAACACAACAAGACATTACTGTGTCACAGAGGGTGGCCAACTCGGTTATGATATATTACTTTGTGCCACAAAATACGTGTATATAAAAAGCGCCGATAATAGGTGTTTTACTTGAGACCAAACTTATGGATCAAGGGTTTGGTTGCGGATCACGCTATAGCCGAGTCAGGGATATTTATATGACTTTTGCGGTTTATTTCTTTTGATGTTATGCAAATGCTCTCATTCTTACTCTGAATGGTAGGATAAGTGCTCGCCAAAGAATATTTATGTTTACTCACTTATGATACCGTATTGAGATCCATAGATACCGATAGATACGCATTTTCAATTAACGATTGCCCACAAAATGAGGAATCGATCAATTCAATGGACGATGATTCAGAAATTTCAATGTTGACTGCATAAGAGTTTGATGCTATAGTGTTAGTCACGTTTGACGAATGCCAACCTAGGTGGAAAAATTGCTGCTATTTCGGTATAAAACTATCCATGATATAGAGGAGTTGGAAGTTGTATTGTTCTTGATCTTTGAGTTCAGTCATTCACGAACCAGATGGCTTTCATTTTAACCAACAATCGACCCCATTGTATAGCATCAAATTTTAATATTCTGAGGCATGAAAATATACAAGTATTATTCAAGAGATCGAAGCTTTGTGGAGAATCAAGAGCTACAGTAGGGTGAGATACTTCTCAGCATAGGACACAAATCTCAGGAAAGATTCTTGTTGCCACTGTTTGTATTCACTAGAAGGGAAACCGAAAGTTGCAATGCCAATTCCATAAAAGGTTATTCAGTGCTACTTGAATACTCATAAAAACAAATATTGATGCTTATAAGACTCATAATGGCGATGCATAGATTCCGGGAGGATTCAATTCATAAGGTATTAGCTAGGAAAGTAGTTGTTTTTCTCTCGAAAACTACCATTGTTGTTTATTTCATGAACATTGTGTAGAAATGACTTCGAGCTTTTTGTATTTATTCAAGACTCCATTACACTTTGAGCATTGTGACTATTTCGTAGTTGAACCTACACCAGTCAGGCAACCAGCCACTTTCGTATGGGAATTTTGGTTTTGAAGTGTTTCTTTCCTTCTTTTCTACTCAGATGGCGTTGTTCTCATATTGTCAATGGAGGACGCCTTTGGGGGAATATAATGCCGACTTGATTTTTGTTTGACTAGGCTACGCTGCGTCGGCGGTCTTAGGACTGCTGGCTGGAGACTGCCCTGCACTGATGAGAGTCAAATAGCTCTAAACAGTTCTGTAGGTGTCTAGCGTGGCCTGGCTGAATCGAAATCAATAGGCATTTCTTTGTATTAGTATTCGTTTATACGAGTCGATGCATATATTTCGGGAGGATGTAATTCAATGTTCTGCGTGGCATTAGCCAGGAAAGTAGTTTTTTTTCTCGAAATCTACCATTGTTGATCATTTTATAAACATTATGTGGAAATGACTTTGAGTTTTCTGTATTTATTCAAAATTGACTCACGGCGAAATTTGTACCCAAACATCAGCTGATTCCATATCCCCTTGCGTCTTATGTTGTCAATTTCTCTTTATCTACGCACTATCTAGAAGTTTTAAAGTATCAGCACATTGGTGTTCCCAAACTAGTGCATCTATAACATGGTGCGCTCTAATGTCAACAGAGGCATATATATCATGTGAGTACCTTCGATATGAAAAATATTTTATGCCCATGATTCAATATGGAGTTTATTGACAGACGTTCCGAAACCGAGGCTTCGGTGAATATACTGAAGAAGTTTTAATTTATTTGTTTCTATTCAATAGAATGGATGCCAATATAAAAGGCGCCATCGCAATGAAATCTCTTTTATTTCCGACAGGTTAGCATTAAAAATATCCTTTCTACATGGAATGCAATATAAAAGTGACACTCTAAAAGACATATATAATGGAAAAATATAACAAGAGACGAACGTTGAGTATATTCCAGAGCATATTCGATAAAAGTGTCCGCACGATATGTACATTTCAATTCGAACGTCAAACCTACACATATGGAATGGCTCTCATTTTTTTCAGTTCCGTGAATTTTATCGTTCGCTTCAATATTTGGAAGAATGTTAATTGATAGAGGGTATGTTCGTTGAACAACTTGGTTATTTCGGTTAGTAGTTTTTCGTTCCGTAAATAGAAAATATTCGGTTGGCTCCTGAAAAAAGGGTATTTACTGAACTCGATTGCTGAAATAGCGGTAGTTCCTCTGGTGAGTTCGGTAAGTTTGTGTTGACATTAACCTATTTTAGTTTTCGGTTTTGTTCTTCGGTATAACAAATAACAACAAAACACAATATTCCCATTTTAATTATTGCGTTGAGTTCCGATGGATTCGTTTACTGAGGTAAATGGATAATATTCAATACCTTTGTCAGTTTGATGACGTTCTTTCTATTGCATGACACTACATCCTTCGCTTGTGCTCACTGTGCAAAAGAGCATGAATTTTTGAAATTGAAAAACGATCAGAACTTAGATTTGACAAATGTGTGGCATTTCGTGAATAAACCACAACTGTAGTCACCAGTAGATAATCACTGTCAGAATTGTTAGTACCGGCCCTGAGAGAATCGGTAACCTCGGTTAATCAACGGAACATATCCAGAGATAGAGATCTGATTAGATTTAGAGTGGGGCCTACGGGCTATCTGCCTCCACACTGCGACCTTCCTTTGGCTTGCCCTGCCTTCTCTTTGATACTCCATAGGCTATCTTTCAGATCCCCAATGTAACTTTGGGCACTTGATTTTTCCTCACCCAGCATAAGGAACCTGAGTCTTGACAAGCCCTCACAGTGGCAAAGTATGTGCACTGCTGTTTCCTCCTCTTCCTGACAGAACCTGCACAGCAGTTCTGCAGTCAGACCTATCGTACCCATGTGTTTGTTGAGCCTACAATGCCCTGTGAGAAGTCCCACTAGTATTCCAGTTATACTTCGTATCTGGCTCAGTAGATATTCTGTGAATGTTGGCGATGGTTTTTTAATAAACTGTTCATTCTGTCTCATTCCTGGCGAGTTGTCCCACCATTCTTGAGATATGGTTTGTATCCATGATTTGATTCTTGTCTTTTATATAGCTTTTGCAATACCACAAAAGGGTTCTGGGTCATTCAGAGGTTTGTTTGCTCCTGCTCGGGCAAATGAGTCTGCCTCTTCATTGTCCTCGTACCCTGTATGTGCTGGACTAGGTCTGTTCTGACTGCCCAGTTCATTGGGGGTTTCTGAGCAGTCCCTTCACTCGCATTGAGTTGACTGCTCTGATTGCCGCCTGGCTATCCAAATAGATTGCTATGGTTTCCCTTCAAACTCTTGCTATATCAATTCTTCTACGCAGTGATGTATCGCAATATTTATGCCTGAGACACCGTCGCGTATTTGCCTAAGCTCAGTGAGATTCTCATCTTTGGCCTGGCCCCATAAATACCACCTCCTGACCCTTCCTCGGTTTTGGAGCCGTCCGTATAGACAGCAATGTCTGCATTGATAGTAGATCCTTCCTTCCATGGCTCTCTCTCCGTTATATTAATTTCAAAAGTTTTCACGAAGATATATTTTGAAATTATATCATCTGTTTGACATTCTCATGATGGGGTCGGTTTCCAACTCTTCATATATCTTCCTTTAGTCTTTACCGTGCGTGTTGCTTATGGGTGCTCGACTCCTGGATAATCTACTAACGATTGCTCTGGCTAAGTGATGGCAAGTAGAGATAGAGATAGAAGATTTTTGATTTTTGCATCAGTAATTCACTACTTGTGAAATACCCCATGTATCTTCTGTAATTTTGGACGTGGGATTCTGAAATTCACATCAGGAGAGAATGAGCTACCGAAGAATAATTTGAATCATAATTTGATTCATTGAATCACCATACTATTCTCGGTAAGTGATAATTGACAATATAACTTGAAAATCTCAACAGTTCTGATAGAAGCACCTTTTCTCAATTATTGAGGTAGGATTCTGGAATGGAAGCAAGAATGATACCTGTTCTGTGATTTTGACCCTTGGAACAGAGTGACAATGCATGAATGCATTGATAGAAAGTTGACCTGCTATTGAGGCAGAATATGAAACTTCCTTTACGTATATTAGCCTATTTACAAGAAAACTGATATTTAGGCAATAACAGTTGGGAACGATGTTTTCACTATGTAGAGAAAAAACTCTTTGTTAAATTGTCGAGCTTTCGAAAAGTTTTATTTTCATTATCAAGACATCAACTTGAGTAGTTACATAAGGAGCAGCTAGTGCACATCATTGTTTAACTTTAAGACACTACACAATTTGTAGAGACACATGAAAACTAATATATTTTAGAGTCTTATCAGAACCTTATTGGTCTTGTGAAGTTCTGTTATGATTGTGAGCACATGGTGTTCGACATTCAACCGTTCCAAAATGAATGTCAACAGTTGAATCTCGATATCTTCAGAAAGACTTTCAAATTGACATGTATATAATATTCCTGGTAGATCATCCTGTGTATATACGAACACTATATTCAAGGAGCAGCATCTGCGGAAAACAGTGGCTGTTTACTCTCCAGGGAAATGAAAGACATATCTCTGGCATTATCTCTTGGAAATATGGTCAATTCTCGAGGGGCAGTCATCTTTGCCAGGTTGTTAGCCCCAGTAATAGAATCACTGTTATATCTTCGATTTCGCAGGAGTTTATGGTGAAGCAGTCGGGTGATAGTTCTTGATAAACCTAAACGTATATATATATATTTGCTCCAGATTTTGTTTCTCCGTTGTGTAGGCGTGTAAAAAAACGGAACTTCATTTTTCGATTTTGTTATTTTTCAACAGATTTTGACTTTTTTGACACCATATTGAGGCTGAAAGAGTATAGATCATGATGAAGAATAATTCAAAAAATTATGAATCAGTTGAAAGTTAATGCTGAAATAGCCGAGAATGTATGCATCTTGGATCAGAATCATATTTTTGAAAGTTTTCATTATGAACTATTTTATTTGTGTATTTTTATAAATTCATTGTTTCAAACAGTTATATACGTTACCCTTACTGTTACAAGAAAATTGGCACCTAAGAAGACTCGTGTGTGTCGAGCAGTATGATATGTTTTACTATATTTCATGGGATCATTTCACGTACGAAACTACCTACTAAATCTAATAATTACTAGACCTATAATGAGGAAGAAAGAAAAATACACAAGAACAAGTCAGCAACTAAAAATTATTTTCCTATCCTATGTTCATAATTGTTCACTCTATATTTTTCATGTGTATATATTTTGAAATATATGTTTATTGAAGTTTTCATGCTTCGAGGTGAAATCAACCATAACTCCTTTGTCTATAGACAAAGCTTTCTGATTCTCTGTCAAAAAAAGTATTCCCAAGAACTCACAACCTCGAAAAGTTCTTAAAAAATTAGAATACCTATCCTCCCTTGGTACTTCCTATGTACATGATAGGGATTTCCTTTCGTGCGCCCGATAGATTGAAAAAACCCTTCCGTTCATATTTCTACCATTATGAATTATAGATTATATTCAGCAGTTGTGTGGTTTTTCTACTAAAATTGAATAGTTGCTATGATAATATGTGTGTATAGTAGTTTAGTTTCCAATATAATTGAACTGCGAGTAAATTGAGAACGGCTTGTTCGTCATAACTTCACAGGAATGCTTCATCCGTTTAGAGTTCAGAGATTTATCAGTGGCGTGCTAATCATTTCCAGAGGAGAGGTATGTGACACCTGTGTCGAAATTCTGACTGGAACAGTAGACTCAGAAAGGCAATGTGCCGAATTTGAAAATAATCGCTCTTGTATTCCCTTAAATATGGATTTCTGGCTTCTTCTCAATTAAACTTCAACGCACTGCAATCAGGATATGATGCATTCTTGGAGGTGTGTTCATTGAGTCCTCTTATCTCGCGAGTCTCTATAACCCCTCTCAAACAATGTAGAAAGATCTGGTCCACTCTGTAGATCCTCGAATTGATTATTCTGACTATTTAGAAAACATTGGCTGTATTTTAATTCTGATTGGTCTATCCGCATCGATGTTTTTAACGATGTAACCATGGATAGCGAAGCAAAGTCTGTCAGTTTAGCATGAAATAGTTATGGCTGTACTTGTCAGGATGAATCACTCATTTATAATGAATGCTTCTTATGCTACGTGAACGTGAAATAGGTTAGCAGAATACTACTCTGTTCCGAATATCTTCTCATGATTATGTCTATCATTGATAACTTAATTGTGTTGCCATACACGGACGGACTCGTAGTGTTGCTTGGCAACACAATTTTGTGAACAATGAAGCGACAGATTTTTTTTAACGCTTGGAGCGCATGAAAGGGAATCCCTATAATGTTCAAAGAACATCGGGCGTTCCTAGGGAGGATAGGAATAGGAGGTAGGTATTGGAATTTTTTTGAAAAACTTCTGGAGATTATATGCTGTTGGGAATACTTCCTCAGGCAATGAATTTTAGAGCCCAGCCGTTCTATAGATGAAGGAGTTTTGATGCTGCTGCTGTTCGACATCTTTCGAGGTTGAAAACGAAAGGATGTGCTGACTGGGCTTGTCTAGTTCGTCTGACTGGAACTGGTAGTGAAGGGATGATAGCAGAGATTTTCAAAGCACATTTCCCGTGGAAGTATCGATAGAAAAGTGAAAGGTCGCCGACCTTTCTACGGTGTTCCAATGATGTCAAAGAGTGAGTGAGTGTGGCGTCACCCACCAGGCGGATGGCACTTCTCTGGACCCCATATATGGGAACAGTATTCTAGAACAGGCCGTATCTGCGCTTTGTAGATCATGAGAAGCTGTTGAGGTGTGAAGTAGCTTTCCTCACGGAACAAGAATCCGAGTTTTTGTGAAGCAGCTTTTGCGATGGATCTGACATGATTATCCCATGAAAGAGTGTTGCTGATGGAAATACCGAGCATAGATATGGTGGGCTTGGTGAATATGGTGGTGCCAGACATTACAATGTCGGGCATACTGATTTTCGCCTTTCTAGAGAAAATACAGGCTTGAGTTTTGGTGGCGTTGAATTCAACTAGGTTGTTGGTTCCCCAGGATGTGATTTCAGCAAGGTCTTCATTGACAGCATTGACCTGCATGCGCGGTGAGTTCTTAGTTTCCTGGAAAGAAATGGGAAGTCTGGAAGAGAACGCAGTATGGAGGGTACTATCATCTGCAGAGCTGTGGATGGGGCAAGTTGTTACTCCCAACATCGTGATATTACTCATGACAATGATCTATGTAGCTCATTGGGTCCTCTTATTTTGCGAATCTGTATTTTTCCTCTCAAACAATGTAGAAAGATATGGTCCACTCTGTATATAGATCCTTGAATTGATTATTCTGATATTAATCTACCTCGTTTTATATTGATCAATCGCGTGCAGCTTCATTAGAAGGGATACGCCTTTTTCGAATCGAAATTCTTATTTTCATCACATTAGATTTATTTCAATTATGCTGACGCACTGCTATATTTTGTGTTATTTGTGCTTCAACCAATATGAATTTCAATTCGATATTTAATGATATTTGGTGTATCAGCAGTTATTATGCGTGCTGGTATATAATTATTATTGACGTGCGTAATACAAATTTGAATTAATTATGCGGTGAGCTACTAATTGTAAAATATCATGAATTCATATTGAATACCTGAATAACTGTATAGAACTGATCTGTTACAAACATCAGTTACAGCAGAATGGTCTGGGGCGATAAATATAATGCCAGTTCAGACCATCTGAAAGAACAAACTTGGCAGATTTGTTCGGAACTGTCAGCGATAGCAACCACGATTTCAATACATCTGAAATACCATTGTGAATATTATTATCAGAGATACGTAGTACGGAGAATAATAATTGCAAACATGATCGTCGCAAACTCCATGAATTGTTAATGAATAATTTCATTGGAATGCTTTGAATAAATTATAACAATAACATTCATCCATTGATAAAACGCTACAAGTTTCGGCAGTGTTGTTTGATATGTTATTCAAACTATATAACTGATCAAAACAGAATGTGATGCTGACGCCAACAACTTCATTACTTGTTCAAATTTGAGTTGTTATATGATATATCATGGAGGAGTTTCATCATTCGGATATTCATATAATGGAGCGAAAATGCTTGCTCGAGATTTGCGTTAGAAATATCTTGGTACACTGAGACTAATTATAAAGAATGTTTCACTGTATGAGAAAAGCTTGATATTCACAGCCAATTCCATTTTTCCATTTTTCTATGCATGAAAATGGTGAAGAAGAATGGAATTTGAAAAATCATGAATCATTAATTCCATTTCGCTGTCGAATTCAGAAGGGATTACTATCATCAACTCCTTCAAATTGCAAGGAATACAAAATCTGTCAGTTTTTGACTGGAAGATACAATCCAGAATACAACCATGGATGCAGGCATAAGAATGAAATTATCATGCTTCCAATTACGCACGTTTTGGTGAATGCGCGAATTTTAAACTTTATATTCGCCAATTATTGGTGTAGCTATTACCGCTACCGCCATAATTTCAAGTTCCTCATACATTGAACGGAAGGAATTTGAGGACCTTTTCAATTTATGTCCGGATCTTCATCTCACTAATCGATACATTTCGATCGTTTCCGATTCGATTCATCCCAAAACATCGCTGTCCTCTACCTCAATAAAGATATCAAGATTCGATATATCGACATTTTCTCCAAAGCTTTGGTACATTCAATTGTCAGGGAAGAGTCTAAATCGCATAATGTGACGCCGAGTAGGGTTAGGGAGTTGTACCCTGGTCCGCTAATAGCATGACGTGAACCCAGTGCGTCCATTGGCGTTCTTATATAGGTTTCCAAGGATGTTTTTTCCTTTTTCGGTATACGAACTGTGTCACGTGATTCATTGTAACCAATATGCGATTTAGTTTGTCGTACTGTCATGTACAGTTACATTCAGTTGGTCACTTCATTTGTCATGCAGCAGAACATTTTTACCGCTTTCCTCCCTAGAAGGAAAAAGTTGAAGCGACGTTATCAATGAGATAACTCATACGGCAGTGACGATCTAAACTATATTATACAGGGTTTTTCACGTTATTCGACACGAAGCATTGTGGCTAAAGTAATTGATTTTTAAACAGTTTTTTCTTGAGGAATTGGGACCTCCAGCGCTATATTTTGCGAAGATCTTTATGTTGTACAGGGTGTGAAACGAACACGAAATGTATCTAAGTTGCTATTTTTTAATAGAATACCCTGAAGTACATTGCATCTTTAGATTCTGCCTGAAGACCTGATTCCATCAATTCATCACACTTGGGATCTAGCGGAAATGACGACAGATATATAGGGTTTCCAAATCAAGATATTTCAAATTTAGGATTTTTGTGCCCAATTTATTCATTATTGGTTAAACTGACTCACATTTCCCTGTCTCCTTGATTTACTATCTACTGACATTCAATTGGATTAGATACAGGGTGATTCAAAATTCTGAATTCTGATTACCCTTTTTTTTATCGCTTGGAGCGCACGAAAGGGAATCCCAATAATGTTCAAAGAACATCGTGCGTTCCTAGGGAGGATAGGGATAGGAGGTATGTATGGGAATTTTCTTTGAACTTCTGGAGGTAATATGTTGTTGGGAATACTTCTTCAGGCAATGAATTCCAATCACTCTATACCAAAAATTGAAAACATGTAGGATGCAAGGATGAAAATAACGTGCCTATAACTAATACTGTACCTAGTTCCTAGTTTTAGTGATTGTATTCATTTTGTTCGTTAGTTTCATGAATGAAATATTCGAAAATGCCTTGGTATTTGTAAAACAATATACTATTTTGTATGATATACTATTTTCAAGGTCGTTTTGAACTATGCTGCGGACCTAGAGCACAAAAAAATTTGGTTCAATTTTGGGAAGTGAAGATAACGAATCATGAACACTTCTCTTCATCATGATCTTCTATTCATTATAGGTGATGAAATAAGCAATATAATTATGTCATCAACAATATATATTACTTAGTATGCTGCTGGTTTTTTGGTTGCTATTGAGATAATGGTTCCTCTTGGGATTTTTGTTGAGCAAAATCTTCTATTATATCTTCAAGTCAATTGTTTGAAGGATTTCAGTTTCTATACGCATAATTGACGAATTACTTGCCCTAATAGCACAACTCGATCCATATGGACGTCCTATGGACACCCTCCTCTGGACATCTCGACCATCCATAGGACATCAAGTTTGTGTACACTGGATGACGTATGGAGATCAATAAAATATTTGCGTTTCTAACTTTTTTGATGGTGGTGCTGTTAGGTTGCACTGTGCTCAATGAGAATGTTTTGAGAATGAATAATGTAAAAGAAAATGTCGGTCCTTCGGGCCCCGTGTGCCCTCATGGTATAGGGAGTATTGTCTATCATCGTTCTTCATTGAATTAATAAGAACGATCACCTAAATCATGCTCATCACACTATAGCCACTCTCTTCTTGATGTTTCATACACCTGAGCGGCTCAGTGTTTGTTGCACTTGATCTACTCCTGAATAGAACGCATTTTAATGAACTTTCACAATGAACGCACCTGCGCATGCGCTCTCATTGTATACCTTTAGGAAATTTTGAAATATAGCAAATCTATGTTGATAATGTCTGATTCTGGAGACGAGCATGCTATGATTGGGAGTTCAACTATTCAGCTGGGAGATTCTATTTCACGAATCAAGTCGAATCGGCCATCTTCATTCGATATTTGGTTTTCTGTTCCTCAAATGAATCGTGTTAACTCGATTCGATTCCTTGATAGCTCAAGTGGAGTCGAATTGATGCGTTTTGCAAGCGTGTTTTTCAATCTATCCTTATCTATCAACAGATGTTCCTTTTCTTTTCATCTTCATCCCAATTCGAGGTGAGATCATCTTGTTAGTGTGAAACCACAGCTTTGGAAGGGTTATTATTTCATATGAATATAATATATAATTCATTTTCGATGTCGTTCACACTCAGACATGACCACTGAGAAATGTTAATAAAATTTCCAGAACAGCACAGAACATGGTCAAAGGATGATTTTCAATCTGATGGTCGTGAAATCAATGAAAAACTATGAATCAGGATAAGTCAAGTAAATTCATTGGGGCTAGGCGAGTAAACTGCTGTTATACCTATAGCATTTTTGGAATGACTCAGTTGCATGAAACCTCAATACACAGATCATTTTATATTCTGTAGTTAATTCTCTTCATACTTTGTCCTATCCACTCAGAATTCAGAAGACGAACCAACATTTTGTCCAATCTAGCAAAATAGCTCAATAAATCATTTTTCAGGCAAAGAAGATGGATGGATGGATGTATTTGCCTATCTTTAGCTGCTAAAGATGGAAATTCATGAAAACAATATAACCACTATAACCTCAAATTCGTGATGGCTTTGGGGCTTTGGCCACGGTGCTCATTTCATTGGATCAAACTCTCATCCCATTTTGCCAAAAAAACCGACGATCACCGAAGTCTAATTCGATCGCGACTCGATCGAGGAATAGAATAGGAAATGAATTCGACTTCAAGTTCATCATCGTATTGTACCACATTTGACGATCGTGAAACAGAATCCCCCTGCAGATACATGATAATGGGAATAATCTTTGAACATAACCAAAAATATAGCTTGTCATTTGACAGTGACAGAGGGGTAGAGAAAGGTACATGGTGTAGCAAGGTGGAGCACCAGGGCTGCAAGCACTAACAAAATAAAGCGTTCCTGCCTATTTTTCCTGCTCTGCTCAGTCAAGTAGAAAGTGGCTTATCAGCAAATGCTTACCACACTCTCCCGCATGTTTGACTCTCGTATTTAGGCGGGCTTTGCACGAGGCGACGCGCAGCTGACAGTGATTGGCGTAGGTTTTGCCGTCGGTGCCGCACACAGGGTCGGCTTTCGGCTTGCAGAACGTCGGGCACTGGCAGAGGGCTCTGCCGTCGGGGCCGTTGATGCAGTGCGCGCCCCATGCGCAGAACGTTTTCTCGCAAGGTTCTGTGGGCAATTAGTGGTATTAGTGTATTAGTAAGGGTGCATGCATGCGTAGGCAGATGAACAGGTTTGGGGTTACAGGAGGCCTACCTACCCACTCCTCTACTATTTTTCTCTACCCTTGTGACTTCGCCAGCAAATCATAGGTCTCTATTCATCGTCATGCAGTTACGAACTATGCAAGAACATCGTGGTTAAGTTTGAGTTCCACTTCTCCACACTTCTGATGTTTGTTTCTGACGTTACGGTAACGTAGAGTTTCTTCGCGTAGTCTCAGAATAGCTGGCTGAGTCACGTGGGAGAGAGAAGGAGAGGGGTGTGGAAAGTCTAATCTGGCTTAACACCCACTCAAATATATCGAACAGTTCACTGAATTTGCGTAGATTCAACTGTGATTTGTATCACATAATAGGTACTACATACCTATACCCACTCGTTCACTTTTGTTTTTCTTTCCATGTGACTTCGCTAGTCAATAACAAGTTTCCATTCATTGTAAGTGGCATCTAGATTTTTATCAATGCCAAAAAACATCGTAAAAACAACAGGTTGGGTTTACGTCACGCTATTCGACGCTTTTTCGGCGTTATTTGATGTTTTTCAACGATTGAATCATTAATTGACGTTTTCTTATCATAACTTCAATACTGTTCTAGATGTTTCCATAAAATTTGACATGCACCTACTGAGAACCAATAGGCATTTTTTTGATGCAGGTAATCTTTCAATATCTCTTCCAGTGGTGTTCGTATGGGATGTAACGATACTAGAGATGTTTATGAAAAAATATTATACGCCCTTGCTCTTTCTGAAAATTTTTGAAATCCTCAATTATTTTGCAACAATTTGACTTCTTGATTTTTTTCTGTCCAAGGCACCGTTATCGCGTAGGAAAATGTAACCATTGCCATGATGCATTTATGGTATAATGATATACAGGGTGAGTCAAAAATGTGTACCTAGCTTTCTCGAGGTAATAAGTGCATTGAAAAATAAGTATATTCTGATGAATAAACTAATGGCTCGAAATAAGAGACATATCCTTCCAAAGTTATAAAATTGAATGCATAACTTATATATATTATAGAGGGTGTTCTCAGAGGGTGGATCATGAGTTCTCGAATAACATTCATCCTCGTATTCTTTTTGGTTGAAATATAAAAGCATTTTATAGAGCAGAAATAATCACATGAAAATCGTATACACTTGTCAAGACACAAAAATTGTAGCCGTTTTCGAGATATTTGAGTTTTATCAGTAGATAAATTCATCAGTAATAATATTTCAGGAGGATGCAAGCTTCGCTTGGTCGGACACCAGCTCTATTTCCCGTTCTGAATTTTTTTTTTTCAACGCAATTTCTGCACAATCCTCGAGATTGTTCTATAGAATTGGGAACGCGTCGAGCTGGAAACATCTCGGCATGAAGAATAACCTACAATTTCTTCAAATCTCAGTTGGAAATCATATCATATTACTCAGCAGAAAAACTAAACAAGGTTTTCAACAATGAATCAAAATGAAATATTGTTATACCGATGAATTAATCTACTGATATCTTGTGACACAAGAACTCGAATATCTCGAAAACGATTACAATTCGTGTAGTTTGATAAGAGTACCATTTTGATGTATTTTTTCGCTCTATCAAATGCTACTCTTTCACGAAAAAGGATACAAAGAACAAAATGATCTTCAAAATATCATGACCACCCTCTAACAATATGAGAAATGAAGAAGACTATCAGAAGAATGTATTTGATCAATATAAATGTATGCAGGAAAATCTGGTGGCTTCTACCGTTTAGAAGTTATGCGGGAAAACTATCTCATTTTTATCTGTGGATGGAAATATCTTCCTTGATATTCATTCTGGAACATTAGTCTATTCATCTAACTGCACTTATTTTTCCAATGTACTGACACCTCCAGAAAACCCAGTACATATTTTTTACTCACCCTGTATATGTATTCTGAATAATGACATTCGATTACGTTGTGGTCTTATTTTGACAAGTATTCATTGATTAATAATAAAGAGAAAATTAAAATTCAACATCCTATATTTGGAGAGCTAAGAGGTTTAGGGCATGCCCAATCGATATGAGACCCCAGTACGGGACATAATCACTAGGGTGACTAGGAACAGTCTTAACTGCCTTCCACCTCCCCCGTTTGCAGGGCAACGGTCCTCATAATATACTAAAAGTCCACATGGGGCTTGTGACTTTTAGAGTCGGTTATTTGGGGGGTGGAAATTATTGAAAAAACCAGAGAATCCGCAGGAAATGACGTTTAGAATCTGATTTCTAGTGGGGTGCACGTGACTTCTGTGCTTTGTTGATTTTTTGAATATCGGAACAATAAAGATGTTGCATTAAATGAAATAATTACTATTTCTGTGAATAAATAAATGGGTAAGAGGTTTAGGGCATATGTTAATATGACCTTTTCCTCTCAAAATGAACCAAGGAACCACATCCCATATATTTTTAGCAATGAATCTAATTACACCTTGTACAGCAAGTATTTTCCAGTTACATTTTTCATGCTGAATAATACCACCTTGACCCTCGTGTCCCGTGCATCAACATTCCCAGTGGTTGTTTTCTGACCGATTAGTTGCCTATGATATTCAATAATTCCTGGTTATCCCTGTTTTCAGAACCTCACCGTCTATGCAAGCATAGAGGATTTGGAAGATTGAATATGCTTGTTCGAGATTTGCATTTGAATCGAGAAAGAGGAATATTCTATATATTTAAACATAATGGCGATGTCAGCAACATGTGAGTAGTAAGTAGACCGTTCTTGGAAATGAATGCATATTATTATAGGTCATCCATCATGCAGTATCAGAATGAAATCTGATATTCTGTTTATGATGGTACAATCACTTGTTTTCCTACCATTCGAGTAGATTTTTTCAAGTTGGGGGAGTTTTTCATGACACTATTCATCAACTGTATCAATGAATCAACAAATATGTATATACATAGAGTTGATTCCTCATAATCAATAATGCATGGTTATGTTTAGGGTTAAATACGGAGAAATTGTGCCTCAAATTGAGTCTCTCACCGATTGGTATGCTCTCTTGAAATTTTTTACTGAATATTACATTCACTATAGAGAAAAAAAATTCTATATATAACCTCAGAGTCTCAGAAGATATGAATCAAGATGACGAGCACATAATATTATTTTTCCTTCAACCTCGTATTACCGAGTATGTTTGATGTTTATAAAATTGTTCGTTAATGACCTATTTGTCTATCAACTTGTGGTTATAATATAGGTAACCAAACATGCACCACTGATAGTACTAAAACTTTCATCGATTTCATCGAAGATGTTACGTTAACGAGTTAGCCTTTCAATGTTTCTGAACCGATTTGAATCCCTGTTTTCAATCAAAAGAAATGTATTTTTCATATGTTTCCCTGTCAGTGACAAGTTGACTTTCAGGGCTATAGTGTGATTGTTAGTAGTTTCCGGAGGAATGATGAATTCGCGAACGAAGTTTTCTTCATTGCAGGAGAAATTTATAGTCGGCGCAAAAAAATTGTAACCAACTTGTATATTAATAAGGCGATTCATGATCTCGAATATCAACGCACTCGCTTGGCTCGCAAGTTAAAATATCTCGATCATAAACGCTTTCCTTAATACACTAGTTGGTTGAATGACTATTGAACAATTATTGTACTACGAATGATGATTACATTTTACACCCTACAGAAGAAAGCAATGATAATAAGTATCTAAAAATATGTAATCAAAGCAAATTTGAAATTTGAATCTCGGTATTCCAGAAAAACCTGTTTATTTGATAATTTTTCCCCCATATTTCAAATTGTATCGATATTGCATTCCTTTCAACGAAAATTTGTTTATTCGACAAAAATATTGAAACAAACAGACTGATAAAATCACGAGTGCTTTGGAACGAGTGATTTCGTTAAGGTTCGGGTTTACACACGTTCCGAAAGAAACAAGATGGCAGAAAAAAGTGAGTCTGATTGATTTTGACAGTTCCCATCGAGGTTTATCAGTTTAATACCGTAAAATAATTTCGCGAGCATTATTATTGGTTGAAATAGTTTATTTTCTCAGCGAATCGTTTTGTTTCGGTCTCTCTGACGATTTGATTATTCCAGCGACCATAACTTTCATAAGAAATGCAATTTCCCAGAGATCCATCACATATATTGGTATTGGTTCCAGTTCACATTTCGTATGCTACTTTATGTGTCACCCAGTATATTTTGATAAATATTGGAGTTTTACCATAAAAAAGTCCTTATTTTCGATAAAAAACAATCTAATAGTGATGGTGAAATAAGGAACTGAGGAAGATAATTAAAAAATAATCAAATTCTTCGATCGTATTAGGTATACTCTGTGGTTGATGTCTGATGATTGCCATAGGTATCAATTTGTGAAACTCGTGCTTGGGCTAGGAGTGGTTGTATGTTAATTGGTTCAATTATTGTCATGACATGTTATTGATTAGTCAAGTACAATGGTATATCCACTAGCTAAAAAGGTATGTACATTCAGGTCATTAAATTTCTTGATAGCAAGGTGTTTCTTCCGTGAGAATAAATAAGTTTTGAAAGCTATCATAACATGGAGGATTCGCTGTGGAAAGTTCGTATATATGGTCTGGTAAAAAATCTGAAAATCCATATGAGGTGGAGTGGCCTGAAGACTAGCATTTCAAAGGTTGACTTTGAAACCACATAACTGCGGAAAATTGAGATACACAAGTTCACTCTGAATAAAAATATATATCTAGTGAAATGTTCATACATTGCCATTAATTTATTGCGTCCATTGAAACAAGTTCAACATTTTCTCATACAGATATTATCTATATATGATATATATGATATTATCGACTGAGATGAGTGAATCAGTTTATATGGTTCGAGTTCAAACTAGTTATTGTTTGTATTCAGGGCAAACTCTCTTCATTTTTAAAAGGAGAGATAATTGTATGTCAAACGAATCAAATTGAGAAAGGAATATTTCAGTCCTTCTATTCCACATTGGTATCACTATAAGAGTTTCAGGAATAGGAAACCACGATCAAACCTGAGATCGATTTGTCGAACGATTCTCTACCAAAACTTGTTCGTTCATAGAACGGTAATCTCTAGAATCCTTCGCCTAGGGAAGTATACCAACAGTTTATAACATCCAAAATACCAATATACTTTTGTCCTCTCCCTCATATGTATAGTGAGATCGATTGGCGTTAATCAATTTGTGACGTAATAACGGTTATTTTCTATCTCAACTCGACAGAGAACATTGAATACTGAATCGGCTTTTTCAGAGGATATTCCAGTCAGGTTCTCTTCTGAATTATGATAATGGGGTTGTATAGATACATTAGTCGAATCAATAACACATATCTATTTTGTAAGGTAGGTGCGGGTAATAAGGCCTAGCTAAGGGGGATTTGAAATAAAATGGAAACTATTTAACAAAATCAACGAATTTCAATGTTAATTAAACCTTAAGATCAGGTCCTGTCAAAAATAAACAGAACATGGCAACGTGTGTCATAAATAAAAACATGATTGAGCATTTTTAAAAACCTTGTCAGTAGGCCTTATTATACTATAGTAGGATAATAAGGCCTATGACTGTAATATGCATAAGAAATAAAAACATCAGGCTCCTAACATTTGGTAAGTGAGATCGATAATTGATAATCATGCATTGATCATGCTGAGGTCTTGAAAATAACAACAAATTTATTTGTTTAACAACCCTCAGGACACTGAAAATTATCTGTATCATCCGCTGACAAACCGACGCACTCCTCGTGATAATTTAGAACATTGTCTCATGTCAGCCATTCCTCCTCACAAACATGACAGTACCAACTCGCCTGGTTCTGTTCAGTACCACTTCTACTTTTGGGGGTTGAGGTCTTTTTAATTCTTTTATTGGTAGGCCTTAATAACCTCCAACAACGTGTGTAAAGGAAATCTGAAAAAACATTATTCGGAACTTGATATATTATTCAAACATCAAAGATCGCAGAACCATGACATAATAGGAAACTATAACGCAGAATTATATCAATAAGTGTGATATTTCAAAAAATACGTACGATTGATTTGGACGAATTCTTATTATTCGAGCCACACGACCACTACTATTAACAAATGACACCGCACTGGTCGCCCTTAGCGACCAAACACATCGCGGCAGATTTCAGGCGTCTTCTATGATAGTTAGCGACCTGTTAGTGTGACCTTGACCGACACCGACTATTTTAAATTGCATTTTCATCATTTAGGCCTTATTAGCCGACAGGCCTTATTACCCGCGCCTACCTTATTGATCGTTCCATGTATTGATGGTATATTTATGATAGAAAATTATCGAAATTTTTTTCAATGATGAAAATAATGACCTCTCGAGAACGCTAGCTATCGCTGACGTGATATACCTATCGATAAGCATCAATTCCTCAATAGAAATAAGAACTTAGTAGTGAGTTCACACATCACTTAAGTGGTATATTATATCGTATATTATAGTACATAAGTTGCACCAATTCCTCAATAACCATTGAAAATATATCCACTTTTCAGAAAGGAATAAGAACTCCCTTCTAGAGTTGAAGTATATTGAGATTCACACATTACATAAGTCGTATAATATATAAGTTGCATTGGATTGATCGCGGTTAAGTCGACATGTCCCACGTTCCTCATGTTATGAAATGTCGTGAATTTTATTAATTCGAAAAATGTACAGAGCTCTGAGTAGACGCTTTGTGATAGTGAGCTACTTTGGGTTAGTTCCTACAGATGAAATACTAGCTTTTGTTCTGAAAAAAGTTCTAGTTAGCATTATGGAGCCCATCATATTTTTAGTCAATCTCTCATTCTCAACAGGTTGCTTTCCATCAAGTTTGAAACTGGGAAAGGTTCTGCCGATCCAAAGAGGTAATAAATCAAATGAACTAGATAACTTCAGACCTATAACTATGCCACAAAGTGTGTCAAAAATCTTCGAGTATGCATTTTTGAATCGTTTATTGAGCTTTATGAATAATCATGACATTTTGAGTGCCATGCAACATGGATTTTGTGCTGGTAGATCTACTAAAATTGCATTGATAAGCTTTTAAACTGAATTAGTGGAAATTATTGAAACTGGTGAATGTCCAGTTGCAATATTATGTGACCTGAGTAAGGCGTTCGACTGCGTCAACCACGTGAAATTATTGAATAACTTAGAATCTCGAATAACTGGGTTTCTGCCTTCCTCAATATTCGTAGTCAGTGTGTTTCTCTTGAATTTGAAGTTGATGAACATATTTCAACATTCTCCTCTGAAATAGGGCAGGTCCGGTTATGTGTTGCTCAGGGTTCCGAATTAGGGCCTATATTAATTTTGTTCTACATCAATAATATTGAATTTGAAATTATGAATTACAAACTTACCGCGTATGCAGATGATCCTTACTAATTTCGGCAAAGAACACTGAATCTCTTAAAAATGAACGCGAAGTCAATTTAGCTGATGCCTTCAGTGATCACGATCTATTTTTGAATCCATAGATAACAAAAATCATTCAATTTCATACCGATCAGGATAAAATCGATTCTTCACAAGTGAATATGAATGATACAATATTATTGAGTACCTACCGATATACTTGTTAAATTATTGGACTTGCATGTAGATGAACATCTAAATTGGCATACACATTGTGGACTTTTCATTTCTGAATTGAATTTTTTTCAGTATATGATCAGGAACTCAAAAACTGTTAAAGGCAGAACACAACTCTGTAGATGCAGAGGTTGAATCCAGATTGAGATATGGCATATGTTTGTGGGGCAACTCAATCTTAGCCAAAAATGTCTTTATCAAACAAAAATATACAGGGTGTTTCATAATTGAATGTCAATATTTGGGGACGCAATTCTTGGGCCCATTCTAAGAAGAAAGTTTCATATGAACGTATGACCTAAACATCCTAACTTTTGAGATACAGGATGGTAAAGTTCTCAAAAATTAATAGTTTTTTATTAATATCTGTAATACCACTTCAGATATTCTGATGAAATTTGGCATACATGTACTATGTATCAAGAGGCATCAGTTAGCGTACCACATTTTTTGTTGTTGCCACCAGTGGCGTTCGTATGGAATTTCACCTACCTATTTTGGCAGACATTGATGGTACGCCACTGATTGATCTCCAAATTGAAATCATTCCTGAAATTCCCGATCATTTCTAAGCAAATTTGATCACTACAATTTTTTCAATCTGATGCACGGTTCTCGCTTAAAAATGAAAAGCTTTTCACTACATGATTATAGTAATATTGTTAATATGACAATATCACAATGCAGAGAAATAGTTTTTATTTTTAAGATCAAATTTCAGAAATACAATTCATAGTTCATGAACTTTGTATTCGTATTTGGTATTTTCGAATTATAACTTCTCATTGTAGTAGGCTATATTAAATTTCGAGAATTTTACCACCCTGTATCTCAAAAGTTGGGACGTTTAGGTCATACGTTCATATGAAACTTTCTTCTTAGAATGAGCCCAAGAATCGCCTCCTCGAATATTGACATTCAATTATGAAACACCCTGTATATTACGTTGCATTTTAAGTACTTCCAAAATGTCCTCATGTAGGATTATCTTTACTTCTCATAAAATTTTAACCCTTGTTAATTCATATATCTATGAACTAGCAGTTTAAATTTACAGTAATAGGAACGATTTAAAATCAAATAAGGATTTGCACAATATCAATACTCATAGGAAAAATGAAATTCACACCCTTGCTGCCAGGTATAAAATAACACAGAATTCTCCGAATTATATAGGCCCCAGAATATTTATTCATCTACCATATGATATCAAAACATCTTTGGTTTGATATCGTTTCTGTTAGGATATTGTTTTTACTCACTTCAGTAGAGAACTCCATTCAGTCAGAACTGTCCAGCATACTGGATAGCTATTATTTCACTGTTTCCATATGACTTATTACTTTGTAATGTATTCTAACATAATGCGAATATTGAGAAAAATCAAATAACTGACACTGTACATTCAAAATATTTCAGCTTAGCAAATGCGGAATACGCTGTCAAAGATGATATGGGAAATAGGAATTTGATGAGCTGGACGTCAGATCTCCCTATAGGGGAGCCTCTTCTGACATGTATAGGTACATTGTGCACCACAGCCATCAGCAAACAAGACATTAATCATATGAACATTTATCAAAGTAATATCACCATTACGTCATGAGTGAGAAGAGAAAACGGAAACTGACAACAACTGTGTGTATGCGAAGACGAAAATGAAATATATTTCCAACGACCTGAATCTCTGAGTGCCAGATGTGTGAGCTTAACCCCTGAAATTTGTCTGATGTAGTCGAGTTTCCCTGTCAGTACAAATATATGGTTTAATGAATTCCAAGGAATTACCCACCATATTTCCTCGTGAATATGATTCAACATGTCACATGTTCGTTTCAGATAAGAATCTTCCTGATATATTCCTGAAATGCACAGCATAAGAAAATGTCATATCGTTGATCAGACTCTTGTTGATTCACTTCTTCCGTTACCGCTAATTTCACCAAGGAATGATTTTCCGAAAACGACTTCTCCATTGCGTATTTCCCTTAATGATTGAATCACTTGAAATAGTAATGTTTGTTGGGTTCGTTCTTTTCTAAATATTGTGCTAATTCAATCAAATATGTTTGGGTACCTATATCAAATGTATCGAACCATAACCAAATATACACTCAAAGGGATTATATACAGTATGGACGCTTGGTCGCTAACGTGGATCTTGTTTTCAGAAGTATTGTTGAGGCTAAGATTTTTTTATGGGTGTGTTCATGAAATCATGAAACATGATTCATTGTCAACGAATAATTTTGTTTTTCTCTGTCTCTGACTGTTTTCTTAGGCGATAATATAATATGCACCAACTTATGTATACCACATAAATTGGCTGACCATTCCGCTAGGTCAATAATGTTACTATTATGCTAACTTTTTTCTTCCTCCTCTGGGGTTTGTAACGGGGCGCATTTGTATTTGTACATTCGTATAACTGAATCACAGTTGAAATGGGATTTATACAGGGTGTTTCGAAAAAAACTAACCCCCTTGCTAGGGTAAGTAAAACATTGCAAAAAAGGTTGGGTTTGCTCAGAAAAAAATGTCGTAACGCCATCCGTTTTCAAGATACAAGGTGTTGAAAAAATATTTTTTTTTACACATTTTTCACGATTATGTTGAAACTACTGACAACATTGTGATGCAATTTTATATGGATGTGTTTTGAAAGCTGACACATCGCATGAATTCGTTTTTATATCTGACACTCATAGAGGGCGCTAGTTACACGGTTCGTTCCGAGTACTTTCAAACATAACTTTTTGAGGTAAGATTTTTCACTGCGAATTTAATGTCAACTTGTACATCATTCAATTTGACACTGAATAATTTGACACTGAATAGGTGCTCTTAGTAAAACTTGATACTGTGTACCGTTTTCGGGATATTTTGATTTGAAAATGCTGAACTATAACACCGATGCTAGTTGAAAGTAAGTATTATAAAATACTGTTACCTATTTAATGATAACCACGTCGAGAGCTGCAAGAAAGAATTGAACATCACTTCGATGATCACATAGTTGATCTTCAACCGTTGAGAAGATTGCGGTATTTCCCAGAAAAAAGGATCGAATTGTGTATTCGTGAAAACGGAGGACATTTTGGACACTTACTCTAACTAGATGATGTTTTTAGTCAAATCTAATTGGATATTTTCTGATGTGATTTTGTTCAATCGATAACTTCAGCAGTAGAATAATTTTAATGTTTTTTGTCCTTAATGAATAGATAATTATTTTTTATGATACTTATTCTAATACCAGAGTTATCACTTCGGCATTTTCAAATCGAAATATTTCGAAAACGGTACACAGTATTGTGTTTTACCAAGAGGATCATTTTGGTGTAAAATTGAATGGTGTTCAAATTCAATTTGAATTTGGACTGAAAAATGTAACCTCAAAAAAGTTATGTTCAAATGTACTCGGTACGAACAATGTAACTAGCGCCCTCTATGAGTGTCAGATATGAAAACAAATTCATGCGGAGTGTCAGCATTCAGAACACATCCATACAAAATTTCATCACAATGTTAACGGTAGTTTCGACATAATCGTAAAAAATGTGTACAAAAATATGTTTTCAACACCTTGTATCTTGTAAATGGATGCCGTTACGACATCATTTCACTGAGCAAACCCAACTTATTTTGCAATGTTCTACCTACCCTAGCAAGGGGGGTTAGGTTTTTTTGAAAAACCTTGTATATAACAAGATCTGTTTTTCTTCAGGGAATTTTCTCAAAATTCTATTTTCTTTCAGAACAATTTTTTTTATTATAGATTATATTCTCTGTGTTCTTCGAAACTCTTTGCTATAAGATTATTTTTGTATTTGAACGAATAAAGAAAAATGAATCCTCCAAGCCAAAATTCAGGTAGTGGCAGTAACTTTTCGCGTGGATCTCTTCCTCTTGATTGATAATCCCCTGTGATTAGTCCACGCTATTTCGTGAAGACAGTTGAGATATTTTTAATTTTTTCATAGATATTTTTTTCTATAAATTGATGTATAACAAGTTGACTCTCGCAAAATCAGTAGAAAAAAGTCAATGTTCCGCCTACAAGAAACGGATGTTTCCATTGAATTCTTTATTGGGTCAATGAACTTATAAGATCGTCATTCATTAAAGGCCTGTTCGTTTGTATTGCTGAACTTGCTGAAGTTGATTTTTTCTCCATAGTTGTCTCTGTTCATGGCATAATGTAGACAGAGAGAGTCATAGAAAAAAATCAAGTTTAGCAGGTGGAGCAAACACAAACGAACAGGCCTTAACTGTCCCACTGATTTCTCATGTCCATTGTTGACATGTACTGCTACGTCCAATGACCGGTCACCAGTTTTTTCGGACTGATTTGCGCGAAAGTCAACTTTTTATTGTATCATTGTATTCAGAAAAAATCACAGAAACAAATTGTTAACAAAACGAAAAAAAAGTTGACAATATCTGTACAATATCTTCTACTATCTATCAAGTCATTTCATTTGCAACCATTTGGCTATGCAATAATTTATATGAGGAATAAGTGTTCCTTATAGAATTCAGTAATTTTTGCCGCTAGGGACCACGCGAAATGAGCAGTGATTGATCAAAATGGAGATGTTCCACGCGAAATCAACATAAATTAATAAGGAGGGAATGATCCACAATCCACGCGAAACGTTGACGTCACTACCTTCATGACGCATTTTACGTGGAGGAATTCTTAAAACAAGATCCACGTAAGCTTGGTATATATAACGACAAAATATATGTTTGTATCATTGAATTTTTCATTCATTATAGGACATCCTAGACATGGTGCAAAAATACCGGATAAAGTAATATGATATTGACATGAATGGAATGAGGGATAAGAGGATCGTCTGAGAGCAAGCAAGCTTTCAACGAATCGAGGAAAAATCGAATCACATTATTGGCTCATACAGGACTGAAAATAAAAGCGTGGGGCACAAATATTGAATATCACATAACGCGAATACTAAGGAATGGAAAACACATAAAAGGATGACGATATTCTGGAGGTAATATTCGTTAATGATAGATCTGTCTCAGTAATTGTGGATTAGTAATCGATATCGGGTACGGATATGATTGCTGCAACCGACACGAAATTTTTCTTGTTCAGGCAGGATGTCAGGTTTAGTGAAAATTGATTCGCTTCGATATTTTTCCATCAGAGATGGGATCACGAAGAACAATACCCGGAATGGCATCCATAAGATCTAGGCTTAGTTGAAAAACGTGCTGTCAATACTAAGACCAGGTAATTGAAAATCCACCAGAAAGATGGATTTTCAGGAAATTTGCCAATGTCGCTACGCGAGCGGCAACACGAACAAGGAATTTGAGACTAGATAGTTCACTTACCGCCTTTAGCAAAAACGAATTATTTTATCGCGTTTACTCTGTTAGAATAATGTTGAATAATATGAAGTGAAGTCTTGGAGACAGTGGTTGAATAGTTATATACACAGAAGTACAACCTAAAGATACATTTCGATGCTTGGTATTACTATCAGTAATAACCTTTCTTGGGAAAATCACGTGAGATCAATTGCTGAAAGTGCATCCTAAAAACTTGGTTTTCTGTTTCGGGCCAGGAGCTATTTCACTTTCAGTCAGCTGTTTATGATCTATAAGGCACAGATCCGACCTGTCCTGGAATACTGTTCCCATATTTGGAGTACAGCACCCAAACATACCCTGAAACTGTTTATGGATTCTGTCCAAAAAAGGGCAATTCGTCTCGTGGGTGATGCCTCGCTCACAAATTCACTCACTTCTCTAGAACACAGTAGGACGATACTCTTCTGAAATATCAACAATTGTACCTCCCTTGGTAGTCCCCGCGAGATTAACCCGTCGAGTCAAGGCTTCGCACCTCTTCGTGGTCACTTTGGAGACCTGCAGAACATCTCTTTCCAAAGACTCGTTCATCCAACGAACAGCGAGGCTCTGGATCTTATTGCCAAGGAAGGTGTTCCCCGAGGCATATAACCACCAGAAATTTAAGAAGAACCTACCTCATTTCCCTTGGTTCTCACGATGTTCTCTGAACATTACAGGATATCCCTTTTCGTGGGAACCAGAACATGAAAAAAAAAATGCTCATACGTAGAGTAGAGTAGGGTAGAGTACTTTATTTGACCATGATATGTAAATTACATGTACGGCAAGTCATAATTACAATAGCAATAGTGCTTAAAGATATAAAAATATACCTAATATTTACCCTCAATCACTATAAAGCAAAAATACGTGATATGTAGAAGATGAAACATCAAGTATCTGAATAAAATAACATGAACCAAATAACAAACAGAATGAGTAAAATTTTTTTTATCGCTTGGAGCGCACGAAAGGAAATCCCTATAATGTTCAAAGAACATCGTGCGTTCCTAGGAAGGATAGGGACAGGAGGTAGATTTTGGAATTTGCTTTGAACTTCCGGAGATTATATGTTGTTGAAATGAAAAAAAAAATATATAGAAATTACAATTACTTGTTGATGGAATTGAAAAATGAATAAAAGCGTCAGTGAGCTTGCTCCATATAGCTATCAACATCGTGAAAACATTGTCTTAGAAGAAACTGTTTGATCACAGATTTGAATTTCTTGAATTTCAGTATTTTGACGGAGCTGTGGAGAATATTATAAATATTGAGATTCAAAGAGTTTCTGCAGCTAACAGCTAATCTGTGTCGTAGGGTTAATGAATTAACCGATCTTGTATTGTGACTGTGAAAGTCAGAATGTTTACCAAATTTATTCACATTTTGGTGTAAAAGGTAGGCATTGGCATGATACCAAGTTTGATGAAATGTTGATGACAGTGATATCCATAGCCGAAGTTAGCCAGTATTCTTATTGCTTTCTTCTGACATTTGAAAACTGCTGTAGCATTTGTTGAATAGGAAGGATGGGGAGAGGAGATAGGTGTTGGAATTTCGTTTGAACTTCTAGAGATTATATGAGATCTTGAGAATACTTCTATTGGCAAAGAATTCCGAAGCTTCGCCGTTGTATATAGACGAACGAGTCTTGGTAGAGTGTTGTTCAACATTTTTCAAGGTTAACGACGAAGATATGTGTTGACTGGGCCTGTCGAGTTCGTCTGACTGGTATTGCTAGTGATGGAATTATAGCAGAGATTTTTGAGGAACATTTCTTGTGGATGTATCTATAGAAAAGAGGAAGGTCGCCGAATTTTCTACAATTTTTACACAGAACATTCGTTGAACTAAATTGAGCATAGGGACGTAACTGAGAATAAAACATAGTCCAACTTCCAGATGATGCATCGTTGATTTCACACTTCACTCATTGACCTACATTGAAAAAATGCTTGCACTAATCGCAGAAACGGTGAAAGTATTGCTGTGGCATATTAGTGAATAAAAAAAACTCATCATGTATTGACCCATTTGGTTACACAGATCAGTTCAACAATGAAAATGGAAAAAAAATTCTGATCATTTATATTTGGCCAAGTGGAGTGGAATGGTTGCAGCCGATTCAATTCATCTTCTATTCATTTATTGTTTTCGTTGATTCAGGAAAAACATCCATTCCTTGAGAAGAGTTTCACACTCTATATTATATTTTCATAAACATATTCATGATCTAGCAATAGGACTTACAATATCTGGAAGGATCAGAATTTCAATTATAGTCGGTTGTGGAGAATGATGATGTAATACAGGTCATCAATTCGAATATTGAACATAATTTCATTGTTTTGGTTCACCCTGTTGGATAGACGATTAGTAAACGATTTGAATAAGGTGTTTGGAACAATCGTTCCTTATAACATGTATAGCATTGGAAGGGGCTTCGAAATATCGCCTATTTCTGAAATGATGTATCCATTCCTCACTTTCGTATCGTACTGTATCTGGAACCATCTAGATAACGCAAACAACTATGCATAATTTACATTATCAATGTGAAAATCAAAAAACTGGAGCATGAAAACTATAATCTGAAAGAAAAAGTAGAAAAACTTGAAAGACAACAAAAAACCAACAATTTGATAATTTTCGGATTGAACAATGATAAAAATGACACCTTCCAATTCATCAGAGAAGAATTATTTCAAAAACTATTGAATATCGATATATCAACGAATGATGTTAAGAACTTCTATCGCTTAGGAAATAATCAAAACTGCCCTGTCAAAATTGAATTAGTGTCGAACCTAAAAAAGAGAGTCATCCTACAAAATGCAAAGAAACTTAAAGGTACAAATATTGCAATTTCACATGATTTGACCACCAGGCAGAGAGAAGAATATAAAATATTGAGGAAACACTTAGAAACTCAGAAGAATAATGGCGCTCAAGATTGTTATATTAAAGGAAACAAACTTGTGAGAGGGAAAATAGAATACACCATTCAAGATCTAATAGATATAGAAGAGAGGGAAGAGTTCAGAGAAAATAAAAGCGCCCCAGGTACCCCGACTCAACTGCTACTATCAGAAGTCGATACGAGTGACTCAGAAGTTAGAGAACGCCAGGGAGCAATTCCAAAAGTAGTTGGCGTCAAAAAAGCACCAGAAATTATCAATCAACCAGTGGATAAACTAAGGAGGCTTCGATCTGTTTCGTCAAACACCGAAAAAAAATAATAATGAATATTTTAAAGGCAACTTTCTACTGTTTTTGTTTCTCGCACTATATGTATATTATTCAATTGTAGAAATTATTATTATTCTTTTACTGTTTGAAGCAATCAGTTCACTATTATATATATTATTATTCTTGCACGTTGTTGTATTCTTGTTCTTTGTACGAAATGCAAAAAAATCTCAGTCTATTACATCTCAATGTTAGGTCTCTCTCTACTGGTTTTGAATCTCTCCAGAATTATATAATAAATTGTGACATAGATATTGTTGCCTTGGGCGAAACATGGCTCAGTAATCGAAGTGATCCTGATCTAATTACAATTAGGGGCTACAATTTACTACGTGCAGATAGAAATGGTTTGGGAGGAGGTGTTGCTTTCTATGTGAGAAACTACTTGAAATGTACTATTTTATTGTCTAATGTCAGCCCTTTCCTAGAACAAATATGGCTATCTATAAAATATGTTCATAAAACAATAATTATATCTGTTGTTTATCGTCCGCCATCTGCACACATAACGAATTGTTTAAATGAGCTAGAGGATGCAGTAGTAAATTTTCTTCCTGAAAGCGATATATTTATCATAGTTGGAGACCTAAATATTAATTTATTAGCACGTGATCGTAAAACGGAACTATTACAGAACATTTTTGAATCTTACAATCTAGCTCAGTTAATAAATACGCCAACCAGAATAACTGATGCCAGCCAAACACTTATCGACTTATTAATTGTAAACAACCCGGTGTACTTCTCATCAGTAGATGTGGTGGATATTGATGGCATTTCTGACCACTTGGCAGTCACAGGCGACATCAACCTACCTAAATGCAACTATCTAAAGTTCATTACATATCGTGATTTTAGTTACTTTGATTCCAACTCCTTTAATCGAGATCTTTTCACTGTTGCCTGGGATGACCTATATGACTATGATAATGTGAATGACATGCTTGCTTTCTTCAATAACAACTTGATAAATTTATTCGATATGCATGCGCCTTACCGCACGATAAAAGCAACCAAGCCACCATCACCTTGGATTACATACAATATAAAGGAAATGATCAAACTCAAACATAAGGCTTTTCAACGATATAAAAGGATGAAAACCAATAGCAGTTGGAGATATTATACCGACTTACGAAACTACGTATGTAGCGCTGTAAGAAGAGAGAAAACTGCATATCTGAATTATGTATTGCAACGAAAAAGCCCAAAGAATACTTGGAAGACCCTAAGATCTCTTGAGGTTCTTCGCGATAGAAACACTCCTGATATTCCATCACAATTGAGGAATGTGAATTTGCTCAATGAACATTTCACCAACATACCAGTTTTGAACAAATCTCAAATACAAATCGACTTATTTGATAAATATGATATACCCAAACATGAACCCGGTTTCACCTTCAGTACTGTAGACCCTGGAACTGTTATTAAATACTTCAATAAAATTACAAGCAAAGCAGTTGGGTCTGACGACATTTCTGTTCATATGTTGCATCTGGTTATCCCTCATTTGATAGAGTACATAACTTTCATCTTTAACTTTGCTATTAGATCCAGTACCTTTCCCTCTCAGTGGAAACACGCTAAAGTCAGACCCTTAGCCAAATGTAATGAACCAGCAGAACTATCAGATTTAAGGCCAATTAGTCTTCTCCCTACTCTTTCAAAAGCCTTCGAAATGATCATAAAAGAACAGGTTACAACCTATGCGAGTGTAAAGAATCTTATAACTGATGTTCAGTCAGGATTCCGCCCACAATACAGCACTACTACGGCATTAAGTCTGATTACGGATGACATTTTCAAGAAACTTGATGAAGGGTATTTTACTTGTCTTATTCTGCTAGATTACAGTAAAGCATTCGACACTTTGGACCCGTCTGTTTTATGCAAAAAACTGAGATATTTCGGTTTTTCTGGAGAAGCAGTTGCGCTCATTGAGAGTTATTTAACTGATCGGACTCAGAGTGTTAGCCTAGACGGTGACCAGTCTTCTTCCTTGAGTAGATTATACGGTGTACCGCAAGGTTCTGTGCTAGGACCACTCCTCTTCGCGCTTTATATATGTGATTTTCACGAATTTGTAAGACTAAGTGAAATACATCATTACGCGGATGATACCCAGTTGTATATGTCGTTCAATTTCAGTGAAGTGAAAGCAGCTGAGAGACATATAAACGATAATCTTCAATTGATATTTAATGTTTCCAGTGCTCACAACTTAAAATTAAATTCCAAGAAATCGCAGGTTATGCTGTTTGGTGCCAAAAACAAGAGAAATACCGTGCGTGACTCACTTTCCATATGCATCAACAATGACGTAATTCCATTTGTAAATGAAAGCAAAAACCTAGGTTTATGGATTGATACGGATCTGAGATTTACAAAACACGTCAATCATTTATGTAAAGTATCTTATAATGTACTACGGCAGTTATATCCTAGTAGACACTTAATGTCAAAAAAACTGAAACTGAGTCTATGCGAGTCCCTGATATTTTCAAGATTAGCCTACTGCGACTCTATTTATGGACCAGCTTTACAACAACAGAATGTTTCACGGCTGCAAAAAATCCAAAATAGTTGTATTAGATTCTCATATGGGATACGAAAGTATGATCATATTAGTACCTCGTTTGAGGATTCTGGTTGGCTAAAAATGAAACAGATAAGAGAAATGCACCTCCTCACCTTCACGCATAAAATTTTGCATTCAAGAACTCCACCATATTTATGTAGGAAATTGGTTCCACTATCACAAAATGCAACTTCCCGAAATAAACATTACTTGCTGATTCCTAGACATTCTACCGCAATGTATACACGAAGTTTCTCTTATAATGCTGCTAAACTGTACAACAGTATGCCAATTGATTTCAAAGATTGTAGTTTACAAAATTTCAAAAAACGATTGAAAAGCTATGTTCAGAACAAGGCAATGATAATTCAATGACGTTTGCAGTGGTTTCCGGAATTCAAAATTTGATAAATATTTAAAAAATTAAATTAATTCTTTAATGTTGGAATATTTAGTTTTATAGTATATGTACATGAATTATATTATTTTTCTTTGTTTGTCAATACTATATATATAATATATGTATTTGAAGGTTAGGTTTAAAAACAGCTTCATTAGCTGAACCTCGCCCATTCGTCATTCATGTATTATTTATTCTATGTTTCATAACATGTTCTTTTTTTTTACAGAATGATGAATAAAGCCTATTATTATTATTATTATTATTATTAATGTGATTTAGTCGGTTCCAGCCACGCTTTTTTTATATAATTTGGATATAGAAAATAATTCAGCATTCCGCATTCAGCTTGAAACAACTATACTTTCCATTAATTGCATGGAAATAATAATTGTGGAAACCCTGTATATATATGTCTCCAGCTGACTATTTGGAGCATCCGCCTTTATCAGTGTCAGAGCTTAGAAAGGATTTTCAGATTGAATCCCTCTCATATGTTTATCATGTGTCCGAAGTTGAATATTTCCAAACTGAATTCAATAACGTTATATAGGTACCTGATGGCTTCCGGTGAGTGACAGTTGAATAGACGATCCCTAAATCGATGAGATATTGTCTGAAAAATTCAACGTGGCTCCGTTTCATATTGATAAAAAGAAGAGTGTGAATTGGGCTCGTGGCTCACACCCCTGTACACATGCGTTTATATGTGTCAGAAACACAACACTTTTGGTTTGATCGAGGGTATTTTTCTGACGGCCATTCTGAATGATATATAATTTGAATATAACTTGACTGATTTCATGCGCATTATTTGCATTGACAGATTCATTCGAATTATTAATTTCCTCCCATTATGAATTGAACTGCCGGAAACATATGATGTGGATCATTCAAATTCAACAAGATTTTCAATTATGCAAAAACAAGAACATTTTCAGTAAATCAAGGTTGCTATCTGTAAATCCTTATATCTTAGTTGAATATGTAGTAGGAGTTTGTATTGACACTATCACATCGGTGATATTGCCAAAGGAAATTCATAAAACTATTTGAAATTAATACTCTGATGTCATTCACGCAAAGAATATTTCAACTCACACCCTCTTTTGGCTCTTCACAAAATTCAGAATCGATCATATTCTGAATGACATTCATTCATTTGATTTATGCCCCACTGAAAAAACATCATTTATTGACTATATTCTCCGTGCCAAGTTTTATTGGGTAGGTTGCGTTCGGCCCAATTTTCGATTCACTCAATTCCCGATTGTCCCAATTAACGATTCGCCCAATTTTCGATTCACCCAATTTTCCATTCGCCAAAATTTTCGTTTGCCCACCATCTCCGACTATACCCGAACGATGTGTTGTTGCCAAATCTGAATGAATAGTCATTTCGGGCTTATCATCAATGAATATTCAGATTTTTTGATACACATAATATGTATATATGATATCTTGATTTGGCCAATTTTCGATTCATCACCCAAATTTCGATCGATCCAAATTTTGATTGACCTGAATTTTGACGTGATATAGGTCAGAAAAATATCCTTTTCTGCATAAGGAAGGAGACTACCTTTTACAAACTACCTAACCTAACCTACCTAACCTACCTAACGTACCTAACCAGCTAAGTCTGCCTGATCGGAAGTTGGGGAATCGAAAATTGGGCAAATGGAAAATTGGGTCAAACGAGACGTCCCGTTCGATTCATTCAAAATGAGGTTGTATATGCTGTATCTGTATCTCAGAAACGAAGTAATTTCGAAACCATGTTTATCTGAACTATTTTTAATATTTTGTTGAGTAGAATATTCCCTAGGCTTTCATCACCTCAACTCTAAAACACCCTGTATAATTGCAATAAATCGGAGCGCTCGGACATAATGATTCAATAACTAACTAACTTTTGGCTAACCAACTCTGTTTCAATCCACTAAGTACCCGTGAAAGGATATACGAGGAATGCGAAACATTACTGCAAGCATCGAGAAAAATAAAATATTGGAGGATCTCAATGCTAGAGGTTATCATATTGTGATTTCCTGATAGAAGTTCAAAGGTATATAATACCAGAGTGATGAATTGTTCGTCTAAAAACTCCACTATCGCTAGGCACTTATATGCAATAGTAGATATACAGAGTATTACAATTTGCTTCACCTCACCCCTGTACTTCAGTATACCTAGGACGACTCAAGAACTTTTTTCCCATCATATATTGCTCACAATTACTTTGTCGAGCAAAAAAAATCAGCAATCACAAACTGGGCATTTAAAGGAAAAATCGATTCGATCAATTTTCAAAAAATTTCTTATGAGCGGTGTTATTTATCAACGCTAGAATACTCGAATAAATGCATTTTTCATGTCACCGTTCATAATAATTATTTCAATAATTTGAATACAAGAATACATGATGAAAGTCAGGATTAGATCATCTGGCCACATAGTGGGAAATTTTTTTATGTTATTTTTGATTGCTATTATTCAGTTTCTACTTCTTCTTTCCATTTCTTTATAGAACATTCACATTTATAGTGATTTTATACGTCAGTTTTCTCACTCTGTAGACAAATGAACTAATCCCGACTACCATCATGCCTGATATCATATAAAGATTATTATACACGGTAACTTGAAGAATACAGTTATCCAAAAATTGTAACGTTGATAAAAAATATCCCTTATTTGATATTGAAATTAATGAAGGAGTATTTGTGACTAGTCCGAATCGATTGGTGTCATCAATTTTTTTGTAAAAAAAATGCCTAATCCGTTTTCTTTGATATTGCTAAAGTTTTTGAGATCGCAGTAGTCCAAGAAATTGTGTTCGATAATTTATTTTTGCTCGAAAAATTGGATAATTCTGGGTATTATATTATGTACAGGAGTGGGGAGGACCAGATTATGACACACTGACTATATAATAAATGAATCATCCTCAATTACTTTACTTTATAAGAGTAGTGAATTCAAGACTTCGGAATGATTCTGATTATTTTTGACACACACAAAACTCCTACCTCTTTTCCTTTTTTTTTTCTTTTTAGTCAAAACAACGCTTGCCAAATTGATTACTATATTGATGTCGAAAACCTCGAAACATGTCGAATATTGAAGATGTTTCTTATATTTATATATATATATATATACTGTCTGATAAAAAAGCAGCTATAATTCTATCGAGACTGACATGCCAGGAAGCTAGTGGCTGATTTTGGGAGTTTTTTATCCACTCTATAGTGTTCTGAGATCTCAAGATTTGGAGCCTTGCGTGTCCTAGAAAAAAACATGCTAACGTTTAGTGTCGCTACGCACGAATGCATGGGTGAACACAAAGAACAATAAACTAAGCTATAAAAATCACGAATAAAACATGGCTTTCAACAGTTGAATCGAATTGAGATAAGGGCAACTGCGAATGGGGTGCCCAGTATTGTAATGAATTTAGGCAATTAAATGTTACCACAGTTCTAATGAATCCACAATATGTGTATAGAGGGCTATTGCGGAACAGTGATTTACGTAACAACTCTCAAAAATACTGTATTCATGGCTGTGGACAAGATTTCAGGACGAGCCGTTCATTCATAATAATGAATTGTAGAACAGAATGATAGGAACAACAGTTATATATCAATATTAATCCCAACACTGCGTATATTTGGGCGATACAATTTGTTTCAATCACTTGGTATATCATGATGTTTGTTGTTGGTCATGTCGATTATTATTCTTGAAAATTTATTTTTTCTTGTGATAATTCTCAACCACCTGTCAACCTCCTACCCTACCGATCATCCCTTCAAAATGTTTATATTGTACAAGTGGTGAAGTTACACTTTGTTGGAGAGTTATTTCAAATCTCTATACGTCCATCTGTAAGTTTGGAGAATGTAGATACTGCTCTTTTGTATTACTTGTACAGTTAATTTACCTATACATTCGAAATAAATTTTTCCGAGCTTTCGGAAATGTATATTTCCATCATCAGGGTAGACGACAAAAATTGGAAGTATAATTAATTCACAAAATTAAAAAAAAACTTTATCACTTACACTCATTGTTAAGAATAACATACTGATGAGACGAAAAACAAGTTGAAAAATTTTATTTAGTTATAATCATGGTTAGATAAGAGGCAACTTATTACCTCATGAATTAGTTTTAATTTTCGAATCCAACGAGGTTGAAACGATTATCAACGAATCTGAAAGATATAGGTTAGAATGATTCTCCTTCTTCTTTTCCTTTGGTTGACATGAGCTGGTCGTAAGTCAGAATGTTTAACCCTAATGGTATACCTACTGGTGTTAGTAATCCTTTAAATCTCAACCCAATGGAACAGAAAAACGTGAAACATACTAATTCACTCAGCTGGCAGATCATGAAATACAACAGAATATACTGGAAAAGCTTGAATATGAGGAATTTTAAGAAAAAACTGTATGTTCTTATTCGGAATTATTGATGTCCAAAATGCTATGAGGAATTCGAGATTGTTTGTCTAAGGATAGAAGAAATGAGTATATTTCGCTTAAATGTTGGATATCGGTTCTTTTATTAATGCAATTGGGGTTTTGTGAGATGAATGCCATTTCTATGAAGGATCTTTTAGTGAGATTATTTTCAATTGCTAAAATTCTCGCTGAATCATAGTCCATACGATGATTCATTTCATTGACATGATCTGCAATAGCAAATCTTTCCGGATGCAATCTACAATCACTCCTGTGTGGAATAAGGGATTATTCCTTAGGGAAATTTCGACATTTAACGGGTATTTGTTACAACTTGTAGGATAAACCAATCCTAGCCACTAAATTGGAAGTCAATCGATGAATGAAACCATTATTAATGATCTGACAAATAATCGTTTTATAATGTGGAAGCTATTCTCGTTTACTTATTTCTTCACCTTACTCATCACCGGCATCTTTTCCGACTCTGGATAATCCCTATTCTTATCCCGTTCCAGAGCTTAAACGAATTCGAAAAGAGCAACCTACCGTTAAACTATAAAATTAAACTTTGGCAGTAACATGAATCACTCGAAGTGCAGGTTATTCTTTGTTCATTAGAATTTTCAGAAGTTTATATCGATAGTAAAATCTCATTCGTTTGGTGAGTTCAGCAATCCCTTAGATACCTTTCTAAAGAAATTCATCAGTAAATTGAATCACATCAGATAGATACTGATTATGCAGTAACATACAGGGTGTTTGGTTCACCGACGTATATCTGGAACGAGAAGGTAGGTAGTGTGATTTTGAACATGATTAACAACACACTGTTGGAGATGAGTCCGACCATGTTCTCAATGGAATTAGTTGTCAATTCGTAAGTTTCTACTAATGCGCAACAACTGAAAGGCCTTTTAGTAATCGAACTGTGCATGGGCAGATTGAATCAGTTTGTCCGGTTTCTGTTTCAACCCATTGTCTGTTTTTTTTTTCTGAAATAGTGTTACTAGTTAGTAGTATAATTCAATATAATATTTTCTTATTCATTTACAGGACAAGTTTTGTGTATACTCAGAGTCCTCTGGGAGCTATAAGAAACTTGGTTATAATATATGAAGAGAATATAGTGTTTTCATGCAATAAAGAATGTTCCTATTTTTTTCGATTGAAACCGATTTACAAATTTTTAACAATGAATATTAAAAATGAGATATTGTTAGGAATTCACTAATAAGATGTAGTACAAACAACAATTAGGTATTGCAATGTTAATTATAAGAACCAGTAAATCTATCAACAGGATATAATTAGACATACAGTTGATGTATTATTAATGAGATATAATAGCTGATACACCATACAGATAATGTCTGACGACGCTAAGCTATTTGATGGAGTTGTGATATCTATTAACTCTATTAAGAAAATATCTATTCACAGAATTCGACAAACTTTCTCTTGACTTGTTAAGCTTGAAAAACTGTACTTCAGAACGAAACATCATAGTTATATTCAGCACCCCCTAAAATGGTTCTATACCAAGTTTCATGAGAACCCCTTCGATATCAATAACCACGCTGATGCTACTGACTGCGGTCTGGACTTTGCTGATTTTGTTTCAGAATACTCCTAAGAAAAAATCCAGTGGTGTCAGATCCGTGAATCTAGGCAGCCATTGAATGGGAGGTCTCCAATCCATCGATTTATGATTATTATTCAACCATTCTCTTCCTCCTACCACAATGAAAATTTTGTTTCGGACACAAAAGTATACCAATATCGAATCGCTAATATGATTTCTTGAAGTTTAACCCATAAAAATATACGCAGTATACTTTGGTTTACGTACAAAACGAACAATGTTCCGTTCCTTAAGTTCCTTAAGCTACATAATTCCGAACGGAGTTTGTCGAAATCGGTGAATTAATAAAAATTCTATTGAGGTGTCCTGCTTTCAAGTGGGTCACACTGTATACTATCGAACAAAGTTCAAAACTTTTCGAGAAATCATCGCTTATTAATTCGGAGTTAGTCGTTACTTTTGAATTCAATTGAACTAAAACATTTTTTCATCACATTTAGTTTCCATACGTATTTGTTTTCGATGAAATACGGATTCAATTCTTTGAGAGAGAATACAATCAGATAAGATGTTTCGCAAAACTTTTATGTCAACTTATATAGACCAATTCACCACATTCGGTAAAATTCAGGAAATCGATGGTATTTCGAAATGCGAAACACCTTGTATACATGGTTGAATATTTGCAGAATGTTCTGAGTCATCACCCCCTTTCAGATATACCTTGGTGATAGTGAGTCAAACACCCTGTATAATAGTAAATGCATCTTCGAATTTCTTGTTTGTTTCGGATCTGATAATTCATAATCCTGGCAATTCCATTCCATATGATCTTTCTAGCACCGGGTTCACAGGAAATTTATATCCGGATGTCCCATGAAGCTATTAATTTTTTTTTTGCTAAATAATCCAGAACGTTAATGCTTGTTGGGAGAAATCCAAGCTTTAATGCCGAGGTTTTAATAGCATTTTTTGTATCCACAAAGTTCACAACACAGTTGAATACATGTGTACACCGTTGGATATATACTAGTTAGCAGAACAACATCGTTATAATAGAGATAGAATATAATACAGTTCATAAGGATCTGCATTTGTCTGAGTTCATTGCATATAGTTTATATTTGAAACATTGCAACAACAAATCTGCTGATGGAGTACAAAAAACATTTGTGCAATACACCCAGTTTGAGGTACTGGCAACATGGAACAAGGTTCCTAAATAAAAATTGATAGAAATATGATATAATCATAGAATCCAATAGATATGTATATATTATCATGGTATTGATGAGTTATTATTTATTATGATCACTTTAGATGAAGAATTTTTTTCCCAATCTGTATGTTGTCATCGAGGTTGTTATATTACCAATATACTGAATTATGGTCTGCAGTATTTCTCCAGACCATCATATTATGAGGAATGATGAAAATTTTGCATAATGATTACAATATCGAATACTTAATTTTTCCAGATACTTCAGGATTTATTCTTCTCGTTTCTATGAAATGAAAATGAGTATTATATCTATATAGGTACGTGTAGTGAGAACATAAAGAAATCCTATCCGGGATCCGGAAAGAAAATCTCATTCGCTCGTGACACTTTGTTTTGATATGGGTTTGGAGAAGAAAAATATAGGTTTACAAAATGAAAATCGAATTTTCTCTCATGTTTGAATGGTAAAACTGATATATATGTGAAGACGATTCGTGAATTTTTTTTTCCGTTTTTCATGTTGAAAGCGGGAACAGATTCGTTCCCGAAATGCCCAATGATAAGTGGAAATTTCAAATTTTCTCAATATACGTACTGATTCTTCTCTTCTCTGAACCTTTTTCAAATCAAAGTGTCACTGACAAGTGGAAAGCGAATGATTTTTGCGTTTGGCTGTCTGATAGGAACATTCATAAACGCAGTAACACTTTGGGGCAAATCATCTGATTTGTTCCCAATAAACGTATATTGAAATGATAATTTTCATTATATAGTAACGTATACATTATTGCCGGTATTTGGTTGTATATAGGCAATTGCATATCCTTCTTAGATTTTTTTGACTTGCTCCAATGAAAAGTGGAAGACACAAAATATAATCATCTAGTGCCGCTTTGTCATTGTTCCATGACCATTTTCGCGATCGATTACGAATATTAAAAAATGTCAGTTCCGCGAGAGCTTCCTGAGTTATATTATAAAATAAAGTTCTCCATGAGCACCTTCTGATGAAATACTTTTTCTCGTACCAAACTATATACTTCTGAGTATAAGCATTTTGGGAGGCTATCAGCGTCGTTAATTTCTTTCAAACAACGGTTGAGTGGAAGCTATAAACCAAATTTCATGAACAATCTAGATCTAGAAGCTCTGATAAACTCAGTAGTCTGAAGTAACCGATGTAAGTGATAGGTCTCTAAAGGCTATTTATTGCGGATAGTAGTTAACCTCTCGAATGAAATCAGAGTAATGGGGTTGGGATTGGGAATAAGCACAATCATATAAAGTCGAGAAAAGCTTATACCAGGGCTGTACAGGGAAATTATACATGAGAATCTTACATTGACATATTCAGATTCCATTTTGGCAACTAAACTGGTCAACATTGATAACGTCGTGGTCCAAAATATAGCTTGAATTCAAAGTAGAATAACACGAATTTCCTCATCAATTCGAAATCGGTTTCCACCGATGATTACCACAATCGTAATTTTTTGAATTCTATAATTTATCTTAACGAAAATTCATCATATTGATGAAAAATGCGTACCTCCATTATATGACCTTCGTTCCGAGAAATCACAAAACCATTTCGAGGTCAGACACCAAACATCCTCATGACGAAGTAACACTCCATTATTTTACTAGTAACACAGAGAAAATTATGTTTCATCTACTGAAGACTACGTTATTCTCCATTCCATCATTCAGTATTTCTTGTATAGACTACTTCAGAATGATCTGTGTTCGAACACGATCACATATCCGACAACTATACATACAACGTTGATTCTCCGAAAAAGAATTCCATCTCCCAATTTCATTTAACTAATCGTCAAAAAAATGCATCATTCTGAATGAATATCCATAACACGATTATCAAAGCTCGGAATTTGAAAATTCCGAAAACATTTCGAGACAAAACATCAATTCAGAGGATAGATAGATAGATAGATAGATAGATAGATTTATTTGTTTCAAAAACATACAGTTTAAGAAAAAAACGTCAAAATTAGGCTAAAGTACATAAATAAATAAATATCGTAGGTATAAAACAAACATAATAATATACAAGATTTCACAGGTACATAAACATAAAAAGTATATGAACGTCTACTCTAAAAACATTATTCATCAGTCAGCGATGATTGGATCACAGAAGAATTCATCCAAGGTGTAATAAGATTTTTTCAGGAGCAAGTTTTTCATTTTATTCTTGAATTGGAATTTATTTTTTGATTCTTGTATAGATTTTGGCAGGCAATTGTATAATTTACATCCATTGTAATATAAACTTTTCTGATACCGAGCAGATGAGTGTTGAGGAGGCAACAGATAATCTTTGTTTCTTGTATTGTAATTATGTTCGACTTTTTCAGTCTCAAAATAACTTTTATGATTAAATACAAAACAGGTTACTTCATAAATGTAAAGGGAAATCATTGTGAAGATACCCAGTTTTTTAAAATATTCCCTGCATGAATCTCTTGCTCTCAGATTTCCCAAGATACGGACTGCCCTTTTTTGTAAGGTGAAGGCCCTATGAGCTTCTGCGGAATTCGCCCAATGCATGATTCCATATTTTAGATTTGAGTGGAAGCATCCGAAATACAATTGTTTAATGATTTCTCTACTACATTGTTGTGATGAAATGAAAAGGGCATAGCATATCCTAGCTAGCTTCGAACACAAACTATCTACATGTCCATACCACTCCAGGTTACTTTCTAAAATAACACCAAGCAATTTAGTATTTAGAGCGCAGTTGATTTTTGTATTATTTAGAGTTACGTGGTTAGGATATTCTGAACCAGAAGACTTGAAAATAACACAGGTCGATTTATCATTATTCAGACAAAGCTTGTTCACATCAACCCACTTGCAAACATTCATGTAAACTAGTTCGGCCTGTTTTTTAGCATTATAAACAGTGTCTGAAATGAACAGAAAGTTTGTATCATCAGCATAAGCTACTACTTGAGTAGAGTGTGATCTCATTGATTCAATTAAATCGTTGATATATATAATAAAGAGTGTTGGACCAAGAATGGATCCTTGAGGCACACCTATATTCACAGATTTCAAATCAGAAATATAGTTATTACATTTAACCTGCTGTTGTCTATCAGTCAGATATGATGCAAACCATTGGAGAGTAACTCCACGAATTCCATATCTCTCCAATTTATACAGAAGAATATCATGCCGAACACAGTCAAATGCCTTGGAAAAATCTATAAATAACCCCAGTGCCACTTGTTTATCATCGAGAGCTTTATATATATTATTTAAAAATTCACAAAGTGCAGTGTCAGTGTTTCTATTCTTCGTGAAACCATGTTGGCATAGAGACAAGTTACCATTGAATGTTAAAAAGTTAATGATATTTTTGTTGACGACAGCTTCAAAAATTTTGCCTATGCTTGAGCATAGAGTAATAGCCCTATAATTATCTACAGTATTTGAATCACCTTTTTTGTGAAGAGGAATGACATTGGATATCTTCAGCCTAGAAGGAAATACTCCTTGCTGGAGGGATAAATTGATAATGTGAGTGAGAGGTACAACAATATGTTCAGCGATTTCCTTCAACAGTACATTCGATAAACCATCATAACCAGAACAATTTGTATTCTTTAAATTTCTAATAGCTTCCATCACATCTTGACATTGCACTGGTGCAAAAAATATATTTTGGATAGAGGCACTGATGCAGGTATCAATATATGTGTAGTCTACAGTAGATGAAAGGTCACAAGTGACTTGGGAAGCTAGAGATGAGAAAAATTCATTGAAAGCATTTGCACAATCACCACCTACTAAAATCTCATTATCAATGCATAACTCAATTGGGTGATATTTTTTTGTTTTACGTCCAGTTATAGTATTGACGACATCCCAAATTGCTCTATTTTTATTTGTAGACTTAGACACCTTGTTATCAAAAAGCAATTTTTTGTTTTCAGAAAGGGTTTTTTGATATAATTTATTCTTATCATTGAATATATCTCTATATTCAGGATATATCCTACCTAAATCTCCATACAGTGAGACCTCCGCTTTCAGCTGAAGTAATTCTGGTGTCATTAAAAAATTATTTTTTCTACATTTATTATACCTAAGCAATGGAAAAGAATTTTCAAAATGATAATTGATAGTATCCATGAACTTATTGAAGGAAATATCACATTCAGGTTCTCTGTATATTTCATACCAGATTTCTGAGCTGAGGAAATTACAGAATGACGAGACATTACTCTTACTGAAATTTCTCCTGCGGTTGAGATGATTTTCAGGAGTAGGCATCGATACAACAATAGATATTGATTGAGCAAAGTGGTCTGATATGTTTGTTTTAAGTATTATGGAGTTGTCTGAGGTTACTAGCTCGTTTATGAATATATTATCAATTAGAGTGGAGGAAGTTGGAGTTACTCGTGTTGGCTCTTCTGTGTTGGTTGGCAACATACCATAACTGGTCATCAAATCAGTGAAGCTACGCTTTATATTATTGTTTGCCAATAAATCTATATTATAATCGCCACCAATCAATATGGGCTTGTCTATATTCGATAGCAGATCAAACATTTCATTGAGCTTATGCATGAAAAGACCGTTATCAGAATTGGGTGAACGGTATATACATATCAAAATCAGACTAGGATTCTTGACTTCCACTGCACAACACTCGAAAATTTGAAGTTGGGACAGTTTTTCTATGTCTCCAAGCACCTTCGTCTGATATTTAGAATTCGCGAAGATAGCGACACCACCATGTTTGAAAATTGGACGACAGAACTGAGAGCTGAGATTGTAGTTTTCAAAGTTAATGGCACTCATTTGATCTAAGCATTGCCAGTGTTCACTGATGAGTAAGAAATCCGGTTCGAGTTCACTAAGCAGTACTTCTAATTTTAAAATTTTATTACTTATGCATTGTATATTCTGATGAATGACTGAGATAGTTTCGGTATTATGAGTGACATGCTGATTAATTAATTGTCTAGGTCCATTTGTGAAAGTCTTGGGTATAAAAAATTTGTATTATTCGACACATTCTCACTTGGTTCAGCTTTTTTAGTGGTAGAATCATCTGAATAACAATTTATTGATGTTTTATTAATCTGCGACATGTCCGTAGTGTAGTTGAGATCCTCTTCAAAGCACAGCTGTGATAGTCTTGGATATAGAGATGTTGATCCACTGTTTGTTGGAATAGGTTGTTTAGTCTCATGGGGTGTTGACCTTGAGGTCTGTAGTTTGTCACTAATCAAAAGTTCCTTTATGTTATTTATGATGGCTTTAGCTAGAAACCATTTACCTTGTCCATTAATATTGAAACCATCAGAGTGGTAATTATATTTCCTCAAAATAGCATTTGTGTCTAAAGCACATCTAGAAGATGTTTTCTTGAAATGGATGTATTTGAAAAAATTGAGATTGGTATAGTAAATTTTTTCATTCATTCTGGGATTATGCATGATATATGGTTCTGTAAGTGTCAGTGAGTTTGTGTGTTTCAGTTGGAACATGAAATTATCGACTAGACACGGAGAGCATTCATTTGGCCAAAGAATGACCGCATCATTTTTTGTATAGCTTTGTGAGCCATCGAGAGCTGTTTTCACCAGTTCTTTGTTGGTCGCATTGGTTTTAATAATCGATTCTATTTTGACATTGTTGTCTACAAGTATTCGTAGGTATTTTGCCAAATATCTGCCATGATAACCAGCAACAATGAGTATTTTAGATACTGACCTTTGAGAGTCCTTATCAGAGCATACTAGTCCCATTTGAATATTATTGGGTTTTCGAGTCCGATTGTCAACTGCTGCAGGTGGAATTTCAGTTTGAATGGCTTTACAAACGTTTGTGTTCTCAGTCTGTGAGTACTTTGCTTTCAAAGATGTAAGTGTCTGGGTAGTAGAATTTTTTGTTGATCTGTTTTTTTCTCTCAATTGTTTCCTCAGTTCCCTAATTGTATCTTCCATCTCCGCAACCACAATCTCTTGTGTTTTCAATAATTCATTCAACTCAGCCTCAGACTTCATCGCCTCGTGAACAAATGTTTGATGTCTCAATTTTAAGTCTTCAATGTATTTGCTTTTGGTCACACTATCCTCACTAATTTCACTTATTGTTTGTTCTAAGATGGAGATATCTTCGTCACGATTCGATTTGTTGGCAGTATCTGTATCCATACAACAAACTATTTGGTGACCTTTCAACATTTGCGCTTTCCTATATTTAGGTAAACAGCATTTATGGATAATGTTGTGACATTTAACAGGTGAGAATAAAAATTGAAAAAAAAATTCTGTTCAAACGGTAAGGTGACGACCATGATGCAATTTTACACTCATTCAATTATCACCCTGTAGCAATGTTATCTGGAATTACAGACGTTTCATATTGCCACAACAAACTGTCAAGAGATTAGGTTAATCATCGGTGAAAACCGATTTCAAATTGGTGAGGAAATTCGTGAGTTATTCTACTTTGAATTCAGGCTATATTTTGGAGCACGACGTTATCAATGTTGACCAGTATACTATACATATGTGTTGTAATCTTGTTTTCTTGTAAATAGTCCCAAGATCTGACTGCTATTTCATATTGTTACAAATTAAAGATCCAGGAAAAGGATCATCTCCAAGATACAAAAATTATACGCAAGGTATCTCTTATGAATAGGTAGGCTTAACATTTGTTCATAATACAAGTCACGAGTATCACGTGTGCGATTGAAATATTCTGAAGTCATGCAAGTACAAAATCCGAATTCATGTAACAAAATCAGAAAACCCCTCTGTACATACCATATATACATAGGAAATTGGATTCAATGGCAACATAATCATGAACCATTTTCTAGGAGTATTAGAGTATTATTCAATTTTTTCGTTCATTTTGTCTCATCAGTCAACAAGAGGAGTTGAGAAAGAGTTGAATTCCATTAGAGCGAGAGCACGAGAATTAAAATTACTTGAACTTTACAGCAAATTATCATTATAGCCTTATGCATGAAAGTTAGGGAGCTCTATTAAAACGTGGTGGAAAGTTCGACGTAACTTTATAATATGTTCTGTCATTACAATTCAGCATACCTCTAGTGGTGTCAACATAAATACAGGAAGATTTTTTATGAAAAAAATCTACAGAACTGAATTTATACTTCCGTGCAGGGGTTTGAATTTATTTTGTCAGTTAGTTGAAGTTAATCACATTTCAATTGAAAAAAAAACCTACTTGATCAAATCATATCGATCATTCGCTAAGAACAATGTTTACTGTTCACTTTCTGCTTACTTTTAGAGCAATCCATCAAGTACGTGATAATGTATCCGTTCTTGACATCGTTGGAACACCGTAAAAAAGTCAGCGATCTTTTACTTTTCTATTAATACTTTCACGAGATATGTTCTTCAGAAATCTCTGCTATCATTCCATCACTAGCAATACCAGTCAGACGAATACAATAAGCCCTGTCAGCACACCCCTCCGTCGTCAACCCAAACAAATCCTGACCAGAACTTGTTTGTTTATCTAGAACGGCAAAGCTTCGGAATTTTCTGCCAAAGGAAGTATTCCCAAAAACAAATAATCCCAAAAAAGTTCAAGAAAAATTCCAATACCTACCTACTCTGGAGGTATGGTAGGTCTTTGATTCATCTGCAAAGTATAATATATAAGAAAGGAGTTAACATTCTCTTTTCACAGATTCACATTAGCCACCCTGTTCATTGAACATATCTATATATATATATATATACGAAGCTAACTTGCTAGTTGGGATTGCAGCAGAGTAAATGTGAACTCATTACAGTTTGTTTGAGCTTTCGGAAATGTATATTTCCATCATCAGGGCGACTATAATAGAAATTGAAGATTGTACATTGACAATGATATTGATGATTGATCAAATGGTACTTACACTATTTGAGAATGATTACAATTTTGGGGTCGATTCAACATTTTGTGGACCGGACAGTGTCATGAAACATTCAGATTTTTTTTGTAAAAGACGAAAAAACGGTTGATACATAATTCTTTTACAGTAATCCAGGAATAGTTTTGTCACAAATCGAAACATTGAAATACAAAAACGGAAACACGTTTTCGATTATCAATACAGATATTTCAAGAAAAATAAAAAACGTGTATTGCGAAATTAGTGGAATAATCGCATATACAGTGTGTCCCACTTACCATGCTCACCATGGGTATCTTTTTAACGTTGAGACATACGAGGTCGGTTAAATGACACCAAATGTGGAGTTTGTCAAGGCCAACTATAATGTGAAAAAATATTTCGATAAAATCTATTCGGTTTTGTTTTATACGCAAAAAACAAATTTTGATCATTTTCATGTCTCCTCCGAACTTCTTTATTTATGAAAATATTCAAATAGAAATTTCACATTCTCATGGCAGTTTTTCAAAGTGATTTCGAAAAAAATATGAAATTCATACCAACTCTTCTAGAATTTGAGATATCAGCACCAACTTTAGTTTTTCAATTGTAGGTCATAGCTCACTATGACTTAGTTACAAATAATTTTTTTTTCTCTTACAGACGATATGTCGCAGTAATAGTTTTTCTTGATAACAACGGAGTTATCGTCATTTATACAAAAACAAAGAATTATTTGGAAGCCGCCATCTTCAATTTATGAATTTCAACAAAAAAATCATGATCTCCGACCTCAAAAACCCCCACTTATCAATTTTGAATGGAATCGTACCAAATCTTGTCCGCCATCTTGGAGCAGCAATTTTTTTTAATTTCAACAAAAATTCCATTACTCCGATTAACTTGAAATTTGGCAGGTGTTCATAATTTTGGTGACAATACATTATGGAATTTTTGTTGAAATTAAAAAAAAATGGCTGCTCCAAGATGGCGGACAAGATTTGGTCCGATTCCATTCAAACTTGGTGAGTGGGGGTTTTTGAGGTCGAAGATCATTATTTTTTTGTTGAAATTTATGAATTCAAGATGGCGGCTTTCAATTAATATTTTTTTGTTTTTGTATAAATGACGATAACTTCGTTGTTATCAATACAAAACTAATACTGCGACATATCATCTGTAAGAGAAAACAAAGTTATTTGTAACAAAGTCATAGTGAGCTATGACCTACATTTGAAAAACTGAAGTTGGTGCTGATATCTCAAATTCTAGGAGAGTTGGTATGAGTTTCATATTTTTTTCGAAATCACTTTGAAAAACTGCCAAAAGAATGTGAAATTCCTATTTGAATATTTTCATAAATAAAGAAGTTACGGAGGAGATATGAAAATGATCAAAATCTGTTTTTTGCGTATAAAACAAAAACGAATAGATTTTATCAAAATATTTTCTCACATTATAGTTGGCCTTGACAAACTCCACATTTGGTGTCATTTAACCGACCTCGTATCTCTCACCGTTAAAAAGATACCCATGGTGAGCATGGTAAGTGGGACACACTGTATATCATCACAATGATTGTATTTCCTCTCTCCATATTCGCGATTATTGAGGAACCTTGAAAACCTCTGAAAACTTCTTCACTTCTAGGTTCTCTATAGAGTGCTCGTCAACTTTTACAGTCTTTGCGTATCAACATTGAGAGATCCAAAGAACTTTTCATGGCTATTTTCCATCCACTAATGATAGCTCGAATATCCCAAACTAGATTCCGTCGGAAATAGCTGGCTGCGAGCGCCCTGACTTTCCAGGTACGGGCTAGTTTAATCTAATTCGTTTGTCCGTAATTGGACTACTAATACTGAACAGTCGACTGAATCTTGATAGCTTTTACTCTTCTCTTTCGCTTATCTTTCCAGGGGTAATGGACTATGTGATGCGGTATGGGAAGCGATTTTCCAGCGAGGAAAAACACTGTGGACGACCACACGTCCATTGGGCATTACTGGCCACGAAGGCTCCCCAAGAATTTCATTTTTATTTTCTTTAAAAATCATGCTTTTCAGAATTTTGATAATTGTACTTCTCCCTATTTGGCATCAAATTTTTTTATTGAATCTTGAAAGTCTGCTTCAGAAACAATGGACAATAGTTTATCATTGTTCCCAGTCATCCAATGGTCAGCTCATTTGAAAATGTAATTTGAATGTAGAAAAACAGATATACACATTAGCATTATCTGGCAGCCTCAAATCAGTTTTGTATCCTCGAAAACAGCTCAAATCTTACTGTTATTTCAAGTTTTTCGTATGCATATTTGGAGTTCTGCAGATGTATCCTGAACTCTACTCAAGACCAAAACTCGATTGGCTCGAGTATCACCTCCTGATATCCAGTTGAGATTGTAATTCGGGAAAAGCTCATTAGAAATGCCCTATTCAATATTTCTTAATGATTATATAATGAAAACGATCAAGAAATCGATTTCTCAATATTTGCCCTCTCTCAGTGCTTGGTAGTGCAATTATGGCATCATTATCCTTCATCCTACTATCTCATTATGATGAATATTTAGTTACTATCATTCTTTGGTAGATTCAACCAGTTCAATCATTCTTCGTATACCTATAGTTTGAAAATACATATAACTTTACCCTACACTGAAATCCAAGCAGATATATGATATTTTCTGAACCCCAAATCCAGACTATTCATTGTAATCAATTAATATTACTGTTTTGATTTATACTTGTAATTTTCACCTCTACTGTGACATCGAAATTGAAAAAACTATGTCGGGAATGTACATGGCTCTGACCAATAAATCTGACGGTAAATGACAATTCATTTGATGGACGATCTTTAGTCCGTGTGATTTAGAGGTTATAATATTTTTATCTAATAACTGTCGGCATTGCCACTGATAGTATCCATGGAGTGAAATATTTCATCAAGACGTATAGTGTCACGAAAAACGAATACCTCAAAATGGTTTCACATCAGGAAAATAAATTGTAGACAATCTGTAAGATTGAGACTATTCTCTTATCATTGTGTTCCTCAGGGTCTTAGTTTTCATAAAACGAGTTCTCTTTGGAATTCGCAGACAAATGTAGTCGAATTTAAATCGAATGTGAAAGGTTCGCAGAAGATACGGTAACCTTAAGAATGCACAAATCCTCATATTTACGGGCAGTTGTCAGTACCATCTTGATAGGGACTATATATTTTCTGTCGGCAAGTTTGGTATTAACGAATAGCTCCTGGAAATCCGTACTGGAAAACCCAACTTGACCTCTTTCTCCGTAGGCATGGGAATGTTGATGCTTCTAGAGTTATTTCATTTAGGTCCTCTACAAAAATGGTCGATCATCCAATAGCTGTTTGTTTTTGAACGTAGTCATACAAGCATATACAAGTTTTATGAGTGTCTGCCTTCTGCCCAACAACTTGTTGTTACCAACCCAGCAGAAAAAAAAGTTTCCGCAATGTACCTATTGTAATGCAGGTTGTATCCTATCACGTGATATATGAAGATTCGTGTTATTTGATGGAAATATTTCGCAAAAACACTGTGGACGCCGAAATTGGTCAGAGAGTTTGGGAAGGGAGTTGTACCATGGTTCGATAATAACATATTATGGCATCAGGCCACTGCATTTCAAGGGTTTTCACCCTTTTTTCGGGACCCAGGACCAGGACCCCGTCAATTTTGCGATCGAATGCGCATGAGTCCTAATTAGGTCACTTGATTTGGAGTAGATACCATCAACTAGAATATAACAATCAAATGTCCAATCATTTTGAATTATTATAGTTGTTTTTTCCATTCTTATTCAGCGTCAAGTATATTCTAGGATAACTGGTCTCTAGAACACTTGCTTTATCTAAATATCGCACGTGTTCCAGAAACCTCAATAGCACATCCTTTCTTTGTCAACCTTGAAATATTTTGTATAACACTCTATCAAAACTCGTTCGTTGATAGAACAGCGAAGCTTTGGAATTGTTTGCCAATGAAAGTATTTCCAAGGACTTATAATCTCAAAGAGTTGAAAAAAACACCTCTCCCTATTCTTTCTAGATAGGCACGAACATTATTAGGAATTAGGAATTTCATTTCGTGCGCTCCAAGAGGTACAAAAATTCTTACTATATTATTCGCATGTGACAGATAGTACATCGCATATTCGAAGGAATGCCCCTGTTTGGAGAAGTCTGAATGAAGAAAATCATGAATTATCAGCTGTATATCCTTGAAATGTGATAAAGTACTAGATATCATTACTCATTTGAATAAAGAATTCTTAATGCAGTTGGGTTATACGCTTTTCTGAAAACCGAATAACTTCTTCAATGAAATTCTATCAGGAAACTTTCACTTTTTCTCCCAACATTCAGAATCATCTCCATTTCTCGAGTTATAAAACAAATTAAAGACAAATATAGAGGCTACAAGGAAGGAGAAAGACCTATTACCAGCAAAGAATAATTCCCCCGGGACTTGTTTAAAATGGTTTTTATTTCATCTTCAAATACGACGCTAACGCACATAAAAGTGAGAAATCACATTGTATGAATTATTAATTTCCACCCAAAATTCCTCTTCTCAGTCACTGGGAGATACTGGAGATAAGTATGAACCAGTGTTCAGAACTTTTCAATTTATTCGAAGAAACCGAGTGGATACAAAACAGCTGACCAGCAAACAATATTTCTGCAACGTTTAATTCTCTTGAAATGCATGAGTATCTTTTCGTAAAAAATTACCAACATTCGAAAAATTAATATAAATTCTTCTTGCACCATTTTCTTCAGACCATTTCCTATTTCATTACAAGAAAATATTAAACCGTTGATACCTTGATGTTTCCATAACTTTTACTATTTGTGTATAGGACCGATGAAAGCTTTTATCCACTGGCTATAATATGTCATAGATCTAAGAACATTGAATTATATCTGTTCGACATACAAAAAGGTGAACATAAAAATAAAAATCCTCTGAAATTGAGAATTGACATTCTCTTTCAAATCGGATAAATGTGATGATGTTCAATGATATCAAAATATAACTCACCAATATATTCAGTATTGAGATGAAAAATTAAATGTATAGGAGGATTATTCTTGTATAAACTCAGATCTTGATGAGCTTGAAACTTACAGAAAATCATTCGTATCAGTGATCTCTCACAATATGACTTTATTCGAATGAACTCATTTCGGGAATCGAACCCTCCTCAGTAACCTGAAGTCCAGCTTCTTCCTACCATTCTTCATGAAATACACAATTTTCATCTGTCTATAATATAAAACTATAACAAACTGACATCTGAGAATCATTTGTTTGATACTGGAAACATGTGTCGAAAAGAAGTGTTGTTCCACATATCTTGAGGTTGACGACGAAAGGATGTGCTGATAGGGCTTCTCGAGTTCGTCTGACTGGCATTGTAAGAGATGAAGTTATTGCAGAGACTTCTGGGGAAGATTATCCGTAGAAGTATCTATAGAAAAGTGAAAGTTCGCCGACTTTTCTACAGTGTTCTAATGGGGACAAAGAGTTGGTGAGTTTGAAATCACCCACCAGGCGAATGGTTCTTTTCTGGACAGAATCTAGGAGCATCAACGTATGTTTGGGTGCTGAGCCGTATCTGTGCTTTGTAGATCATGAGAAGCTGTAGAGATGTGAAGAAACTTTCTACATGGAGAAAAAATCCAGCATAGATACCGACTGAGATATTACATTGTTTTCGTTTTTTGAACGTTTCGGCGGCAATTTTGTTTCTTTTTCATTTAGAAATGATGTCCTTTTCCAATGTTAAAATATACAGCTTTTTTGAGAAATATCGCAAAAAATGATCTCGACCATTAAGGCACTCTTCAAGTCTGTTACTTTGTATTACTGATTTTGTTTCCATAGTTGTCTCTGTTCATGTCATGGTGTAATCATGGAAATAAATCGAAGTCAGTAGGTAGAGCGAACACGAAAGAACAGGCCTTCTATGTAAACTATTTACTTACATGATTGATATCACACTCACCTGGATAATTTGGTAGACCTGAAACAAAAATTCGTTGATTTATATAAAAAATAGAAAATTCTAAATGAGTATGGTGGTGAATGGGTATAATTGAGTTTTCGTAATGTGTGAAAACTTTCAGTACCAGGTGGAGCATAATATAAATTATACGTTCAAAGAATCAAAGATTGAGTGTATAAAGGGTGATCCATAAGTGTACCAGCTCCAACATTCAGAATCGAGTTTAGTTCACTTCAAATATACAAATCATTTTCACTCTCAGTTCATTTCGTAAATGTTCGTCATTCTGATTTGAATAAAATTTTTTTAACATGAATGCTGGACTTGGTTGCTGATCTTAAACCTCAAGGAGAGTAGCAGAGGCACCAGCGTGCTGAAATCTGTGTGACCAACGTGACGCTACAAAATCCCACTGATTTAGGCCCTGCGAATAATATGAAACCTCTCTTTATATTATAACTCTCAAGTAGGTTCGATTGCACAGTGGTTAGTGTGTCTGAATGGCACGATGGTAGCTCGTGTTCAATCCATGAGAAGAACGGTTTTTTCAATATTGTTTCCTCAAGCGATTCTACGAAAAATATACTTTCTAGGAAGGAGGTTCCTTTGGGCCGAGTAAGGTTAGAATGTTTAGAAAAAGTATAACTATTTTTCATGCATCACTATTGGCTATACAGGCTTATATTTTTCAGCATGCTGGTGCCGTCGTATGAGCCGGTGTGTAATCATGCAGATGAGCCAATTTTGAACAGGAGATTTCAGAAAAATTTCAGTCATACCATCAGATGTTTTATCTTTGAACCCAACTGTTTTCCACAAAAATCGATTCAACTACAGTTGGACACAAAAGTGCTTCCAACAAAATTTCAAAAGACAGTTATTGAATGATTCAAAAAGTTGTCACTATACCGATATAAATTGATCAAAAATTCCAGTCAAAAATTGAGATTCTTCCATTCAATTTAGTGTAGCCTTGGGAAAGTACTCTTGTGACGTCGTTGTAAATATATAGAAAAAAACGGTACGAGTCATTTAAGACTTTGGTGGAGGTATACTTTTGTATTTCTCCATATCAGTTGTCTTGAATATTCTTTAAACCAGGTTTATCTGTATCTAACAAGAGTACTCATTTTCAGTATGATGACTCAGATTGAACAGTATTTCGGGATGTTCAAGTTCAAGCGCGATCATCTCTGAAAGAAGCCGATTGAAATCATTGCTATGGTTGATATGAACTTAGTATCTATATGTGTGTGCATGGGTCAGTTGAAATTGAAACCCAAAGTATTCACGAAACAATTCCGATACTGAGATAGCCAATAATATTATACAGGGTGGGCCACCAGTAACGCCTCGGTCTCTAGAAGGCTAACCACTTATCTTCTTGGAATTCTTCCTCTCTAGGAAGATGCATAGGCTACCATTTGAAATTATTTCTAAACATACAGGGTGTCCCCAAAAACCATAAAACACTGAAGTTAAACTTTTTTCTATCGAACACCCTATATATTATTTCATCTTGAGATTTTTCCTGATGAGCTGATTTCAACGACCCATCATACTTGGGGTCTAGCAGTTATAATTACTGAAATATAGGGGGTGAAAAATCGAGATTTTCCAAGTTCAAGAATTTTTTGTGTCTAAACCATTCATAATTGGTCAAAACGGCTCACATGTCCCTATCTCAACTTTTGATCAACTATCTACTGACATTTAATTGAAACAAATACAGGGTGGTGCAGAATTCAGAATCTTGATCACCCGGTATATGTCCCAATTGAATATCAGTAGATAGTTAATCAAAAGTTGAGATAGGGACATGTAAGCCGTTTTGACTAATTATGAATAGTTTCGACACAAAAAATTCTTGAACTTGGAAAATCTCGATTTTTCACACCCTATATTTCAGTAATTATAACTGCTAGACCCCAAGTGTGATGGGTCGTTGAAATCAGCTCATCAGGGAGAATCTCAAAATGAAATAATATAAAGGGTGTTCGATAGAAAAAAGTTTTACTTCAGTGTTTTATGGTTTTTTGGGACACCCTGTATGTTTCGAAATCATTTTAAATGGTAGCCTATGTTGACATGCAACTTCCTAGAGAGGAAGAATTCCAAGAAAATAAGTGGTTAGCCTTCTAGAGACCGAGGCGTTACTGGTGGCCCACCCTGTATTGAAAGTATATGTTCGGTGACCTTGAGGAATACTTCCTGCAGCAAAGAACTTAGTAAATTTACTGTTCTATTGACAAACTGGTTCCGGTGAAGTGTTGTTCGACGAATCTCGAGATCGACGACTGAAGGATGTGCTGACTGAGCTTGTCAAATCCTCATGACTTGGTTGCTAGTGAAGGAATGATAAATGAGATTTCTGAAGAACATTTCATGTGAAAAAAAAATTTAGAATTTGCAAAATTTTTATATCGGTACTTCGAAGTTGGGAACCAACTCTCCAGAACCAGAAACTTGTGCGGGGTTAGGAAGAGCGGGACCTATACAGCTTATAGTGAAATCTAAACCACTTCTAAGGCATCGAGTTGCTGCCAGAACTACAAGCAAGAATCACACTATGAGGAATAATACTCAGCCAAGCTGGATTCGAACTGACAACTGACAACACTCACTCACTACGCCCGCGTTAGTATCAATAGAAAACTTAAAGTTCTCCGAATTTCCTGCGGTGTTCCAAAGATGTCAAGGTACTAGTGTGTGTGCAATCACCAACCAAACAAGTAAACTTCTTCTCTGAACATACCTAATCTGACAATGAAAAGATCAACATTATATGTTTGATTGCTGAACTCTTTGAAAATGTTGGAGCAATATTCTAAGACGGTCCAGATCTGCGCTTTGTAGATCATAAGAATAGGTTGAGAAGTGAAGTATCAGCCGATGTATCAGCTCTTTGCACATAATAAAACCGAAGCATATGTATTGTGAACTTTTTAATAATGGTATGTATGGTATGCAAGACATATATAACCTCAACAAAAACAAGTTTGTTTTTCCCGACATATCTTCATGAAAATGTTTTCAACTCTAGCATATTCAATGACTTCCTATATACATCTATTCATTTCCAACATCATCATTCTCTCTTGTATTGTATCATTTTTCATAAAACCCTGAGTGTGAGCTGGTTATCTGATTTTGTTGCTTCATGCTGTGTAAAATATGCCAAATCATTCTGGAATCATATATTGATTCCAGCATGTCATGGACTTCGATCCCGTTTTTAATTCAACAAAATAACTCCAAGCTGCGGAAAACTTTATTTTTTCCCTTTTTTATCACGCCAATAGCAACTTCAGTACCGAATCACTCCGAGCAGCACAGGACCGTATCACTTCGAATATCAACAAAATTTTATATGGAACATTATCCTCCAGGTTATTATAAGCTGGGAGATGAATAGAGTTGCCTTCTCAATTCATAAGATATACTGGAAATATTTAGACGTAAATCCGCTTTCCGCTCTCTAATCTTATGCTAAATACAATACAAACAATTTTCAGGAATATTTTCATGTAATAACTTGATTGAAGGAGATAATGAAGAAAAACACAGATAGGTAACATTGTTTGCATTATTGAACATCGTCCTGACAGTTTCAAGTTGGTGTTAGTCCCATCATATTTCCTTGAAATTGGACAACCGGCAACTAGGGAAAATTTTACCAATTCAACAATACATGACGTCAGTATTGACTGGTATTGAGTAGACGAGTGTGTTGCTTAATTCTGTGTATGAATGTCCCAGACACTTGTAGGGTTTTCAAACGGTGTTTTCTGGTTATCATGTCATATTGTATTCGATTCCATAGTGTTGAAGAAAAATACTCTTCACAATAGAATCATTGAGAGAAAAACTTCAATATGAAGGAGAAACCTCATATAGGTATTTCTTTCAACAACTCCACTGTTGATTTTTGTATATGCTTCATCTTGTTTTTTTGCTATTGCCATTGAAGTTTTTGGACAGTTTCTCTTGTTTTGCCTCGTGGGATTCTGAAGTCCGACACTGTTCAGAACCACCGAATATTTCCAATAAATCTCTATCATCGAAGTGTGTTCCTGAAAAGTTTCGGAAAATACGCGTAGCACTTTCACGTTCGTCGATAAATTAAATGTTCTTAGGTAGTTCGGTGTCGTATTCGTCTTTAGGGTATAAACTCAGGTGTCACTCGAGTTTTATGAACTTCTATTCTTTCTGCGACGGAAGAAAGCCGAGGATAACATTATGGAGGTTCAAATTGATAAAGTCTGAAAAAAGAGCTCTCGAGAATTTTTTCGGACACTATGAGTCACAAATTATACGTCAGAACACATATAGGATAGAAAAGTAGTAAGTAGTGTTGCGAATCTTGTATTTAGTATAGTGTTGGAAATTGAAATATTGGGAATATTCCTATAAATATTTGAATCTTTCCTTGAACGATTCAAATCCGACGTTTATCGATATATCAATCATATTTTGTGACCCTATGAGCACTAAACTTACTTTAAAACAATCTTCACATAATTAGTGAATATACCGAGCTTGACGACTCATTAAAAAAAGAGGAACATACACACCAAAGACAGAACCGCTAAACTACCCTATGTATCCGACAATGAAAAGTTTCTGAAGAAAATAGAGGAGGGCTATATTTCATTTTCGATACTATTGAAGATGTTGAGGAAGTAAACAGACGAAATGTTGTTATTGAGTGTATGACACCGATCAAGATATGCTTCTTGCTCGACTTTTTTTTGTCAAAAATAAGATTTTTTGAACAAGTTTCACCTTCATTTGGATTTTTTTCAAGAGCAACTCTCGTCATTCTGTGTTTTGTTATGTTTTTTATACGAAAATATTTCTTTTCTCCTTTTTTTTTTTCGTGTTTTATGTAATTATTCAACCTATATCCAATATTTCCATGTATTTACAAGATTTCCAATGTTTCAGGGAAATATATCTCCGGAAATGGTAGTTTGTGAACTTCAGATTATTTGGAGTCGTGTTATTTGAACTGGGTGTTTCTAAGATTGAAGCGATCAATGAATGTGCTTATGAACTCGCCGAAAGCAAACGCTTGGGTTTGGCTAGGAACTGAAAAAGTGATTATCGTAATTTCACTCAAACTCCACTCAATAATATCTCGATCTACGCCTGATGGTTGAATTTGAAAATGCACTTTACTTGATTGAGTTAAATGGTTATTCAATGATTGGAAATATGAAATAGAAGTAAAGTCAATGTTCTCAGTTTATGTTTGAACTTAGTATTGATCATTCGGAATATTCATTGCATATTATATCGATACCATAGTCGAATATACGCTTATTTTGAAAGACACATAATATATAAATATACATCTTTTTAATAGCAACCTCAAATCTGCAATTGTTCTCGAGATGTCTTTCAGGTTGTTGCGTATATTTCTTTGACATATCAACTTTTTTGTCGTACTTCCATTTTGACCGAAAACGACCCAAACTATGGAATTCTGTATAATGCATTTCCAATTATTTCGATCGAAAATGATTCATGATTGCGACTTTTGAATAATTCTCCACTGGAAAATCGTTATTTTCAAATTTGAACTTTTTCCATGTTACTTGATCAAGAATGAAACACGATATCTGGCATTCTAGAATGAAAAATCAAAATTAGAATAGAAATGACTTGTCAAATATTGACAGGTCAGGTTTTGTTGTATCTAGAACGCCATCGAAATAAGTAAAACATATAGGATGTCCCATTTAAAAATCTAAAGCTTGGGGTCATTCCTAGTCAAACCGGAAGTACCGCATAGCTGGTATATATGTCAAAAAATATGAATAATAGACAACTGCCAAATCTATCTTCATCAATAGAACAGTTATAACTGTTATAGGGCTGAGCCACCCGGTAGGTGTATACCAGACTGTATAGATTGTACTGCTCACTTACTCCACTTGTGTCATGTCTAACAAAATGATCTGAAAAGTAAAGGAACATCTGCGTATCTAATTTCAACTGATAAGGTAGTAATTTCGGTACTTATACACATTGTTTTCAGAACAATTCTAAGCACCGTATATGAAACGAACGCCAACTTGATTTATTACTGCTAACATTGAGAAAGTGTAATTTTCCCAGCAAATTCAACATTAAATGTCAAAGGCAGACGGTGTTTTGTTTGTGTCCCAAGTTTTGCGGAAATATTTCATGTGCGACGACCAATAAGAAAACAACTTTCTCTATTCCAGTTATTCGGACTAACTCGATTTGGAATTCTGTACAAAATTGTGCTGATAAATTATTGTTCTCTTTCTATAATAGAATTCCATGTGATTAGTGTTTACTTAGAAAATTTTCAATGGTACTGTAATGAACGCGAAGACTCGACCAAAAATATCATAACGAATACTAATGCTAGACACTTTACACTTATAGGAAGTAGAAGGTCGTTTTAATTAGGTCAATAAATATTTAGGTATCTGAACTCGAATGCATTCAATAAGTATTAGAAGGATAGATTGATAGAGCAATATTATTACGTGAATTAACTCTTGTTAGAAATATGCATATTTGTTTCAAATGCATATATGTAATAGGTTTATTATTAGGTACTTTACCTTTGTAACATTGTTGATAGTGGCACTTGGGGAATCGCACAGAAACAGCAAAAAGATGTGAATAAAAGTTAGAAAAGAGTGTACAGGGAATTTATAACCTAAGTAACTGAGCCACAGCAGAGGGGCGGGCCAAAGATAGGTAGAGGCCAGATGAATTATTACAAAAATCAATTAGTTTAAAATCTTTTCAGATGAACATTGAAATCCTTTTTCTGTACTTAATTTTAAGTAATACCCAAGGTCAACTGACATCGATTTTTGCAAAATGATTTATGATAAAAATCCATTAGATTAAAAACTATTTCTGAAAACATCCGAAGCCACTCTTTTTGCACTTTAATTCGAGGTCAATTCAACTAAGCGAAAATCTTATGAATTCTGATTAAATTTATGACCAAATCTCAGTATAAAAGCAGGGAGTTTTGGCATAAAAGTCAGTCTTGATCGAACTCTTGATACGAAGTCTCAAGTCTTGATCGAACTCTTGATATGAAGTCTCATGTCTTGAACCAGTAACTCTGCTAAACAGTCTAGTTATACGTGATATGTAGTTGATATTAGAAATTGCTTAAAAGTCTGTACCTAGTGAACATATTGTGTTGCTGCAATAGATGTGTATCGAGAATTATTGAACTTTCATAAAACTGTATTAACTTTTCAAAGTGACCCGGTATAATAGTGCGAGTGTACATCATCCTGTCATCATGTATAACCAACCAATATTATGTAAGCACATCTCTTTTACTTCCATGTCAACTCTGTCTGTCCATATTCTGATGATTGATGAATAGAGATTTATGTATTTTGAACTGCCGTATTAATGTCTATATACACCAATCTTACTCCTGCCTAAGTATTCACGAACCCAGTGAATCAGTAACTTTGTGAAGACCCCTGTATAGGCCAACCCAAGAAAAGGGGTGCTTTACAATTGGTGTCAGGTGTGGGGTTCGAATATTTAGAAGCTGTTAAACCCCCTCAGCGGCAGGAAAGAGAAGTGTAGACATTCTACCATCAACGGCAGAAGGACTACTCGTAGACATAAAGATTGAAAGATGTCACGAACCGGATCACCAACAGGAGACGACAACAATGACGACGACCAGAAAAATATCATTGTTTCCATGCCCATGAACTTAGATGCAATACCAGAGTATAATGGACAGACAAGTATTCATGACTTTCTTCAAATTATCGAAGAAACGGCAATATTGGCAGGGTGGACAGAAAAACAACAAACAGCGATAACTCGATTGAAATTAAAAGGAATAGCCAAGCAGTTGATAGACTCAGAACCAGATCTGCGAGCTACATCAACATGGGAGGTTCTAGAAGAGGCCTTACGTAAGCAGTTTGGCGTAGTTCAACTTCCTGGACAAGCACTGAAGGCGTTTATTGAGTGCAAACAACGAAATGGTGAGTCTTGCAGGCAATTTTTGGCCCGATTGAAAATTGCTGCTAACAAGACTGTAAAATACACCGCTAGGCCAGATGACAACCGCCTGATAAAACAGAAATTAGCAGCGGATACAACCACACAATTTGTTCTCGGCCTACTCAACCCGATACGGAAGAAAGTATTGTCCGCAGAGCCCGCCACACTAGAAGAAGCGGTGAGAGTTGCAGAAAAAGAGGAGACGATAGAAAATCTCACCAAAATACAGGAACGAGAATGCAGAGTGGTGGACTCACGCGAAATAAATCAACAGAATGCAAGGTCAAGAAACACTCTTAACTGCTACAGATGTCAGAAAATGGGACATTTTGCCAGAGATTGCAAGGAACGAATCAACCGCAGTAACCGAAACCGGGTGTGTTATGGATGTCAAAGACCTGGACACATAGTGAGGTATTGTCCAGACAGAAGCCAACAACGAGGTCAAGGTCATCCAACTGGGACCTGGCGAGCTGCAGGTAGAGGAGGACGTTCCACCGGTAATTTAAACACGACCGCAGCTGCATTTCAACCCCGCCATGTAGCTGCCAGCGAGGTGCCTCGACAATAAAGTCAAGGACGGCAGAGATACTAAGTTGCACGCAAGGAAAGGAGGAACCCAGGAACATAGCAAAAATTAAAGTAGAAGGTCAGTACTTGACAGCTTTAATTGATTCAGGTGCACAAGTATCTCTAGTTAAGCCGAGTATCGTGCAGGGGTTTAATATTCAAGTTAACAACGATATTAGTCTAGTTGATATTCAGGGAAGGAAAATCAATGATAATGGAAGGGTTATTTTACCAATACAGTTGAGTTCAAGAAAGACCATTGAACATGAGTTCATCCTGATAGAGACAGGGAATTTCAGAGCAGATATGCTGCTGGGATTAGACTTTCTACAAAGATTCGGAGCAAAAATCGATTGGGGAACAGGGAAAATGTTCATTCTAGATGAAGTTATTGAGTTATTAGAAGAAAATAACGATTGGGAAAAAGAGATAAAAGTGAGGTTAGCTGAAATGGAAAATAATATAATTGAAATCAAGAATACCTTGAACGCCTTTACTTCAACCGTACTCAAGGAGGATATGAATTCGATGCCACTGGAATTGGCAGCGAATTCCGGTGAACAGGGGAATTCCAGTCCTCTGGTTCACCAAACAGCAATATCCATCCCGGATACTCCAAGGTATGAAGAGAAGTCAAAGGAAAGGAAGACTGCAGCTTCCAAAGGGTCCTTAAATGATAGCAGAACACAGTATCGTAGTGGAGAGCCAATCGTTAGTCGAGAAAATAGTCTCAGGACTGCACCTGTTTCGCAGATACAAGAGGATAGGGCACAAAGATGCACCTCTAAGTCTGGAAACACCGACAGTGGAAGTCAAAGAAGCAGCGAGTACCCAACAGAAGAAGTCTCTAAATTAAAACGGATGAATAAATCAGGAAATGACTGTACAAAAGTTGAACATCAAAGTGAGATAACTGATACCAGTCTCCCACAGTCAGTAGTGCCTTGGACACAAAATGAGAAGGCACATGGATGCATATCCAAGCCTATGAATTACCACAGTAACGGAGTGGGAGTATATTTCAAAGAAGATGTTCACTTACCACCAAGGACAATGACCATACAACCAGCACTACTCAAGAAGCCGAAACGACCCACCACCCATTCTATCGTAATTGAATCTATGGACTCGATCAACGGAATATTGGTAGCCCGATCCATTTGTCACAAGAACCAAGAAATACCTGTAAAACTGATTAACGTTCTCAATTGTGCTGTAGTGATTCAGCGAAAACAAATAATAGCCAGAGCATTTGAAACAGAATGTGAAGTCCCAAGTAAACAGGAAAAAAGAAGAAAAACAATTGGCTCTGTGAGCATGCAAGATACTAAACTTATTCTTGAGCAGCTTCAGCTATCTAATCCACAAGGAGAAGGAGAAGAAAAACTTGTAAAATTGATCACGGAATATATCGACATATTCAGAGCTCCAACACACAAATTGACCTGTACTTCTCGAGTAAAACATCGAATTATAACAGAAAATGTACCACCTATCTCAAAAAGACCTTACCGAGTACCCTACCAACGTCAGAAGATACTGGACAAGGAAATTCAAGATCTTCTAGAAAATGAAATCATACGTGAATCTTCATCACCATGGTCATTTCCAGCAATATTGGTAGAGAAGAAATTGCATCCTGGAGAAGAGCCCCAATTTCGTCTATGTATCGACTATAGAGATCTTAATGCAATCACAAAAACAGATTTCTTTCCCTTACCAAATCTCCAAGAAACCTTAGATCAATTGACTGGCTCCAGTATTTTCAGTGTGTTAGATTTGGCTAGTGGATATTTCCAAGTAGAACTCGACCCACGAGATCAGGAGAAAAGTGCATTCACCACCCCTACTGGCCATTATGAATTCAATCGCATGGCTATGGGCTTAAAGAATAGTCCAGCAACTTGGCAAAGACTGATGTATTCGGTTCTAGCCCATTTAACTGGAAACGAATGTCTTGTCTACTTGGATGACGTAATAGTGTTCAGCTCATCTGACCTAAATGAACACCTCAACAGACTGAGACATGTATTTGATAGAATGAGAGCCAGTAATTTGAAATTCAAACCAACCAAATGCCAATTTATGAAGAATGAAGCCAAGTATCTAGGACACATTATATCAGCAGCTGGATGTCAGACAGACCCCGAAAAAACAGAGATAGTCCGTAATTACCCTCGTCCATCCACCGTAAAAGAAATACGAGCTTTTCTAGGACTTTGTGGGTTTTACCGCAAATTCGTGCCGAGATTTTCTGAAATATCTCAACCACTTACGAATCTCACCAAGAAAAATACCCCCTTTGTTTGGAAGGAACCACATGAACAGGCTTTCCAACATCTGAAACAGGCTCTCATTACTCCTCCTATTTTGAAGTACCCAAATTTTCAAAAACAATTCATTGTAAATACAGATGCCTCCGCTACTGCTATTAGTGGAATCTTGAGTCAAGAATATGATAATATTGAACATCCAATCTGTTATGCTAGCCGAACCTTGAACTCAGCAGAAAGACGCTATTCAACAATAGAGCGTGAATGTTTGGCAGTAATTTGGGCTGTGAAAAAGTATAGGTGTTACCTGACTGGAACTCATTTCACCATTATTACCGACCACCGACCATTGGTGTATCTTTTAACAATAAAAGATGCCAGTTCAAGGCTTGCCAAATGGGCAATGTTCTTGATGGAATATAGTTTTAATATCAAATACCGCCCGGGAAAGAGAAATGGAAACGCTGACGCATTAACCAGGCTAAGAGAGGTAGAACTAGAGGAGACATCTACAGAGGCAACTTGTAGTCCATTAGCTGCAATAGCTTTGGTAACTCAGGAAGAAGAGCAGGAGTATAGCCCAATGTTATCGACTATTTGGACGAAAGAGGAACTAAGTAAATTGCAGAGAGCAGACCCTATCATTTCGCAAATAATACCACAAGTATTGGACGACGATAACCAATTTTATCTATGCCCAGATAATATCCTTTACGTTAAGAGAAAAGAAGGGGACCGCAATGACAAATTGTATGCACCTAAAGCCATGGTGAAGGAAATTCTACAAATATACCATGACTCCCCTATGTCTGGTCATGCAGGACAAAAGAAAACCCTAGATGCAATACACCGGGATTTCTTCTGGAGAGGGATGAGACAAGATGTTATAAAATATTGCAATGCATGCCATTCTTGCAATTTACGGAAAACCAATTACCAACCTCCCGCAGAACTACAGAAACTACCAGTTCCATACGCTACGTTTGGGCGTATTTCTATGGATTTAGTTGGACCTCTCAACCAAACCAAAGATAGAAATAAATATATCCTCACTGTCATGGATTACCTAACAAGATACCCAGAATGTATTCCGCTTCCAAATATAACAGCAGATACGGTAGCTAGAGCTTTCGTAACAAACATCATCACAAAATATGGCACACCTCGACAATTACTAACGGATTGCGGTCAGCAGTTTGTCTCAAAATTATTCAAAGAGATATGCAAAATTTTGGAAATCAAGAAACTTCAAACTACTCCATATCACCCTCAATCAAACGGAATGATAGAACGAATGCACCGATCTCTAAAAACCACTTTATCGCATTATGTGACCGAAGACAACGATTCGTAGGACAGATGGTTACCATTCGCCACCATGGCATATCGCAATCACGTGCACGAATCAACTCAAGAAACTCCATTTTTCTTGATGTACGGTAGAGATATGGAAATGCCATTACATTTGATAACTAAACATGCACAGGTTCGTTATGACTTAGATGACAATTATGCAACAGAAATGGTTCAGAGAATGCAAATAGCGCATGAAGTGGCTCGATCAAATCTGAATAAACAAGCCGAAAAACAGGTGCAAAGATATAACCGAAAAGCCAAACCGACATCACTTAACTTAGGAGATCGTGTATATCTTTACTCGCCCGCTGTTAAGGCCGGACGTCATTTAGCTCATAAATTCTATCCCAAGTACTCAGGACCGTACCGAATAATTGAAGTGTTAGGACCAGTAACCTATCGTATTAAAGAAATCAATGGAAGAAAAGAACAAGTGGTACATGCCAACCGACTAAAAAGATATCGGGGATTGGAAGATATGGATGAGGAAGAAAATGATCGAACAATTCCTAAACATCTGGTAGAAAGAACCCCTCAACCAGTTATTGATACTAATCCAAGTAAAATCATAAGATTACCGCAAGAACAAACAGATCAACAGAATTCTGAGCATCTTAACACATACAATGAAGAATTAAATCCTGAGGATCACGAAAACATAGAAGAACACGATAATGACGAACCACTTGAAATATCAAACACTGATGTTTCAGAAGAAGAGGAAGAAGAGGATAACGAAGAGGACGCAGAAGGAGCAGAAGAAGATAATTCTGAAAATGAAAGAAAGAATGAGGAAGTGAATGAAGAAAACTGTGAGGAAGACCTGGAGCACAACAAAACACAGGACAATATGAATACTCAAGTATCGCAGTCTAGATATAATACTAGGTCACAAGGGCAGGCAGAGGACCATGATTGGATTCTCAAAAGGGCCATTTAACAACAGCAGGGCGATCCAACTCCCCACCATCACCCTATGAGCACGAAAACATCGCCCCAGGTGTTGGGCCTATGATACCTCAAAGGCCACCCCTGAACCGTTCTGTGCCATACCCGGCACCTAACCCAGGACAGCGAGAGGACCATCCATTGAACCAGCCTGGATCTACCCAAGAAGCCCAGTGGTCAAACACCCCGACCGAGCGATGGGTTTATCAAATGGGACGTAACCTGAAGGTTACCATTAAACGTCAACTGAGTGAGTGACTTGATTTGATAGATATAGGTTTCGTTAGACTATACTCGCATGTAACTATCTTTATTTCATAATTTACCAGAGTAGAGATAAGTATAGATATTGGAAATTGTCTAAAATTTTCGTAGGTAGTAGTATAGTGTGAAAAAAAAAATGCAATAATTTTAATTTATAATAGAAACCTAGTTATATTATTCAGGTATAGGAATTTTGCATGAACGACTCTATATATTTATCGTAAGAGAGGTCTGCAGGTACCTACCAAAGATCATTCAAATATCTCATTCATTTTATTTGTTGATACTATAATTTACTGGGTCACAACTTCATACAAACAATTTCGAGGATGTTGTAAGATGCTCTTGATGTTTCATGGGTGAAGTTCACGTAATAATAGCGCTAGAAAGAAATACAGATCATAATCTATATATAGCAACGAAATTCATATGTTAAAATATGGAATTTCGTCTACGAGGGATGGATCGAATGTAATGAACGCGAAGACTCGACCAAAAATATCATAACGAATACTAATGCTAGACACTTTACACTTATAGGAAGTAGAAGGTCGTTTTAATTAGGTCAATAAATATTTAGGTATCTGAACTCGAATGCATTCAATAAGTATTAGAAGGATAGATTGATAGAGCAATATTATTACGTGAATTAACTCTTGTTAGAAATATGCATATTTGTTTCAAATGCATATATGTAATAGGTTTATTATTAGGTACTTTACCTTTGTAACATTGTTGATAGTGGCACTTGGGGAATCGCACAGAAACAGCAAAAAGATGTGAATAAAAGTTAGAAAAGAGTGTACAGGGAATTTATAACCTAAGTAACTGAGCCACAGCAGAGGGGCGGGCCAAAGATAGGTAGAGGCCAGATGAATTATTACAAAAATCAATTAGTTTAAAATCTTTTCAGATGAACATTGAAATCCTTTTTCTGTACTTAATTTTAAGTAATACCCAAGGTCAACTGACATCGATTTTTGCAAAATGATTTATGATAAAAATCCATTAGATTAAAAACTATTTCTGAAAACATCCGAAGCCACTCTTTTTGCACTTTAATTCGAGGTCAATTCAACTAAGCGAAAATCTTATGAATTCTGATTAAATTTATGACCAAATCTCAGTATAAAAGCAGGGAGTTTTGGCATAAAAGTCAGTCTTGATCGAACTCTTGATACGAAGTCTCAAGTCTTGATCGAACTCTTGATATGAAGTCTCATGTCTTGAACCAGTAACTCTGCTAAACAGTCTAGTTATACGTGATATGTAGTTGATATTAGAAATTGCTTAAAAGTCTGTACCTAGTGAACATATTGTGTTGCTGCAATAGATGTGTATCGAGAATTATTGAACTTTCATAAAACTGTATTAACTTTTCAAAGTGACCCGGTATAATAGTGCGAGTGTACATCATCCTGTCATCATGTATAACCAACCAATATTATGTAAGCACATCTCTTTTACTTCCATGTCAACTCTGTCTGTCCATATTCTGATGATTGATGAATAGAGATTTATGTATTTTGAACTGCCGTATTAATGTCTATATACACCAATCTTACTCCTGCCTAAGTATTCACGAACCCAGTGAATCAGTAACTTTGTGAAGACCCCTGTATAGGCCAACCCAAGAAAAGGGGTGCTTTACAGTACGTTTTCCGTGAAATATTGTTACTATTCAATATGAATCAAGCTTATAATTTTCTCTTGATGGCCACGTTTATAACGTGTCTTGGTTACCTGACTAATGACTATATTTCAACTAAATACTCTTGGTAAGTGTGGTTCAAACTGTCCACTTGATAAAAATACCAGCTTGGTTTGGTACCGAGATTTGTTGCGTACCGGAATAAAATAGTGTCACAACTGAGGAGATATTTGAAGCCAAATTCCAAAATTCTTATAAAATCATATTGGTTCAAAGTCAAGCCATTAAACGGTCACATCTGTGTTTATTATTTACAGAATTATTAAACCACGATCTTTCGATTAGTAGTTGAACATAAACACAGGCATAGCATTGACTTCAACGAACCAGGAATATCCACCTGACATCCCCACTGTCACGTTTCCAAAATATAGATAGATCATATAGAAGTATATGTGAGGAAGCCAGAACAGGGGTCAATTAGATAATTTGATTCGATTGATTATTCATTGATTCGATCATTAACCACTGTGCCCGAACCGTCGGAGTTCGGGACAGAACAAAATATGCCCTTTCTCTACGAATTACGGTCTGTGTTGTTATGATTCTGACGAAATATCATTCCACTGTGATGTTGGTTTGTTAGTTTTCGATTTTGTATATTTGCGGATCTGCGATATTGCTATTATAGAAAAATACACATCTGCTCATTTGCAATCTGTTATTGTCTGGTATGCTCATGTACAGTATACAAAATACGGTTTGAGGGATTACGGTTCTGTGCATCTACAGTAGAAATAAATACGATTCCTATAAAATATTGTTCTGTTAAGTTATTGGTTTGAAAATGTATATTCTGATGGATTACGGATCTGCGATTTTACATTCTGGTGATTTGGGTGTTCCCCTTTCTCTTAGGTCCCAGAAATATTAGCTTCATGATGTATACTTATAGTTAAGTTTATTATATTTCTTATATATTCAGAGAATAAACGTGTGTATATGTTTCGTTTGAAAACCTTTTCGGGTATTATTTATTATCCTTACTTTTGAAGTTCATTCTCTGATGGATCTAGAGCACAACTTAGGCAACCCCCGCCTACAGTTTGTGACAATAGTATGATGACCGAGAGGGTGTGAACCCTGGCCACGTTTATACCGTATGGATATTTGGTATCCATACCAAGGTGCTCCGACCAAATTCGGACCAAATGCCCTTCAGTAAAGGGATGTTCACACCATGAATCTTTGGTTGACTAACGTTACCGACTTTGTTTTGATTTGATTATTATTTTGAGGATAGGTTGTGGAACTTCACTTGGATACGTGAACAGTTAAAAATACCTTTTAGCAAGATTAGTTGGAACTTTATGGAATATTGTTTTAAATAATCATATGAAACAACTTACACTTGCACTCTTGTACTTAACAAATTTCAGTACCAACCAAGCTGGTAACTTTACGAAGTGTACAGTTTAGACCACACTGACTATTCAGTTGAAATATAGTCATTAGTCATCTAACCAAGACACGGTATAAAAATGGCCACTTTTTTCTACTTTTGTACAGCTTTGACTTCAGCTGAGTGCAGGTGTCAGTTGTTTTATGATTCTGCAAAACAATATATCATCCAATTTCAGCTAATTTTTGAATCTTGCTGAGAGATATTTCTGATCATTCACGTAAAGTTCCAAAGCCTAACCTCATAATAATAATCAAATCAAAGCAATGTTGGTGAAGTCAGTCAACTGAAGATACATGGTGTTTGGTCAGATCACCTAGGTGAGTATACAAAATATTCATATGGTATGAACGTGGCCAATAATTATAGTGATCTGCAAGACTATCTACATCGTGTCCAGCCCCGTATTTTGAACTTGCAAGGGTGCGATTCACAATAAAAAATGCTTCGGTGTGGTACTGAGATACCAAGTAAGATATAATATATCAATCATTTTTCTGAATCATATATAGTGTCTTTTCAAACTGTGTTGTAATGACTCCGAAATTCGAGAATATCCATCAGGCATTTGTTTGAGATGCAAAGTAGTATACTGAATCTATTTATATCATGGTGGTATTTTGTACAAACTATTTATATTTTAAGCGAAACAGAGAAAGAAGTGTGACATTTTTACAAAATGAAACTTGAATAATATTATCGATAATATCGATAATATTGATACATCATGATTATTGATAATATATATTTCAAATTCGTTATCGCCCACCACCAACCATGCTCCGTTACAGCAGGGTTTTCACCAGAGCCATTACGATCACCATAGGTACATACATCCAAGGGTTTCCATCCTGTTATTTTAATTTCAATCGCTTTTTTAATACGAGGATCGTTATACTTGAAGCGGAATGTGAGCTTCGCTTTTGGATTGGCCCAAAATGGGTTCACAATAATTTTCACGCCAGAGTGTAATATGCTGGTTTTTGGCAATATAAGTGTTATTTACATTCGATACTGTGTTCGAATCCAAAAATGAATTCGAACGGCAAAGAGCAAGCACTGGGTATTTGTTTTGAATGTGTTCGAAACACATGTACATACAACAATATTTGATTGTATTAACACAGGACATGTCGGGATATTCGCAGATATCTACTATTATTTTCCGAACGAAATTGACCAACAATTGTTGGATTATTGGACAAAAATAACCAATTCAATCTCGATTCTTTTTATTCTTGTATTCACTCATATACTTTTTCACAGAACAACACGCCGTGAAATCAAAGCTATAGACCAGTTGATAATATTTGAATTCAATATGGTTTGTTTTGCTTATACGAACGTACCTATTGTGGATAATATAGTGATTAATAATTCAACTACAGTTCGTGCACATGAAATCATTTTATTATCCATCAGGGATCGTGGTTGACCTGTGATTATACAGGGTGTCAATGCATAAATGCTCCACAATGAAATGATATGAAATTGCATATACACTGATCTCTTGATGTTTTAATTCTACTAAGGGGCCTATCAAGTGTTAACAATGTTCCATATGTGTTCACAAATTCAAGGTGTCAAAAGGCAATGATATGAGAGGAATAATTCAACCACATGAAAATTTCGAAATGGGAAATTGAATTTAAATGATCAAAGTAATGAAAATATTTTCAAATTGGAAGAAATGTATATCAAACTCATGAGGAAAATGAACTGGAACAACTCATGTTGGGGGCACTTAGCGTACAATGTGAATTCAATGATCTGAAAACTCATTTAGTACTAGATTTAATCGAATGGTACTGGTACTGAACATCTTCAAATAGTACTAAACCTAGTACTGAAGTACTGACTGGAACAGCCCGGCCCTGGCCATACTGTGAGTTAGGCTCGCCACAAATTTCTCATATCACTTTCGTATAATAATGTAGGCCCATTTTATATTCCTTCTGGCAAGCAGATCATTCTAGTTTCGACCCAGGCCCGAAATATAACGTAATACTGACAACAATGGAATACAAAACCTTCGTCATATACGTCTGGAAAATAAAAAATATGGCTCCTATGAAATTCCACGTATATACGTCATGAAAATGTATTGCTATATAGCATTACCGACATCATTTATCTCTTATGTCAGCCAACTATCGTGCATAGCTATCAGCATTAGTTCATGAGTAAACAGGGTTGAAAATTGTATGGTGAATTATTTTGTCATTAGCTTCGAAAATAATTGGACATGCATACCCACAAGTGTGAGTACGTTATTATTTTTATCAGTCGATACTTCATTCAATAAACATGAAATCCCATATAAGCACATACATGGATAATATTTTAGCCAATAAATTTTTTATGTAACTCCTGGCGACTTCGTAATGATAATCTCATATGGAAACACCAAATATGGAATGATATATAGTGTGTATCATTTGGAATCAAGAAGATTTTGGGAGATATAAATGTATCTATACACAAAGGAGAGGTTTTGATTCACAACAAATTATATTTGAATCTCTAGAGTTTGGCATTTTCTCTCCCCGTCTCTTTGAATGAAGATATTAGTATTATTTCAATATATCTGTGGTGAAGCAATTTGAACAATAGAGGTAAAAAAAACAATTGCACAAAACAGTACTCTGCATATGCAGTTTATCTATGAACGATGTATTTTACTATCAGTATTCATTGAAGTCTTGACTATTATAATGACAACCAACATCTTGTCAATCTGACACTTCTAGCATGAACTTCTTCATCTCATATACAGGATGTGTTTCACATATAATAGGCCCATACTACACTTTTATTGTGGAATAACAGACACCGTCGAGCATACTATCTTCGAATGCCGTAAATAGAAAGAATACAGAAGAAATACCATAGGATTATTGGGATGACACTGGATAATATAATAGAAAAAATTTTGGAAACAGAAGAGAACTGTCACGAAAATACTATTCACTAAGAGTAAATAATTGAAAGATTTAAACGAGGGGGTTAACAGCTGAGAAAAAATTGGTAGAGGCCTTATAACAACCTGAAAGTCAGCTTCTTTTAAGTTCCAGAGAAACCCTAGACTCAAGAGTCTTCTTGAAGATTATCCACTTTGAGAAGAGAAGACTAGTACAACTACTTCTCCATATAAAGACTGGTAATCTCTCCAAGTTGTGATGATTTTTCGAAGGGTTCTAACTTATTTCAGCGGTTCACACAGTGCGTAAAAAACGATTGAATTAAATGAATATCCTGTGAGAGTGAGGCGCGTTATCAATATGAAAATCTATACCGTCGTGAGAAGAGACCTTAAAGCAAACAAATAGACAAAATATATCAAAGAAAAGCTCGCCTGCGAACATTCTGAAACGAATGCCTGTACTTAGAGTAAGAGGGAACTGGATGAGATGAGATAAACGATAAAGTGAGTGGATTGAACAGCGAAATAAAGTGATGAGAGAATTTCGAAGTTGGAAAGAAGACAATTACTGCCGAAGATGGCATAGATGAAACCCACGACTATGTGTTTCCGGCAAGCTCCATCATGGAACACTAATTTGAATGAAGCGAAAATGGCGGGATCGACGCAGTGAAAGAACATCCGACTATATATGGACCAAGAGGTTGTAGATTCGATGCCTGACTATTTACGAATCGAATATTGTAAAACTCCGGAGCAACGGCTGGGAATGGTGCTGTCAACAGTGTCACTCCTGAGGGGGAATATGCAATTAGTAATAGGGACTACACATCCAAACAGTCGAGAAAATGGTGCGCCAAACCTCAATTTAAGCTAAAAGATTTTAACTGACACGATCTCTTTTCGACCACTAGTTATAGAACCTACCATTATATTAACTGTTGCTTGTTTGTTCATTCTTAATGTATTGACGTATATTCATGAAAATAAAAGGCAACTAGAGTCGAGATCGGGAGTGCATATATAATCATAGCACTAGGAATAACCATATTATGCTCATCACCCAAAAACACTATCACGCAATGTATAGAAAGTCTCTCATGTTCGCTGGTATTCGTCTTTTTGATATACTGCCATGCGATATAGAGACACTTTCACCACTAGTTTTGAAAAACAGTTGAGAGTGTTTCTATCTACACAGTAGATGAATTTATACTTGAAGTTGGTTATGTTAGATCACACAACTATAATGATTGAAATATATTGCAAGTGGTGCAGAAAACTAATATACACCTTGGTAGTAAAGAATATTATCGGCTGACGCCTCGGGATGTAATCTTGGTCCCTGGATAATGATGAAACTACCTTGGTGTATATGCAACTATCAAATTCTGTGAGGTTCAATCAATTCAGGAAGAAATCTGTTCCTTATCGATAATGAACACAACAAATTACACGTCATTAAAAATTGTGAATATAGGTTTTGCATAATCACTCATCAGAGCATTATCAGTCATTAGTGATCGGCAACCACAGTTCAAGATCACAAGACAGTACATGACAAGAACTAGAATTAAGAAATGGGCTTATATCACAAAACAATTTTATTTCATAATTCGATAGAACTCACCCAAACTAGCTCACCACCGCAAACCGTTTCTTGCTGTGAGCTCCCTACGTTTTATAAAAAATAATTGAAATCCCCGATTTTTCGGACCTCTGGAAACGAGGCGATGATATGACTTCAAAACCCTAATACTGAAGCAAGACTATTCCAAACAGAGATGAATGATACATGATTTCTGACAGAGTGAATTAGCGCGAGATCACAGTTGAAAGAATTAATATATCAGTTGCCTAGGTCTCCGTCGGGCGTTTGGTATTTTCTTTTAACTACGGCGAGATGAGGTTTCTACGTCATAAGAGGGTCCGTTTTCATAAGGCACTATTATTTATGACCAAAAATAAAACATTTCAGCTAATTTTTCGATCGAATTATGTCGTCAATCATTATTTATGTATAAAATGATCATTATAAACATGGTTTGAGTTAAAAGTTCTACTAAGGTGTACACGCCCATTGTGGTGGCCTCTATTTGTTAAAAATGTAGACGAATGTTGTGTTTACAGGGATGGCTTTATCAATCAGCAGTAAGGACACAGCTCAGGAGGCAGGTTAATCAGCAAGCATTTCTGAATTCGTATGGTTACGTCTAGTATGATTTCTGTCCCATTATCATTTTAGGTAAGATCTGTTTACCTTTTCATCATGAAGAAAAATGGACGAGATCATCAGATATGCCAAAATCGCTATACTGTCGTACAAAATGCAAAGCGAATGGGTACCGTGTCTGAGTTCGTCTCTATGGAATTTGCTAGATATCCGTTCACGATACGAAGGAATTGTTGGTTCATATCCGACTGGCTGAGCATTTCTCCTGAAAATGTGTGATTCATGGTTGTAATCCTGGTAACACCTCGATCCCCTGAAAGCAGTTCGCATTCCACTATAAGCTGTAGGTCCTGCTCTTCCTAACTTCGCACAAGTTTCGACTCCTGAAGAGTTGGTTCCGAACTTCAAAGTAATATGCACATTTTAGAAATTTAACAAACTTTTTTCACAGACTCTTCACCCAGAATGTTTCCAACGATTTCATAACGAGTGATATTCTATATATTATATATAATAGTTTTGAAGCAAATACCATTAGGGGAACTATTTTTTCATTTTTGTGTAAGTACTTGAATGGATATATTTATTATAGTAGCCGAGTAGCCGGAATGACATCGGAAGACTCAGGTATTCGATTTAATTAGTTCTGAGCACTGATGGGCTAACCAATCCTACCTAACTGACCAGAAGCTCTCAATTCGTTGTTAAAATTAATTGATTGAGTTTTCAACAGCAACGAATCAGTGATTTCGTTCGTCGATGATACTAATTGAAAATTATTTGGAAAGTAGAACCGGCGGCAATAGATTGAATGAGTGGTGAGTGTAAGTGATAGCTGTTCAATCGGACGAACTGGAAAATATCGATCTCAACGAGATGGTAGAAAAACGGCGTTATCCTTTTATACGTATGTTCGTAGTATCAACCAATCCACCTGAAAAAATTCAGAAGCTGACGCATCTGTTTGATGAGTTGAATTATTCAATTTCCTTTGTGATGATTTCGGATTTTTGTTATTCTATTCGTACGAGTTCAATACCTGGATGACTGGATAACGAAAAAAAAAATATTCAGCGTTCAAATTTCTTCATGTGAATATTCGATTGCAAATCTGTTCTCACGTCCTTGTTGTAGCACACAATTTCAATGCCAAACCTATTCATTCCATAAGTGAACACCCTGAGTAGTAGTTGTACGTGTATACTTTGTTGTTCATATGTATCATATGTAACAGTACCAGTTCATTTGAACGCAACAGTGAACCGTAAAACTCGTAATCTCGAACCGAGTGGAATCGTTTTTCCTGTAAGAAAGCTTCTATGAATAGGTTTTTTATCTTTCATCAGAATATCGTATCAATTCTAAACTGGTTGAAATCACATCGCCCAGTATTTTTCACATTTCAACGAAGTCGAACTATAACCGAAATAATAGTTTGCAACCCTCTCCTCTTGTATAAAGAGTAGGTTATAAAAGTACGGGTCTCCAGTAGCCATTAACTGCAAATGAATTTGAATAGATTTGGTTTTGTCATGTTGTGACCAGAATACTTATAGATTTTCATTTCAGCTTGAAATGAATGATGACATGGAATCAAAGAGATAGTTGGTGGGTTTTTGAGACAAGACTAGCTGGATTTATATGATCGGGGTCCACATAAGTCTTTTTTTTATATTCTAAACGGTCTGAGATGAGTTAATAGCTTCCTGCCCAGGCAAAGACAATCATATAATACGTACAATTTCTTGGAATAATGATTATTTGTCAAGGTTTCGAACCATATGTAGAAGGTTATTCATGGTTTCCTTTGGATGGATTCAGGCTAGTTGAGGAATTTCTAAATATCACCCCAACGATGGAATATCATCACATGCTTGGTCAGATACATTTTGGAGCTGGGTATTGCTTTTCTCATGCCACTCAGGCTATACGAAAGAAATGTGTGTCAGAATTTTGTGGAGGTTCGTTTTCGAATTTTGTTATTTTTGGTTGTTTCACGTGATATGTGGAACGCTGTAAAAGTCATCTGTTATTTGAAATCTTCATTCTCATCATGAGTTGAAGGGTTATCAACTACTCGAGTTGATATCTCAATTATCATGGTTTATTAATGATAGTTAATATTCAATTATTACTATTTCTCAACTAGTTCTTAAGTCAATATCAAGTCAGTTCCATATTTTTTTGTTAGGTCTAATAATAACTATAGAGTGTTCCAAAGATGAGTAATAAACTTAGATTAGAGAGTATGCATGCTCCGATATTTTACTAGTGCGATGCATATACACGTGGATTGGTCACAAGCTGGTAGCTGGGACTTTAGATATGAGAAGTAAGTTGATCATGAGATATGTGTATGATCATGTGGCATTCAAATACGACTTATTCAAGAATAACCTACTTGCCGACCTGTCTCGCTCGGCAAGAAACACTTTTGCTGAGAGAGAGAATTAGAATTATATTATGTGAGGTAGTTTTGAGAGAGTTAATGAATTAGTGATCAAGATTGATTACTAATCAGAGGCCACCTCGTTCAATTTCCAACTGTTGGTTTTCTGCTCGCAAATGAACGATAGGTGATATCTATGAATTCTGTATATTTTATGGGGCTGAACCTTCTTCCTTGCTTCCAAGAGAGTTTATTATATTCCAGCCCATCACACGCATACATATGACCCAACTGATTAATATATATTTTGTTATCACTACCCCAAAATCTGAAATATAACTCGATATCTTAGAAGCCCAGAATAGAAAGACCTGCGGAAATTGTCATCATGACGTAAATAACGTTAATTGCTATGAGAAATTACTCTTTTCTATACGGTTCATAGCATAGAGAGCAGTTTCTACAAAAATATGTTCCAATGGAAATGATCGATTTTTCCTATAGGAATCGATTCCTATACATATCGAGAATCAGGCCACAGATACAAAAAAACCGACAATGTTGCGGTTTGGTTTTACATCAAGAGTTGGGCAAATCAACATCAAAGTTTAGTTCCATGAGAGTATTGGAATTGTGCTCGAAACAGGCACCAAGTAATTTGTTTTTCCGCCACTCCAGCTCCCTCTCGTCATTACGTTGAGGTATAAAACCGAATTGGGGACTCAGTTTGTAGTTCTGTCATAAAAGAATAAATATTAGGGTTCTGTTTTTAAATCTTGTCACGTAATTCAGTTTAATGCTGAGATCAACGTTTCACATTTCCCCTAGTAAGCCTTCGAAAAGGTTTCCCTTTCGCACAGGAATGACAAAGGTTTCTGTTATCCGGTTGGCCATTTGAAATGAACAAATTGAAATCCGTTTTCATATGCATGGAAACGGATTAATTGCAATGGCAATAATGGAATGAATTCAGTGTTTGATATTCAACCCGATTTCGAAAATTGTTTCGAGTATATTCGATCATAAATCTATCTATACGTGAGAATTTTCACACTAATGTCCATGCCTTCAAAGTGAGCTATACTCGGTCCTTTTATTGCTAGCTTCATATGCATGATTAAAGCCCTTGATACAATTGGTTCATGTCACCTGACTTTATTTTACATAATCCGATATTCAAGTGGGTGCTGGGTTTGATATTTTCTTCTTCTTTTCCTTCTGGTATTATTCTTGTTATTAGGCCGCAATTGCAGTCATGTTCGTTCGAGCATAAAAAGTGAGATATATATGTACAGAATTCAGTTATTCCATCACAAAGGCTTTCGGGAATATTTACAAGAAACCTCCATTTCGTGCTTGCAATTCGATGGTTATAATCCCTTGAGAGGCAATTGCTGGACCCATGTTGATACAGTGATCACGTTTAGGTTGAAACAAATTCATTAAAAGCTTGATATGACCATTGCGTGAAAAGGACAGAGACAAGTTGATTGTCTTCTTCAGAAGCGCATTTGTTGGTTACTCATATTTTAGATATCGTCATCATTATAAAATACATTATTATGGATAAAATATCTTCTTCTTCTTCTCAAAAATAGGGTTATATAACAAAAGAAAACATAAAGAGAGAATATGACAACCATATACAGAAAAATGCATTCTTTTTGAAGATATCAGAAAAAGGTATTGCCTTTCAAAACATATGATAATGACCTAATAACTTGAACAGTAATGACTTCATCAAAAATATGAGTAGACCAAAAAATGCACAATTGAAAATTGGAATCGACGTGTCTGAACTTTTATTCACCATTGGCCATTTCACGAATTGTTTCCAACCTTTACGTGCTCACTGTATAAACTTTTTCCGCTCTTTTAGTTCCTAGAAACTGAAGTTGGGATCATCTCATGTAATTTCGAGACACCCTGTATTGAAACAACGCAAATTCTTTTCATGAAAGGTTCACATATCTTTAATAATGAATAGTCGGTTCGAAAGCAGCATTCTCCAAGAGTATTTTTATCTTAATAAAATGATTAGGCGTCAGGAGATCCAGCAAAACACTATCCTTGCACGACGTCTTCAATCAATGGGGAAGACCACTGAGAGAAGAAATCCGTGCAAACCTCTTTCAATCGACGAATCATGATTTACGGTTGATGTATAATCAATATTATGAGTTAAAGTTGAAGGGAATCGAATCTATATCGTTTTGAAATCAGCATATTTCATTCGATATTTCAAACAGCCAAATATGATGATGGAGTCGTGACGTATTAGTCCCGAACTGTAGCTATCTCTCTCTGATACATCGTCATTCTGCAGTGTTGTAGCGTGATTGGTCAGTTCAAGTACAATAGGCGTGTTGGGTATAAGACGTCGCACCAGTCACACCAATTAATTGACAAAATTTCAAATGGCGCAGGAATTGTGTGTTTTGAAATGGACATATTCTAATTTATTTTTTCCATCGTCTTAGCATGAATGACAAAATTCAAATTCAATTCGCTGGTAGTTTTTCTGTATAGAGTTCACGATAATGTCATTTTAAAAAATCAGTAGTCTCCCCCATTTGGGGTGACTTTTCCACCCTGGAGAATTTGAACCTCAGTAACTTCCTTGCAAGTGCTTCATGATAGTAAACACTCTAATATTACGGAAAAATGTTATACAGAATATTTATCTTTGGAAAGGGCCACTAGGAAACCTTCCCCAACATGGATTATAATCTTGAATTGCTTCCGCTGAAACGTTCAACTTAGTCGGGGTACATTAATCGTGAATTAAGCAAAACTTGGGGAATTGTGAGAAGTTTGTTGAACACATAATTAAAGATACTCTGAATTCAATTTTAGACCAGGGTTCATCATAAATGGAATTGATCTATAACTCGCTCTTGGTCTTATCTTAGTCTTATCTTAATGGGATTTGGATATTTCCCTTTGGCTATTGGCTTCGAGGAGTTTGAAGATAAATAGGAAGTTGCGATATATTCTACATCTGCAATCCTATGACGAAGATATATTTTAATATTCTATCATTATACAGGGTGATTCACATAAGAACCGACATAGAGCAGGGGCATGTAGGAGGTCCCAAAATATGGCAATTTAACGCAACTTACCTCTATACCAAGTTGATTCCCTAAGGAGTTATAGGCTTTGAAAGTGAAGTTATTAATTTTGAAAAAAATCAATATCTCCGTTAGTCTTGAACTTGAAGCAACCAAAGATGGTACACTTTGTGGATGTATTCAGGGCGTTACTTGACAGTAACTAGGGCTCAATTGGAATTTGTAAAGGGGGTATACCAGGTGGCGCACCATTAATATTCAACAGAATTTTGTTAACCCTCAAAGGATTTCAAAAATATTTGCTTTGTTGTTTGAGCAATTCAATTCTAAAACTTTTCTTAGTCTAGTAATTTTTCGAAAAACCCCATCAAAAACTCGAATAACTGAAAACGCGCGCTCTAGGTGTGTTATTTGAAATCATCGAAAATTCAAAAGTTGGCTATGAAAATGAACGTACAACAAGAAAGTAGGTCATTGATTGTGATCAGTAGAAATTGTCTGGCAAACTATTATTTTGATACGTAACAAAATACGTTAAGTAAGGACAGATACTGAAATGTGAAAAACTGGGATTAACAACTAACAAAAATAAACACAAAAAACTTAAACAACAACCAAAACAAACTATTGTTTATCGATAAAATACTTAATTGAACAACTTACTTGCTTCATTGTCAAGTTCGACGTTTATTCTCATAGCCAACTTTTGAATTTTCGATGATTTTAAATAACACACCTAGAGCACGCGTTTTCAGTTACTCGAGTTTTATATGAAAATGATGAGTTTTTTCGAAAAATTACTAGACTAAGAAAAGTTTTAGAATTGAATTGCCCACAAAACAAAGCAAAGATTTTTGAAATCCATCAAGGGTTACCAAAATTCTGTTGAATATTAATGGTGCGCCACCCTGTATACCCCCTTTACGAATTTTAATCAAACTCTAGTTACTGTCAAGTAACGCCCTAAATACTTCCACAGAGTGTACCAAATTTGGTTGCTTTAAGTTCAAGAATAACGGAGATATTGATTTTTTTCAAAATTTATAACTTCACTTTCAAAGCCTATAACTCCTTAGGGAAGCAACTTGGTATAGAGGTAAGTTGCGTTAAATTGCCATATTTTGGGACCAACTACATGCCTCTGCTCTATGTCGGTTCTTATGTGAATCACTCTGTATTACATTACGCTTGTTAAAGGTTTCCGTTCGAATAAACATCGCCATTTCAAAAATATTGAAATATATCTGGTCCAAATTCTTCATCTAATCGTCTATGGCTATGGCAAACTGAATTCAAAAGGTAATCAACAGAGGAAATAAATTTGAAATTCCAGATAATGTGAACTTCACTGTCGCTCATCAATGTCAAACTGTGAGTATTCAATGAGACAGAAAATGATTATTGTTGAGTTCAAAGAGAAATAGCGTGAAAATAGAGTAGGTGAACTTAAAATGTGAGAAACGTCACTTCTTCAGGTGGAGAAGTTACTGTGTGAGCAAAACATGTCGTGCGATTGAGAATTTCGAGAAAATCTTATCGTTTGTAGAATTTTTTCCATCAAGTAACGGCTGAGTCAATTCAAAACAATAAACCTCAGCATTGCGAGTTTCTGGATGAAATAATCATTGGATGAAAAATGCAGTTTTTGCAAATAAGTACCTGTATGAGGACGTCTGTACAGACAAATTCAATAAAAAGAGAAAGGAACGAGACTGAGGTTATCTCAAGATTTTATACAACCATCACAAGAAATAATTGACAGAGTAAATATCGAGAAAGAAAGACGTTATTCTTCTTGTCCCAAGTCCGAAATATGATCATCGATATATTGATTCTTCTTTGGAAGGTTTCCGTCATTACATTCATCGTCTCATGTGAACTATTAATGAAATTATTATTCCATGTCCTCTTGAAGAATTCTGTGATGAATAATGAAGAGACTAATATTAGCAACAGAAATCATCAAAAAAATGTATAAAAAATTACTTAAAGACAGACTTCCATAAAAATTTTGTGGAATCAAAATTTACTTGTGGGTACATTCAAAAATAAATATCCAAAGAAACGGAGGACTTTATCAATGTTGGTTATTACAATCTCAAGTTTTCTTTTTATTAGTTGTTCATGTGTACACAGTAGTGAATTTTTTTTCAGAGAAAAATGTGCTACAGCACAAGACTGGTGCGCTCATAGGTGGTTTCTTCTGAAATAATTATTTCGATATATTTGTATCCATGAACTTCGAACTTCGAACAATGCATATTCTTAATTTTTGAGTTTGGTTTCAAGGTATTTCATCTATTAGACATCTTGTTCCGAAGAATTTTAGGAACGTGATGAAAATGTCTCCATGGTTATCCAAGGCACCATTGCAAAACTTCAACAAACTCATTTACATCAAAACGTATTTTGATCAGTTTTTAGTTAACAAAACATTTCGATCCTAAAATGGCCGTTATGTCGCATTGGTCCCATTATCTACCAACTCGGTTCATAATTCATACTCTCACAACAGTTTTACTCCCAGTGAAGAACTAAAACTCTGCGAGTTTTTTTCCATGATGTCAAATTCCACTTGCTTGATATAAATGAGGATAACTTTTGAGGTGATCAATTTGAAACATCGACTGCATGCTCGAAAGTTTTATGGGACTTCACAAGATCGCTTTTGTCCGAAATGAGTGTTAACTGCATTTGTGAACTGATTTTTAGGAAGTTTTTGAATATGGATTTCAGCAGTGTTCCACTACACAGTGAAAAAAAAATAACACCAGTTCAAACCAGCTTACACCCTTGGGTGTGTCCTGAGGTCCTGATTATTTTTGTGAGAATTAACAATGATATTCTTAACACCATCTTAGGGTGTCATTCGTTCTTATATATATACAGTCAATAACTACACTAGAGTCCCTAATGCTAATTTGATCGGTTCGTGTTATTCAATACCAAAGTGGTGTACTATACAATCATTTGGTGATTATTTTGAAACTGTATCTGTTGCGTTTTTGCTTTTACTGATAATATTAGAATATGCTTATATTTTTCGGATATTTTTCTTTTGTGAGAACGCACTTATTGAGTATTATCACGCTGAGAAGCGGTGTTTTCTTGTCTGCATCTGAGTGTTGAATAACACGACTCTGTTATACTAACATTAGTATTCAGTGTATGCAATGATCTATTGTAGTGAGAGTTGAGACATTACAAAACATCTCTGAGCTGATACTATATTTGAAGGCTGTCGAGAGACGAGCGTCGGAGGTGCGCTAGTGTCGCCATCTATCAAGATATTAACTCGATATTTTCCTATGCGAAAAATGTATACTTGATATTCCATTTTATGTTTCAATCTAGTGGGATATAAGTACTCTTTATAGCTTCGCATACTCACCTATCAATCTGCATACCAGAATTCGTGGATAATGATATAACCACACAATTTTTGTCCATTATTCAATAAGTTAAAGTTTTCCAGGGGGTAATTTCAACACCAGCAACATTATTTATTCACATGGGAGAATGCAAGACGATGAGTGGATTATATCAGCCCCAAATCTCATGATTCATACACGGTTTCGATTTATTCGTGATTGGTCAGAATGTAACTTGGTGTAAATTTCATATAATAAGTGTATATTTTGCGTCAAAGTGAATAATACCACTATCCAAAGTAAATACTTTTTATCCTTTTGGTGTTTCTTTATAATGGATATTCCAGAACCCTTCTGAATCACCACATTCGTGTAATTTTTTACTATGAAGGTGAGAATTGACACCACTGTACACAGTATCATCAAATTTTTAATTATATTGATACAATATTGCTTATCAAGTGAAATCCACTCATTGAAATTAATGATATTGGAGTGGAGTTTTCAGTTGATAACTTCTTCTTCTTCTTCTTCTTCTTCGAAGCACTGGTGGGCGGGTGAACCCCCTGCACGTGGGCCTCCTTATTCGGACCCATTGTGGGCCCACATTTTACGACATTCAGCTGGGTATGCCGACTGCCTTGAAGGAGTTCAGCAGCTTCCTCAGCTGAATCTCTTTTACGTCCTCTGGCCTCAAAGTTATGTGGCTAAGGACAGCCCTCCTCTGATGCGTCAGTACTGGACACTCAGTGAGGACATGTGATGACGTTTCGTCATCTTCCAGGCACCATCTGCAAAGGGGGTCATCCTTGATCCCAATAAGCTATAGGTGCCTATTGTGGTGCTTGTGCCCCGTTAGGAGCCCCACTTCCATTTTAAGGTTTCGCCTGTTTAGGAATAAAACCTCTTTTGCGAGCCTCTTCGAAGGTTCCTTTATGTGGAGCTTCGATTGTCTCATTCCTGGTGTGTCCTGCCATATTTTGAGGAATTGCTTTCGCAGCTGTTGATAACTTCTCAATGGTCACTCCGGTCCAGATGCCGCTCTGGATTTCGGTTTCATGAAATCTGGACTAGCATGAATGAGATGAACTTACTTCTGTAGTAGAACAGGGACAAACCAGCCAAGTCACTTATAAGTCTCAAACCCTTCGACAGGAGATTTTTGAAAATTCGAGTCATAGCCATCAGATTTCCTGAACATCTTGGTACCACAGAAACATTCTTGTATTGTATCGATGTTTTCCAGAAAAACCGGTTCAACTGTTTAAGGAAAACGAAACTAGTGCCTTCACCAAAATATGAAAAGACAGTATTGACTGATTCATACCGTTTTCCACTCTTTGTTGATTCAAAACAGGAGGAAATGATTTCTCAATGGACAGATGATAGCTGAATGTTTCATTTACTACATACGAAGAAATATGAAATTCCTAAGTCGAACAGGTATTCCTTTCATCTGTTTACTAGATATTCAAAAAACCACTTCAACTAGAAACATTCTACTAATCCAGTTTATATAGACACCTACCCACTTTAATGATTCAGACGGCATTAGCCATTAGGGAGCTTTTTGGCAGTAAGGTTTCCCTGCTACATCTTAAATATTAAATCCTCAGAGAACTTCTTTTCTTAATAATCTCGTCCATTTAATCTCGCCGTCGTTCCAGTTTCTGGAAACGGAAAAAACTTGTCGGTCAAGCTATGTTCGAAGCAGTGAACATCGGCTTTGAACGAACCTGAAAATGTTCTGTGCTTTATAAAGTTATTAACTGACATTTCGTTGCTCTCTTAGTGCGGGAAAGTATGTCTGCAGAACATAGCTGAGCAACAAGGGGCTCTCAATAATGATCTCACATTAAAAAGAACATTCGGAATCAGCTTCGAAAGTACTGAGAGAATCACTCCACAAAATTGGTGAGAAACGAGAATGAAAGGACGGAAAATCTATCTGATGTGTCCTCCGAAATCTATCATGGAACGAAAGATGGGAGAAAGACTTATACGCTCTCTGCTATATTTGGGATATATAGTCATTCTTGATGGCAAATTTGTTGGAGGATTTCAGTTTAAAATTCCTCCTGCTATTTTTTCATGATATGCAGCTGGTATTGTGAGGATATTTGGATAAACAAATTACTAATTCACCATATCACCAGATAAGAGTTCGAATTTCTTTCCGGCAGCCCGATGCGAAATTCTACCTCAATTTGACCTTTGCTGTATCTTCAACGGTTTCCAAGATTCTCGTGATTTAACATCCTGTGTTTGTGGTGCGCTAGTGCAAGCAACATCTCTAATTGGACCGTATTTTAATGAGATCCCTCTGATGGGAGAAAGTGTCCTCGGGAGTAAAGCTTCCATACGTAACTCCATCCGTTCCATTTTTCATAGGTAACTTTTTAGAAATGTTGATGAATCCCACAGGCTGTCACTATCATAGACTTATCTTCCCAAGGATACAGAATTATTCACATTCAACTATGATTATATATTTCTGGATATTCTGGTTCACTATAAGATAGTAGTATATGACCGACTGAAATGTGCTGTTTCCTAATTTCCGGTTGAGGAGATAGTTTTGTAATGAGTATAATTGACATCACGTTCATACCATTTCTTGTTATATTAGTAGCAATACTGTGTCAGTGTTGCTTCCTCTGGATAATATATCCTGGAATATGGAAATTAATTATATAATGTTTAACCTATTTCATTTTGTTGCTATACCATTACAATGAATGCTATCACAGTTACACATTTTCGAATTGAAGCGGCACATTGAAATTCTATGATAGCAATAACGAATTTGCTGAAAGTGGATTTTCTACTTTGGAAAGGTATACTGCTGCCGCTATCAGGCAGCCACTCTGCGACAACATGATTTTTTAGTAATTGTTCAGCTGAATCACTATTTATATGTCTGTGGCTGAGAGGTTCATCGCATAGAACTGCACTCACCACCAATGATACAACTGTCAGACTGCCACCAACATAATATTTGACGAACCTACTTGGGGTTATTCGGCACCTACTTATCTTTATTCGATATTTTGCAGATTTTTTTCCCTCTATGAGCATTTGTCAGGCATCTTGCGTCCAAAACACATGTTCAATCATTCCCAGTTGGCTGTTGATGCAAACTCATGTACAGTGATGCCCAATAAATAAGTAACGACTCTTGTGAAAATCCCTTTAAAAATTCGGTGTATGCACCCGGACTAATATCTATTACAACCGCCCGCTGTTTCAATAACTCATTTCTTATTGTGGTTTGTGGTACGAGATTGTCAGGTGTATCTCTGAATATTTCTAAGATTTCGGGCAAATATTCACATCGCTAGAGTAATATTTTCTACTTCATCTAACGAAGCTGACTAAAAAAACTGACCAGCATCATCATCGATATTCATTGTTCGATTCTAGTTGATATGAAATAGATAAAGAACTTGTTGAATATAAAGCGGTATCGGTATAATTTCTTTTTCATATTAGAGTTTGTCGTTAGTATATCCTTCAATTATTTTCTCCTTGAAATCATATTTCTCAATCGTTCTTAATATACATTTTTCTCGGAATTTGATGGTTTTGCGAAGAGAAAACGGTATACACCCTATTAACTTGAAACGCGATTATCTACTTCCATCAGGAATTCTAATTTTCATTTATTTCGAGTGTCTCAAAAACGCGCAGCGACAAATAAATTCTTATTTTTTTAATGGGACACCTTGAATATTATTGCATTCTCAGATTCTACGTTGAATATTGAAGAAGTTTGTTAGATTTTTTTCATATAACAAAAGTTTATAGTTTCGGAATTATGAACAATAATTGTAAATTGATATTTCGACTATTTCAATACCAGTTCAGTGAGGAAACATTTGGAATAGTATAGCACTGACAAATATAGCCATTTTCATTAGTCTCTTAACCTACCATACATATTTCATTTTCTGAGTGGTCATCGCTCCGAAAAATACGATGGTTTTGCGGTTTTCAACCTTACACACTGTAATTAGGTTTGTAGGTAAATTCTAGCAAAAATCAGGAAATCTCATTAGAAACGTTATTCGAGAAGTATGTGTTTATACTGATATTCATTTCAATCAATGTTAATTAAAATATCAAACGTGATTAGTATGCTGTCGTAGAACTGGTAAAAATAAAAATTAGTAACGAAACATATTTTTTCATCTCTTGAAACGTTCGAACCTATATTCGTTCTATATAAATAGTGTTTGTTTAAATACTATAACTCTTCATCTATCTTTAATATTATTTCTTAGTAGTTTCCGAGATCTAGTATTATAGACATAATACTTGAATTCGTGATTTATAAGATCTGGAAATTCATAGACGTAGGTATTCGATATTTTTAGTTCTCATGTTTCCTTCAAAGAGATATGTATTCTAATATCACGAAACAAAAAATAATCATCAATCTACAACGTAACTATTGCCTACCTATAGAGTGAAGAAATAATACCTGTCGGTCTGTCGCTTGATACTTCCTGGAAATTAACAAACACTTGAAGACCAATGCCTTTGACGGCTCAACTCTAATTCATAGAGATATGTGCTTTATTCGAATTTCATTGGTTCACACATAATTTACCCTTTGTAGGACAGGATGTAAGAATTATGATTCGATTTTCATATCATTCATTAGTCTCTTTCGTTCTGATGAGATATTTGTGAATTCGCGATATTTTTATAATTTCAAACTGTGCTATTGTTGTTGGAAATGGCTCCCCATTTGAGTGATGACCAGAAAACTGATATTTCAATCAAATTGAATAGTGGTTGGTCTATGGGTCGCCTGGCCGAGGAATTTGGCGTCAGTAAAACTATCATCTTCCGCATAAATAGAAAGTGGGAAATTGATATGTCTATCAAAAGAAAAGTAGGAAGCGGCAGACCTAAAATTACGACAGTTGAAGAAGATGACAGAATAATTAACCACATAAGAGAAAACCCATTTAGCAACAGTATGAATGCAATTCAGCAGACTAACTTTCCTGCGTCTCGACAAACCGCTCAACGACGATTTCGGACCATAGGAATCAGATCAAATATACCGCTGTCACTTAACAGAGGCCAATAAACAAGAGCGATTAGAATTCGCAAATCAGTACATCGGTCAGAATGATAATTTCTGGAGGAATGTGATATTTTCGGATGAAAAAATTTTCCAATCTTCACATTCTGGTAGGGTAAAGGTATATAGACCAGCAAGAAGTAATCGCTTCCAAGAGGAATACGTTCATCCAACGTTCTCGAGTGGACGTTTCTCCATTCATGTTTGGGGTTGGATCAGCTATAGTGGAGCTGGGGTGTGTTGAGAAGTTGATGGACGATTTACTGGTGAACATTACCGAGCTTTCCTGAAAAATGTTATGCTCCCATTGGTTGGCCAGATTTATCCAGAGGGAAACTTCATTTTCCAACAGGTGAGCCAATGGAGAGTTGAACTTCAATTTTGGGTTACCGAATCCAAATTTCAGGTTGAAAATCTGATCCCCAAATATTATATATATATATTTTTTGTCTTGGGAAGGGACGATTCTTGGTTAAATAATAAATTTTATATCATTTGAAACGTTTCGCCTATGGCCATAGGCTTTTTCAATCTTTAATAATAGTTATATATGAGTTTTTGTAAAAAACTGGTCTGGAAAAAATTGAAAAAAGATCAGTAGTCTACCTACCTGAACGGTATATATTGCACGCGGTCACCGAACATAACACAACATAATACCAAAATGTTTGATGTGTATTTTTGACTGTGTTTTCGATAATTCTTCTTTATAGCTGATAGTAGATATCCCTGTTTATGGAATTCATATTTCCACTCCAAAGTGCGTTATGTGAACCAGTTCTCTCTAGTGAGAAATCATGATTTTCAGCGTTTCAGTTAGGTATAGAGGAAATCATTTTTAAAAATATTCCCAGAAGTCGTAATTACTCCGAAACAGTTGAAATTGATATAATAAATCACCTGATATATTTTATGGTTCATATCATATATAGAATCAAAATTGTAGAAAAATGTGGTGCTCTATTAGAAATGAGGGAATTCTATTTACTTCCCGTATTTGGAAGTGCGCTATGCCAGATTTATCCTAGGATTTACCCAGAATTTTCAGAGATTTATTCAACTCAGCATAATTTTGAAAATGAATGGACTACCTGAATATACCTAAAATTATATAATTCAGTACTACATATTCATGATTTCATTACAATTTTATCGATCGTTTTCTCCTGGTTATACAGGGTGTAATTCAATTGATAGTTGAAAATATAGGATATGATTCCTTACCTCATTTTGTGAAGAAAAGTTCATATGAACATATGCCCTGAAACTAGTTCTAGTTCAGTATATTGGAGTTAATTTTTCTTGAAACCACCCTATAGCTCGGATGTTGAGAGGTTTAGGGCATTATGTTTATATCAACTTTTCTTCTTAAAATGAGCTGAGGAACCATATCCTTTATTTTTAGCCATAAACTAAATTACACCCTGTATAGTTTGAAATTTATTTTGGTTAAGTTAGTTTGATGTCATATATAATTATATATACATATATTATATTCAATAAATCATCGCATTGTTTTATGTTGTTTGTTCTGAGAATGTTGGTATATTCATACATACCTATATTCTTTCAAATACTTTAGATCGATTGTCGGAATATTTCGTATAACGTTCGTATATCCATATTTTTGACTTATTCTTTCATACCATCAGGTCCGTCATACTATATTTTCATATGAAATATTATCGAATTGAAGTTTCGATGGTTTGTATGGCCAATTAATGAATTGTAGATTGTTGAAATTCACACATTCTTAGTACTATCATTTCTGGTTTGAAGGACAAAATAGTAAATCCCTTTACTCCAAGATTGGATTCTATAGTTATAATCAATTATATCGTTCTCATCGGAACTGAATCATTGTGAAGCAGTCCAGATCATTTCCTATTTATTTCATTGTTGTTGCCAGAGAAGAACTATGTCATTGTTATTTTTCACGTTCGAATAATTATTATTACACCTCTGGGTATACCGCTGGGTATACCCTATATAATACCTTCACCATCGTCACAGCGCGAAGCAGGTCATAAAATGCTAATGAGGGAGACAGTTCGTTTCTAGGCAATGAATAGTACATGTGCTTAGACAAAAATGTTTCGATTCGCTCAAGAGTCGTTACTTATTTAGTGGGCATCACTGTACATAAATGAAAACGTTGGATTCCTTGTATCGATGGTTTGGGAGTCGATACAATACAATTTGACAGCTTCGGTATTTCTCATAGACATTGCGTAGTGGTGTTGCCAAAAAAGATCTCCGTAGTTTTGAATGGTTGTTCACCTAATGTTGCATGATTTTTATTCATCATTATTGAAATTAAATTGATATTGGCCATCAGTTGAAAGTAAGTACACCTCGTTGACAATTAGGTCCGATTGGTCATCACGGAATCATTGGATAAAAACAAATAAATGTTATTATGATTATGAATGAGATATTGCGTCTGCTTGGGATAATGAGTCACTTCAGAATCCACTTCTATGGCCGGTCATTAATATCTTTTGGACACTACAGGGAAAATCTGAGTGAAAGAATATTGACAATTAGGTCCAATTGGTCATCACGGAATCATTGGATAAAAACAAATAGATGTTATTATGATTATGAATGAGATATTGCGTCTGCTTGGGATAATGAGTCACTTCAGAATTGACTTCTATGGCCGGTCATTAATATCTTTTGGACACTACCGGGAAAATCTGAGTGAAAGAATATGGCTTTTATGTAATCTTTCCACGTATTCGCGAAAAAGATGAACTGGAACTGAAAATATTGATGGAGAACTCTCAAATTGCATCTTGTGAATAAAAAGTATTATAAATGATGTGAATGGTGTATCTTTTTTCATAATTCCAGCGGGAACACGATATGATCAGACTATCCGTGACTCTGATGCATGTCAGGTCAGAGCTGACGACTGCACAAGCTCAACGTCAGTGTTCACTAGAAAACTGGAAGTGCCTAAAAGGCCCATAGAAGTATTCACTTCGCAATAAATAGAGAAGTTAGTGGGTCAAGAAATATTGTTTCAAGATTCCGCACATTTCGAGGCGATGGATGTTACCGTGTATATTATGTCTATCACAGTATATGCCTAATCAACTCTGGAAGAGTAAAGCTCCATTATCCAGATCCCCTATTCCTGAATTTTCATCAGTCCCCTTCCGAAGGCCATTTTTATTTCGACCCGAATCTTCGACGCGGTTCGGTATCATGATCGATGATCAGAATCTGTTAGAGGGGACGTTTCTAATAAGAAAAGACTATGCGCCTTCGAGAAACCGTCGGATTTACGGCCTCCACGACATTAGGTGCCATTTGCCATAGTCAAAGGTGGCAAGGGACTCGGTTGAAACGACGGTCAGTTGGGTGTTACAAAATTGCTCGCTGGGGTGAATTTATCATGACTGTTACAGGAGATATATGGATAAACTTGTCTGCCGTCTAGGTGCTAAGGGGTTGAAGTGGGTACGTTAGTCAAGTAGTTTGACCTCTAGACTTCTGCCATTTCATTTATCACATACTCTGGATGATCATTCCGAAACCGAGGCTGGAACACACTACGACTGTATGTCGAAGGCAGGGCACATATTGAACAAAGCAGAACAAAGTGAGACAAACGAAGGTGGTCGTGAACGCAAACATAATGAAACGCTAATGAAGAGTACACCAAAGATATTCTGTGGGTGCATTCTCTAACAGTTTCATTATCAAAGTAGTTCCTCTTCAGTTCATGTTCATCTATAGATATACAGTGTACGCGTTGAGTTTTGGTTCAGAAAAGACGAGAGAAGGCCTATACGATCGGAGTCACGTGACTTTCCCGTCATGTGAAGAGTTAAATTATCTCAATGAATTGCTGAAAACTAGCTTGTTTGTTCGAATATCAAGAAAGTTTACAAAAAAAAATTGTTGTTTTCATTTAAATCTTACACATGTTCCTCGAATCGGAACGTTTCAGTACTACTTTAAATTCTTGATATTATTTTATTTCTTCCAATTGTACCTTCGACAAAACTGTCCTATACTTTGGTTAGAAATGTAAAATAAATTGAGGAAAATCATGTTTATGTCGATAATAAGTCATTGAGAGTTAGTAGCATGATGAAGATACTTCAATCGTTTATTTTCTCACAGCCAAGTGGAATTTCCTTTCAGTTTGTTCGACAACTGAACTCCTAGGCTATACTTGCTTTATCGAAGTTTTAGTAATATTATGTTGAACAATGCTTCTTCAATGGTAATGCAAATCTGAATTGATAAAAGATGTTGATTTTTCAGTGTGAGTAGTGGAAAAAATATTACATGTATACCTAGTATGAGAATGCTATTATATAGCTCACTTCTCACCTTGGCTGTATAATACCACTATTCATTTTCATTTTCCATCATATAGCCTACTTACTAAGTCCCAGACAGATCCATCCATGCGGTATCATGCGAGGAAACCATAAGTATCTGTTTTAGAACCAAAGTTGTTCCTACCACCTACCCTGATCACATCTTTGTGGATCCAGAGATCTCATTACATTCCAGAAATCTAGAAACTCGTCCACGATACAGGCAGGTCAACCCGGTCAATGAAGGTATTGCTAAAATGCTCGATATAGCAATGTCTGATACCAACATTTCTACAAATACGAACATGTGTAAGCTGCAAGAAGCTTCAACTCCTCAGAATGTTCTCATGATCTGGACTACTTGAAATATACAGTAATGAACAAAAGTGTGGAGCAAAGTGGAAATCTCGGGAACCATTCGTAAGATTTTTTGAATTTTTGTACGAGATGATTTCAAAACATGGCGGATCCGCAAATGTTATCGTTGATATTGCTTCGTTTCCAGTTCTTCCCGAAATTTCTTCAACTTCCATACAAGAGAATAACTGAACTAGGGTATGAACTTGGTAACGAGGAATCTCAAATTAGTATCTACTTTTTTTTTTAGATGGCGCCAAGTGTGTGGCATGAATGCACGGAAAACCTTGATGTTTATTAGAATCATCGTTATTTTCATGAAAAAGTAATGAATGCACGTCATTTTACCAAAAATGGGTCATACTTGTTATTGACCCTAAAACCCAACAGCTTTTGATATGAGCTATCAGCTGTCCAATTTTCATGGAACATTATGAGTATTATTAACGTAGTAGCTACGCTGATGGTATTTCTACATCAAAAAATAAAAACATAATGGTATACTTTACTCCAATGACCGATTCTTCATATAAAGTGGTCCTACAACGTTAATATTGCTATGATAAACTGAATAATGAACAATATTCTCCAATGTAGATACCAAATCATGATTTTTCATTTCCATCAGAAACTCCTTGTTCGGAATGTTATTGTGAACATGTTGTAGAAGTCGTTGTGAGAAGTGAATTTGAAAACTCCACCACAGACACCTCGTTTGATGAATGATTTAGCGATATTTTACCAGAACAATTCGTTTCAAATAGCAAAATTGTGAAGTCAATAATCTTTTTCAATTCACATTATTTATGCAATAGGTAAAATAACAATGAGGGACGAACTCTTGTAATGCATAATATTATAATTCGAATCACCCACAGGCATTGTTGATTTCATACATTTTCCCAGCTCATAAATGAAATGTGAATGTGTAATTTTCCATGATAGAGCAATATTCTCCTTTGATTCATCACGAACTAATATTTCAAAGACATTCTGCCTTCATTTTCATTCCCGGTTGTGGAGTACATTCTATGATAAATGTGAAAGTGATTGAGTTAACAAAAACTAATCGGCAGATAGATCATAACTTTCATCACAACCAAGGTTAACGACTTGGCTGGAACTTTGTTCCTTGGAGCTTCCGGAGTCGAAGTTACATTTCATTGTTATACCATAGACATCAGAAAATCACTTATAAGTTTGTTATAGCATCTATTGTTTTCGAGAACTGATCAGAATCGCTCTGTTTCACGTTATCTCCTGTATTACAGCGATAATTTTTTACTAGAGATTGTCAGACTTGCTATACCAATACAAATGCCCACTTGACCCACACGTGACCAATCAACCTCATTTCTCAGAGATAATAGTTTTGACATTTGTAACGTCCATTATGAAAAAAGTATTTGATTTTGACAGCACATTTCGTCGGATTCAATCATGAAATAGTCATAAGAATACAACCGTGATACTAATATTCATTGACAGATGCTTGAATTTCGCTCATGATATTGTTCCAACACTAGACGCTGTCGTACGGATCGCCGAATATTTCTGCGGCGAACTACTATCACTTCCTTCATGGTATTACATAATATGAGAAAATGATTCAGATATAATGATTCTTATATGAATAAATGACTCTTTGAATCACATTTGGATTTTAATGTGAGTTGGGTTATTGTTACTTCAGGATTCCAGGAAAAAGCATAAATGTTTACTCATCGTTGAAAATGGAATCAATGTATATTGGAACATGTGATTATCTCTTGTATAGGTTATACTTAGTATGTTGTCAAACAATTGAAATTGATTTTCTTCGAGCTCATCCGCCTACACCATTTAATATCAGAGAAGCTCATTCTCCATATTTCATATAGAATAAAATGGAAAATGGGAAGGAAACGCCGGTACAGTTCTCCACACATATTTGCCACATAAACCAAATAATGAAATGTGGATCCTTAGGAATCCATTAGATGTTTAGAATTTTCCAACAACCGCCAACCTTCCATTTTGAGGGAAAGCATTTTCAAAGGTCGAGCCATCTTCGAGTGCTCTTCCTCGAACCCCTAATGAGTCCAACATTCAAATATCATTTCGCGAATATACTGGTGCATTTTTTTTCCAATCGTTTGACATTTTGAAATTTGGCTGGGCTATTGGCATTGAATTGGTGGAAGTCCCGTCAAATGGCCACGAAGATCACCTGATCTAACCCCTGTGAGGCCATGTAACATCGCCTGAAGCACTAGAGATGTGGTTAAATAACGCCGGATGTCTTTAGTAATATTCGAACAGAAAATGAAAGCAGACTGTATCAGTGTTTGCAAGTTTGAGAATGTGTTCTTTGTGGTGAACTGATCGACACAGCGAAGAAGAAATATTGTTGAGTGGTACTCAGATGAAAATCTTTCCACCAGAGGGCATTTTCTTAGAAATCAGTGTGCTAAAGCAGGTTTGTCATTTTCTCGATTTTATAGTTTTGGAAAAATGTGTGTGAGGAAGTTTCATTAGAAAACTTGAAGTTGGAGCTGCTAGGGGTAAGGAGAATGCAGAAATGCCCCCTCCGGGAATCGGTGGACTATGAAAAAAAAAAGTCCGAAAGCAAAGATCAAACAATATATTTTTGAATGTCTTCCATCTCGGATCGGAAGACAGTCTGTCTTTTTTATAGCTCAATTAAGTGAAAGTCATGGATTTTATGTCTACTAAAAGGTAAGTGATGTTCAGAAATAACAACCCAGTTGACGTTCTAATTAGAATGGGAAATTTTACTTGTGTACCCTCCAAGTTCGTTGATGAGGGTGATGAGAGATTTCATCAATCATTCAATGAATTGATGGCGATGCCACTGTTTCACTGTTCACATAGGGGTAATGTAATGTTGGGGAATAGGAATGAATCGAATGAGAATACTCACCCATTGTGTTGATCATACTGTAGTAATTATCTGAACCTGTAATCAAATAAATAGTGTTATATCGAAGATATATAACTACTGGGAAATATGGTTTGGTTTATCTCTGATCGTTCTATTTCTATTTCTCGTCGATATTTTGTAAAGTCTTTTCAGTTATTATGAAAGAATCCAAGCTCTCTTTAGCCAGACAGTAGTCATGTAATGACGTGGACACCACAATATTATGGAATTTCAATAATTTTCAGATACCAGAAGTGACGTTTGCTTTGTTATTCTAAATGGGACACCCACATTTTCAAATTCCATGACCAAACGTCTCATATACATAGGTATAATACAGACTTACAGGTCAGAATAATGGGATACAAGTCAGAATTAAATTTTGATATTCAAAGTCAGAGTTCTGATCCGAATTTCGAGTTGCATATTTGAATTGTGGTGAGTATCCCAGAATTTGTACATGTGATTCTGAAATCGATTTGGTACGTACGGATAGATCTTGTTCTCGAGAGTGGGATTCATCAAGAATTAAATTGTGCATATTATGCTACTTTTAGTTGTTCCATCAATTATCAGAAAATGAAATCGATCTAAAGCAGATTCCACTAATTGCTACATTATGTCATAATATCATCAACAAACTCAGTTATGTGAATAGGCCTACTCGTTCAGGATGATCATAATATCCAAATTGAATTCCATTGCCAGTTCTAGAATTGTGTACGGATTAGGGAATAATTATACCGATTAATGCCCAATTTAATGATGCTCCATCATTACATCATCATTTCAATCATACTACGAATTCGTATAAGTGTAGGATGAGGATATTTAGGAGAGTTCTCGAACTCTATATATCATGAGCAAATATCCCAAACAATAGGTTCATACATTTATTCAAGAGATATTTATTCGATCTTCCAGTCGGCTCTGAATTCTCTAAAGAAGATTAAATATAATTCCAGTTTTACAGATTATTTGCAGTCTAGTTGCAGTAGGTATTCATTTCCAGGTGGTACTCTGTTCGTTATGAATTTCAATGACTAAAAAATCTCATGATAATGGACCTAATTTATCTGAATAGATAGCCGATTAGTTTTCATGAAGTTTGATGAATTTTCTATAAAATGTTGGGACTTCTATTGAGAAATTTTCCACGAATGAGACTATACAATTATTGTTTATGCTGATGACTCTTTATGGAAGTATGTTGACATAGTGGTGATGGTATACTTCTAGAATCCATGGATGAATCACAATTCATATCTATCATTGAGTTCTCCTCACGTCTTCTCCTTTAACATTTATCGAATAAATGCACAAACTTTATTGATTTACATTGATCGTAAACTTTTCCTGTTTGGGTAACTCTAGTGAACTGGACCCAGTTTTCAGATTAGAAAATGAGACCTGAAAAGTTTTTGGTGAATTGGACCAAATGATTTATGCAAATGTTCATCGAAAAAAAATATATTGACCGTCGTAACTCTCTTCATTTTGGTAAATGTTTGTCTTCGCGAAAAATATTATTATGACCAGATATTGTGATATTGATGAGTGTGCTTTGTACATTTGCTTCTTTTATTGATCCATCATTTTTTATTATTTTATTCATTTATGTTCAAGGCACTCCAACAGGATGAGTCAACATCCCAATTACAGAAATGCCCAGTAATGAATTTTAGTTACACGCTATTATATTCTCAACTGGTCACTAATCTAACCCACAATAAATTGATAGTTATATAATGCAAATTCAGTAAAGAAACAATAAATTCAATTTCATTCAAGTGAATACTTCAATCGCTAATCGTCTGGCTGTAGTGAGAGAAAAACAAAAGAGATCGATGTGAGAAAAATATAAATCATGAAGGTAGATGAGGTTTATCATCACTACTACTACGAGTATGGTGATGAAAGAAACATTGTCTATACATATGGGTCCCTATAAAAATTTAACTAGAACATTATCCACGTGAATTAACCATTACAATGCGTTTCTATGAATATCTTCTGAATGGGAAAATCACTGAAAATAAACAAGAAAAATAGAATTCAATTTCATTTTACTCGATGAACTTGTCCTCAGAAGCGAGTTGCATTTTGAAGAGGCTGGATGCTATATGTTAATCGACGAAACAATTATCGTTTATTATTTTCGTGGAAACTATTATTGAATCATTTCTCTAGATCTCTATTATAGGAATGTCTTTTGTTTTCTTTGAAAATGGAAATCGATTAACCTACGAACAGTTTTATACCTTTCTCTCTATTCAATAACTGAAAATGTGGGGAAATCGCCATATAGGAAGTGATGTTCATTACTTATAACAATCAATACAAAGGATTCTGAATAATTAAAAAAAAACTAGATCCCTGATTTTCAATATATGAAACTTTTTCATACTTGTCATAGCGTGTAACTGCAACATTAAATACTATATTTTATTGTTCTGAATTGTTGTTGAAAAATTGTTCTTATCCATCATTCGGTTGCCCCCTCAGGAGCAACCCTCTGAAGTGTCCGAGAGACTCGTGCGAGCAAAGAATGACGGGGGCCTTACCTTTTAACGTATGACCCCAAACGTTCAATATTAAACCCGTCTCACTCAAAAGTGAATGGATGATTGTGCCGTGGGTTGAATTGTGAATTTCAATTTGTCATTCCATTTGCGTATATATTCTAATCATCATACTGAACATGTGACCCCTCATCAAGTAGAACTCACTGGAATAAACATAGGAAGAAAGGAAGCCCAAAATATTTTCCATGACATTTTCATGGTGCAGAATTAGTAACGGAAGAACATATTTCAGACTCAAAGAGACTTATTTATCATCATACTGTGTATCGAATAAAAAGTTCTACGATGATACCACCACTACGAGTTGAAGGACATGAGGGAAAGAACTGTCGAGCTATTCACATGTGGATGGAAAAATCTCAACAATCATATGATAAAGATAATATTATCAAGAATAAGAAAGGGAAACAACACCAACCTGTACTAAGGTTGAATACCATGAAAGTGCAGGTGAATGTCTCAATATATTGTTCCGAAAGCTTGAATTACTTTGAAGAGTTGTATTTTTTCATGTTCTGGTTCCCACGAAAAGGGATATCCTGTAATGTTCAGAGAACATCGTGAGAACCAAGGGAAATAACGTAGGAATTGGTGTTCTTCTTAAATTCATTGAGAATGTACTTCGCTACGCACCAACTGGTCAATCGACCTCAACGATTCATCCTTCAGATCATGTGTGATCTATGTAAGCTTCGTTCTGACTCCATACGCCTCCACAAGTTGGGGATGCGAACCAGTAATTTTTCTATCACCATAGTCGAGCGCTCCATCAACCAAGCTATCTCCACTCAGTTGTTTATTTCGAACAGTTCGATTGGAAAATAAAATTTTCTGTTCATTCATTATTTATAGAATCATTCGCTGACAACAAGGAAATGTTGTTCACCAATATAATTCGAATATTCACATTCCCAAATAATCGTGGAAATATTGGCTGTTAAATCATTTCGAAGGATACAAAGCACCTTTTCATTGGAAATAACAAGCTGCGTTCGACGTCACGTGATTGACGAGGGTCTGCCAGAAGTTATATACAGTGGCACTTTTGTTACAATTTCGGCTTCGGCAGGATGTTGACACATTTGAATCCTGTAAGTGAACCGATGATGTCGTAATCGTCAAACAAATGCTAGTCTGATTTCAAGCTATTTTTATAAACCGTTTCAACCACTCGCGAATTCTCAATCTCCAGGATTAACGAAGTTATAACAATGGCATCAAACCGTGAAATCATCATATATACCTCTTTAGTTTAACATCTGCTTCATAATAGCAAATGAGAGCTGTCAATTAGTGAGTCGATTTTTCTCATTATACTTATGATGCAGTGAATTTGAGAATTTCCAGAAGTTTTTTGGAAGGTTCAAGGACTCATCAGAATCAAATAAGTCACTCAGTGACTCCATGGTTTTTGATATCGATACATAGTTACTATCAATGCATTCATTGTGATAATTCTCTAAATTTGAACGTTCGAGGCTTTGGTAAATTAATTACATTCTCTTCCTGATGTTAGGAGACATTATATTGTTTTTATAAAACAAGGCATCAGTGAGGCAGCAACAACATGTCCTACATCTCGTTCCCTGATTTTCGGAGTTATGTTCTACCTGTTTTGGTGTATCAGAAATCTGAAAGGAAATGGAAATTCAAATAAATATGAATTATTCCAGACCCTATTGACAGTACGTGGATTTTCAACTCCTCAATAAATTGTTGAGCTACATCCAAGTTCAATAGTGCCATCCTCCCTCAAGTGTTTATCCCATTGATCTCAGTGTCTGCAAATTGTCCTCCAGGACCACCTTAACGGGAGCAATGAGGACGATGTCAAGCGTGGAATTAGAAATACTATTAGGGTTGCCACCACTACCGATCTGGATTGAGAAGGAAGCAATGACAGCTTACCTGAGAATGCAGAACTCAAGATACTAGGTGAACAAAGAGGCATTGATAGGACATGCGGAAATTGCTACACGGGTGGAACAAGAGGTCCACATCTCCATTCTCAGAGTAAGATATAAGCACAGGACAGGCCTGCTATGGAATAAGATGTTCTTCCTTACAATTCCGAGCAGACAACAGTGATGAGGGAAAGCTTTTGAGTTCCTGCCAGAATGTTTAGTATGTTATACATATGGTTCTAGCCTGAACGAAAAACAAGTCTCTGGCGCAGGAATATATCTAGAAGGAGGAGGTATCAGAAAAAATAACGCTCTTAGAAAATATACCACCGTTTCACAAGCCAAAATTCACGTCATTCTGTCCATGGCAACGAAACAGGAGGTGAAAGAGGGACTGGAGTGCATGATATACATCTACTCGGACAGCCCAACAGCATTTGAGGCGATCTGCCACCCCAGACCAAGTTCGACACTGGTACAGAAGTGTGGATATGCACTTGAATAACTAGCCGAATCAAGGGAGGCTGAACTAGTGTGGGTGCCTGGTCACAGAGGGTTACCGGGGAATGAACTAGCAGCCGAATTAGCAGGAACAGGTTCCCCGACGCCATTTACGGGACGGGACCTGTCCTAGGTATAGCAAGGCGTCAAGTATACCTCGTGGCTGGACCCAATAAGTCAAGGACGGCAAGGTTACTGGGCAGAGACCGCCAAGTACTGCACGTTCTGATAGGTGGGCTAACAGGACACAACTGGCTAGGTAGACACCTAATGCTTATAGGTGTAGACGATAACTCCAGGTGCCGTAAGTGTGGAGAAGACGACAAAGAAACGTCATAGCTGGACCAAAAGGCGTATGGAAGGCTAAGATTCGGGATCTTTGGTGCTGATAGGCTTCACCAGGAAGATGTTACTTACCCAAGGTGGACGGATATAATGAACTTCAGAAGGTCATGGAGGTTCGAGAAGGAGGAGTAGGAGAAGGAAGAGTAGATATATATGAATTAGGGGTCACCAAAAGGGCCCATGGGGGCCTACTTTCTAGGCGATTGCCTCTTTGGTATGGTATTTCCAAATTCTATCGGATCAGCTCCAGCAAAAACATACACATGAAGTGTGTTTGAAGTCTCTAAACGTGGCGGATATTCTTCGCTCGAGGCGGTCCAACTGACTTTGGATAGACGATACCTACACCTCTTCAAACGATTATTTGATAGATATTTACTTTTATCACAGTATGAATTAGAATTTTATTTCCACAAGTCATATAGAAAGTATACCATACTTGATGCTTCAAATTTCTATTCCAGAGGACGATAGCCATCATTTTGAGCTCGTTGAGGAATGGGTGTTTGATACAATCGTTTGGTGTGGCCGTACAAGTTGATGTGGCCAGTTGAATTTCGCACCATGATAGGCCTAATAGCGGATTTCGTGATTGATCTTTACCTAAACGAACCGCGTTTCGTGTTAGTTAAACCGATTGTAAATATTCGGACCATTGCCTCTACGAATATGTGCTCTAAATGAAAGTTGGGATCCATTAAGCTCTTGTTCGATTCAGGTCTGTTGTCCATTTATTTTTGTATATGTGGAGTATGCCAGTATGGAAAACAGTCTGAGATTTTCCCATTCGACCATCGAATGTGGAAAACTTCGCATACAAGTTGAATATGAAATATCTCTCGTTCTATTTATCAGTGGTCCATTCACGAATACATGTTGAGTCTGAAAATACCCGAGAAGGTTTGTTTTCAGATTATGTTCTTGATTTTTAGGTAGAAATTGCCTATCAATGTATGTTCTGGGATGCGTTCATTTGAAATACTGGGTGGTCACTTATACTATATCCTTCTTTCTTTCTTTTCTAGTTTTCTGCAACAAGAATCTCAAAAACTCACAGTTATTTCAATCCCCTGTCGGGTAATATGAAGAAAATATGGTCACATATATTCAATATTCAAACTAGAAAAGTACCAATTTTTGATGTTTTCCTACAAGAGTTAGAAAGAAGAATAAAATTCAACATTTTTCGTTCTTCTAGCACCCTGTGTCTCAGACAGAATGCAATCGAGACCTCAGATTCCTAGATACTTCTTACCTCAAAGTGAAATGAGGAATCTGAAAACGGAGTTTGACGGAATTATTCTGACTCTGTATAAACAGGGTTGAAAGATGATAACAGCAGAGTGAGTTTGGGAAAAGGTGCGATCCAATTCTTCGTCTGACACTTCTGACATTGTCAAACTACATGTTGAAGTATTTCAAACAAAAAGTGTACTATGTTTTCTTTTAGAAAACCGATCACAATCTTCGCGAGTCATCAGGTATAAGGAATATGAAGTAGGCATTGTTTGGTGGCCCGGATTGTGAAATATCTTGAAGATGTAGATAGTTGAATCAGGAATGTCTAGATCTTGAATTTTTCTAGCAGGTTACGATGTTTCTAATGTTTCTAAACACTGCATAAATTGTATGATGAGGAGTTGTGAATTTTACGAGATATTTTCAAAATTTCATTCGACGCGTCACCAGTATATTCATCACGTTGGATAAGAGAAAGCGGCATCTCTTGCATCATAGGTACCGACTTAGATATTCTCATAGGTCATATTCAGACCTAGGAGTCGAGTTGAAGAATCACCGACTGAAACTTATTCCCAAAGTATGCGCCATAAGGGCGACTCTGTAGGTGCTCTTGAAGAAGATACTTTGCAGTGCTAATGGTCAAACTTTACTGTTACGGACTGAAAACTTTCGGCATTAATTTATTAGAGGGTAGTAAACCGTCACAGTAAGACGTGCGGATTCAAACTTCTTCAACTCGGCATTAACATGAGTTGTTGATATTGAGTTGTCTTCTCCTTGATGTTTCACATTCCATCACCACGGACAACTATTAGATTGACTCTACAATGTTGAATAATATATATACAATTTTCTTCGTTCAGGTATGCACAATGAGTTGAATAAATGTCTTCATAGGCACCACCCATCTTCTGTTTTGTTCATTTATTGGAAAATCCTCTAATCTCTAATCCTCTAATCAGGAATGCTTTCTGCCCATTCACGATAATATCGATGATAATTTATTTTTCAATTCGTTGCCATATCAGTGATCATGTGACGTGTGTCAAAATTATTGAGTTCAGTTGTCGGACATGTTAGAGACCAGTAAAAACTAATTCGGGATATCGAATCGAATATTCTTCCATTGGCAACACTGACTACTGCACAAAATCTGAAAATGAAATGTCATTCTTACAGTACACGTCAAATCGTAACACTAAAACTGATATCTGGTTATTATTAAGTATAGCTTAATCGAGATGCGAAAACTATCGATCGATTATGAATATCTGATGGACGCAATGTGAATGCGTATATTTATTATTTTCTCATGATGATCCAACAGCGCATTTCGTTCTAAAATGTCTTCGTGGCAAACATTTTAAAAAATGTTGTTGATAGTTTCACAGATAACTATATTTGGGACGACAAAATGGATCCTTTCGGTGCTATATACAGAGGGATATAGGATGTTTGAGTCGAAGAAAATGAAGAACCTGAATAATATATTAGTTAACAATGTATTGGATAAGAGGGTCATCGTCGATCTGGATGGAAAAGCTAGTGAGAAGGTGAGAGGTATAATACGCTCGACAGGAACATGAAAAATGTTTTGGTTAGGAATATAGAATGAATAACTGAGTTGATGTGTTCATGCAGATGTCTCTACGGTATCAGTTGCTATCACATTTTTTCAATTGTTTTTCCCAACGGACAGACAATATTATACCTCTCGTCCACTGACTAGCTTCTCTATTCAGATCGACAATAAGGAGATGGAGTACTCGATGAAGTAGAAGATTACATCATGGGAAAAATCAAATATAGTGTGTCAGTGTTTTTTGACTATATATAAGAAATAAACAATGCTTGGTGTTCTTGTGTAATGAAGCGTATATCTTAAATATGCACACCTCGCCGATCTTCCAACAGACCAAATCATTAGGAAGTTCAGTTTTGAGAAAAACTTCCGAGTGGAGCTGAGCAACAAGCGCGAATGGAGCATAGAATCCATCGAATCACTAGGAAGAAACACCATTACTTGGTATACGGATGGGTCTAAAACCCCCGAGGGAACTGGAGCAGGAGTCTTTGGGCCTCGCACCAAATACTTCGAATCCATGGGACAATTCCCAAGCATTTTTCATGCGGAAATACACGCCATAGGAAGGTGCATCCAGTTCAACCTAGACAGGAAATACCGGAAGAAGGACATCGCGATTTTATCCGATAGCAAAGCAGCCATCAAAGCGTTGAGCTCTCCTTACATCAACTCGAAGATGGTATGGGAATGACTAAGCAAATTGAATGAGCTAGGCAGCGACAATAAAGTGATTCTCCTCTGGGTGCCAGAGCATATTGGAGTAGAGGGGAATGAACAAGCAGACACTCTAGCACGACAAGGGGCTTCAACGCCACTGATCGGACCAGAGCCATTCTGCGGCCTTGGACATTCCTATTTCCAAGGAGAACTTGAGAAGGCGGAAGGAGCCTGGAGAGCCAGACAATGGAGAAGACTTCCAGGACTACGACAGGCTAACGATCTCCTTGGAAATTTCAACCGAGAAAGATCTAAGACACTGTCAAACCTTAGCAAAGGAAGTCTCAAAGCAATAACGGGATTTCTAACGGGGCACTGCAGACTCAAAGAACACCTAAGGAAGCTAGGCTTACAGGAGGACGGCACCTGCAGATTCTGTGAGGAAGAACCAGAAACACCCCATCACATACTGATGGAGTGTGACGCTGTACATCACAAAAGATTGAACATACTGGGAACACACCAGCTGACTGTGAAAGAAATACCACAGCTGGACCCCCTCAAAATCCTCAAATTCCTGAAGGAATTGAATCTCGAGGGGCTGCTATAAACAAGAAATCCTTGATATAGCAGAAGCAGATGGGGCACAATAGATCTAATTAGGTCGCAGCGCATCTGTCACCATCCAACCTACCAATACCAATATCTTAAATACATTGAACTGGGAATTTTGTATGGAGGTTGTTCAATACACCTTCACTGAATTCACATGCTCAGTCTCATTCAACATGTAATTGAATATTATTAGTTATTCATTCATTATCCGTTTCGTCATTTCAAATTTGAATGTCTGAAGAAGGGATAATTGGTACGTGTTAACAAAAAATTAAGCGATAGTATGAATACCTGGCTGCTGAGAATCACGAGATTCCAGATCTTGTTCTTTACGTTAATAATTTGGACTCTTCACAGTTTTCAACGGTCTATAAGCTTTCCTAGACCAGAAAGATTGAATACTGAGAACTTCTTTGTGTCCGTAGGATTCTACTCAAACAGTTGCTTGGTACCCTAATATTTTTTACCCATCTCCTCCTTCCGTGAATGTCTCTTGAAAATTCAGTTTTCACTTATTTCAGAAGTATTTCCTCATCCGTTGATCACACATTTTCATCCGGGCTTTCCTGCTTCCTCTTTGTCCAAATTTCGTCAAAAGTCGAAATATCGGATTTCAATTTGAACTGACATTTCCTTTACATGACAGCCCTGAACGTGACAGAGTTTTACCATCTTGTGGAATGACTGAATCGTAAAAAAACTTTGCCAATACAGAAAAAACAAATAATGATATCCAATATGTCAAAAGCAGCGCTCAGTGTAAAATGATCCATACATATTATCTGATGAGCTTTTTCCCATCTATTACCAGTGACATAAACTATACTATCTAGACCGCTGATGGCATAAGGAAGAAGCTATGCCACTCACGAGATTGAACTGGAGAACATGTCATTCAGAACCTGTATATCTTACTCAGTCTTACTTTCCAGATACCAATAAACATGTCACAATGACATGAACGAAAATTAGGGATTTCCTGCACATTGAGGCAAGCATTTTCGGAGAATTTCGTGTTGCTGAGATATGATTGCTTTAGTTATGTCAGCGTAGGTATCTGTTACGGAGTATGAATATAATGGAATCTACTGCGCTAGCTAGAAATGATGGTATCAGTTAATTCATATTATTCATCAGTGGATGAAATCGACTTCATTTGTAACTGAGGGCCGAACATTTATTGTTCATCGTCACGCTCTTCTTCTCATCCCAGGAGTTCTTTGGTTGGTCGTATTATATTCGCATGAGGATTCGTAGTGACGTTTGTCTCTTATATATCTGTTCAATTGGCTATAGCCTCATAGGACAATGGACTACAATATTTCAACAAAAATCCCTCAACTGTAGTTCGATTATATTCCCACTTAGAAATATCCTAGCATTTCGTTTCCACCTATCTGATATTCAACACTAACGCTCTTCGCGAAAGAACCTTGCCTTATTTTACAACCCTCCTGCGACTAGCAGGAGTTTCCATGGGCGCCAGGAGAGGGAGAAGGAGGAAGGCTGATGCCTCCCTATCCTGGAAATGCACTCTGAAGATTTCGATCATAACCGCTAATAATAAAATAGATGTTTATAAGAAATACGGGTTTTTTCCAATATTGTCCACGCCGTCGATGTTAAGTTTCCAATATCCGTTTGCTTTCTGGATCTAGATAGACCGCCGAATATGAATCCATACATTATTTTTCGAAATATTTATTGAAATCAAATCTGTGTTAGATGATTCTATTACTACAAACACAGATTACAACCGAGCCACAAGAACCAAAGCTGAGAAACTTTCTTGTTCGTCATCTATACCTATTGGTATTTTTTTATACCTACTCAGAAGTTCAATATTTGTTTGAACATAGTTTCTTAATACTGAGCCCAGTTGTAGCCATTTACCAATAGCTCGCAGTGGAAATCTGTGAATACATGAATATCATTTGTTGGAGATAATTTTCAACATGAGTAAGAGTCAAATGAATGTTTTGGGAGTATTTCCACAGAATCTATGAAAATTGCTGATGAATTCGAGAAAGGAATTGAGGAACCCAGCATAGCAAAACAGCAAAACAATATAGAATGAATATATTGAGCGGAAATTCGTTCAATTTTATTTTTCATTCCATATTATATGTACCTCCTTTGATATACTCCCTGAGAATCATATTCTCCTAATGATACGCAAACAGCTTCATCAATATCCTGCCAATACCCCAAAAATCTGAAAGAGAAAAATGACATGGCCCCCATGAAAAAATATCGCTTAAACCTACGATATTGAAAATTTTGAAGAGGAATGATCAGCTTGGATGTGATTTTTTCCGCGTATCTCTGTATATCTCTAGGCCATTAGAATATTTCTCTGCCTGGACCATCGAAAGATTTTTTGGTACACTGGGGATGGAAGAGAATGACTGAGATTGGAAAATCAAGGCTGACGGAAAATCGAAAATTACAATCGATATCTATCTTCGGCCAAAATGATTAAAGACGACTGCAAATTTTCATTCTCAAATATGAATCGTGATAGTTCAATTCTTAACTCATGATTCATGAATATTTTCAACATTCTGTCCTTTCCCTTCACCCCCACCCCTCTGCAATTTTTCCTGGCGGAGCCCATGGGAGTTTTCGAACTTCACGAGGTGCTGACCCAGCACGATTACTAAGAACATATTTTATGGCCTACGCTCAAGTTGACGTAATCATAGGTCAGGTTTTCCTACAGAAACAGATAAAAGAGAATATTTGGACCTGTAACAAGCTATTCAATTTTGCTGCACACTTCTTCACAGAAACGAATTAACATTGGCTATATAACTTTGAGGAAACAACAATAATGCCAGTGATGAATCAATAGTAGGTCCGTTAGGAACTTACACCGTCCTTGAATACTAATTTCTGGAGAGTTGGAGATTTCGAACAAGAAACCTTAAAGAGATGAAGATAACAACACACAACTGAGAAAACTCTTGCTTTACTAATTATCCTAAAAACTTCATTTTCCATACTTTCCTCATCTCTCTTGATTTGATTACGTTGAAATAAATAGAATGTACTAGAAGAGATTCAGGGCACTGGATTCATCTGAATTACTAGTAATTGTTTCCCAAGCAGAATATCGGGTTCACTATCGATTTGATACTTTTTCATTGCCAGAGTCGTGGACTATTTCAATTTTTTGTCATCCATAGTGGCTGGATATTAGGAGTAGGGTTTATTAATAGGATAAGAAGCATCATTCAACTATGGCGAAAACGGGTAATCCATGCATGAGCATCAATTTTTCTTGGTTTTGGTGGATATATTTCCCATTCATAATCCTATACATTTTGAATAATTCGGATAAGAATTGATTGAAAACTCAATTGAGCTTAGTAAAGGATTGAGTAATCCAAAGTATCATATTGAAAGCACCAATGAGACTTTATTCAGGTTATGTCAGAGCAAATGATAAATCTATGCGTTTCATGAACGCTCTTTAAATGGCTGATTGAATTTCAGTTTATTTCAATATAATCTTATCAATGGGCTTTGAGATACTATGATGTAGACATTGCAATAAACAATTTGACATTCTTTCTCCAGGAGAGGTCTATGAAAGCAAGATGTAGTAAACTGAGGAAGAAAATTCTGAAACACTTAGAGCAAACATCTGAAATCGACTTCGCAAGAAACAACATGGTGAGCATGGTAAGTGGGACACACTGTATACTACAGAGAGGGTATGAAACAATCTGTGATGTATGCCAAACGAGAGTCTCATTGAAACACATAAACATAGACTGTCTGAAATACGTAAATGAAAGACTAATAATCGCTGTAGTTGATGCGCCTATGTAGCTGAAATTAAAAAAAAAATTAATTTCACATTCACATCGACTTGGTTTTGGGAGAGCTCAGTGGAATCTATATGGATCTTTGCGGATCTATAAGTCAATTTTAAAACCAGCATGATATCCCGTATTTCATGAAACTGAGGTTGCACCCAAATTTTGACTCATAAAAATGTTACTATATAGATATGAGAAAATGAATGGTGTAAGAGAAATGATAAATTCTACTATATGTACTCATTAACTTAGTCACAGCGAAAATAAAACAAAATTCCCAGGAAATTAGAATCGTAAGCTCCATGAATTCAACCCAAGTACGTATACAATCAACGACTCAGAATGAAGGTATCGAAAATAATTCGGATAATCTCAATTATCACTACTGCACAAGGTATGTACAAGCGAAAGTAGTGGTTGGCAATTTTTTTTCCATTTATAATATTTATTTCGAGCATTTCGAATTATAAATCAAGATGTTCTATCATGGAAATACGAATGAGGATACCTCGGAGGATCCTATCAAAGACAGGTCGACTATCAGTAAGAAACTCTGATTCCTCATTTCTCTTTGAGTTCTGACTCGGAAAACATTCGAGTGAATTAGTATTCTCAAACGCTCCAGCCATTTATAACCTCGAAAGAGCTTTTTCCGCAGGGGTTCATTGAAGACAGACTAATCTACAACAAAATATTTATCGTCAGATGGAAGAAGTGTAGACGGAATAAAAATGAATGAGAGGATTATCTTAAAAGACTGTGCGGTTGCTGCGTGTAATTTACTAGAAATATTCAGAGATGGATAACAGCACTCAGTCTCATCAAGATAACAAAAATAAAATATGAGAAGGGAATATACATTTTTGAAACTGAAAGCGACATAACCACCAATGGCCTAGTTAAGATAAGTAGGTATAATGCTGAATATTGCTTTACCTATATACACAATTTCTATTTCATCACCTTGCTAGTTCTCTCATAAATTTCAGTAGCCGTTTAAAGCACAACTGAATAATTTGTTGATGCTGTCATGATGATTCATTTCAAAATTCCTGAATCAGGATTGATGAGCGCTTCAGTGAGTCCAACAAAGATATAGATTTTTATAAGGAAAACGTTCATTGAAATGATGAGTAGGTACCCACTTGACTTGTTACCCATCAATGATCTTTTAGGTTTCAATCACGTGACATCAGACTCAGAAGTTTTAATGGGTAATTCCTCGGGTAATTCTGTATATTTTGGCATTTTCATGATTCTTCCGAAAACACGATTTCAACAAACCATCACACTTGTGGTCCTAAACAAAGTATATGGGACTGCCCAAATATACAGGGTGATCTCAAACTCAAATAGCATGACAGTTGCTCGTTTCAGACGTAATCGTCGTGGGACCGGGGATATTGAAGTACCTGTAGTTTTTGAATGAATTGTATCAGACTACAAGTGTGATAGTTTGTTGGTAATCGTTTTATTGAGAGGAACATAGAAATGCCAAAATTAACAGGTTGTTCCATTGATAATTTTGAATCTGATGTTAGGTGAACAAAAACCAAAAGCTCATTGGGTGAAATGATATCGAAAAATGCTTGAATTTACAACCCCGAAATAATAATTCTTCACTTGAACTCTCGAGTTCAGAGATATTTACTGTCTTAATCGTTGTGGGACACCCTGTATAACAAGCTTGGCATCAAGGACGAATTCCTATATCATATCACCTACCACCACAGCTATATACCTTTTTCTATCTCGGTTTTCTTCCAGACCATGTCGTTGTGGATGGGGTGTATCTTCTGAAACCATAGCGATTAATTCCGGCATACCACAAGGATAATTATTCCTCTTTCAATTCAATGACCTGTTAAGGAGTTACTATACCTACGTGCCTCATCCACAGCTTTGCTGATGACAGTACAGGACACTAGGAACTCATGACAAAGGAAGGAATTGCTTAGGGAACCAATAGAAAAGGTAGAATCAGTATAACAATTTCTTGTACCAAGTCCACAATATCTATGCTCGGTATCACCATCCTATGGGGTTATCTATTTTGCGAAGATACTTCACACCTACAGCTTTTTATGATATATGAAGCACGGATCCCGACTGTCTCAGAATGATGTTTCCACATGTGGGTCAGCACCCAAACATATGCTGACTATCCCATTCAGATACGAGCTATCCACCTAATTGAAGATGCCACACTCACTTGTTTCTTGTGATATCTGGAACATCGCGGGAAAGTTGACCACCTTCCATTTTCACTCCACTTCCATGGAGAATGTTTTTCAGAAATGTTGGCTATTATTACTTCATGAGCAGTACCTTTCAAACGAAATCAATCACTTCGTCGAACAACTTTCTACTATAACTCATTTGTTTATTGAACGGCGAACCTTTGACTGGGGAAGTATTCCCAAGAACTTATAACCAAAACTGAAGGAAAATAACTACTTTTTCTCCTTATGATTGCCACGTACGTACGATGTTGCACGAACATAAAAGGGATTCTTCTCTGTGCCATCCGAAGGATTGAAAAATCGAAGTTAAATGCGTTTTTCCAATTTCTATTTTGAAGATGACAAAACTGTGCTTAGGGTTACAGTGAGGTCAGTCAGTGAACTGTTGAATTTCCACAGACCCCAGCTGGGAATGGTAACTTTACCGATGATGGAAAAGAACTCAACATAGCCTTCTACATTGAAAAATGAAATATAATATGATTCCTGAATTGGAGATATGTCGGGGCTCAATATTGATACTTTTTTTCCGCTTATTGCTGATACTTTTTCACTTTTGCAACTGCAGACAGAGCTATTGATTATTGGATATCCATTGTCGAAAGAACTATTTTCGAACAAATTACATTCCGTCACTGGTAAAAACAATGAATGGGAAAGTAATTTGTCATGGTCAGGAAAAAAGGCGCAGCGGATGCAACGAGAGCCATTTTGGTTTGCAGCTATTATTTATTTTCCAGCTAGCACACACAATGTCAGATGCACATCTCACAGGAGTATTCTGAATTCTCTTATGTAGTGGTGAATTTATATTCCGAACGTCATATATTTTTTATCATATCTATTATTTTCTATAACGAACTATCATTCTGAACATCCAGTTTCTAGGTTTCAATAAAAGTGAAATGAAACGAGTATATTCCCAATTCTTCTTCATTGCCTCGGTTGGAGAATTCCCTCTATGTTTATTCTGATTGGCAATCCAAAAATGTCTACAGTCTTCGTGAAATATTATTTGAATGAAATAATTAAACAACCGGTTCATATTCGTTATATTATTACATTCTCTACATATAAGTATAAAAAATGTAACTCAATGTTACCTGCCCAAATTTTATTGATTAATCCATCACATTTTTATTTGGTTAGTATGATGTTTTTCCGCTCTCGCAAAAATAAAACGTCAGATGCTTTTTATGGGGGCATCAATTTCATTTATAGCAGATTCATCCTGGAATAACATGAAAAAGCAAAGCTGTATCTATTTATTATTCTTCATCCATTTCTTGGGTTACATCACCAGAATGATGGAGTGATTTTCATGAAATTGATATTCCGCCCATTTCGAATTTTTGGAAAAGAAAACAATCAGATATCCATAATCTGAAAACAAAGATCAATCCGGTAGGTACCTATCTATATAACGATATCCAGAGTCCATCTGAATCAAAATAGAGTGACGTCTAGTTTATTATATAATTATTGAATTCTGCAGATCGATAGTATTAGTGATGAATGGAAAGAAACTTTATATACTGTAGTTCAATGACCAGATATATAGTTTAACTATCTGAATATAGGTTAATGTCGTGTAAGGA